>CM064506.1:12980794-13040794 GCA_032716605.1 Paralithodes platypus | reverse complement strand
TATAAATATTATTTCCCAATCTATATTGACGCCAGGAAAAAATAACTAAATATAAGTTCGATTGTGCTTGTTATTGACAATTTCGAGAAATGTATATTGGTTTATCCTCGAAGCTAACAAAAATGCTTTACCAGACTTTCTTCAAATGTATAAATACCCACCAAGACATCCTTCATGCTAAATGTGCAATTTTTGTATAGATAAATGTCCCGGCTGAAGACCGATTTCTATCAAGTTACAGACTTGCTATCGCTCGTCCAGAAAAAAAAATTTCATCTGGATTTTTGTTTGCATATGACTATGCATTTATAAATGTATTGCACTACGGCCGTATATTAGTGGTTAACTCCCTTCTGTACCGGCGACGTCTTTTTCAATTCATTCTAGTTATATTTAGACGATTTTCTGCAGCTTAAAAATGGATCTGTGGTAGTACTAATGGTTAAGTGAGATGGTTCGAAGCCTATTAATTACTGAAGACCTTTTTAAAACTATATATTCGTCTAATAGTAGCCAAAATATAAATCAAAATTAATCGCTGGTACAGAAGGAGTTAATTCTGCTAAGTATTCATGTGTAAAAGTATTCATAAGTATTCATGTGTATTTTGAGCATAAATCCAAAGAAGTTATCCTAACCCTTTACAATTCCTTAGTCCGCCCTCTTCTGGAATACTGCGTTCAATCCTGGTGCCCTTATTACCAAAAATATATAAACAAGCTAGAACGAGTTCAACGTAGTTACCAAAATGATACCTAGCCTAAAGAACAAACCATACGAAGAGCGTCTTAGAGAATTAAATCTATTTCCTTTAACCCAGCGCAGATTAAGAGGTGACTTAAGTCAAGTGTTCAAAATCATCAAAGGCATCGACAATATGAACTGTAGTAAGTACTTCACTATCGGCCAATCTAATTACACGCGGGGAAACGGTTGCAAAATTATTGGTAAATCTTTTAACTCACACGAATCTAAGAATTTCTTCTTCAATCGAGTTGTCAACTTGTGGAATGGGCTTCCCCGAGACGTTATAGACTGCAGCACCGTTGATTCATTTAAACTCCGCCTAGACAAATATCTCGCATCAAACCCGCGACTGACTGCGTTTGTAAATGAATAACTTTATTTTATCCCCCCCTCAGTTACTAACCCATATGTCCCCTACTAACTTCCTAATCCTGCCACGGACATTAGTTCCAGGGCAGTAGTTCCCTTTCCAATGTTCCCTTACCCACTCTAAACCACTGTTTGGACACTTGATCCTCAGTGTTTTGGAGGACAAGCAGCCTAGAAGGGTCAGTAGATCTGTTGTTGCTTGATTTCCTTTGTACTCCTTTGTATACCTCTAGCTCCCATACAGCCACAAACTCTCAAGTGGCCAATTGACTACTTGCGAGTTTCATTCTATAAGGAAGTTGGAGCTGTAGACATCGATATTTAGCAGAATAACCAGCTATAATACTGTTATAGTACATTTAGTAACAAATAAAACCAAATTCAACATAGTATTTATCAGAAACCTACACAATTACTGTATTTGTGTTTTTAATATCGATGTTTACAGGCAGAACTTCCTTATAGCCTGAAACTCGCAGTGGTCAATTCAGCCACCCAACATAAATACTCCATTCCTTATAGGTAGGCCAGCAAACGTGACCCCTAACCTCTGCAGTTACTTAAAGAGGGCTGAAGCAAATGGGCTGTAACTTTCCACGCCTATTCCCTGGTTGACACTCGATTACTCTAGCCGTTTACGAGTTATGAGAGGTTGAACATAAGAAAGTGAGTCTGCAGAAAGCCAATTGGCCCACACAAGGCAGATCCCTCTCACACCTACCTATAATGAACATGTATTTGTTTATATATATATAACTTCAGAAGCCAGTGAAAGACAACCCCGAAATATTGCTAGATATTTGTTGTAATCGAAAATTGCCAGACTAAGGGCTCGTGTGAAACCGCTCTTTTTTTATAGTCAGACGTGGCCCCACGATAATAAGATGCTTCACCCCATTAGTTAAGCGACATTAAATAGTTTCACCCTAGTCAGGTGTCTATTGTTTATCTAGGCGAGCGACAGCAAGCTTGTAACTCAAAAGGAACATCATTTGACCTGGACATTTCTCCATCATAAAAAGGACAAATTTAGCTTGAAGGGGGGTGGGCAGAATTAAGGGGAGGTTTCTAGTTTGTTTCCTACTCCTCCAGCAATCTTAAAGTGTCACCCCCTTGACCCTCTTTCAAGATAAATTTGTAAATTTTTCGGTAGAAAAATTTCCCGGCCGAAGGCCGGTTACTCTTAAATTACAGGCTCGCTATCGCTTGCCAGGATAAAATCGACACCTAAATTGCACGAAAGGTCTTAAAATTTACAGAATGGGGCGGAAATTCTTAAAATCACCAAACTTATGGGGGCAAACGTCTTAAAATCTCAAAAACAATAGGGCTAACCATGAGGGAGAAAGGGGTCAAGAAAAAAATCCCTCAAGTGGAGACCTCCCCTTAAGTACTTGTGTGTGTGTGTGTTTTTTTTTTTTTTTTTTTTTTTTATAGTAGGCTATACATTTATTGATTAATTTATTTTTGAGTTTCCTCCATCAAACTTAGAAAAACACCCCCTAGACCCCCTTTCAAGATAAATTTGTAATTTTTTCGGCAGAAAAATTTCCCGGCCCCTTCTAAAATTCGAGGCTCTCTATCGCTCGCCAGGAAAAAATCGACACCTAAAGGGCACGAAAGGTTTTAATATAGACAACTAAATGAGGCGAAAGGTTTCAAAATCGCCAAACGAACGGAACAAACGTCTTAAAACCTCAAAACGTATCTACTAAACAGGAGAGAGAAGGGGGTCCAAAAAAACCGAGTAGTACCCCCTTAACCCCTTCAGCACCATGGTGTAATTTTCTTCATATTCTGGTTACCAATAGACAATTTTCTTTAGTTTGCAATCTACCTATACGATCTAAATAAACCTTCTTACTTACTTATGAATTGGTAGTGGGGAAATAAGAAAATTGACTTCTTGTGACCCAACATAGGTCCTTCTTAAACTACACACAATCATCACAATTTAGTCAGAATAAAAGGTAAAAAGGCGTCATGGTGCTCAAGGGGTTAAGAGGGGTGACCTGTTTTGGTTCTGTCCTTTTCTATCTTTTTCTGGCTTGTATCCATTTGGCCCCATTCAGCCTACTGTTTTAAGACGTTTATCCCCATCCAGCTGTCAATTTCTTACTGGTGAGCGGTAGCGAGCCAGCATATGTTTTATTTTTATTAGACAGCAGGCTAAATGTGTACATTTTTCGATAGAAAAATTTCTCCGGCGAAGCCGGGTTTCTTCATATAATGCTGGCTCGCTATCGCTCGCCAGGAAGAAATCGACACCTAGATGGGGATAAACGTCTTAAAATAGTTGGCTGAATGGGGCCGAATGGATACAAGCCAGAGAAAGAGAGAAAAGGACAGAAATAACAAAAAGCAGGTCACCCCCCCTTAAGTATGAAGCAAATCTGACCAAGCGTTTTCGTTAGCCTAGGGGGCAAACTAAAATACAGTGCTCGGAAATGGCATCTCATAAAATTTACCCATTTTACCTGACCTACCTATTTAGGGTATATTGGGATTTCCACGGGGTCATCTAAGGGGTACCTACCTGTAAAGGGGGTCCAACCAGTAAGGAAGACTGACCCCCAGAGACCCTATAGTATCAGAGATCAGCCAACCTACCAGTTCCACATAAGAACATGCTACGTATTGGTCTTATGGTTGGTTAGGGAATACGGTGCTCAATCATCATCTCGTGCGATATAAGAACATCAATGACTTCAAATTGGATATATTGTTGTGGGTTCATTGTTTTCTGTTGTGTTATTCCTATTCTGGCTCTGTCTTGAGTCGGCCACCCCCAAAACAAAGAAAAGCGGGGGGAAAATAGGAAAAGTGGGGATTGGGCCTGCGTATATAGAATATAATAGAAAAAAAACACACACACACACATAGGTAAACATTGGCTTGTAAATAGGGTCGTATGTTGAATAGCTTGCCTAGTACTTTATCATCTCAGAAACAATAGAGTTCCAAACGTAATTATGATAGGCATATGAATGACAGGGGTTGGTTGTGAAACGGATATGCCTTGTGTGGACCGGTAGGCCCTCTGCAGATTTCCGCATTCTTATGATCTGACTCATCACACTGAAAGGTATGAATAAATGAGGTACAAGGGACACAGAGACCCTATAGTAACATATCGGCCAACCTCCGCCATTTTGGTACCCCTGGTGTCTCCTGCCTCCCTGTTCACTCAAATATGTCCATAACCATTATATACATTCGCCAATACTGATATGGTATAGATTACCTGGCCCTTGGATCAAAAATATATATAACATAAAATATAATATACTATTGTTCTTTGATAATTATGGTTCCAAAATGGCGTCCAAGGCAAAGGATGTCCGCTCTCTCTCTCTTACTACAGAATCACTAGGGACACACGGGAAAGGGTTGGGAAAGCCAGTAGATATATTAATAGCCTAAAAGTTCCTCCCAACCCACACCTTAGATTTACAATGGGTTTAGAAGGGTCATCCAAACGAGAGAGAGAGAGAGAGAGAGAGAGAGAGAGAGAGAGAGAGAGAGAGAGAGAGAGAGAGAGAGAGAGAGATTCAGATTCAGATTCAGATTATTTTATTTCCATTAAATAAACAATGGCTGTTCGTACAATAAAATCATCTTAAACAAATTACATAATACATAATGCATCATAATCTTACATAAACAGTGTCGGTAATAATGTACAGAGAAATAGCTCCTACCTATTTTATATGTGCACTACACAATATGTTTTCCACTTAGACTATCTCCCCGGAATGAACCGCAGGATCTTTGAAATACTAACCATTCCCTGTAACTCCTAGGTTTAACATATATTAAATAGATTAAGAGAGAGAGAGAGAGAGACAGAGAGAGAGACAGAGAGAGACAGACAGAGAGACAGAATCAGAGAGAGGGAGATGGAGAGAGACAGACAGAGGGAGAGACAGAGAGTGTATACATATAAACTGTAATTAAATAGACACGAGCCGTGAAATAGTCAGTAAAAGCGGCATCTGTTGATCAAAGGGTCGGGGGATCAAACCCGCTCTGTCAAAATGTTATGGGTAGATGTCAAGACCAGGCAACTTAACCTAGCAATTCGGGACAATCGCCTAATGTACATGGCCACCCCTTCATGAAAATTACGCCCCCCAACACAAAATTATATATATCAATACATAGACACACAGATGAACAGATTGATAGATACATACATACATTAACATAAACGAATATGACAAGGCACAATATATTAATAAATGAATACGGGAGAAAAAGAGAAGGAATGGGAAACCCGGAAAACATATTAATAGCCCCAAATCTCCTCCCAGACACACCTGAGGTTTCACAATGCTAAAAAAAAAAAAAAAAAAACACACGACAAAGGATTTTCGCCGACGTATATTCTTGACATCTTTAGTCTGGAAACTTTTCAATTTAAGGGGAGACTGGCCGTTTGTTTGGTCTATTAATTATTTTATTCATATATATTTTTTAGTTTCCTCCCTAAACCTCCATCAAGCTTAGAAAAACACCCCCTAGACCCCCCTTCAAGATAAATTTGTACATTTTTCGGTAGAAAATTTTCCCGGCCGAAGGCCGGTTCCTCTTAAAATTTCAGGCTCGCTTTCGCTCGCCAGGAAATAATCGACACCTAAATGGCACGAAAGGTCTTAAAATTGACAACGAAATGGGGCGAAAGGTGTTAAAATCGCTAAACTAATGGGCGTTCCGAACGTCTTATAATCTCAAAACTAGTGGGACTAAATATGAGGGAGAAGGGGGTCCAGAAAAACGGTCTGCCTCACCTTAAGTTTCACACGAGTAACTTTATTGGAAAGACGAGTATGTAGAAGAGATAATTATGATAGAGGTGATTAAGTGGGTGGAAGGTGTCAATAAGGGAGATACTATAATACTATAAACAAATTCAGATTCAGATTCAGATTGTTGTATTTCCATTAAATATACAATGGCTGTT
The DNA here is from genome assembly GCA_032716605.1 of Paralithodes platypus. NCBI lineage: Eukaryota > Metazoa > Arthropoda > Malacostraca > Decapoda > Lithodidae > Paralithodes > Paralithodes platypus. The sequence goes on along the minus strand of CM064506.1, from coordinate 13,034,715 downwards.
CATACAATAAAATCATCTTAAACTAAATACATAATGCATCATAATCTTACTTAAATACTGTCGGTAAGAATGTACAGAGAAATAGTACCTACCAAACATTGATTACAAATATATAAAACGGGATCAATTTCTCACTCTAAGATCATCTTCTAAAATAACTGAGATAATACGTTCAAATGGCTTCAAATTCCTTAAGTTCCGCTTTAGAAATTATATAGGTAAACACTGGATTGTGAACAGAGTTGTAGAAGTGTGGAATAGATTGCCTAGTGCAGCGATTACCTCAGGGACGGTAAATATTTGTCAAGAGCAAACTGGATAGTCATATGAATGATATGGGCTGAGTGTGAATGGGATCTGCCTTGTGTGGCCCGGTCGGCCTTATGCAATTGTCCATGTTGTTATGTTATTTTGTGGAATATCACCCTGAGTGACCGTGGTTCGATCCTGGCCGGGGGTTTAATAACTTAAATCGTATAATGTTAAGGGGGGTGGCCTGTTTTTTGTTTCTCTTTCTCTCCTTTTCTCTCTTTCTCTGGCTCGCATCCATTCGGCCCCATTCAGCCTACTGATTTAAGACGTTTATCCCCATCCAGGTGTCGATATCTTCCTGGCGAGCGATACCGAGCCAGCATTGTATGGAGAAATCCGGCTTTGCCGGAGAATTTTTTCTAACGAAAAATTTACAAGTTTAGCTTGCTGTCAAAACAAAGACATATATGCTGGCTCGCTACCGTTCACCAGGAAAATATCGACACCTGGATGGGGGTAAACATCTTAAAACAGTAGGCTGAATGGGGCCGAATGGATACAAGACAGAGAAAGAGAGATAAAACAGAGAGAAAGATAACAAAAAACAGGTCAACCCCCCCTCCCCCCCACCCCCCTTAACATTATACGATTTAAGTTATTAAACCCCCGGCCAGGATCGAACCACGGTCACTCAGGGTGATATTCCACGCAATAACATAACAACAGGGAAAGAAAGAGTTGGTAAACATCGATATTATGGGAGCCCACCTAGCTTTGTTTTCTCTTTCTCTCCCTCTCTCTTTGGCTTGTATATATTCGGCCCCATTCAGCCTACTGTTTTAAGACGTCTCTCTCTCTCTCTCTCTCTCTCTCTCTCTCTCTCTCTCTCTCTCTCTCTCTCTCTCTCTCTCTCTCTCTCTCTCATTGACCAGTACACCACCTGGGAAGGATTAGCTTTAATTTCCCTCCTTTATCCCTTCACCCATCTATATACAGTATCACAGCCTTCATCTATTATTTATTTGATTTATATGGTGTTTATATATGTATTTATATATGTATTTATATATGTATTTAGTGTATATATGTATTTATATATGTATTTAGTGTATATATGTATTTATATATGTATTTAGTGTATATATGTATTTATATATGTATTTAGTGTATATATGTATTTATATATGTATTTATATATGTATTTATTTATGTATTTATATATGTATATATTTATTTATTTTATCTGTTTTGCTAGACGCCGTAATTCCCGTGAAGGAGTGGCCATGAACATTAGGTGTTTGTCACGAATTGCTAGGTCAAGTTGCCCGGGCTTGACAACTACCAATTACACTTGACAACTAATCAATTACACTTGACAACTACCAATAACACTTGACAACTATCAATAACATTTTGAAAGAGCGCCGGTTTGACCTGCCGACCCTTTGATCAGCAGTGAAAGCTCTACTGACTATGTCACAGTATCTATGTTGTATTTATCTTTCTATTTATTCTTCATTATCTATTTAGCTGAGTATTTCTCTCCTATGACTTAAATTGCTTCGAACTCCGTGTGTCCAGGCATTTTGGCTCGAACGTCCCTTGATTTTGGCCCTGTCACTCTTTCAACTATTGGGGTGGCACTCGCTACAGGCAGTTTCGGCTGTTTATCGCAGAACAACATTTGCGACCAAATGTAGCTGAACAAAAGCGTTCGTGTGACTCAATTTTAAGCCGGAGTTACACGAGCCGTTCTTCGAGCAATTTTTACGGGCAATTATGGTCTGGCAGCTTCAAAAATTACACGTAATCATAATTCAACCGTCTAACATACTCTACCTTCTGTCTAGTTATTGATATCAGTGCAAACAAGTCCCGTAATATAAAGAGAAAATATTTGCTCATGGAAAATTGACGGAAAAATCGTTCGTGTGACTCAACTTTCAATCTAACGAGAGCGAGTTGACCTGATACTTTTCTTTTATTATGATGTTTATCCTCCTTCTTAAGGGGGGGGGGGAACCTGTTTTTTTCTCACATGTTCTCTCTTTCTCTGACTTGTATCTATTCAGTCCCATTCAGCCTACTATTTCATTAATTTTATCCCCATCAAGGTGTAAACATTTTTCCTGGCGAGCGGCAGCGAGGCCTCACATTTAAAATACATTTGACAGCAGGCTAATCGAAAAATGTCTCCGGCGAAGCCGGATTTCTCCATATATTGCTGGCTTGCTATCGCTCGCCAGGAAGAAATCGAAACCTGAAGGGGGATAAATGTCTTAAAACAGTAGGCTGAATGGGACCGCATGGATACAAGCCAGAGAAAGAGAGTAGAGGGGAGAAAACAAGCAGGTCACCCCCCTTAAGGAGTGGCTACCTGAATGGGCCATGGGGGGTTGGGGGGAGAAGAGGTGGGCTGGGAAGGGGAAAAAGCTATTCGCGTTACCATTAGACGATTTTATTGAGTTTGGTAAGTCAGAGGGGGTTAATCGAGATGTTTTGATGTGCTTGATTCCCAGAGACCCTTCCTATAAACTGCGAGAGAAAAGGAGGAGGGTTGGTGGGGTGGGGGTGGGGGGGGGGGGGGTATAATGAGAGAAGATAATGATGCAGAACAGAAAGAAGGGGTGGGAGAAGAGAGGAAAGGAAACAAGAGATGAGGGATGGAGGAAGCAAAGGAGGAGGAGGAAGAAGGGAAGGGTAGGAAAGGAAGAAGAGGAGAAGGAAGGGAAGGAGGAAGGTAAGGGTAGGAAATGAGGAAGAGGAGGAAGGGAAGGATTTTAAAGGAGGAAGAGGAGGAAGGGATAGATAGGAAAGGAAGAGGAGAAGGAGAAAGGAGGAGGAGGAGGAGGAGGAGGAGCAGGAGAAGGAGGAGGAGGAGGAAGGGAAAGATTAGGAGGAGAAGGAGGAGTAGGAAAGGGGGAGGGATAATATTCGCCTCCTGTTTTAAGCGTTTACCCCCATCTAGGTGTCAATATTTTCCTGGCGAGCGGTAGCGAGCCAGCATATATATATATATATATATATATATATATATATATATATATATATACGGTATATATATACCGTATATATATTTTTTTTTGTTTTTTTTTGTTTTTTTACAGCAAGCTAAATTTGTAAATTTTTCGTTAGAAAAATTTCTCCGGCGATGTCGGATTTCTCCATACTATACTGGCTAACTATCGCTCGCCAGGAAGAAATCGACACCTGGATGGGGATAAACGTCTTAAAACAGTTGGCTGAATGGGGCCTAATGGATACAACCCAGAGAAAGATAAAAAAAAATCCGGTGACCTCCATTAACACTGGTTTGGGAACAGAGTTGTAGAAGTGTGTAATTGATTGCCTAATGCAGTGATTAGCTCAGGAACGATAGACAATTTGAAGTGCAAACTGGATAGTAATGTGAATGATATGTGTTGGGCGTGAATGGGATCTGCCTCGTGTGGGCCTTATGAAGTTTTCCGATTTCTTACGTTCTTAAGGGGAGAGATGGGTCATTTTTCTAGATCCCCTTCTCCCTCATGTTTAGCCCCATTAGTTTTAAGATTTTAAGAAGTTTGCACAATTAGTTTTACGAATTTAAGACCTTTCGCCCCATTTATTTGTCAATATTAAAACCTTTTGTGTTATTTAGGAGTCGATTTTTTCCCCCTGACGAACTATACAGTAGAGAGCCTGTCATTTTGGAACATTTGTCTACCGAAAAATGTACAAATTTATCTTGACAGGGGGTCTAGGGGGTGTTTTATTAAGTTTGATGGAGGTCTAGCAAGGACAGTAATAACATAATTAAATATGTACACCCAAATATAGCCACTGTCCCCTTAACACTATCTGGTGCAACGTCGTGAGGGTTATTTTGGTATTTGGTTTAATTATGGAGGGTTTAATTATGGAGGGTTTAATTATGGAGGGTTTAATTATGGAGGGTTTAATTATGGAGGGTTTAATTATGGAGGGTTTAATTATGGAGGGTTTAATTATGGAGGGTTTAATTATGGAGGGTTTAATTATGGAGGGTTTAATTATGGAGGGTTTAATTATGGAGGGTTTTAATTGTTTTAGCCATTTTCGAACAATGTATTTTTAGTTTACCCCCTAGACTTAGAAAAACGCCACTCCAGACCCCCTTCAAACTAAATAATAACGTCCCTCAGACCCCCTTCAATCTAAATGTGTACATTTTTCGGTAGAAAAATTTCCCGGCCAAAGGCCGGTTTCTCCCAAATTGAAGGCTCGCTTTCGGTCGCCCAGGAAACATCGACACTTTATTGGGTTGAACCATCATATCATCGCCAAACTAATGAGATGAATCGTCTTAAAATCTCCAAGCTAATGGAGTAAATATGGGAGGGTCCAAATTGGGCAGCCCTGCACCTAATAGGGTTAAGTGTCCACAATAATCTAACTATTTCAAGGTATATTGGTGGTAATAAACATCACATACCAGGATAGACAGATTTATTACTATCAATATAATGACATAAAAACTCGGAAATTAACATAAGGCCCACCGGCCCACAGGAGGCAGATCCCTTTCAAACCCAACCGATATAATTCATATGACTATCCATATTACGTTTGAAACTTCCCACCGTTTCTGTGCTGATTAAATTACTAGGCAATTATTTCCACATATCCACAACACTATTTCTAAGCCAATGCTTACCAATGTCGTTTTTAAAGCAAAATTGATCTAGTGCAAGATATAAATTAGATAACATGGATATACAGTATGTAACTAAGATAATGAAATACATTTGGGATTCATGGTCAACTGCGAACTAAAAGGAAGAAATCAATGCATAATTTTCTTATGTTCTTATCATTGTCTGAAATAAGGCAAATAGAGTTCTTGGACGTATACACAGCATATAAGCGTGAGTAACAGAACAGTAGACGTAATATGAAACGTTATCCAGTGTTAGTGAGGCCACATATGGATTATGCTGTTCAATCTTGGTGTTCTTATTACAGAATGGACTCCTCGGGGCTTATTACAGAATGGACTCCTCGGGACTTATTACAGAATGGACTCCTCGGGGCTTATTACAGAATAGACTCCTCGGGACTTATTACAGAATGGACTCCTCAGGGCTTATTACAGAATAGACTCCTCGGGACTTATTACAGAATGGACTCCTCGGGGCTTATTACAGAATGGACTCCTCGGGACTTATTACAGAATAGACTCCTCGGGACTTATTACAGAATGGACTCCTCGGGGCTTATTACAGAATGGACTCCTCGGGACTTATTACAGAATGGACTCCTCGGGACTTATTACAGAATGGACTCCTCGGGACTTATTACAGAATGGACTCCTCGGGACTTATTACAGAATGGACTCCTCGGGGCTTATTACAGAATGGACTCCTCGGGACTTATTACAGAATGGACTCCTCGGGACTTATTACAGAATGGACTCCTCGGGACTTATTACAGAATGGACTCCTCGGGACTTATTACAGAATAGACTCCTCGGGACTTATTACAGAATGGACTCCTCGGGACTTATTACAGAATGGACTCCTCGGGACTTATTACAGAATGGACTCCTCGGGACTTATTACAGAATGGACTCCTCGGGACTTATTACAGAATAGACTCCTCGGGGCTTTTCTGTTTTTTATTGTTTTTGTCAATGTTTTTGGGAATTAGACTGTAATTAGAGTATGTTTGGTGGCTTAACGGAGCTCAGACGGTATTGTGCAGCATAATTTATTGGTTCGCCTCAATGGTTTAAGGAAGGGGTTTAGTTTACTCTCTAAATAAACCTCCATCAAACTTTAAAAAATAAACACCCATAAACCTCATAAACCTCCATCAAACTTTAAAAAATTAACACCTACAAGACCCCCCATCGATATAAATTTGTACATTTCTCGGTAGAAAACTGTCCCGGCCGAAGGCTGATTCCTCTTCAAATACAGGCTCGCTATCGCTTGCCAGGAAAAAAATCGACTCCTAAATGGCACAAAAGGTCTTAATATTGGCAAAGAAATGGGGCAAAAGGTCTGAAAATCGCCAAACTAATGGGGCGAATGTCTTGAAATCTCATAACTAATAGGGCTAAACATGAGGGAGGAGGAGGACTCGAAAAACCAACTGCCTCCCCTTAACACGAATACAAGTTTAATTCCGAAGTTAGCAGACTACAATAATTGCTTCAACATATTTCCGTAAACAGAGCTCGTCAGGTCGTGTGGCAGCGGGTTTAGATATATAGGATGCCGGTAAATCCGCCTATATTTGTTCCACTGACTCATCCTTGGGGGCGGACTACCCCCCCCCCCCCCCCCCATGGAGCTATTAAGGGGGGTCACCGTTTTTGTTTTTTTATCTTTCTCTCCTGCTCTCTCTTTCCCTGGCTTATATCCATTCGGCCCCGTTCAGCCAACTGTTTTAAGACATTTATCCCCATCCAGGTTTCGATTTCTTCCTGGCGAACGATAGCGAGCCAGCATTGTATGGAGATATCCGGCTTTGCCGGAGACATTTTTCTATCGAAAAATGTACAAATTTAGCTTGCTGTCAAAACAAAAATATATATATGCTGGCTCGCTACCGCCAGAAAAATATTGACACCTGGATGGGGGGTAAACGTCTTAAAACAGTAGGCTGAATGGGGCCGAATGGATACAAGCCAAAGAGAGAGGGAGAGAAAGAGAAAAAAAAACGAGGTGGGCCCCCTTAATACCTCCATTCCTCCCCCCAACATGACCTGACCTGACCCCCCCTACCCCCCCGACCAACCATCTCCTCACCGTGCCCTACGAACCTATCCATAAAGACATCTTCCCCTCAAAATTACCTTCAGTCACCCCCCAGCACTCGCGGAGGCAACATGTCGACGGCCGGCTTCCTCCTGTTGGTGGTGGTCCTCTTCGGCCTGCACGGCTCCCTACGCGCTTCCCCTGGGTACACAACGGAGACCAAGAGACTGATCACCCCCTGCGATGTCTATCACCCTCACGTCACTATCACGAGGTCGGTACAGGAGCCACAACACCGTACGGTCGCGGTGGAGGAGATAAACCTGATACAGAATGAAATCCTGGTGACGAAGAGCGTTACTCAAACAGGAGTGGTTACCGTCAATCAGCAGGTGTTCGTCGTTATTCCCGTAACTTCTCAGGTATTTTGAGTTATTTGTGTTGTAACTAGAATTATGGTAGTTGTAATAATAATAGTAGCCTAAAAATACTACTAATAATACTAATAATAATAATAACAATGATAATAATAATTAATGTATAGCATAATGATTGCAGTAGTTGTAATAATAATGCCGATGCTAATTCCAAAAAATAAATAAAAAATAAATCATAATTTTAATAACAATGGTTTCTTGTTTTAATAAATATTTTATGTGCTGGTGATACAAAATATAATTATAAAGAGAATATAAATGTTATTGTATTTATTTTTATCATTATTTTATTATAATTTATTATTATTATCAGATATTATTTATTATTATTATTATTATTAAATAGGCCTAATATTCAGGTTTATTGTATCTAATTGATATTTAATACATACTCTAAATTTATAATTAATTTCCTGTAATTAAACTTAGGAACCATAATAACTTGAAATGAAGTTAGTGAATTGACCACTTGCGAGTTTCTGGCGATAAGGAAGTTGGTGCCGTAAACCTCGGTATTAGCCTAAACGGAAATACAATAATAAAGTAAATGTCTAATTGATAAAACGTATATTGAATTACGTTGTATGTATTTATACATTGGACGTAGGTATTTTCACCCGACCGTGTTAATAACACTGAACGTTATTTGCAGCCGATGGTAATCTTTTTTTGCGATACCGACATTAATACAGACCCACTTATACTGCTTGAATTTCATTGTTGTCCTTATCTAGCATTACTGTTTTTTTTATGTATCTCCCATGTCAAAAAGCTTGTAGAACATTTTGAATAATTTCACCAGTTTCATTCTCACAAATGCATACGGTACACAATACATACATCTCAGACACAATGCATACGGTACACAATACATACATCTCAGACACAATGCATACGGTACACAATACATACATCTCAGACACAATGCATACGGTACACAATACATACATCTCAGACACAATGCATACGGTACACAATACATACATCTCAGACACAATGCATACGGTACACAATACATACATCTCAGACACAATGCATACGGTACACAATACATACATCTCAGTCACAATTCCACTCCGCTTTGACCATTTCTTCACATTTCTAACGTCTTTCAAAGTAACTATTTTGGAATGCTTCAGTTGTTTGTGTTCTGGTTGCATAATAATCGGTAATTGTTTAGTTTATGTCCTCCTAAAGAAAATTTATTTTTGAGCACAGACTAAACCAAATGTTCACTACTGTATTTACATAGAACATAACATAAGAACATAAGAAAATGGGAGTCTTCAGAAAGCCGATTGGCCTAAGCAAGGCAGATCCCTGTCCCACACAACCCCAATTACAAAGCCCAATTATAGGCTCAACACTCTAATACCCTGAGGATCATCTTACCAAAACGGTTAGAGATTAACGCAGGATTACGGGGGTCTGCAGAGCGCTGATTGGCCCAACCCTGCTGATCCCCCTTCACACCCAACCCTTCTCGTCCATATGCTTATCCAATTTTATCTTAAAGCTCCCTCTCGTTTTTAATCCCACTATAGCACTTGGTAGTCCATTCCACCCATCTACAACTCTGTTACCAAACCAATATTTGCCTATATCTTTTCTGAAACGAAATTTATCTAATTTGAAACCATTGGTACGAGTTCTTTCGCTATCACTGAGCTTTAGTACATTTGTCATGTCCCCTTTGTTAATCCCACTAACCCACTTGAACACCTCTATCATATCCCCTCTAACTCTGCGTCTCTCTAACGAATGTAAGCCTAATTTCTTCAACCTTTCTTTATACGGAAGATTTCTAATATTATGGATCATTTTTGTCATTCTACGTTGTACTCTCTCCAATGAATCTATGTCCATTCTGTAATAAGGACACCAAAATTGAACAGCATAATCCATATGGGGTCTCACTAATGACAAGTAAAGTTTTAAGATAACATCAGCAGTTCTGTTACTCACACTCCTTGAGATGAACCCGAGAATCCTGGACCCAGATTCACTAACGGTCGTAGCGTGCGATGTCGTACAGCAACCTACGATCGTTCCTAAGGGAGTGTGGAAGGTGTATTCACGAACGCATCGTTGAGCTCCCTTACGGCTCCCTTTCGGTTATTTTCACCGAGGCTTCTCTTGACCAATCAGGCGCTTGGCCTTTGTAAATAAACAATATGTCACCCACATGACTGAAGCGCCAAGAAGAACCTAATATACTTTAATTTATGAGCTTGTCATTGTTTAGCATGGCTAATTCGATCCACCACAGCCAGCAGGAAGAAGAATAGAGTATCTTGTGAATTGATGATAAGAATTAGCCTAGCTAGGCTACAGGGAAGCCTGTTAGTGGCCCAAGTTAAAGGATTTTCGACGGATTGATCATTGATAATCATATGTTAGGCTAGTTGTGAGTGTATTATTTATACCTTAACCACAGTATATTGTTCTACTTTACCATGTCTACACCTAGACAGGGCGAGCCAAACCAAAATGCCAGACTTTACTATGTCTATGCCTACACAGGCAGTTCTAGCCAACGCCAAGCCAAAATGCCAGACTTAGCCTAGGCCTAATTTTTCAAAATAGGCCTAGGGTAATTTTTTTGTATTCACAGCACCTCAAGGCCTATCTACCTCTTCAAAATAGGCCTCCTCAATCTATTATCTAACAGTTGGCCATGGGAAATAATGATAGGTTGAGGGGGGCTTTGTCCCCCTCACCTCCCATGACTTATTGCCATCATCAAATATATTACCAGCATGGGACTAATAACAGCTAGTTAACAATGAGGACGGTACACCTGCAAACACCATCTTAACCTGCTAGGCTTCTACTTTACCATGCTTAGGCTACACCAAGCTAGGCATTGCTAGCCTAACTAAAATACCATACGTAGGCCTAACTTTTCTAGCCTATATAGCCCTAACTTTTTCAAAATAAACCTAGGTTATATCCTAGGCTAGACTAAACAAAAATATTCACAACACCATATAGGCTAGCCTATTATTTTTTGTTTAGACTAGCCTATGCCTAGGGTAATTCTTTTCATAATTTTTTTCCTGTGATACTTTCAAATTTGTTGAGGAAATAGGCTACCCTAATCTAACCCAGCTAGGCATTGATAGCCTAACCAAAATACCATACATAGGCCTAACTTGTCTAGCCTAAATAGCCCTAACTTTTTCAAAATAAACCTAGGTTATAGCCTAGGCTAGGCTAAACAAAATTATTCACACAGCGTTTATTTTTTATTCATTTTTTAGGCTAGGCCTAGGGTAATTCTTTTCATCATTTTGTTCCTGTGATACTTTCAAATTTGTTAAGGAAATAGGCTACCCTAATCCAACCCAGCTAGGCATTGCTAGCCTAACCAAAATACCATACATAGGCCTAACTTGTCTAGCCTAAATAGCCCTAACTTTTTCAAAATAAACCTAGGTTATAGCCTAGGCTAGGCTAAACAAAATTATTAACACAGCGTTTATTATTTATTTATTTTTTAGGCTAGGCCTAGGGTAATTCTTTTCATCATTTTGTTCCTGTGATACTTTCAAATTTGTTGAGGAATAGGCTACCCTAATCTAACTCAGAGGTGGTGGGGAGTTGGAATAAAACATTTCCGCAATAAATGAGGGTTAAAATCTACTAATGGTAGGCTACGTGTTGTCGCAGCACATGAATTTGTGCATCAATTAACCTTGACTAGGTCTAGGCTGGCATATGTAGGCTATTCATAGCTTAATTCGGCCTGTCATAAGACATTAAGGATACAAATATATTCATACTTTGTATTAAATGCCTTAATGGTGTTGTAAACACAAGTTAACAATCATATTGCGCTATTATTGCCTCAATAATGACTTAGTGTGTCATAAAGAGCTATACTGCAGACGAATTTGTTATGGTCGCGGGTTGTGTTATACATATTTGTGTACCTATATCCGGGTCAAATTCATGTAAGGGTGGTCTGGACCACCCTTTGCGAAAGAGGATTTTAGGGCCTTCCTACGATCAAAGATGGCCGCTACGACGCTTCGTGAATACCAGCGTTGACACGTAAGGGAACGGTAAGGGAGTTTTCGGATCGTACGACCGTTAGTGAATCTGGGTCCTGTTTGCCTTGTTTCGAACGCTTATACACTGTTGTCTAGGCTTCAAATCATTGCTAACAAACACACCTAGATCTTTCTCACAATTCGAGTTTTCTAATTCCACATTAGCTAGTTTATATTTAACATTTGTATGCATCTTCCCTATCTTTAATACCTTGCATTTGTCAATGTTAAACTTCATCTGCCAATTTACTGACCATTCGTGTAAGGTATCTAGATCCCTTTGGAGGCACTCTATATCTCTATCTGAATCAATTGTTCTCCCCATTTTGGTATCGTCTGCAAATTTACTTATCCTACTAGTTATACCTAAATCAAGGTCATTTATGTATATAACAAACAACAGAGGACCTAATACAGATCCCTGGGGAACACCACTTTTGACTGCTCCCCATTCTGACTTCGTACCATTTATGCTGACTCTCTGCTTCCTACCAATTAGCCATGACCTAATCCATCCCAACAACGCCCCACCTATTCCATGTGCCTCAACCTTTCTCATCAATCTCTCATGGGGGACTCTGTCGAAAGCTTTACTGAAATCTAAATATATTATATCATATGACTTGTCATTATCTACTGCTTCATATACCTCTGAGAAAAAACTAAGCAAATTAGTAAGGCAAGAACGTCCCTGAGTGAATCCATGCTGAGAAGAATTTATTAAATTCAATGTATCTAAGTGGTTTCTAATTTTACTAGCAATAATTGACTCTAGTAGCTTTCCTATGATTGATGTAAGACTAATGGGACGGTAATTGGATGCTATTGATTTGTCACCTTTTTTGAAGATCGAATTAGCTGGTCATTAAATTAACCTAACCTAACCTGGGCATTTTGGGGGCTGCTGCCCCCAGACCCCCGCTGGTCTTGGGTTGAAAAGTGATAAAAAACACATCTCTTACCTCATTATTCAAAGTTTTGTATTTGGTTTAATATACACTTCCCAGGTCATTTGAACAGTTCTATTGCTACTATATATCATATAATACACCATAGAATACGTTTTTAATAACTAGAAAAAGAGGACATAAACTAAACAATTACGTACAATTACGTAATGTACGTAATGTAATTATTATTTGCTTTGTAATTGAATTGGGGTTGTGTGGGACAGGGATCTGCCTTGCTTAGGCCAATCGGCTTTCTGCAGACTCCCATTTTCTTATGTTCTTATGTTCTTATGTAATAATCACTTCACTCATCTCTTTTCGTTGATCATCTGTCAAACGGCGATGGTGGCTGTAGTATATATAGTTGCAGTTCTAAGTTTACTTCATGATTGTGACCATCTTTTGATGCAGACAGGGACACTGGTATTAGTGAGCTGGGCCTATAATTAGGCCTTATACTTAGGGTTGAGTGTAAGAGGGATCTGCCTTGTGTGGGCCAATCGGCTTTCCGCAGACTCTCATTTTCTTATGTTCTTACAGATTGTCAACCACATGGTAGATACCTTTGTTTTATCCGTTAACCCATCCCCTTGTCTCTTGGTGCTTATTATCCGCTTCAATAGTACATAGCCTAAAGACTACTCTATATACACTTCCCGATTATTATTTGTTTGTTTCTTAATTCCGTAAATAACTTGTTAAATTGTTCAAATGTTGTAAAGTTTGTAAGCGTAAAACTTCAATAAATGTATGAACAATAATACGATGTTCTACTCACTGGTTCACACGTATTATTCTATAGGCTAAGTGAAATATATAGTGTTGTATGGCAATCTAAGAAAAACTGAACTGAGTGATAGACTAAGTGAAATATATAGATGGGTGGAATAGGCTACCAAGTGATATAGTGGGATCAAGAACGATAGGGAGCTTTAAGAAAAAATTGGATAAGCATATGGACGAGAAGGGTTGGGAATGAAGGGGGATCAGCCGGGTTGGGCCAATCAGCGCTCTGCAGACCCCCGTAATCCTGCGTTAATCTCTAACCGGTTTGGTAAGATGATCCTCAGGGTATTAGAGTGTTGAGCCTGTAATTGGGGTTGTGTGGGACAGGGATCTGCCTTGCTTAGGCCAATCGGCTTTCTGCAGACTCCCATTTTCTTATGTTCTTATGTTCTTATATAGTGTTGTATGGCAATTTAAGAAAAACTGAACTGAGTGATAGGCCTAATTTATGAAAAATATATTCCGTCACTGCTTCACATACCGGTACTGTATATTATTCTATATTTGTCAGCTTCACTTTGTTATAGTGTTCGTTTTGCTATATTTAAGTCTGTATCAAAATACGATCGGGTGCAAATACCGTTTAGTGTTATTTACACGGTCTGGTGCAAATACCGTTTAGTGTTATTTACACGGTCTGGTGCAAATACCGTTTAGTGTTATTTACACGGTCGGGTGCAAATATCGTTAGTGTTATTTACACGGTCTGGTGCAAATACCGTTTAGTGTTATTTACACGGTCTGGTGCAAATACCGTTTAGTGTTATTTACACGGTCGGGTGCAAATACCCACTCCGTTATAAATTTATCACAACCGCATTTTAGCTGGTAATTCTGATAAATATCAATGTAAAAAACTCCAACTTCCTTATAGTCTGAAACTAGCAAGTGGTGAATTAAAGGGGATTTATTTACAGGGATCTGCCTTGCTTAGGCCAATCGGCTTTCTGCAGACTCATTTTCTTATGTTCTTATTTATTTTTTATTTATTTTTGTTTCTTTATTTATTTTTTCATTTTAATTTCCTCCTTAAACCTCCACCAAGTTTTAAAAAATACCCCCACGAGCCCCCTTCGAGATAAGTTTGTACATTTTTCGGTATAAAAATATCCTAAATTGCAAGCTGGCTACAGATCACCTGGATAAAATCAACGCCAAATGCACGAACGGTCTTAAAATTGACAAATCAATGGGGTGAAAGGTCTTAATATAGGGAAATATATGCGGCGAATGTCTAAAAAATCTCAAAACAAATGGGGCTAAACATGAAGGAGAAATGGTCCAGAAAAAGCACCTTCGTAAAGGAAAATCTCGCCATAAACAATTATTAAAGATAACTGTGGATTAAGCATTATTAGTTGTATTTATATATTATGTATGTGTATTATGTATCTTATGTCTATGCATTTTCTTTTTAATTTACCCATTTTATATTTGATGTTCTGCTTATATCACTCGCTAATTTTGTTTCAAAGTACTGCTGTTTTAAATAAGGTTTCCGATGTAATATTTAATAATTTACATAGTTTAGCATATTAGTTTTGAAGTTTTAAAACGTTCGTTCCGTTAGTTTGGCGATTTTGAGACCTTTCGCCTCATTTTGTTGTCAATATTAAGAACTTTCGTGCCATTTAGTTGACCACTTTTACGGCCCTCTGACCACTCTGACCAGTACGTACTCAGGGATCCTTGGGTGGGTTGAACAAGGTGCTACTGTCCTCCTTGTTGAGGCTACGCCATGTTCCTCCTTGCTGAACTGAGTACACTTAACCTAACCTCCCAAAACAACTTTTGTCAAACTACTGGTCAGACTTCTCGGCTTCACGGAGAAGGCGGTGGATCTATAGAGGGCCAAGAATAAATTGCATAGTCTTACTGCGCGTTGGTTTTCATCTAGCGTCTCATAAGTACAGTGCAGACAAACCTTAACTAAAATAGGAAGAGTGATACATTTTGATCCATGATATTCAGGCTCTCCAAAGAGATCTCTTAGATACAATACATGAATGGACAATTGGGCAGAAAATTAGCAGATGAAGTTGATTATAGATAAATGCAATGTAAAATTTCGGAAATAGAAAATACAGGATGTAGATTAGATAACGTGAATATAGGAAACTCGGATAATTAAAAAAAATGAGTCATCATCAACTTTGATTTTAAACCTAGAAATAAATGCATTAGTGCTCGAAATAAGGCATTTATATCTAGAAATGTGAGTAGCCTAATAGAACAACAGCCGTAATCTTTAAAAAAACTATCTAGCGTTAATAAGACAGATTACACTGTCCAATTTTGGTGTCCCTATTACAGAATGGACAGGATTTCTTGAAGAGGGTACAACGAAGAATGACCAAAATTATCAATAATAGGCCTATTAGAAATCTTCCATATGAAGAAAGGTTGAAGGAATTAGGCTTACATTCGTTAGACGCAGAGTTAGAGTATATGATTTATAGTGTTCAAGTGGATTAATAAAAGGGGATATGATAAGTGTTCAAGTGGATTAATAAAGGGGACATGAAAGATGTAAAAGCTCAGTGATAGCGAAAGAACTAGCGATCTAGATACATTTTGTTTCAGAAAATATTTTTATGCAAATATTTGTTTGGTAATATTGTAGATAGGTGGAATAGGCTACATAGTGCTATAGTGGGATCAAGAACGATAGAGAGCTTTAAGATAAATTTAGAAAGGCATATGGACGAGATGTGTGAGAGGGATCTCCCTTGTGTGGGCCAATCGTCTTTCTGCAGACTCCCATTTTCTTATGTTCTTATAATATCGTCTAAATATAGCGAGATGTGTGAGAGGGATCTCCCTTGTGTGGGCCAATCGGGTTTCTGCAGACTCCCATTTTCTTATGTTCATATAATATCGTCTAAATATAGCGAGAAGGAAAGATAACACACGTCGCTGGTACTCAAAGGGTTAAACATTCAGGATGACCATGATAGTCTCCAGTGGCATTCAGGATGACCATGATAGTCTCCAGTGGCATTCAGGATGACCATGATAGTCTCCAGTGGCATTCAGGATGACCATGATAGTCTCCAGTGGCATTCAGGATGACCATGATAGTCTCCAGTGGCATTCAGGATGGCCATGATAGTCTCCAGTGGCATTCAGGATGGCCATGATAGTCTCCAGTGGCATTCAGGATGACCATGATAGTCTCCAATGGCTTTTTAGTAATCTGTAATTGTTATGTTGTGATAACCCTTTCAGTACCAGTACCGTCCTTTTAACTTTTGTTTCTGGCTACTACAGTATTAGACGATTTCTTTTCAATTTTATGAACCTCCAGCAATGAATAGGCTTTCAACGATCTCACTTTATCCTTTTTATTACCACAGATCCTTCTTAAACTTGATAAAACCGTCTAAATATAGCTAGAATACAACTAAAAAGACGTCGCTGGTACAGAAGGGTTAAATAGTATAAATAACGAAATCTGATATCACTCTGCATCAATATCTATAAGAAGGGTTAAGTTGTGTAAATAACGAAATCTTACTATGCACAATTTCACATACACTATTATGTTTCCAGATCACCACACTGATGCACGAAGTGACCACCCCCACCTACATCACCTCCACTGAGACCCTCTACAACAAGGTGTACAAGACGGACAACTGCGACATCCTGCTCACCAACATTCAGACAGTCAACGAATTCGTGGACCCGCTCGAAACCATCTGGGTGACAGAGACATCCACTCGCACTAATACCGTGGACGTCTGGGCTACTATCTACGAAACGACCAACTGTATTCAGAACGTTTATAACACTATCGTAAGCACGGTGTACCATTCGCTCTACGAAACGTCTACTATGTTCGAGACGCAATACGTAACACATCTTAATACGCAGACGAATAAGTTTGAGTTCACGGTAACTCACACTGATTACGCCACCAGCACGGTACCCTTGAACTGTATGTCCATGGTCGGTACCCCGCAAGAGGTACATGCACAGATCCCGCAGGAGGTATATACACAGGTCCCACTGGTGCTACCGGAGGAGGGGACGTATGACCTGATACCAGTGCAAGGGCTACCTAAAGGGTCATATGGAACTAAGGGTATCATCACGGCAGGACATATTGCCAAGGGTTTTAATGCCAAGGGACCATATGAGACCAAAGGGTTCGGTAAAGGGTCGTATGGAACTAAGGGTATCATCACGGAAGGACATATTGACAAGGGTTTTAATGCCAAAGGACCGTATGAGACTAAGGGTATATATGAGCCCAAAGGGTTAACTAAAGGGTCATACGGACCTAAGGGTATAATCACGGAAGGGCATATTACAAAGGGCATAAATACCAAAGGACTGTATGAGACAAAGGGATTAAGTACCAAAGGGCTATATGGAATTAAGGGCATACACCATAATGGCCCCTTATTCACTAAGGATTCAGCCACCAAAGGGCTACTTGAAACCAAAGGCCCTATTTTCCCAAAAGGTTTAGATATCAAAGGCCCGATTGGGTCTATATCCATACACAGGAAGGGGCCTTTAAACCACAAAGGCCCATATGAACCTAAGGGTATAAACAGCAAAGGCCCACTCGGAAGCCACGGCCCTAAATACACCAAGGGTTTAGAGAAAAAGGGCAACTTCCTCTTCAAGGGCATATTCACCAAGGCCAGAGACATCTTCAGCAAGGGTTTCGGCTTAAACAAAGGCTATGTTAAGGGTAGTAATGTAGAAGAGGAGGACGATGACACCACTTCGGAAACCTATGATAATGATTATAATATTTATGTTGACGAGGATGAACAGGAGGATTATGATTATTAACACTATCTCATCCGACGTCTTAAGGTTATGATACGTTGCTGAATTATTGAATTTTGATTACTTGTCATTTTTGAGTTTTTTTGTCCCCTAGACTATAACAAATATACCAAGCCACTTCCCCAAGCCCCCTTCAAGATAAATAATGTCCCCAAGCCCCCTTCAAGATAAATAATGTCCACATACCCCTTTTAGGCTATTGTAAATTTTTCGATAGAAAAATATCTCTACCGAAAATCGGGATGAAATAGACATAAATGTAAGACACGTGGCTTTTTTTTAATGATTTATTATATCACTTCACTTTCCATTATTGCAATTGTTTGCAATATGGTATATATGCCATTAACGGTTATTGAAATATTGTGTGTAATCTCTTTTCAATCCAATACTTATCGTAATTGGCTGTAATTCGGGATATTGATTTATTCTTGAGCAATTTCCTTTCAATTCTTACAATTTATACTATTTTGTATATTATATAATTGGTTTAATTTGTAATACACTATATATTTCAATAATTGTAAGCTGTAATAATGTCAAACCTTCTCAATCACAAGCATTGATACATTAAGCTATGTTTGAAGGCGGCGTCACATGAGCGCCTTTTCAGGCAATTTTCCAAGAACAAGTATTTGTTTCTTTTTATATTTTGGGGCATTTCAGGAATGAAATTGGAATGTATTTGGTGGTTTAAGGGGCTATCGGTTGTGTTTTTTGGTCTATTCATTCATTTCTTAGTTTCCTCGCTAGACCTCCATGAAGCTTAGAAAAACTACCTGGACCCCCTTCAAGACAAAGTTTTACATTTTTCGATAGAAAAATGTCCCGACCGAAGGTCATTTCCTGTTAAAATTACAGGCTCGCTTTCGCTCGCCAGGGAATAATCGACACCTAAATTGCACAGGTCTTAAAAATGTACAACCAAATGGGGCGAAAGGTGCTTAAATCGCCAAACTAAGAGGCTGAACGTCTTAAAATCTCAAAATGAATGGTGCTAAGCATGAAGGAGAAGGGGTCTCAAAAAACAACTAGGCCTACTTGCCCCTTAAGATAAATACAAGTTGAATTTTGAAGTTACCAAACTAGAATTGCTCGAACATATTGCCGGCAAAAGTACTCGTGTGACGCTTCATTTAAGTTTGGTATATGCAATTTTTCCCAAGATTACATGCACTCCTTAGCAGGTCTAATACAATGATCCTTCCTTCATTCAGTATACTTCCAACCTGAAAAATAATCACATGGAATTCCAGTTTTGTTTATAATCATGAAAATCTACTAAAAGGGAGAATTTCGAGTTAGATATTTATGCATAGATTGTTATTTTTATTGTTTTTAGTTTCCTCCCTAGACCTCCATTGAACTTAACAAATACTCCAATACCTAAGTGGTACAAACGGCCTAACATTGACAAAAGCATGGTGCAAATGTTCATAAAATCCTCAAATTTATGTACAAAAGGTCTTAACATTGACAAAAGCATGGTGCAAATGTTCATAAAATCTTCAAATTTATGGGGCAAACGTCTTGAAATATCATAATATGAGGTAGAAGGGGGCCCAGACAAACCAAATGCCTCCCATTAACCCCTTCAGTATTCGATGACGTCTTTCATCACATTAAGGGAGCCCACCTCGTGTTTATGTTCTCTCTCTCACCTTTTCTCTGGCTTGTATTCATTCGGCCCCATTCAGCCTACTGTTTTAAGATGTTTACCCCCATCCAGGTGTCATGGATACAAGCCAGGGAAGGAGAGAAAGATAAAACAGCCGGTGACGCCCCCTTAAATAATATTATTAACCATTTGATTTCTACTGATCTTTCCAAAACAGTATAAAATCGTCTAATGGTAGTAGGCATATATAAGCAAAGAATGTGTCATGGTTTACAGGGTTAACTATAGTATATTTTTGTAAATAAACAATATAAACAGGTTTGATGTATCTAATCTTACATATGGTATTTGGTGTATTATTCCTAACTAATATCCTTCCTTTTCCTTACCTATTAAAATATATGCACTACAAACGAATAAATATGATGAAAATAATCCAAAACATTATACAATACAACGATTTTACTTCTAAATTGATACTAGAAAATATTATGTATGAATAATTTAAAGATATTTAAAGTAATATGAATATTATCAATACAAAATGTAAACTAACAACGAATAAATCAGAACAATCATGTATACGTGAATATAAAATTTGATTGAAAAAAATAAAATAAAAACCAAATCAGCAACTACCTTTACAATGCTTTAATTCATTTTTTGGGGTCCTATTTTGTTCATATTTATTATATTCTTAGTTTCCTCCTTAGATCCCCAGCAAACTTAAAAATACAACCCCAGATCCCCCTTCAAGATATAAATGTGCCGGGTTCATCTTAAATTACAGGCTCGCTATCGCTCGCCAGGACAAAATGGACACCTAAATAACACAAAGTCGTAAGATTGACAAAGACGAGGGGCGAAAGTTTTTAGAATAACCAAATTAATGGGCTGAACGTCTTACAATTTGAAAACTAATGGGGTTGAACATGAGGGAGAAGGAGGGCCAGAAGAACGGCCCGTCTCCCCTTAAAGTCTATAATGCACTAAATTTTAATAAGACTAAACATTTATTCACACGCAACACAATACACATACCAAAACAATTAGCCCTTCCAAGATAAGATTACGCATTCTTTTCTGTTTTCTGGCAATTATTGGATGATTTTCTTCAGATTTGGAAGGGCATATGGAAGTCAGAGGGTTAATAGAGATGTATTTCACCCTTGTAATTCCCACAGTTTCTTCCTAAGTTTTATAAAATCGTCTAGTGATAGCCAGAATAAACTGTCAGAACGCGACATGATACTAAAGGGGTTAATCCATTCAGTACCGGTGACGTCCTTTTCACTGGAGTCTGGCAAGTATAAAACGATTTAATTCGGGTACAAAGGAGTACAAAGGAAATCAAGCAACAACATATATAGTGACCCTTCGAGGCTGCTTGTCCTCCAAAACACTGAGGATCAAGTGTCCAAACAGTGGTTTAGAGTGGGTAAGGGAACTACTTCCCTAGAACTAATGTTCGTGGCAGGATTAGGAAGTTAGTAGGGGACAGATGGGTTAGTAACTGAGGGGGGGATAATATAAAGTTATTCATTTACAAACGCAGTCAGTCGCGGGTTTGATGCGAGATATTTGTCTTGGCGTAGTTTAAATGAATCAACGGTGCTGCAGTCTATAACGTCTCGGGGAAGCCCATTCCACAAGTTGACAACTCGATTGAAGAAGAAATTCTTAAATTCGTGTGAGTTAAAAGATTTACCAATAATTTTGCAACCGTTTCCCCGCGTGTAATTAGATTGGTCGATAGTGAAGTACTTACTACAGTTCATATTGTCGATGCCTTTGATGATTTTGAGCACTTGAATTAAGTCACCCCTTAATCTGCGCTGGGTTAAAGGAAATAGATTTAATTATCTAAGACCCTCTTCGTATGGTTTGTTCTTTAGGCTAGGTATCATTTTGGTAACTCTACGTTGAACTCGTTCTAGCTTGTTTATATCTTTTTGGTAATAAGGGCACCAGGATTGAACGCAATATTCCAGAAGAGGGCGGACTAAGGAATTGTTAAGGGTTAGGATAACTTCTTTGGATTTATGCTCAAATGACCTGCCTATAAAGTCAATTATTTTGTTTGCCTTCTTAACAACTTCTGAACATTGTTGACTCGGTTTTAGGTTACTCGATATTGTTACTCCCAGATCGGTTTCTCTGTTTACATTCTTAAGCTGAGTGCCATTCATCGAATAGTTTGCTTTCTCATTTAGGTTACTCGATATGTAGTACTTTACATTTATCCGCATTGAAACTCATTTGCCAAATTTGGGCCCAACATGACAATTTATCTAGATTGTGTTGCATATCATCAACTTGTTCTTTTGAGAGTACGCTATTTGCAATTTTTGTATCGTCAGCAAATTTTGAGATTGTACAGGCGAGACCCTCATCTATGTCGTTGATGTAAATTAGAAAGAGAATTGGTCCTAGTACCGATCCCTGGGGTACCCCGCTACTTACATTGGTCCATTTAGATGCCTTACCGTTTATGACTATCTTTGCTTTCTGTCGCTGAGCCAATTTTCTATCCATTTCAACACACCGTCTTGTATTCCATGCGCTTTTAGTTTTAGCAGTAAACGTTTGTGGGGAACTTTGTCAAAGGCCTTTTGAAAATCAAGGTATATAATATCTACAGCTTTACTCTCATCGTAGAGGTTAAGGATATCGTGGAAGAAGTCTAAGAGGTTTGTTAAACAGGAACGTTTTTTACGAAAGCCGTGTTGAGTATCTTTAAGTAAGTTATTTACCTCTAAGTGATTTACGAGTCTGTCTCTTATGACCGTTTCTAACATTTTACATACAATTGAGGTTAAGCTAATTGGACGATAGTTACTGGGTAGGGATTTGCTGCCTTTTTTTAATATCGGTGTTGTTGTTGTTGTTGTTCCCTAAGCTGCCTGGCCGAACAGCCCCGAGTCCCTGAGAAAGGCCATGGCCACGATCGGGCTTTCCCACAGAGCTCTCATTGAGTGTAGATTGTGTTGTTGGCGTAAGTGGTTGTGTGAAATGCAGTCTTCTATGATGTGTTTAATGGTATGGGGTGCTGTGTTACATCCCGGGCAGGCGTCGACAACGGAGTCATCCAGTCTCTTCTGATAGCTCAGGAGAGCTGGATGGTGTCCGCATCTCAGCCTGGCCAGGTGGACTCTGTCCTCGCGGGGAAGGGAGGATTCGGAAGGATGGATTTCGGGAGGTCGTGCATGCAGCTGTGTGTTGTCTGTGAGTGAGTGGATGGATCGGTGAGAGATATGAGTATGGATGTGCTTCTGGAAGTTGGTTCGAGGTGGGCAGGGAGGGAGAGAGGACAATAATTGTGTGTGATACCGTGTGCTGGGTGTTGTTTTGATATTTCTTGGTGTCTGTGGGTGTGTTGTCATGTAGTTTAGTGGGTGGTCTTGGTTCGTGGAGGCTGCTGCCAGGAATTGAGTGCCTCTCATGTCCAGATGGTCTTTGACTTTGAGGATTTTGGTTTCTTGATGTAGGTGATCTGTGGGTGCAGTAGCTGTGCAGCCTGTAATGATCTTCAGGGCTTTGTTTTGAATAGTCTGTAAGGTCTTATGATGTGTTTCAGCTAGGTTAGAAGCCCAGACTGGGCTTGTGTATTCCATCACTGATCTTATGTATTGTTTATATACTGTGGTGGTAGTTTCTTTGTTGTGTCCAAATTTTGTGTGAGCAAGTGACCTGAGGGCGTTAAGTCTGGGTGTCAGTTTCTTTTTAATGCTTGTGGTGTGCTGTTTGAATGTCATATGAGTATCATATGTTACTCCTAGGATTTTGGGTGTGTGTGTATGTGTTAGGGGTGTGTTGTTTATGGTGAGTTGAGGGATGTATTCGTGTTCTCCTGTCCAACTTGTGAGCAGGGTTGCGGTGGATTTGGCTGGGGCTAGATTAAGTCTGTTTGTAGTGCACCAGCCATGTAGTGTGTTGAGATAGGGTTGAAGGAGATCTGTTGCTCTTTTTGGGTCATGGTGTGTGCATGTGAGTGTTATGTCATCTGCATAGGAGGCTAAGTTTATTTGGGGCATATTGGGTGTAGTTATATCGTGCATGTACAGATTGAAGAGTGCGGGCGATAGGACGGATCCTTGTGGGACTCCGTTTGGAAAGTTTCTGATTTTAGATGACTGACCGGCAAAAGATCGGTGTTATGTTGGCTAGCTTCCACTGATCAGGCATAGTTCCAGACTGCAAGGATTCATTGAATAGCAATGTCAGTGGTTTGGAGAGCTCATCCTTAGCTTCCTTTATAACTCTAGGCGAGATTGTATCAGGTCCAGGCGTTTTATTTACCTTGAGTTTATCTAAACAATTCAATACTTCTCTCTCTGTAACGGTGATATTGCTTAGAACATCTGAATTATCAATCTGAATCGGCGATGGTGTAGGGATATCACAGGTCTTCGGTTGTAAAAACTGATGCAAAGAAGGTATTGAGGGCATTACTCATTTGTACTTCGTCTTTGGTGTATTCTCCATTTTCATCGACTAACGGTCCAACAGTTGAAGTAACTACTTTTTTCTTTCTGATATAACTATAGAATTCTTTCAGGTTTGTTTTACTTTGATTTGCAACATGTAACTCCAGGGTCTTTTTACTTTGCTTATTTAACTTTTTGGCTTTGCGTCGTAGCTCTACAAATTTCACCCGTTCTTCGTCATTTTGTGAGGATTTTAATCTATCATTAGCATTTTTTTTTAGCAAGCAGACAGTCTGAAATATCTTTATTCCACCATTTGGGCTTATCATTATGGCCTGGACGCCGTATTTTCGATGGTATGCAGTCTTGCACTGCCTTAAGGTAAGTAGTTGTGAAACACTCCCAAGATGTATTTATGTCGTTATTGTTAGTCAGAAAGCTCCAGTCAGTTTCTTTAAGCTTTGATTTAAGTTTATGAAAATTTGCTTTCTTGAAATTAGGGACTTTCTCAATGCTGCTATTTGATTTGTTACTAGCACATTATTACCACGGGTCGGAGATTGTACAAATTAAAAAAGTGAACTCTCTTGCAAGTTAGCATAGAGGTCGTGTCCAGAGTGTGAAGTAAGAATATCGCCCCATTTAGTCACAAGTAAGTTGAAATCGCCAAGAATTACGGTATCTTGTATGTTAGTTATTTCTGCAATTTGTTCATAAATTTCACTGTCAGTTTGCACTGATTGAGATGGGGGTCTGTATAATAAAGCTAGTGTTATTTTAGTTCCTCGTTTATTATTTAATAGTACGTAAGATATGTCTATATTCGCAATTTGAGGTTTGACATTAAGACGGGATTAAGGCTTTCCTTTATAAAAAACAGAACTCCTCCATTTCTATTGATCCGACTTTTCTCAAACATTGTATAACCAGGAAGCGTATATTATATCATAATGTTCTGTAAACACGATTTCCTCTAGATCTGAAAATGTATTGCGTATGCTACGAGCATTTACATAAAACACCTTAAGAGTATTAGAGTTGGATGTTACCGATTGTGCATTGTCTGAATTTTCAGTTCGTATTTGACTTACACTACCCTGTCTGGGGTTTGGTTGACCCCGTTTTTTGGACGGAAATCCTTGACTGCATCGTTCAGCAGACGACCAAGACGTGCAGCTCCTACTTCATTGAGATGTACACCATCTCCTGAAAACAAAGATTTATCATAGTAAAAATGATCCCACGTGCCGACAAAGCCGATGTCCTCCTCCCTGCAGAGTTTGGCTAGTCGGCGATTTGTACTGGTAGCTATGTTGTAGAATCGGTTTTCTACATCAATCCGGGGAACAATTCCTGAAATTAAGATTCTATTAGATTTTTCCTTGAAGGACCTGATCAGCCGCCGGTACTTGCAAAGTAGTTCCTCTGACCGCGTCCGTTGGACATCGTTAGATCCAACGTGGATGACGTATGTAGTGCTTGCGGGGGGAGGAGGTTAGGGAGGACGTCTACCCATTAAAAGGTTACATACTATCTCAAATAATTTTTCAGCTCCCTATACATATCTTTCCTTAGCTTTATAAAATAAGCTGAAATCCAAGGAAAAAGAAGTCACCGGTACAGAAGGAGTTAAGGGGGGTGGGGGTCACCTGCTTTTTATCTTTCTCTCCTTTTCTCTTTCTCTGGCTCGTTTCCATTCGGCCCCATTCAGCCAACTGTTTTAAGACATTTATCCCCATCCAGGTGTCGAATTCTTCCTGGTGAGCGGTAGCGAGCCAGCATTGTATGGAGAAATCCGGCTTCGCCGGAGAAATTTTTCTATCGAAAAATGTACATTATAAACACAGTCTAGAGTCTAGACTAGAGTATAGACAAATTATTTTATAATTTTGTAGAACAAACGTGCGACAACAAATACAATGCTATTGTCCCCCTATTTAATCCATTTTCTCTTACAAATACTCGTCCACAGAAAACCAGTTTTGAACACATACTGTGCTAATATTGTATGAGTCTCTCACTAACATTATAAAGTATTACTGATTTTCAGCACCACCACTTACCTCATATATCTTTTTATGACTATTAGATCCGGTAGAGCATATACATCATTGCTATATATTTAATTAAGAGCAGAGGAAAACAAAAATACTCTCCCTATGTACGGCACTGCCACTCTCCATCATCACTCTGTCCGTCTAGACTCTAGACGGACAGAGTGATGATGGAGAGTTGCAGTGCCGTACATAGGGAGAGTATTTTTGTTTTCCTCTGCTCTTAATTAAATATATAGCAATGATGTATATGCTCTACCGGATCTAATAGTCATAAAAAGATGTATGAGGTAACTGGTGGTGCTGAAAATCAGTAATACTTTATAATGTTAGTGAGAGACTCATACAATATTAGCACAGTATATGTTCAAAACTGGTTTTCTGTGGACGAGTATTTGTAAGAGAAAATGGATTAAATAGGGGGACAATAGCATTGTATTTGTTGTCGCACGTTTGTTCTACAAAATTATAAAATATAAACTTTATTTGATATATATATATATATATATATATATATATATAGTATATACTTATAAATTTGAGTGCGATGTTACTATAGTAGAGCGCAATTTACAGGTACCACCGTGGATTTATTAGTTCTTTTCTAGGTTTCCAAGCTACACCCTTTTCTGGTATACAAAACACCCAAAAAGTAAGTCGGCCACTCTACTATTACTAATATTAGGCGAAATATAAAGATGACTCGGTCAAAGGGTTGCGTTGGTCAAAGGGTTGCGTTCGCGGAGGTAGGCTATTGTCGATCGCTTTGTTTACGTTACGCGTCTATTTAATTTCCCGCCTTAAGCCGGTATCACACGAGTGCTTTTTCCCTCCACTTTTATCCTCAACACTGGTCTGGCAGCTTAGATCAACATTTATAATAACTTGGTTACCTAAATTCATCTATCATCAGTCTAGTTTCCGATACCAGTGCAAAATATTCCAGAAATGTTGCCAGATTTTTTTTGATTATTGGATGTTGACTATAATAGCTCTCGTGTGATACCGACTTTAGCAGTTGAATTAAAATTTAGATTTTAGGCCGTGGCATACAACATGTGTTTAATTGAATATCATTATTAATTCCTTACCAGATATTTAAAGTTCGAAGTTTCGTTTTAAGGGAGCCCACCTCGCTTTTGTTTTCTATTTCTCTCCCTCTCTCTTTGGCTTGTATCCATTCGGCCCCATTCAGCCTACTGTTTTAAGACTTTTACCCCCATCCAGGTGCCAATATTTTCGTGGCGAGCAGTAGGGTAAGATCCTGTGTAGCGGGTGGAACTGTTTTTTAGATGCCTATTTACTAAGAAACATTGACAATATTTTTAACCTAACTTAACCAAAACTTAACCTAACCTAGTATATTAGTGGACTCGCATATTTATGAATGTAAAATGTAAAACTATATTGTAACCTTACCAAATTATTGAAATAAATGTACAGGTTTCCCCGCTAAACAGCATTATACCGTAATCTCTATAATTCATTAATAACTAGAGTAATCGAGCTAATATTTTCACCATTTAGAACGTGCCAGCCAGGGAATAAGTGTGGCAATTTGTAGCCCATTTACCCTAGCCCTTTTTGAGTTACAGAGGTTAGGAGTCGCGATTTCTGGCCTACCTATAATGAATAGACTGATAATCCGGTTATACTGATGTTTTGGACCGACAGTTAGCCTATCGATATTTTTAGGCCTAATAGGTCCGGTAGAGCATATACATCATTGCTATATATGGCATTAAGAGCTGAAATGTATTATAAGGGAGAAAAAAAAACGCTTAAATACATATATACTGTAGGTTACTGTAAAACAATAAGTTTTTCAGCCAGTACCCAACCAGCGGGGGTGTGGGGGCGGCAGCCCCCACCCATATACTAGGTTAGGTTAGTTTGTTAAGTTAGGATAATAGGCTAGCACTTGGAAAAAAAACAAAAACAAAAAACAAACAAAAAAAACCCAACCAGTGGGGGTGTGGGGGCGGCAGCCCTCACCCATATACTAGGTTAGGTTAGGTAAGGTTGTTAGGTTAGGCTAATAGCCTAGAACATTAAAAAAAAAAAAAAAAAAAAAGTAGTCTAACCCAACCAGTGTGGGTATGGGGGCGGCAGCCCCCACCCATAATACTAGGATAGGTTAGGTAAGGTTGTTGGGTTAGGCTAATGTCTTCCCAAAGTTGACTATTTTTATAACATGAGATATTAGGCTACCCACTCCACCCCGTGAAATCCGAGCCAGCTTTCGTCAAAAGTTGGCTCGGGTATTCACAAAATTGGGTTTTATAGGTTTGCAATTTGGGAAAACCCGAACCAAGTTTTGATACAAAACGCTATATTATTGTATTTTTACGCTTTTAACCCCTCAGTTTCCCTGAACTTCATAGCCCTCCCCACTAGTGGGGGGAGTGTTTTTAGATTGTTGGGTAATGGGTAAATACTCATGTCAGCTCCTCTTCAGTATAAAACAACACTATATCTGAAGGAAAAATTGCAAAACACAAAATAAAACTTACTGAAATCGCTGTTGGTCCAAAAAGTCAGGTTTACCGATAATCCTATGTATCTAGAAGTATAGTCGATCGTATAAATTCGGGGACCTCATCTATATTTTATTATGGAAGAATATTTCTGGAGACGAATCTGATCTGGTGATTGTTCGGAGAGATCACCTTTTGAGACACAAATATACGCTAGACGGACATTAGGAATGAGCTAGAATGTATCATAGATAGTACGGGCAGTAACCTGCATAGTTACACTAACAAATACTAGAACAAAATCGCTAAGTATCCTTTGTATTGAAATGCATAGTAAATATATTTACTAAAATAGTTAAAAAAACAAAATTAAATCTAAGGAATTCAGAATAAAAGCTGTGGAAGCACTGAATACATCATCGTATTTTGGATGCTTACCGATATCGGTGCATATTTAAAAGTTTGCAGTGCTGGTCGGGAACACTGCTGTAAGAAGAGTAAACAGTGCGGGCAAAATCTGAGGTTAAACAAACCTGCTGCGAACCATCTCATTAATTTGCAGCGAACAAGCATGACCGATTCTGACCGTACCTGTGGCGAATTGTCACTTGCTGCGAAACACCTCGACCACCTTTTCAACGCCCCCCCATAACTGTCTTGATAGCGTAATGCAGAAGTGCACGGAATTTCGGTGTGAGTATCCTAGGTTCAAGTCCTTGGAGTGCCACATGTATTTGTTGATTTCATTAATTGAGTTTAGAAGTGAAGTTGGTTGGTGACAAAATATAAAATCTACACCAACGTGATTAATCAGGTAATTTATTTTATTTGTACTCACGGTTACAGGATGCATTACCTTCTTCAGGATTGTCAAGCCCTCCTGGAATGATGTATTACCTCCTTCAGGATTGTCAAGCCCTCCTGGAATGATAACAAGTTCTTATTTAATAACGGGAAATTATGTTTTATGAACTTTCAAAATGTTTCAATTATGCTCATTTAATTACAGCATAATACTTCAATGAAATAAATAAAACTTACGTGGGAATTATTGTAGATAGTTTGTAAAGCGTCATGATATGTCATTTAGTTCAGTCACCCTGATCAAATTGTTTCAGTATTCCATTTTCCATTAGGATTCACTCAACCTGCGCACTCTCACTCACTGACTCGGTATGCTGTCAATTATAGCTCGGCTCTCGACCCGTATACATCCACTGTAATATCTACATAAGCTGATTAAATTACATTACAAGACTGTGTGTATATATACAAATCCTTCAACAACGCAGAATTATTATACAACGTAACGCCAACACTAAATAATAAATCTGTCTTACCTACTGGCCAGGGTAATCGAGAAATAATGTTTAGGTAGCGACCACGGGGCGTTATACTCGACCATAATTATGTTAACATAGAAGTAAGAAATCGTTGGTCGAATTAATAAACTTATAATATAGTTAAGTATTTATTATGATATTTCACCCCTTTATTATTGTGGTTAATAGTAATTCTTATGGTTATCCCGATAATCTTTATATGAATGTCAGTATATATTCACCAATATATTCTAAGTTAATTGACGGGATTATGTTAGCACTACGGATGTTTAACCAAGACTGCCGTTCTATGAGCAGTTCTAATTGATATAAAAAATCGCGGAAGAATACTTCCGTGAAATTGTGGAGAGAAAAATAAAGTAGTTCCCGCGAATATATATTCTTCAACTGCATATTTGATTACTACTTCTCTTATGTACAGTTATATATTATACTAAATCTAATATGCTTATTAACTATATATGATATAGTTATTATCCAATATTTACAAAATAATAAACTATCGTATCTACAAGCTAAAGATTACCACAACCATAGTATAAACAAAACTGCTTCATTTTACTTTACATTTTGATATCCTAATATCTTTGTTTCTGTTTCCCCTATATTGATTTTTTGATATACATCTGTTCACTTCTTTTACCCATTCATCTTTATTGTAAGTTCTTTTCATTTCTTCGTACACTGCCTTTATCACTGATTCTTCCCTTAAGTTTTGTAGTTATCAAAGTTCATTCTATTTTGCATTATTCTTGAGGTCATATCTGAAGCTCCGATCTCTCCTCGCAGTGTAGCCTACTGTGCATGATGGAGAGTGGATGGGAGATCCTAATATGAATATACAGTATAAACCTTATTTTCTATTAATTGTAATTGTTTTAACTCCGTTTTGTTAAAGTTTATGACTTGATTACCATATAATATTGCTGGAAGTGCCACTGATTTCCAATAAGCTTTAACTATCATTAATTTATTACAACTCTTTGCAATTATTGAAGGTACTTGGTTAGCAATTGTTTGTGCTTTATTTATCATATACTCCTTATGACATTTAAAACGTATTTTTTATCTGTTATATTAATACCTAAGTAATTAATTCTATTCGTAACCTTCATTCCACATATATTCTTGGTTTATCTTGTTTGTTAAATGTTAAAATATTGCTTTTATTTTAATTTACTTCAAGTCCGTATTACTTAACTACTTGTTTTATTACTTGTATGTTTAGTTCAGTTTCTTCTATTGTCAGATGAAGGTATTGAGGGATAAGCCTTTACAACGGCATCTCGTAGCTACTTTCTACTTTTCCTATTTTCTGAAGTGTAGAGAGGGGAGATGAGGTGTTGGAGAGAGAGGAAGCTGTTGGAGTGGCTTTGTTATGTGTGTTATTAGTTTATACGTCGTCGAGGTGTTAACCCAATTAGGTGCGAGCAAGTGAAACACGATAGGGCGTACTGGTACTACCACACCCTTGAACCCAGGTCAAGCAGATTCACACGTGAGCATGCTATCCACTCGAAGGCGGAGGTCTTGAGTGGGCATTATGTAGTTTGAAGCATAAAAAATGTCTATGAAGGCATTTTTGTTAGCCTAGGGGACAAACTAAAAATACATTGCTCGAAAATGGCATAAGTAAGAAAAATCTTCAATAATAAACAAAATATAATATCCTCTAAGACTTCGGATCAGATAGTGTCAATGCATGGAGGTCCTTCCTAAGATGAATAGAAACGTCTAATAAGAACCATAATACAATTTAACTAGTCATAATGCTGAAAGAGATAAACATTACTTGGCTTGAAATACATGTTTGCGTTTATTAAAAAATATAATGCTTAAAAGTAGGGGTGATAAAGTTTTCGCGCATCTGGCACACCTGTGAGGTTTTTGGGCAGTGGCAGCCAGGTTGAATCAATGTTGCTAATCTAGCTAATTTATTGTTAGATTTAGCCTTATTTATATATATTTATAAACAACGTTTTGCATCAAGCTACTTTAGATATAGTTTGATTGTGGATATACTATACTCTATCCAACTCAACTTTGCCGCCGGCCTCTGCAGCAGATACGAGACCGCGCCTGTGATTGGCTATTTGGCCAATAGGAGAGGCAGAGCTGATAATTTATTAATTATCTTTATTATTCCTTATTTATTAATTAAACTAGATACGTTTAAGAAATGTTAATGATTTAATAAATTACAGTGCTATCCGATTCTAAAGCGCTATTAAATATAACATGAAACACAATAATAACGTATATATCGTAAAGTAAAAACAAGGAGATACAGAATTGATAAACGGGGAAGTAAGCGAGAGGGAAGGCTGACTCCGTGCGTATTAGGGAATCACAGGCCGTGCTTTACTTCGCACACTTTAAAGCAGACAGTGACGGTAATTCTTACCTTGCTTGTGTTTACAGTATTATATCTTACGATTTTATGTGTTCCATGTGGTATTTTATAGCTCTTAAGGTTCGGATATCACTTATCACACCATTAGAATGACCTAAACCTATCTAATATAATTAATATATATGGAATATAAAAGAAAAGCTGAATTAATTCATACAATAATGTGATATCCTCATGTTCCGTCATAGGCTATATTTATATGTTATTCTTTTGCTTACCATACTCTGCGACCTTATGAACAATAGCACGAAGGCAACGAAAGGTAAACATGAATAGATAATGGTTATATCTGCACATACAGACACAAATAAGATAATATTTGAGAGTTTAAAAGACGCCGCCGGGCCAGTGCAGTGTTGCCAGGAGGTGGTTTGTTTTATATTTATACACAGCATTTCCATCTTTTCGGCGGTTTCTGAATATTATGCTCAGTGTGTTGTATGTGAAATAACAAAGGGGTTTGTATGCTACTTTATAGTATAATAACTTGGCTAAATTGTAACCACAACGTCAAGGATAAGTGCATATAATACAAACTGGAAATTCTGGAACCTTTAATGTCTAGGGCGTGATGTCATTGCCAGCCAATCACAGGCGCGGTATCGTATCTGCTGTAGAGGCCGGCGGCAAAGTTGAGTTGGATAGAGTATAGTAATTTATATTTAATAATAAAGAGGTATTGTCATGGCCCATGATGCATATCATATTTCGAATCGTTTCCGGTAGCTACCAAACGTTGTGTTTAATCTAGCGTAAGTTGTGGCGCGGCCTTGGCAACTCTGCTCAAGGCAGAGGACAGGTTAGTGTTAGTTCAGAGGTCGGTGAGGAAGGTTGTGTGCGTCTCAGCTCTCGCGGTGCCTCACAGTGGTTAGCGCTCAACTGCCTTGTTTCGCGTGTCTTCAGTGCCTGTTTCGAGGTCCAAGAAGGAGTTTGGAACACGAAGAAAGGATTAACCGAATCACACTCTTCTTCTTCGTTGTCATAGCGGATATATAAGGATCTTCATAATGGGTAAGATTGTGTAAAGTAGGCTATAACTATTGATTTGCAGGGAAAGTTTACGTATTTTTGTTGCCATGTGGAGACCGACTTTTTCGGACCAAAGTATTATCCTGGAAGTTTGTATTTTATATATATATATATATAGGCTATACAGTATATATATATATATATATATATATATATATATATATATATATATATATATATATATATATATATTGTATACGGTGTATAGAACTGTATGTGTATGTTTCCTGTGTGTGTATGTGTGTATGTGTACATGTTTACTGTATGTATACGTGGTTGTGTATGAGAATGTCCTAATGCACCTGTGATGAAACATAAATATACACAAGTGTTATAAGCTGGCATGGAGGATTCAGTTTTATGATTTAAGAGAGATTATTTATGATTTTAAGAGTGTGTGTGTATGTATACAGTATATGTATGTGCAGGTATCCGTATAATATGCATGCAGCTACAGGACGTGTACACTGTATGTACTGTGTATTAGTACCAGTATATCCTCCTCACTATATAATACACCTGTAATGAAGCAGATATGTAAGCAGGTAATATGGACACCTGTTGAAAGTCCGGTACTGGCATAGCTGAATAAATGTACATGTGTGTGTGTGTCAGTCAGTCAGTATATATTTCCTGTCATATAATACACCTGTGACCTGTAATGAACCATAACTACGCAGGTGTTTTAATATGAACACCTGTTAAATACTGGCATGGTTGAATCAGTGTGTGTGTGTAGGCATCTGTTTTTCTGCATATGTACTGGTAGTCTATGCAAGGATATGTGTTTATGTGTGTACATAATATGTAAGTGAATATGGTGTAAGTGTAAGCGTGTTTGTTTATGTGATGTGGTACGGTATCGCATATATAATATTATATGTGTGCGACACTGCGTGTATATAGGTGAATTTAAGTAACATGTATGAGAGAATGTACCGTATTATAGGCTACTATAGCTTGCATGAGAGTATCATATCTAAGTAGGCTATGTATCATATATACCGTAATTAATGCATGAGTACCAGTAAATATCAACTTTCGTATAATGCCCTGGTGATGACTCGTAATTCGTAAATGTAAACAGCTGTTTAAATACTGGCCAAGAGGAGACGACCTTAGGATTTTTATGTTATGTTACAACTACTAGTACCCTCTCGGGCATAGGCTGAGAGCCTGTACATTCAACAGTGAAGCCCGTGAGGTCTCGTTCCAGTCTAGGGAGTGAGACATGTGAACACTTTGAGATACAACCAGCCCCCGCTATCTTGCCTTCACAAGATGCGTGGAGCCAGGTTACCCACGCACGGCCGAAGCAGCCCTATCTCTGGAGCTGTCTCGGCTCGCCCCACTGCTTCACTGTCTCATCCCCTAGACTTGGACCCTCACTCTCAGAACGCCACCTATTGAGCAATTAACTCACTGGGCATTGCCCGCCTTTAGCATATTTTGAATATGGGAATATTCATACAGTGCTATTTACGTAGGGAACAATGAGGGTATTTTTGTGTGTTTCGGTGGATATATATATATATATATATATATATATATATATATATATATATAGATAGATAGATAGATAGATAGATAGATAGATAGGCAGGCCTACACACCGGTATATGTGTGTGTGTGTGGTTTTTTTCTTGCTATGTAAGTGAGGGAGACAAAAGGTAGAACTGCCTGTAGCGAGTGCCTCTCCCAGAGACGTTCGAGCCAAAATGCCTGGACACACGGAGTGTGAAGCAATTTAAGTCCTAGGAAGAGGAAAACACTGATTCTAGAAGAGAGTTCCAGAGCTCAGCTGTTGAATAGAAGAAAGGGTCAATATACAGGAGGCGCTACAATATTGGTAACAAATTAAGCTCAATAGCATGTGATTAAGCGATTTTTCTCATTTTTTTTTTATGTAGGTGTCATTCCCAGGAAACTAACATAATACATATTATATGGATATTTACGTTTTAAGGGTTTGGGTTTAATTCTAGTTTCGCTTTCACAGCATACTCATAAATTTCTATGGCTACTTTAGAGTTGTCATATACCATACTTAATTCCTATGTATGTCCAAAGCGGCGGAAATGCATTATAAGGAATTATACCTATTGTAAAAAAAAATAATATTTTCTCCCCATATGCGGCACCGTAGCTATTACATAATACTAGGTTAGGTTAGGTAAGGTTGTTAGGTTAGGCTAATGTCGTTAATGTAGTTTATTATCATTATATTACGTCTTTTACCCAGCAAATTCAGCAATTTCCCTGATCTTCATAGTTGGTCGGGAAGCTATGCCTTTACAAAGGCGCCTCCCTTTTTGTCGCTGTGTCCGTGAAACTAGAATTTTACCAGGGTTTGTTTATACTTCTTCTTTTTCGTCTTCTTCTGGGAGACCTCTTTTGCGTGACTGTCAGTCAACAACTGAGACATCTGGTGGTGAATGCAATGAACTATACTGGTGGCGTCGTGGCCAAAGTAATCACCCTACCTAATTCATGCCAAGAGTACTCGAGTTCACTGACACGTGATGTCTATCGACCAATCAGGTGATGCCATGATTTGGAAAACAGGTGGCCCGGGATATAAGCTGTCAGTTTCACTCTGGCCAGCTTGTGTAGAGGGTGTGAGCCGATCAAAGCTTTTTCCACCGTCTTTAACCCTTAAAGAGCGGCGCTCGACTTAAGTCGTTCACCAATTTGCAGCAAGTTAGGAGCATTATTAAGGCTTTTAAAGGGTTAAAATCGAGTGCAAATGGCCGGGAGCGCAGCAGGCCACACGTCCGACACCCAGGGCTTACCGCCACCCACTGACTCACACTCCCTCTGTTCTCGAGAGGACGGCAGTGTTACCATTAGTGAGCGTAGTGGGAAAAAATATGCCGCTATACGCTAAACTCCCATGTTGGTGGCACCACTGCATGAGAACCACGAGTGCTACGTAGCTCGTTCTGGTCTCATTTTGAAGCTTGTAGCACCTAGTTTTTTGCTGAATACATGCAGATACTTGATTGATCATTCAGGAGGGCCTGAATATGCCCAAAATAGCCCAAAACACCCCGCTAGACAAGGGTTAAAAACACTGAGGCTGCTTAAGACCTTTTCGCCTTCCAATAAGTGTAAACTGTCCAAAGTGCAATAACCAGTGTTCCAAATACGGCTGACGAGGACAGCTGGTTTTGAAATGCACATACACTTGTTTTACATGGAAAAATTCGAAACAAAACACCACCAGCTGTTGACCAAGATGAGTGGTGATCGAGCCTCCAGCGGCCAGCCAGGCAGCCCAGTACCTCGTCTGTTCATTAAGGTTAGTTGGTTGGTTAGGACAACATAAAGGAGCCGGACCACAGCTAGCTCGGGAATCTTAATGGGTCATCGCAAAGTAACATAAAGTAAAAGTTTTTTTCGCATAGGATTAAACTGGCATGCAAGGGCTAGTTGGTTATACTGATGTTTTGGACCGACAGTTAGCCCATCGATCTTTTTAGGCCTAATAGGCCCGGTAGAGCATAGGCTATACATCATTGCTATATACCAGTATGTCATTAAGAGCTGAAATGTATTATAAGGGAGAAACAAAATAAAATAAAATACATAGGCCTACTGTAAAACAATAAGTGTTTCAGCCAGTACCCAACCAGCGGGGGTGTGGGGGCGGCAGCCCCCACCAATAATACTAGGTTAGGTTAGGTAAGGTTGTTAGGTTAGGCTAATGTTAACCCCATGCTTACTAGGTTAGGTTAGGTTAGGCTAATGTTAACCCCATTCTTACTAGGTTAGGTTAGGTAAGGTTGTTAGGTTAGGCTAATGTAACCCCATTCTTACTAGGTTAGGTTAGGCTAATGTTAACCCTATTCTTACTAGGTTAGGTTGTTGTTGTTGTTGCTGTTCCCCAGGCTGTCTGGCCGAGCAGCCCCAAGGTCCCGAGCAAGGCCAAGGCCACAACCGAGCGCCCCCACAGGTCCCTCCCAGCTTACCACTAATAATGCCCAGGTGACCGAAGCCACTCAAAGGCGGGGAGCTGAGGAGGGTGCGGAAACGCCTGGGAAACAAAAGCCCCACCCAAGGCCCTGTGCCCCTCAGCAATTATAAAGGGAAAGTTGAGGGGCAAAGGAAAAATGTGACGCTTTGGCTCCCAATCTGCCAGGGTTGACAGTAGGGAGGTCAATCCACGGAAAAGACGCCGTCACTTGAGATCTAGAAAATATATAAGTAAAAGGAACAGTCAGAGTAAGCTATGGGTATGGCAGAGAACGCTCAACTCTCATTCTGATAGACCAGCCCATCACCAAACTAGGTTAGGTTAGGTAAGGTTGTTAGGTTAGGCTAATGTTAACCCCATTCTTACTAGGTTAGGTTAGGTTAGGCTAATGTTAACCCCATGCTTACTAGGTTAGGTTAGGTTGGGTTGTTAGGTTAGGCTAATGTTAACCCCATTCTTACTAGGTTAGGTTAGGTTGTTAGGTTAGGCTAATGTTAACCCCATTCTTACTAGGTTAGGTTAGGTTGGGTTGTTAGGTTAGGCTAATGTTAACCCCATTCTTACTAGGTTAGGTTAGGCTAATGTTAACCCCATTCTTACTAGGTTAGGTTGGGTTGTTAGGTTAGGCTAATGTTAACCCCATTCTTACTAGGTTAGGTAAGGTTGTTAGGTTAGGCTAATGTTAACCCCATTCTTACTAGGTTAGGTAAGTTAGGTTAGGCTAATGTTAACCCCATTCTTACTTCGTTAGGTTAGGCTAATGTTAACCTTATGAAAACTCAAACAAAGATTTTATTAGGGTTACTGTGTAATTTTGATTTTGAATATTTAATTTGACTTTATATTGTCCTTGTCCCAATTTTGGTTTGTTTAGTTTGCAAGTTTTAAGTTTTACATTTTAATTTAACATGAACATTAGTAAAATCCGAGCCAAGTTTCGTCAAAACTTGGCTCGTGTTTTCGAAATGTCGGGTTATATGGGTATGGAAATTTACAAAACCCGAGCCAACATGTTAATAAGGTTACTGTGTTATTTTCATTTTTAAATTAGTTAAATCCGAGCCCAGTTTCGTCAAAACTTGGCTCGGGTTTTCAAAAAGTCGGGTTTTATGGGTCTGGAAATTGACAAAACCCGAGCCAAATTTTGGTTACAAATGTGTATTATAGTGTTCTATACGCTTTTTACCCCTCAATTTCCCTGATCTTCATAGCCCTCCCCACTATCGGGGGGCGTGTCTTTAGATTGATGGATAATGGGTAAATGCTTAATTCCCATTCAATTTCATCACTAGATTCCACTAAAACACCAAAAACAAATTCAAAATACCAAAAAAAACAAAAACTGAAAAACACGTTGTTGCGTCTCCTGTATATTAACCGAAGAAAGACAGAGTAACTTTTTACTCTTGGGTTGGAGAGTTGCACAGAGTACGGGTTGGATTGTGTTGCAAGACGGGTACCCCGTACCCTACCGTACGTAGAGGAGGTAGTACACACTGGGAGAGCTCTGAGGAACATTCATTGATTATTCAAGTACCGTAGGCTAGCGATAGAATAGCATGAGAGATGCAACATTGCGGCGAAGAGAGAGATGTTGCAGTGAGTTGGTGAATGGACGGGAGTTAATGATACGGAAGGCCTTCCTTTCTACTTTGTCTAGGAGTGCGGTGTGAGAGGATCCTCTCCACACATGTGAACAATACTCAATATGTGTGTGTGTGTGCAAAATTGGCTAATTTTTAACCCTTTGAATATGATGACGCATTTTGACAGTTTATTCTGCCCACAGTGATTTTGCCTATCATTATGCGATTTCATACAGCTTAGGAATGATCTGTGGCAGTTAAAAAAGGTAAAGACAGCCTCAATTAAGCCACTGACTTCCATATAAACCTCCTAATCTTAGTAAAATTGTCTCATAAAAGCCAGAAAACAAATGCGTCACCTCTTCTAAGGGTTAAGGGGAGATATGTATTCATTAGTATATATTTGTTCATTAATGTATTCATTAGTATATATTTGTTCATTAATGTATTCATTAGTATATATTTGTTCATTAATGTATTCATTAGTATATATTTGTTCATTAATGTATTCATTAGTATATATTTGGTCATTAATGTATTCATTAGTATATATTTGTTCATTAATGTATTTATTAGTATATATTTGTTCATTAATGTATTTATTAGTATATATTTGTTCATTAATGTATTCATTAGTATATATTTGGTCATTAATGTATTCATTAGTATATATTTGTTCATTAATGTATTTGTTTACTTATTATTTTTAGTTTCCTCCCAAGACCTCTATCAAGTTTTTAAAAATATCCCCAAGACCCCCATTCGAAATAGATTTGTACATTTTTCGGTAAAAAATTTACCGGCCAATGGCCGGTCCCTCCTAAATTACAGGATCGCTAGCGCTCGCCAGGAAATAATCGACACCTAAATGGCACAAAAGATCTTACAATCGCCAAACTTATGGGGATAAACATAAGGTAGAATGGGGCCCAGTCATAAGTTACGATATGGTAAGCATTGTACTATCGTCTACTATTGTAGATACTATTGTAGATGGGTGGAATGGACTACCAAGTGCTATAGTGGGATTAAAAACGATAGGGAGCTTTAAGATAAAATTGGATAAGCATATGGACGAGAAGGGTTGGGTGTGAAGGGGGATCAGCAGGGTTGGGCCAATCAGCGCTCTGCAGACCCCCGTAATCCTGCGTCAATCTCTAACCGTTTTGGTAAGATGATCCTCAGGGTATTAGAGTGTTGAGCCTATAATTGGGCTTTGTAATTGGGGTTGTGTGGGACAGGGATCTGCCTTGCTTAGGCCAATCGGCTTTCTGCAGACTCCCATTTTCTTATGTTCTTATGTCTATTTATTCCCAGCTGTTGGTAAATTGCCATGTTACCAGCGTGGTTACTCAGATTACGTAGATTTTGTAGCGATATGTGTTGTTCATTATGAAAACGTGGCATTAATACGACGCAGAGACATAGGAGCTTCATATTTTACATTAAGTATCGATACATTAATTGTTAAGGGATTCCATTTACTATCAGAAGGAATAAAACACCTTACATAGGCAATATGTACCCCTTTTTTACCAGTGGTCCTTCCTAAGCTAGCCTATAACAAATCTTAAACATTCAGTGTCGTGGAAGACGAAACTCACATATTGGAAGAAAATAAGTATTTATTGTTAAGATAAAACAGCTTCGGTTCATCTTGAACCCTTTTCACACCTAACGAGGGCTCCAAGATGAACCGAATCTGTCGTGTCATTACAATAGAACCTTTTTCAATGTGTAACTTTAGTTGTCCAATCTTGTACACGACTCCGAATTTTAACTGATTTTCTATAGCTGGGGAAAGTTCAGAGAACTGTTGCCACTACTTACCATGAGAAGGCTCAATCTCCTTTTAATGACAAAAATATACGTTTCATGCGTTAGAAGCGCTATGGCACATGCTTCAGAAACGAGGCCTGTCAAAGCGGATGATATCAACAGAATGGAACTTAACGAGATACGATGAATGTGTGGGGCCAAACTTTAAGAGGATATCTAGTGAAAGAGTTGAGGAGAAGGTTAGGTATCAAGAGTATCAGTGATGAGATGTGTACTAGTTGGCTTGTATGGTTTAGACATGTGGAGAGGATGGATGAACTAAGCTGGGTGAAAAGATGCAAGTGCGTGAACGTGGAGGGAACTGCACCAAGGGGCAGACCAAGAAAGACGTAGGATCAGACCTTGGGGTCTGTTCTTGAATTGAAGAACCTGACAAGTGAGGCAGCTCTGAACAGGGCTGCCTGGAACGCTACCATTAGGAGATGAGACCAGAACCGCATTTCGTGTGGAACACTCGGTCTTTAAATGTATGTAGGCCTACTATAGCCTATGTATTAGGAAGGACCCGTAGCAATGAAAGGGGTAGGCTACCGTACCGGTACCAGTTTTCACCATGGTAAGGTAACTTTGTTTAAGAATATGGCCCCAGGTGTTCAAGTAGGCTATTCCCGACCAAGACTGTAAGTAAAGAGAACAGAGGAAGAGAGTCAAGGAGGCATAGAGGAAAATGGACCAAGGAAATGTAGGGCATGTTGGTTGGCATTTGAAGGTGATATGGTGGTAACAGCTGGCCCGCTGACAGCCCAAAGGTGTGGGAGACTTTACAGGGAGGTACAGTCGGCCAATTCAGTCATGTCGCGGTACCAAGTATGTATATTTCGATCAATAATTGGTATCAGCGCTATCCATGGTCTAATTCATCGTTTCGAGTGAGATATACAAACATGTTCCTATCTGTACACACCAAATTCAACATCTGACAGACATTAATACAGCACACAACGAGCAAAACATAATGATAGCGGAGACAAGACTTATTTGGCCAACTGTAAAAGGAAACGTCTTAGGAAAGCCAGAGAATCCGAATGAAAAGAAAGAAAGTCTATATAGCCATTTTTGTTTTTATTAAGCTGGCGAGAAATTGACTTATCCCCATCACAAACTTTTATTATAGGCCTAGCCAAATGTGGTGTTAAATGTGAAATTTCAGCATAAGCATTAATAAGATACTCAGAAATAGTAGTTTCCTTTTTGTCCATTACCAATCTGAAAACAAAAACAGATACTAATAGAGCAAAGTTTCGCAAGGATACAAAACTCGAGTATAGTGAAACACGCTAAATGTACCGTAAGTACGGTCGCGCTAATAAGTCATGTCCCAGCTGTCATTACGTTTGGCTCGCTCTGTGCTGTATTAATGTCTGTCAGATGTTGAATAGGGTGGGTAGGCTAAGTGTAGGAACATGTTTGTATATTTCACTTGACATGAAGAAATAAAGCTTAGATATTGCTGATGCCAATTATTGATCAAAACATACTTGGTGGCGAGCATTCACTTATTAGCGCGACTGTACATACCCTATACAAAATGTGCTATCCACATAATATACCCTCATTGTTAAGGGAAGGTTTTTGGTTTTATGAGCCCCCTTCTCCCTCATGTTTATACCTTTTAGTTTTGAAATTATAAGAAGTTTGCTTCATTAGTTTGCCGATTATAAGACCTTTCGTGCCATTTAGGTGTCGACTATTTCCTGACGAGCGATAGCGAGCCTTGCAATTAAGGAGGAATTTTCTACCGAAAACATAATAAATACAAAAATTACACAAATTTACATCGAAGGGGTATTGAGGACATTTCTTTAAGCTTGATGGATGTCTAGGGAGGAAATAAATAATAGTACCGGTATGTATGAATGTACTCAGACCCATTCCCCATTTTTCCCCTTTTTTCTGGGGGTGGCCGACTCGAGACAGAGCCCGCATAGAGACAACACAACAGAAAACAATGAACACACAAAACTCAAATTCACCCACTTCTAGGTCACCCAGGTCCCGGGTGTAATAATAGTATATATATATATATATATATATATATATATATATATATAAGTCTCCTCTTAATGGCTCCACCCAGAAACTATTTATAACATCAGAAACAATAATGTTTTGGGGTAGAACAGAATGATAGTTACCATAGGTGGACAAAACTCCGCATCAATTGACCACTTGCGAGTTTCAGGCTATAAGGAAGTTGGCGCC
The DNA here is from genome assembly GCA_032716605.1 of Paralithodes platypus. Taxonomy (NCBI): domain Eukaryota; kingdom Metazoa; phylum Arthropoda; class Malacostraca; order Decapoda; family Lithodidae; genus Paralithodes; species Paralithodes platypus. The sequence goes on along the minus strand of CM064506.1, from coordinate 12,991,743 downwards.
GTAAACATCGATATTAAAGAAAAATCCAATAATAATGTGAGTTTCTGATAGATAAAAGTACAATAAATTTGGTTTTATGTATGTATTATGGTTGTATGTTAGCTGATATTGTATGTATAAATGTATTATGGTTGTATGTTAGCTGATATTGTATGTATAAATTGCATCCCTTGCATTATTCTACAGATATTTTCACAGCAATTGTTCCGAGGAACTTGCTTCAATTGTGCCGCCTCTCCACATCTTTCCCCGTAGAACTAGGGCAGCTGAGAGCGCCCATGAATTTACACTTTCTCCTCCACAATGCAGAACTTCTGCTTATCAGAATTCATTTATCCCCAGAGCTACTACTCTTTGGAATTCACTTCCCTCGAATTGCTTTCCACAAACTTACAATCAACAAATGTTTAAATCCAGTTGTTACAAACATTTTATGAATGGAGGATGCCTTTAGGCACATGGACCTTTTTGTTTTATCTGTGTTTTTCCTTCCTCCGTTCATTGTCTCTTAAAAAAAAAAAAAAAAAAAAAAAAATTATGGTTGTATGTTAGCTGATATTTCTGATAAACATTGATGGCCACAGCTCCAACTTCCTTGTAGACCGAAACTCGCAAGTGGTCAATTAGCAGTGAATCTCATTAGCTCCAACTTGGCACTAAGGTTGGGTACTGTAGTAGAATGTCAAACGAAAACCGAGTCCATTATTTTAAGACATTCGCCCCCATTATTTTGGCGATTAGCTCCAACTTGGCACTAAGGTTGGGTACGGTACTGTAGTAGTAGTGTCAAACGAAAGCCGAGTCCATCAGGTCCCCTTCTCCCTCGTATTTAGCCCCATTAGTATACATATTTTAAGACGTTCGCCTCATTAGTTTGTCAATGTTAAGACCTTCCGCCTCATTTCTTTGTCAATATTCAGACCTTTCGTGCTATTTAGGTGTCGATTTTTCCCCCTGGCGAACGATAGTGAGCCTGTAATTATGGAAGAACTGGCCTTTGGCCCGGAAATTTTGTTACCGAAAAATGTACAAATGAATCTAGAATGGGGATCTAATGGATGTCTTTTTAAGTTTAATGGAGGTGTAGAGAGGAAGCTAGAAAACTAATTAATACATGAACAAAATCGACCAAAAGGAAGGGTGCTGAGGATAAAATGATGAGTGGAAGTGTAATGATATTGGGTTAAGATAAATAGGCTGAGCGGACATTACATAATCCTCTCTATCTATCTATCTATCTATCTATCTAACTCTTCATCCACACATACTGTACTTCTACCAGCCTCTCTCTCTCTTCATCCACACATACATCTACCAGTCTCTCTCTAATCTCTCTCTCTATCTATCTATCGAACTCTTCATCCACACATACATCTACCAGTCTCTCTCTAATCTCTCTCTCTCTATCGAACTCTTCATCCACACATACATCTACCAGTCTCTCTCTAATCTCTCTCTCTCTATCGAACTCTTCATCCACACATACATCTACCAGTCTCTCTCTATCGAACTCTTCATCCACACATACATCTACCAGTCTCTCTCTAATCTCTCTCTCTATCGAACTCTTCATCCACACATGCATCTACCAGTCTCTCTCTAATCTCTCTCTCTATCGAACTCTTCATCCACACATACATCTACCAATCTCTCTCTCTATCGAACTCTTCATCCACACATACATCTACCAGTCTCTCTCTAATCTCTCTCTCTATCGAACTCTTCATCCACACATACATCTACCAGTCTCTCTCTAATCTCTCTCTCTATCGAACTCTTCATCCACACATACATCTACCAGTCTCTCTCTAATCTCTCTCTCTCTATCGAACTCTTCATCCACACATACATCTACCAGTCTCTCTCTAATCTCTCTCTCTATCGAACTCTTCATCCACACATACATCTACCAGTCTCTCTCTAATCTCTCTCTCTCTATCTATCGAACTCTTCATCCACACATACATCTACCAGTCTCTCTCTAATCTCTCTCTCTATCGAACTCTTCATCCACACATACATCTACCAGTCTCTCTCTAATCTCTCTCTCTCTCTCTATCGAACTCTTCATCCACACATACATCTACCAGTCTCTCTCTAATCTCTCTCTCTCTATCGAACTCTTCATCCACACATACATCTACCAGTCTCTCTCTAATCTCTCTCTCTATCGAACTCTTCATCCACACATACATCTACCAGTCTCTCTCTAATCTCTCTCTCTCTCTATCTATCGAACTCTTCATCCACACATACATCTACCAGTCTCTCTCTAATCTCTGTCTCTCTCTATCTATCTATCGAACTCTTCATCCACACATACATATACCAGTCTCTCTAATCTTTCTCTCTCTCTCTCATCTCAATCTCTCTCTCTCTCTAATCTCAATCTCTCTCTCTCTCTCTCTCATATACAAAGCAGAGTAAACAGTCACAGAGAAGCTGGCCTAGTTGCTTAGAGGCTTGGAAATTATAACAATGTAGGTGTGTGTAGGTAGGTTTCTTTTTGTGTGTGTGTGTGTGTCGGTTTCTTTGTGTATATGGGTATGTAGGCCATGTGTGTAAGTTCTGTTTGTGTGTGCGTGTAAGTTTCATTTTGTGTTAGTGTATGTTTCTGTGTAGTGTGTACCGTATGTGTGTAATTTTGTGTAGACCTTTGCGTGTGTGTGTGTGTGTGTGTGTGTGTGTGTGTGTAAGCCTCATTCTATGCCTGTGTGTATGCATGTGTGTATCTTTACTCGTGTAAGGATTTTTGTCTACCTGTGTGCAAGTGTTTGTGTGTGTGAGACTGCATGTATGTGTGTGTTTGTTTGTTTGTTTACGTAACCCTCCCTAGCAACCACACCAACAACAACAACAACAACAACAACACCTGGCACAGCTACAACCACCCACACACGCCCATCAAACAGCCCCTTAATCTCTCTCTCTCTCTCTCTCTCTCTCTCTCTCTCTCTCTCTCTCTCTCTCTCTCTCTCTCTCTCTCTCTCTCTCTCTCTCTCTCTCTCTCTCTCCTCTCTCTCTCTCTCTCTCTCTCTCTCTCTCTCTCTCTCTCTCTCTCTCTCTCTCTCTCTCTCTCTCTCTCTCTCTCTCCCTTAAGGAAAGATGGTTCCTTTGTTCTGGCCACCCTTCTCCCTCATGTTTAGCCCTATTCGTTTTGAGATTTCAAGACATTTGCCCCATTACTTTGGCTAATTAAAGACCATTCGCCCCATTTCTTTGTCAATACTATGAATTATCGTTGTCATTTAGGTGTGGAATTTTTCTTGGCGAGCGAAGTTAAATCCCTTGTTTCAAGGGGGGATAGGCCTAGACACTTTATTGTTTTTTTATTTGTTTTTCCAACTACTCCCTCTCGGGCATAAACTGAGAACCTGTACATTCTACTGCTCAACACGGTGAAGCCCATTAGGTCTCGTTCCAGTCTAGGGAGTGAGACTTGTGAAGCACCCATTTACGGCTCGAAACAGCCCCATCTCTGAAGCTGCCTCGCCCCAGTGCCTCACTGTCTCATCCCCTAGACTCGGACCCTCACTCTCAGAACGCCACCTATTGAGCAATGAACTCACTAGGCATTGACCCCCTATAACATATTTTGAATATAGGAATATTCATACAGTGCTATTTAATCAGGTAACAATGAGAGTATTTTGTTGGCGTTTCGGTGTGCTTTGTGGTAATGCACTGGTACCAGGTACAGCACAAACTTGTTGGTTGAATTTTTCATTTATATATTATTTTTCTAGTTTCCTCCCTAGGCCTCGATCAAACTTTAAAAACAAAAAACAGGATCCCCCTTCAAGATATATTTGTGCATTTTTCGGTAGAAAAGTGTCCCTGGCAAAGGCCAATTCCTCCTAAATTACAGACTCGCTATCGCTCGCCAGGAAAAAATCGACACCTAAATGACACGAAAATTCTTAATATTGACAAAGAAATGGGGCTAACGGTCTTAAAATCGCCTAACTAATGGGCCGAACGTCTTAAAAGCTAAAACAAAACTCACAACAATGGGCTAAACACGAGGAAGGAGGGGGACCAGAAAAACCGTCCCAAATTTGTCTAGCGATAAGGTACCTGTAACTTCCATTATATTATTTGTCTAGCGATAAAGTACCTGTAACTTCCATTATATTATTTGTCTAGTGAAAAAGGTACCTGTAACTTCCATTATATTATTTGTCTAGCGATAAAGGTACCTGTAACTTCCATTATATTATTTGTCTAGCGATAAAGGTACCTGTAACTTCCATTATATTATTTGTCTAGCGATAAAGGTACCTGTAACTTCCATTATATTATTTGTCTAGCGATAAAGGTACCTGTAACTTCCATTATATTATTTGTCTAGCGATAAAGGTACCTGTAACTTCCATTATATTATTTGTCTAGCGATAAAGGTACCTGTAACTTCCATTATATTATTTGTCTAGCGAAAAAGGTACCTGTAACTTCCATTATATTATTTGTCTAGCGATAAAGGTACCTGTAACTTCCATTATATTATTTGTCTAGCGATAAAGGTACCTGTAACTTCCATTATATTATTTGTCTAGCGATAAAGGTACCTGTAACTTCCATTATATTATTTGTCTAGCGATAAAGGTACCTGTAACTTCCATTATATTATTTGTCTAGCGATAAAGGTACCTGTAACTTCCATTATATTATTTGTCTAGCGATAAAGGTACCTGTAACTTCCATTATATTATTTGTCTAGCGATAAAGGTACCTGTAACTTCCATTTATTATTTGTCTAGCGAAAAAGGTACCTGTAACTTCCATTATATTATTTGTCTAGCGATAAAGGTACCTGTAACTTCCATTATATTATTTGTCTAGCGATAAAGTTACCTGTAACTTCCATTATATTATTTGTCTAGCGATAAAGGTACCTGTAACTTCCATTATATTATTTGTCTAGCGATAAAGGTACCTGTAACTTCCATTATATTATTTGTCTAGCGATAAAGTTACCTGTAACTTCCATTATATTATTTGTCTAGCGATAAAGTTACCTGTAACTTCCATTATATTATTTGTCTAGCGATAAAGGTACCTGTAACTTCCATTATATTATTTGTCTAGCGATAAAGTTACCTGTAACTTCCATTATATTATTTGTCTAGCGATAAAGTTACCTGTAACTTCCATTATATTATTTGTCTAGCGATAAAGGTACCTGTAACTTCCATTATATTATTTGTCTAGCGATAAAGTTACCTGTAACTTCCATTATATTATTTGTCTAGCGATAAAGGTACCTGTAACTTCCATTATATTATTTTATTCATTGGTTTTTGTTTTTCATTGAACAGCAGTTTAGTCGGCTATGCAATCACACTGTAACTATTTGAACGCTTAAGGGGAGATGGGCCGGTTTTCTGGACCACTTTCTCCCTCATGTTTAGCCCCATTAGGTTTCAGATGTTAAGATGTTTGCCCCATTAGTTAGTCAATATTAAGACCTTTCGCCCCATTTCTTCGTCAATATTTAGACCTTTCGTGCTATTTAGGTGTCGATTTTTTCCCTAGCGAACGATAGTGAGCCTGTAATGTTGGAAATGTTGGAACGATAGTGAGCCTGCAATGTTGGAAATGTTGGAACGATAGTGAGCCTGCAATGTTGGAAATGTTGGAACGATAGTGAGCCTGCAATGTTGGAAATGTTGGAACGATAGTGAGCCTGCAATGTTGGAAATGTTGGAACGATAATGAGCCTGCAATGTTGGAAATGTTGGAACGATAGTGAGCCTGCAATGTTGGAAATGTTGGAACGATAGTGAGCCTGCAATGTTGGAAATTTTTCTACCGAAAAATGTACAATATAATCTAGAATAGGGATCTCAAGGATTTTTTTTTTTAATTTGATGGAGGTCTAGGGAGGAAACTAGAAAAATAATTAATACATGCAACAAATATTTTTTAGTTTACTTCCTAGACCCCTATCAAGCTTAGCAAAAATATCGTGCCTCCAAGACCCCCCTTCGATATAAATTTGTAAATTTTTCGGTGGGAAAATGTCCTGGCCGAAGGTCGGTTCCTCCTAAATTACAGAGAGAGAGAGAGAGAGGGGGGGGGGGGGGGGGGACGTGTTAGGCCTGGCAACCAGTGAGAGAGGGAAAGAGGAAGGGCGATCTATATTGTTAAGGGAGACCACCTCGCTTTTGTTTTTTATCTTTCTCTCCCTCTCTCTGTGGCTTGTATCCATTCGGCCCCATTCAGCCAACTGTTTTAAGACGTTTACCCCCATCCAGGTGTCAATATTTTCCTGGCGAGCGGTAGCGAGCCAGCATATATATATTTTTGTTTTACAGCAAGTTAAATGTGTACATTTTTCGATAGAAAAATGCCTCCGGCGAAGCCGGATTTGTCCATACAATGCTGGCTCGCTATCGCTCGCCAGGAAAAAATAAACACCTGGATGAGGATAAACGTCTTAAAACAGTTGGGTGAATGGGGCCAAATGGACACAAGCCAGAGAAAGAGACAAAGATAACAAAAAAAAACCCGGTGAACCCCTATCAAGGAAGATGGCTATAATATACAGATAGAGATACATAATAGATAGATAGAAAGAGGCCAAGTAGCGAGATAGATTTACAGAGAGACAGGCAGAAATATATATATGCCGAACATAGCCATAAGAGACAAACGATACACAATGAAACATGATAGATGAATAGTGAGAACAATAGAAACTAGAGAAGCGAGATCTATAATGTTCAGAGAGAGAGAGAGATATTTTTTTTTCAGAGAGAAGAAAAAAAAAAAATCAGAGAAAGAGAGAACATTTTTCAGAGAGAGAAAGAGAGAGAGGGAAAGAGGCCTAGAAGGGGGAAACAATTTATGTGGTAGGCCTACCCAGGGAGTTACGTAAGCGAGACTTGACTTAAGGGAGCCCACCTCGTATTTTGTTTTCACTCTCTCTCTCTCTCTGGGTTGTATCCATTCGGCCCCATTCACCCTACGGTTTTAAGATGTTTATCCCCATCCAGGTGTCGATTTATTCCTGGCGAGCGGTAGCTAGCCAGCATATTTTAAACACAAAAATTGACAGCAGGCTAAATTTTTCGATAGAAAAATTTCTCCGGCGAAGCCGGTTTCCTTCCTACAATGTTGGCTCGCTAACTCTCGCCAGGAAGAAATCGATCCCTGGATGGGGATAAACGTCTTAAAACAGTAGGCTGAATGGATACAAGCCAGAGAAAGAGAGAAAAGGAGGAACACAAAGCAGGTGGCCCCCTTTAATAACCTTAATTTACCGCCTCACAAAGTGGACGCAGGCCGATAACACAATAACTTTGGGTGATACAACATTTGTTATTATGTTCTCTCCACTAACCATCATTACTCGTAAACACGATTAATGAAATTAACAAACACATGTGGCAGTCCGGGGATTCGAACCCAGGACGCTCACACCGAAAATCAACACACTTATGCATTGCACCACTCCTCCCAACACCAAACACCTGCCAATGAAATTAATGAGAGCATGAGATCCTACCGGGATTCGAACCTGGCTTACCACATGCAGATCTTAAACACTCGAAGCATTACACCATCAAGACACCTATAGCCCATTCATTATAGGTAGGCGAGACACGGCGAACCCTAACCTCGGTACGGTAACTCAAAAAAGGGCTGGAGCAAATGGGCTGCAAATGGCCACACCTATACCCTGGCTGACCTATCCCAAATGGTAGAAATGTTAGCTGGATTACTCTCGTCGTTTGTGAGTTACAGAGGTTATAGGGTTCACAGTTTCTCGCCTGCCTAGACTGAATGGACTATAGTTGGATATAATTGGCCACAGTAGTTACACATTTATTGGGCAAGTGGATATTCTACTCATCGTGAGGTTAACTGAGAGAGAGAGAGAAAAAAGAGAAAGAAAGAGTAAAAGTGAGAGAGTGTGTGTGTGGGGGGGGGGGGGGGGGGAGTAAACCCAGACACAATCAATCAAGACCTGGAACTGTCTGTCTGGTCGTCTGTCAACATTATGTGGTTGTTGGGTTGGTTGGCAGGGGGTGGTGCCAGAGAAGGTTATGTGTTGGGTTGGTTGGCAGGGGGTGGTGCCAGAGAAGGTTAAGTGTTGGGTTGGTTGGCAGGGGGTGGTGTCAGAGAAGGTTAAGTGTTGGGTTGGTTGGCAGGGGTGGTGCCAGAGAAGGTTAAGTGTTGGGTTGGTTGGCAGGGGGTGGTGCCAGAGAAGGTTAAGTGTTGGGTTGTTTGGCAGGGGGTGGTGTCAGAGAAGGTTAAGTGTTGGGTTGGTTGGCAGGGGGTGGTGTCAGAGAAGGTTAAGTGTTGGGTTGGTTGGCAGGGGGTGGTGTCAGAGAAGGTTAAGTGTTGGGTTGGTTGGCAGGAGGTGGTGTCAGATAAGGTTAAGTGTTGGGTTGGTTGGCAGGGGGTGGTGTCAGAGAAGGTTAAGTGTTGGGTTGGTTGGCAGGGGGTGGTGTCAGAAGGTTAAGTGTTTCCGTTCGGCCTGTTCAAGTACCGGCTTTAAGACGCTTCGCCCCATTAGCTGATGTATTTATTATATTTTTTCCTGGTGACCAATATCGAGCTTAGTATATATTTTGTGTTTGGTTTCAATATACATTAATTTTAACTAGATGTCTAAAAACAGATAACAATACAATGGCACAAACACCAGGAGGAACACAGAAACTGCTATCCATAAAACACATAAATAGGTAGGTTCAGGTAGACAAACGCTCAGACAGTCGCGTCTCTCTCTCTCTCTCTCTCTCTCTCTCTCTCTCTCTCTCTCTCTCTCTCTCTCTCTCTCTCTCTCTCTCTCTCTCTCTCTCTCTCCTCTCTCTCTCTCTCTCTCTCTCTCTCTCTCTCTCTCTCCTCTCTCTCTCTCTCTCTCCTCTCTCTCTCTCTCTCTCTCTCTCTCTCTCTCTCTCTCTCTCTCTCTCTCTCTCTCTCTCTCTCTCACACACACACACACACACCAACACAAACACACACAGAGACTCACACTCCCCCCCCCCCCCCCTCCTCCACAGCTCATGTAATATGTATAGACCAATGCATAACTCTGTATCAGGAGAAGGAGTCTATGTAATTTCCCTATACCGTCCTTCCAACATTACTGACAGAATAGACAGAAGGGATTGACAGGCTGGGAATGGCGTGAAGGACTGCCTATACCGGTACCTTCAGTTCGGTCTATCAGATAATCAGGCTTGCATTTTTAAACCATTCTTTCCCTTCGCAGCACTTCTCTCTCTCTCTCTCACACACACACACACACACACACACACACACACACACACACACACACACACACACACACACACTTACACTCACTCTCTTTCTATCTATATATCTATCTATCTATCTAGAGGAGGCTGGGGTGATATGAAAACAAAGATTTTTTTTTTTTAAAGGCCAGACTGCCTAGTAAGGACCTCGGGGTCTGTGTGGTATGTGTATAATTATAAGTAACTATGTATCTCTCTCTCTCTCTCTCTCTCTCTCTCTCTCTCTCTCTCTCTCTCTCTCTCTCTCTCTCTCTCTCTCTCTCTCTCCTCTCCTCTCTCTCTCTCCTCCTCTCTCTCCTCTCTCTCTCTCGCTCTCTCATCTCTCTCTCCTCTCATCCTCTCTCTCTCTCTCTCTCTCTCTCTCTCTCAAACGTTTACTGCTAAAACTAAAAGCGCATGGAATACAAGACGGTGTGTTGAAATGGATAGCAAATTGGCTCAGCAACAGAAAGCAAAGGGTAGTCATAAACGGTAAGGCATCTTAATGGACCAATGTAAGTAGCGGGTACCCCAGGGATCGGTACTAGGACCAATTCTCTTTCTAATTTACATCAACGACATAGATGAGGGTCTCACCTGCACAATCTCAAAATTTGCTGACGATACAAAACTTGCAAATAGCGTACTCTCAAAAGAACAAGTTGACGATATGCAACACAATCTAGATAAATTGTCATGTTGGGCCCAAATTTGGCAAATGAGTTTCAATGCGGATAAATGTAAAGTACTACATGTCGGATACCTAAATGAGAAAGCAAACTATTCGATGAATGGCACTCACTTAAGAATGTAAACAGAGAAACCGATCTGGGAGTAACAATATCGAGTAACCTAAAACCGAGGCAACAATGTTCAGAGTTTGTTAAGAAGGCTAACAAACTAATTGGCTTTATAGGCAGGTCATTTGAGGCATAAATCCAAAGACGTTATCCTAACCCTTTACAATTCCTTAGTCCGCCCTCTTCTGGAATAGCTGCGTTCAATCCTGGTGCCCTTATTACCAAAAAGATATAAACAAGCTAGAACGATGTCAACGTAGAGTTTACCAAACTGATACCTAGCCTAAAGAACAAACCATACGAAGAGCGTCTTAGAGAATTAAATCTATTTCCTTTAACCCAGCGCAGATTAAGAGTTGACCTTAATTCAAGTTGTTCAAAATCATCAACGGCATCGACACTATGAACCTGTAGTAAGTACTTTCACTATCGACCAATCTAATTAACACGCGGGGACTCGGTTGCAAAATTTATTGGGTAAATCTTTAACTCGCACGAATCTAAGAATTTCTTCTTCAATCGAGGTGTCAACTTGTGGAATGGGCTTCCCCGAAACGTTATAAGACTGCATCACCGTTGATTCATTTAAACTCCGCCTAGACAAATATCGCTCATCAAACCCTCCGACTGACCTGCGTTTGTACATGAATCACTTTATTTTTATCCCCTCCTCAGTTAACTACAACCCATCGTGTTCTACTACTAACTTCCTAATTCTGCCTGCCTACACGGACATTAGTTCCAGGGCAGTAATCTTCCCTTTTGTTCCAATGTTCCCTTACCCCGCCCGCACTCTAAGAAACCACTGTTTGTACACTTTAAATAAATCCTCTAGGTGTTTTGGAGGATAAGCCAACCTAGAAGGGGTCACATAGTCTGTTTTTGCTTGATTTCCTTT
>CM064506.1:12946376-12980694 GCA_032716605.1 Paralithodes platypus | reverse complement strand
GAGAGTAGATGGAAAGCAGGTGGAAGGTTTGGTGTGGAGGGAACAGGTGGGCTAAGTGGAGGAAAGAGGACGAAAAAAATCAATGTCTACCTCCAGGACAGAATAGGTCAAGGTTAGGGGAGTTACATAGAGTTACATAAAGACACGGACTACACAGACCCCGTGGTTCCTGCCAGGTAGTCTGGACGTGTATTGGTTTTATGACATAATTTTAATAATCTAAGACAATCTCTAATTTATTAAAGAGGAGAGGGGTCGCTTTTCTGGTCTATTAATTAAATTATTCCTTTATTTCTTAGTTTCTTCGCTATACCTCCATCAAAAAAAAAAAAAAACATCCATTAGATCCCCCTTCTACATTAATTTGTAAATTTTTCGGTAGGTTCTTCCAACATTACAGGCTCATTATCGTTTGCCAGGGAAAAAAATAACACCTAAATAGCACGAAAGGTCTAAATATTGACGACGAAATGGGGCGAAAGGTCTTAAAATCGACTAACTAATGGAGCAAACATCTTAACATCTGAAAACTAATAGGGCTAAGCATGAGGGAGAAAGTGGTCCAGAAAACCGGCCCATCCTCCCTTAAAGGCTCACGAGGTCAGCTATCCTCATCATAAGTGTTAGTGTGCAATATACCTCCTATGTGCAATAATAGTAGTCCGGGTTTCTTATAAATGTAAATATATATAAATTAGTGTTTTGGATGGTGGTGGTGAGAGGCATTTCCGACATACCATGACGTATACAGGGGAATTAGGGCCACCCATAGAATAACACAATCAGCAAAAGAACTTCAGGAGTCAGGTCAATGGCCACCATTTTGATTCTCAGTATTTCTGTTAAGTACTCCATGCTTTGAAAGCAGTTACAAAGATGGACAGATTTTTAAAGAGAGGTATGAATAATTGTATGAACAGCATAAGCTTAATAATGAAGTGTAGAAATAATGGGAAGATATCTAATAATATACTATGCAAGTGGAAATTAATATTGAATAATATTATATGCGTGCCATTATGCCATACGTTATTTTACAAAGATACCTTTTTTCCCGTTTGGGCCGTTACCATTAGTGTTGCCACATGGATAGAGCTGCCAATACGTAGTTATTTATGATTAAAGAGACAAAAATATGAATAATTGTATTGATAGATACTTAAGGATAAACAGATTTTACACTGATGTGATATGAATACCAAATACTGCCTTCACATTACTTCATCATGTACGAATTGTATCAGGGTAAGCTAGATAAAGGCAATATCAAAACAGATTCAAATCCTGTGGTCTATTTCCTTTATCACTACCATAAGAGAGAGGCGACAGGGTTTGCCATCAAACTTCTAAGCTTAAAATCTCTTGCATGGCTTTGTTTACTATTTAGATCAAAATTAATGGCAAACTATGTGCAACTGTGCAGTATCAATCATGCTTTAACATGCTTTAGACAGTGATAAAATGGGAAGGGATTTTTCATGAGCTATGCTCTTTAAAACTTATCTTCACCTCCTATATAGTCTCCTATATAGTCTCCTATATAGTCTCCTATATAGTCTCCTATATAGTCTCCTATATAGTCTCCTATATAGTCTCCTATATAGTCTTATTATGTGTTTTACACCAACGAACTTCACATCTAAACTGAATTAATGAAATCAACAAATACATGTGGCACTCCGAAGACTCGAACCCAGGATACTCAAATCGAAATTCCGCGCACTATGCATTACGCTATCAAGACTGTATAATTTATGAAGGCCAGTGGGGTGTGGTTGAGTCAGGAATCTGATAAAGGTAGACATGCCAAATCTTAAATTCTAAATAACAAATCTCACATTTTAACCTATTAACAGCTTTACAAATGAGTTATAAATACTGTGTATAGATTTAAGTAAAAAAAATCTGTAAGGTTTTAAGACTGCGACACTTTTTTAAGGATAAATGCAAATAATTTGTATAAATAATTGCAACAGTGTTTTTGCGATGATGCCAAATGGATTGACCTGACCTAGAATACAGGTGTACCCGAGAAAGTATCCCATTCATATGATTATAGAAAATGGTGGTTGTTTCTTGTTTACCCTCAAACGTGGCAGGTGCGCCTTTATCAGATACCCCAGGCAGACAACACCCTAATTAGACGGAGTATAGTAGAAGTTCAGTATAGTCAATTCTCTCCCCACCCACCTGTACCTCCGACAAGTCCCTGTATGTTTTATAGTTAACAGTAAATTGCCATGATCTCATCTTGGTTATTCAGCTGTTGCAAAGTGTTTATGTAACCAACTAACTGGTATGTTGTAGAATTATGAAAATTTGACATTAATATGATGCAGAGGCACATTAGCTTTATATTCTTTCATAAAATATCGATAAATCAGCTGGTAAGAGGCTAGATTTTCCGCTAGGTGAAACATTACACGCCTAACATTAAATTTAACACTTAGCAAACAATAAATATAATAATATAGAAAAAAAAAATGAAATAAAACAAATAATGAATTAAATATAAATCCCAGCCGCTCATGATTTATAATAAAGTCAGATTTAAAAAGTAAAAAACAAAAAACAAAAATACTAGCTTAGGTAAATGATGTTAGTGGCTTAAATATTACTATCATAATCATATAGTTTTATATTTATAATAATAATAATAAAAATACTAATACTAATAATATATATAATACTATATTCACTGTACAGTATATATATATATATATATATATATATATATATATATATATATATATATATATATATATATATATATATATATATATATATACCCGGTATATATATAAGCCAGCACACTGCAAGTCAAGTACAATTAATTAAAGGACTGAATCCTCTTTTCGAGTTAGTGTAATTAAAGTTAGTTAAACAAGGACTTCAGAGGCCATCAACTCTATTGGATTATTAAGCCAGCACACTGTAAGTCAAGAATAACGTCAGGACTGGAGCCTCTCTGCGAGAACCCCAGTCCCTTGTTCGTGTATGTAATCCACATAAATTTAACTGTTACGACTGCATACATGCCCTTTTAGACTTTAAAGGTATATAGGCATTATCAAATCCATCTAATGGGCCTATATAAAGATGTTGAGTACTATTGACCGTATGAATGGCAGCAAATTCTTCACAATTGATTATTCATATTACACTTGCTAAATAAATTGAAAGTATTTTTAGTCAAATGAATCAAAACATATATTTTTCAATCAAGTAATAAACTTATGGAATGGACTACCTAGTAGTGCCATTGAGTGTAATGCTGCTCAAACGTAAACAAACATCGCCTAGATAAATATCTTTCTCTTAACCCCCTATTAACTGCGTTTACAAACAAAAAGCACCATTTTATACTGTGCTATCCTCTTCTGTTTTCACATTGGATAGGTAGTTTAGCTACAAGCAACCTTATAAGGAGGATAACTAGATCTGTTGTTGCTTGTTTTCCTGTATACTTCTTTGTAATGCAAGGTTATTAAGGTAAATAAGTAACAGCAAAGTACAAAGGAGTACAAAGGAAATCAAGCAACAACAGATATAGTGACCCTTCTAGGTTGCTTGTCCTCCAAAACACTGAGGATCAAGTGTCCAAACAGTGGTTTAGAGTGGGTAAGGGAACATTGGAAAGGGAATTACTGCCCTGGAACTAATGTCCGTGGCAGGATTAGGAAGTTAGTAGGGGACAGATGGGTTAGTAACTGAGGGTGGGGGGATAAAATAAAGTTATTCATTTACAAACGCAGTCAGTCGGCCCCGCCCCCGGTTTTGATGAGAGATTATTTGTCTAGGCGGAGTTTAAATGAAGGATCAACGGTGATGCGTCTATAAAATTTTTCGGGGAAGCCCATTCCACCACCAGTTGACAACTCGATTAGAAAGAAAGAAATTCTTAGATTCGTGGTGAGTTAAAAGATTTACCAATTCATTTTGCACACCGTTTTTCCCCGCGTGTAGATTAGATTGGTCGATAGTGACAAGTACTTACTAACAGTCCATATTGTTCGATGCCTTTGATGATTTTGACCACACTTGAATTAAGTTCCCCCGTCTTAATCTGCGCTTGGGTTAAAGGAAATTATGATTTAATTCTCTAAGACGCTCTTCGTAATGGGTTTGGTTCTTTGAGGTCTAGGTATCATTTTGGTAACTCCTACGTTTGAACATCGTTCTAGCTTGTGTATATCTTTTTGGGTAATAAGGGGCACCAGGATTGAACGCAGTATTCCAAAAGAGGGCTGACTAAGGAAATTGTAAAGGGGTTTAGGATACCTTCTGTGGATTTATCCTCTAATGACCTGCCTATAAAGTCAATTATTTTGATTGCCTTCTTAACAACTTCTGAACATTGTTGACTCGGTTTTAGGTTACTCGATATTGTTACTCCCAGATCGGTTTCTCTGTTTACATTCTTAAGCTGAGTGCCATTCATCGAATAGTTGATAGACTGATAATAGTTGAAAGAGAATAATAGAACAACAAACCCAATGATAGTATATACCATTTAAATAATATTTCATACCCTCTTTAGTATCTCCCTAGAATAGACGCAGTCTTTGAGATACTTCTTGCAACTCATTATAACTTTAAGACTCACGGGTTAAACTTTTTTCTATTTGGTCTTAGTATCAGCTTTTTCTCTCTCTCTCTCTCTCGCTCTCGCTCTCGCTCTCTCTCTCTCTCTCTCTCTCTCTCTCTCTCTCTCTCTCTCTCTCTCTATATATATATATATATATATATATATATATATATATATATATATATATATATATATTGTTCACATGTGTGGGTAGGTTCCACCCATACCGCACTTCTCATAAGGGTAGAGTCAAAAGCATTTGGTCTCATCAACTCACCTCCTTTTACTAATCCTTACAATCTCTCTCTCTACACGCCACAATGTTGCATTTCTCTCCTTCTACCGCTATTGCAATAATCAGTGTTCTTCAGAGCTTTCTCAGTGTATAGCTCCTCCCTTATGAAGAGTGGGGGGCACCCGCATTTCAACACATTCCCAGCCCTATTCTGTCCAGTTCACTAACCCAAAAGTTAACCGATTATCCCAATATTGTTTTCCACTCAACAAGTAAACTCGAACTCTCCCTTAATCTGTCTTTCCCTCATCCTATGATTTAGACTGCTTCAAGCTCCAGATATTTTGACACTAACGCACTTTGAATTTGGCTCTAAAGCATTATTTCCCTTGTTACAGGCAGCCTAGCCTTTTGTCTCCTTCATACATATTATTGTAGATATTATATACCTTGATTTTCAAAAGGCCTTTGACAAAGTCCCCCACAAACGTTTACTGCTAAAAACTAAAAGCGCATGGAATACAAGACGGTGTGTTGAAATGGATAGAAAATTGGCTCAGCGACAGAAAGCAAAGAGTAGTCATAAACGGTAAGGCATCTAAATGGACCAATGTAAGTAGCGGGGTACCCCAGCGATCGGTACTAGGACCAATTCTCTTTCTAATTTACATGAACGACATAGATGAGGGTCTCACCTGTACAATCTCAAAATTTGCTGACGATACAAAAATTGCAAATAGCGTACTCTCAAAAGAACAAGTTGACGATATGCAACACAATCTAGATACATTGTCATGTTGGGCCCAAATTTGGCAAATGAGTTTCAATGCGGATAAATGTAAAGTACTACATATCGGATACCTAAATGAGAAAGCAAAACTATTCGATGAATGGCACTCAGCGTCAGAATGTAAACAAAGAAACCGATCTGGGAGTAACAATATCGAGTAACCTAAAACCGAGTCAACAATGTTCAGAAGTTGTTAAGAAGGCAAACAAAAATAATTGGCTTTATAGGCAGGTCATTTGAGCATAAATCCAAAGAAGTTATCCTAACCCTTTACAATTCCTTAGTCAGCCCTCTTCTGGAATACTGCGTTCAATCCTGGTGCCCTTATTACCAAAAAGATATAAACAAGCTAGAACGAGTTCAACGCAGAGTTACCAAAATGATACCTAGCCTAAAGAACAAACCATACGAAGAGCGTCTTAGAGAATTAAATCTATTTCCTTTAACCCAGCGCAGATTATGAGGTGACTTAATTCAAGTGTTCAAAATCATAAAAGGCATCGACAATATGAACTGTAGTAAGTACTTCACTATTGACCAATCTAATTACACGCGGGGAAACGGTTGCAAAATTATTGGTAAATCTTTTAACTCACACGAATCTAAGAATGTCTTCTTCAATCGAGTTGTCAACTTGTGGAATGGGCTTCCCCGAGACGTTATAGACTGCAGGGGCACCGTTGATTCATTTAAACTCCGCTTAGACAAATATCTCGCATCAAACCCGCGACTGACTGCGTTTGTAAATGAATAACTTTATTTATCCCCCCCTCAGTTACTAACCCATCTGTCCCCTACTAACTTCCTAATCCTGTCACGGACATTAGTTCTAGGGCAGTAGTTCCCTTTTCAATGTTCCCTTACCCACTCTAAACCACTGTTTGGACACTTGATCCTCAGTGTTTTGGAGGACAAGCAGCCTAGAAGGGTCACTAGACCTGTTGTTGCTTGATTTCCTTTGTACTCCTTTGTACACATAGACAAAAATAAAAACGATTGGTAGTAATATTGTAATTTATATACATTTTGCTTATGAGAAGTACGAACTTAATTAAATTAATTATTATATGTAGAAAGATTGAGTTTTATTAAGATACAGAGCTGGTGGGTATCAACATGGCGTCCAAATGTGAAGTAGTTGGTACCGTTCGCTTGTGTTATCAAGTGGAAGTATATGCCCTCTGGTGGAGAAACAGACTAACCATTGTCCGTTGTTGTCCAACTTTAACAATAGTGTGTGACGGTAGAGATTACCTGGGAGAGAGAGAGAGAGAGAGAGAGAGAGAGAGAGAGAGAGAGAGAGAGAGAGAGAGAGAGAGAGAGAGAGAGAGCTAGCTTAGCTAGCTAGCTAGCTAGCTAAAGAGAGTACTAAGGAGAGGAAAGAGCCCCCTGAAGAGAGAGTGAGAGTGTCTGGCTATGCTGAGGGATCTAAGCCTAACTTCATCTTGGTTTCCTTGGCAACCATTACCTTTAGTTTTAGCCTTTATTTGCTTTGCTTCTCTCCTTTCTCACATTTTTCCTTCCTTCTTCCTTCTGTCGGCCTTTCTCCCTAACTTCCTTCATTCCATGCTTCATATCTCTTTCCTTCCTTCCTTCCCTTCGTCCTTCCTCTCTTTCCTTCCTCTCGTTCCTCTCTTTACTTTCTTCCTTCCTCTCTCTTTCCTTCCCTCCTTCTTTCCTCTCTTTGCTTCCTCCCTTCCCTCCTTCCTAACTCTCTCTCTTTCTTTCTTTCATTCCTTCCTCTCTCTTCCTTCCTTCCCTCCTTCCTACCTCTCTCTCTTTCCTTCCTTCCTTCCTCTTTCTTTGCTTCCTTCCTTCCCTCCATCCTTCCTGCCTTCTTCCCCTTCCTAGTATCTTTCCTTTCTTCCTTCTTATTTCTCTTTCCTTTCTTCTAAACTTTCATCCTCCTTTTTGTAACGTTGTCCTTGTAGGCCTATTAAATATAGGCAATTTTACCAGACGAAAACATCTAAGCCTAACTTCATCTGTTTCCTTAGCAATTATTACGTCTATCTATCTAATCTATCTATCTATCTATCTATCTATCTATCTATCTATCTATCTATCTATCTATCTATCTATCTATCTATCTATCTATCTATCTATCTATCTATCTATCTATCTATCTATCATCTATCTACCTATCTATCTATCTATCTATCTATCTATCTATCTATCTATCTATCTATCTATCTATCTATCTATCTATCTATCTATCTATCTATTACGTGTACACTATATATCTAAGCCTATAATCTAACTCTAGGACTCAATGGGGGTGAATACGATGTCAATAAACCCTCTGAGGACATAATATTATGTAACATAAGTCCTCCTTTAGGTGCATAAAGTCGTCTACTTTTAGCCAGGCGAAAAGGTATAAAGGCATCATAGTGCTGAAGGGGTTAAGGCCTGATTGCCCATTAGATATCGTAATGTCTGTGTATTCTTGTAACTGCGGTAAATCTTTATCTTTTTTATTTGAAAATGCATGTTTAATTAAAAAGAAAATAATTGCTATATGTCAATTATGTAATCACGAGGCATATTACCTGGATCTATTGTGTGCCTTTGCAATGTTGTACTCTCTCTCTCTCTCTCTCTCTCTCTCTCTCTCTCTCCCACAAATCACCTGTAGCTCTCTCATACCTCCTCACTCTAGCTCTAAGGGCAAGGCAACTTTAATTCTCTCACTATCTTTCTTTCACTCTCTCTCACAGCCTATACCTTCCTTCTTCTCTTGCTAAATCCCTAGGCCTGGCTTTATAATCCTAAGGGCAGATTTTCACTTAAGGGAGTGTTTTTTTATGGACCCCTTTCTCCATAGTTGAATGAGTGACAGGGCCAAAATCAAGGGACGTTCGAGCCATAATGCCTGGACACACGGAGTTTGAAGCAATTTAGGTCATAGGAGGAGGGAAAGATAGATTCTGGGAGAGAGTTCCAGAGCTCAACTGTTGAGTAGAAGAAAGTCTGAGAGTAATGTTTCACTCTTGGGTTGGAGAGTTGCACAGAGTAGGGGTGGGATTGTGTTGCAAGACGGGTACCACGTACCCTACGTAGAGGAGGTGGTATGCACTGGGGGAGCTCTGAGGAGCACTGATTATTGTAGTAGCGATAGAATAGCGAGAGAGATGCAACATTGCGGCGAAGAGAGAGAGTTTGCAGAGAGTTGGTGAGTGGGCGGGAATTAATGATACGACAGGCCTTCCTTTCTACTTTGTCTAGAAGTGCGGTGTTAGAGGATCCTCCCCACACATGTGAACAATACTCAATGCAAGGACGCACTGTGCCCCTGTACAGAGCAAGAAGCTGTGCAGGGGTAAAGAACCTCCTGAGGCGGTCGAGCACACACAGCTTCTGGGAGGCTGCCTTAGCAAGACTGGTAATATGGTCCTTCCAAGTGAAAGCTGAAGAAAAAGAGACGCCAAGAATTGAGAGGTGAGGTGAGAGGTAGAGGTGATTCTCTGCTTACATGGCTCTAGATGATGAGTATGTATCGAGACTCATTATTACGTATGGTTGCACTTCCGTTGGGGTTGTACACAATGAGTCAGTTTTCAGACCTGATTTGCTAGTATCGGACTTAGCTGGTTGACCAGAGCACTTGGTGTATTCAGTTTTGTAATTGGCAAGTTTACCATAACATTTGATAATATCAGTCTAAGGACCTGATTTGCTAGTATTGAACCTAGCTTTCCCAGTCTCTTACCTAGAAGTGGACTAGTTCAATTAGACCTGGACAAGCTAGTATCGAACCTAGCAAAGCCAGGTTGGTTGACGTAGTCTGTCCTATTTCTGCGTATTCTGGTTTCTGGTAAGTGCAGGCTAGAATGGCACAATCTGGTGTTGTTGTTGGCTTGGTGGCTTACGACTGCATGCTGATTGATGGAAGCTGCAAGGTCCATAGATACATGTATCTATGGACCTTGGGAAGCTGGACCTGGATGGAAGTATGCGTGAGGGCATCTGCGCGCGTAAAGGATGTGCAGGTACCGTACTCTCTCCTGATGGTCTGTTATGTCCTTTTGATGTGGTACTTGAGGTGGTCTGTACGGCTGCAATTCTTAGTGTTGGCATCACACTTTGGAACCTTATCTCTCCTTCTTTCTCGCTTTCCCTTTTCCATTCCTTTGTACTCTCCCTTCCTTCCCTCCTCCCCTGTATTCCCCTTCCCCCCCTTCTTAATTTAAGGGTCTCTAAATGTCTTTGAAATCTTATTCTTCATTCCTTCCTTCTTTCCTTCCTCCATTCCTTTCTCCCTCACTCCCTTCCTTCCTTTCTCCTCCCTCTTTCCCTCCCATCTCTCCTCCCTCCCTTCCTTCCTTCCTTCCTTCCTTCCTTCCTTCCTCCCTCCCTCCCTCCCTCTCATCCTTCGTACCTTCCTTCCGTTCTCCTCCCTTCCTTCCCCCCACACTCCCTTCCTTCCTCCCAACCTTCCTTCTTCCCTTCCTTCCTTCCTCCCATCCTTCCTCCCTTCCTACCTTCCTACATAACATCCTCCCCTCCTAAGCCCCACTACAAATTTTCTTGTCATCATACTCTATTCCTTTCGATGTTTTCTTTGTTTACGTGTGTGTGTGTGTGTGTGTGTGTGTGTGTGTGTGTGTGTGTGTGTGTGTGTGTGTGTGTGAGGGAGACAGTGTGTGTTTTTGTGAAAGTGAGAGAGGTAGAGTGTGTGTGTGTGTGTGAGAGAGAGAGAGCGAGATAGTGTGTGTGAGAGAGAGAGAGCGAGATAGTGTGTGTGAGAGAGAGCGAGAGAGTATGTATGTTTGTTTATGTGTTTGTGAGAGATAGAGAGAAAGAATGGATGTGTGTGTGTAATGTTAATGCCGAAAGGAGTCAAGAAAGTAATATCTATAAATTGAATCCGAAGAAAGGGAGGAAGTAACATAAATATTGAGTAGACATTATTGGGTATTGTAGAGGGGTGTATATAGTAGGCTATGTATGTGTGTGTGTGTGTGTAAGAGAGAGAGAGAGAGAGAGAGAGAGAGAGAGAGAGAGAGAGAGAGAGAGAGAGAGAGAGAGAGAGAGAGAGAGAGATAATGAGCTAGCTTTCAGTACCGTACCTCATGTTACCAACTCCCGCACCCAAAATAAAGAAAGAGAATGCCAAGAATGAATATAAACACCCTGTGAGGAGGAGCACTTTATTGACCAACTGTACTTACTCTATACTTGTATTTGAGGAGAACACATATTTGGAGAGGTTAGAGAGCAGAAAACTATACACGTTAACCCTTTGAGGAATATGACGCATTTTGACAGTTTATTCTGGCTGTCATTAGACGATTTTATGCAATTTAGGAAGGATCTGTGGAACTATGTGGGTAAAGACTATCTCCATGAACCCACTGACTTCCTTATACCCTGACTAATCTGAATATAATCTTCTAATAACGGCCAGAAAATATATGCGTAATCGGATCTTGAAAGGGTTAAGATGGAAGTAGAAGAGTGAGAGGTCTGGCTCTTATTAGACGATTATATACAGATTAGGAAGGGTGTATGTAAGTCAGAGGGTTAATTGAGATAGTATTTACCCAGTATTTACTCTTCTGATGCCCATACAGCCTACATCATTAAATGGCTATACAATGGTCATCTTCTTATACTATTGCGGAAACAATATATATACTTATAATTCTAATATACTACTTTTCCTGCCAGACATAAAACTCCGGAGGGCATGCAGATTTATTTGCCCAACTGTACATCTTGTTCTGTGGTGTGTATGTACGCATGGAAGTGTGTGCGTTGCTTCAGGGTAGGCTACACGCGAGGCAGGTATTCCAAAAGGACCCATTATGCCTCCTGAATTAAGGTCAATATTTACATGTGGGCCTGGAGAAAGAGAGAGAGAGAGAGAGAGAGAGAGAGAGAGAGAGAATATTGAGAGAGCTTAAAGAGAAAAAACCTGAGACGGGATAGGAAGTACAAGAAGAAATTGGGTAGAGAGAGAGAGAGAGAGAGAGAGAGAGAGAGAGAGAGAGAGAGAGAGAGAGAATGCATGAGTGAGCTAGAGTTGTTTATTTGTATCTTCTACATACACAATTATTCTAACTTCTTCGTTATAAGTGTTATTAATATTTTGACACGTAATAAGATAAGACTAAACCTAACTATTGCATGTTTTACCCCCCCCCCCCCCCTGCCCCAAACCCCTATATGTAGCATTTGAATAGATTTCCCTGGAGGGCTGTACGTGCGAGAGAGAGAGAGAGAGAGAGAGAGAGAGAGAGAGAGAGAGAGAGAGAGAGAGAGAGAGAGAGAGAGAGAGAGAGAGAGAGAGAGAGAGAGAGAGGGATAGCTACTTCATATTTATTCTATTTTCCCTTAGCTGAATAAAATCGTTTTAAAATCGTCTCCGGCTTTTTTTGTTAGGTTTCTCTACTTTTCTCTCTTGCCCTGGCTTGTATCCACTGGGACCTATTCAGCCAACTGTTTTAAGACGTTTATCCCCATCCAGGTGTTGATTTCTTCCTGGCGAGCGATAGCTAGCCAGCATTGTATGGAGAAATCCGGCTTCGCCGGAGGAATGTTTCTATCGAAAAATGTACAAATTTAGCTTGCTGTCAAAATAAAATATATTTATGCTGGCTCGATACCGCTTGCCAGGAAAATATTGACACCTGGATGGGGGCAAACGTCTTAAAACAGAAGGCTGAATGGGGCCGAATGGATACAAGCCAAAGAGAGAGGGAGAGAAAGAGAAAAAAGCGAGGTGGGCTCCCTTAATGTTCACCTTCATCCTCTTAACACCCTTCTGTACCGGCGACGTCGTTATGTATTGTAGTCTAGCTGCATTTAGACCATTTGGTGCAGCTTAAGAAGGATCTGGGGTATTAGAAAGGGTTAAGTGAGGTAGTTGGAAGCCTGTTACTTGCTGGAGACCCTTGGCATGCTGAATAAAATTTTCGAATAGGAGCCAGAATATAGTTAAAATTACGGCACCGGTACTGTAAGGGTTAAACAATCCCCCCCCCCCCCACCCCCTTCAAGCTAAATTTGTGCATTTTTTTGGAAGGTCGATTTTCCCTGAACTGCAGGATTCTTTATCGCTCGCCAGGAAGAGATCGGTATTTTGACAGATTTCCCTTGGGGGGCCTTTGAACACTTTATATATATCTCTATCCTTTTCAACCCTTTGAGTACCAGCGACCGACGGGTGTTATATATTATTCTAGCTATATTTAGACGATATTAGGCAGCTTAGGAAGGATCTGCGGTACGGTAGTAAAAAAGGCTGGTTGAGATAGTTTGAAGCCTTATTATTTACTAGAGGTCCTTCCTAAGCTGAATGAAATTGTCTAACAGTTGCCAGAATATGACAAAAAGGACGTCCCTGGTTCTGAACGGGTTAATGGATGGGTTTATCACTAACAATATACCTCTAAAGGCTAAGTTATTGTGGGAACTTTAACTATCCATCTTTGATCTTCGTTAAGTGGGCCCACCTCTTTTTTTCTCATTCTCTCCCTCTCTCTTTTGCTTGTATTCTTTTGGCCCCATTCAGCCTACTGTTTTAAGGCGTTTACCCACATCCAGGTGTCAATATTTTCCTGGCGAGCGGTAGCGAGCCAGCATATATATATTTTTGTTTTGACAGCAAGCTAAATTTATAAATTTTTCGATAGTTCTCCATACAATGCTGGCTCGCTATCGCTCACCAGGAAGAAATTGACACCTGGATGGGGATAAAAGTCTTAAAACAGTTGGCTGAATGGGGCCGAATGGATGCAAGCCAGAGAAAGAGAGAAAAGGAGAGAACGTGAAAACAAGCATGTGACCCCCCCTTAAACCCATAATATTTGACAGTGCCGTATCAACTGTGTGTGCCTTATGTAGCGTCATATTTGACAGTGCCGTATCAACTGTGTGTGCCTTATGTAGCGTCATGTTTGTAATGGCCTCTTGACTCTTTATAAATACTCTACATTTATTTCTTTACAAGTGTATTTCTTCATTATTTATGTATTTAATTTATTGAAGTAACGTTTGTTTTTTGTTTCTTTGCAGGTGAGTACTGATGTTTGGCAGCCCTGAAACTTCGAAACCGGATATCAAGTAAGTAACTGAAGTGGTGCCTGATGAACCATTCTTCACGGGGGAGAGAGCTGCTCCTTCCAATAGTCTACGACGGTTTATCAAGCACAGGCAGCAAACAGGTGGATTTTACCAGCGGTCAAGAGTAGATTTTTTTTCTTTTCTTAATTATATCACAAAATCTATTTCCGACGGTCTACACATATATATTAAACAAAATTAAATATGTTACATAAGAATCCTATAGGCTACATGACGACCTAGGGGCCTGGAGGCGGCTCACACCATCGTACAAAACTTCTCTATAACATCACTCATACGTCATTCTCAAATTCTTCCTTAACAACTTTCTTTTTCTTCACTATTCTCCGGCACAAAGCTCGCAGGCCCTTTCCGATACGACCAACTATTCCTTTTTTGGTCTTGCGCTGGGGTCCTTCAGTAAAATGTTGGTCGTTCTCAGGAAACGGAACAACGAAGCGCAATAGAGCGTCGGTGAGAACCAAGGTCATCATTGTTTAAGGTTATTATTTTTGTTTGGCACTAATTGTCATGTATTTAGATTGTCTTCATTTATCAGGATTTTTATGAAACGCTTATTAAATCTATTGATAAGATTCTAGTTTAACGCAACAGAATGCACAATACGAGCAAAATATAAACACTTCTTAACTAAACAACGTCACAGTAAAGAATGATCAAGCTAGACGGCGCTCCAACAACTATCTTGTTGAGAGTCACAAATGTCATTAACATGGTGATAATTATATAAAAATATAACCGATAAATAAAAAGTATCATAATTACCAACATATATAACATATATAACTCAATTTCAATTATGTAAATGAACATGAGAATATCGCACAACAAAATTTTATTTAGTTATCTAGCAAAACCAGTTTTCTATCACAACAGTTTTAGAGAAAACTTGTATTTTATGGGTAACAAATATATATCCTCACTGTTGATTTTAAGAGAACAAATATTGAACGATAATGGTAAATTACTAAATTAATATTACATGTGATGGATAATTATAACTTATTACTAATAGCTTATGGTAAAATTCTAGCGCTGGTTTCACAGCGATTTTAGCTGTTTGTTGTGTTTTGTCTTTTTCATCCAAAGAAATGGAGGCTAATACTATGAGGATAGTAAAGTCAAAATGTTGAAATACATCATGAATGGAGAGCTAAATTATATCAAAGTGGAGAAGACCTAGGGGCGATGATTGACAATGAACTAAAGTTTACAGAGCATATGGCAGATAAAATCAACAAAGGTAACAGGATAGTTGGGCTCATCCGAAGGTCTTTCACGGCACTAGACGAGTCAATATTTGTTATGCCCTGATTTTATACAGGATTAACGATTGATACAGGTGAGTTCTACTAGACAGGGACTTCCAAATTCATACAATTACATATAAAGAAGACAACAGAGGATATATATATCGCCAAAATATAGTTTTAGAATACAGCTTTATTTCCTTAATATCTAAATACACAATAGAGTATGAATGTGAGTTTGGAAAACACAACCAATGAATAGCACTTAGAATATTTTCTATCTCCGAGCACAGTCGCGGATCTGGATAGAGGTCAGGTATGTAGCACAGCTTAATGGTATTCCTTTTATCTGGAATCCTATACACTAATGGTTATCGAGGGTTGATACAAGTAATATCATCAGTTATAATATTTCACTGTACTTGTAAAGAAGTAGACTTGCGATGTTAGATATGAAAGAGAGTTATTTAGTTCACGTATATGTATCTTGAGTTATACCGTGTGCACTGGTATGAGAGCAAGTTCAAAGTCAACTGAGTATGGACTTTGAAATATTTCAGGTGGTGGAATAATTACAGAGATTCTTGTGGACTCTGAAATATTTTCACTTGATCGAAATAATGGCAGAGTCGCTCAGCCTCAATATCGGCTTAAATGGAATAACATTCGGAAATCACTTTTAATGGTCGGGAACAATTCAATAGGCTATAGAGTGTTTGTAACAGAAATTATTTTCTATAAATTCTGAATAATAGCATGATAACTGACTTTTTGATCTTTTTAACACTTTTGTGGTCCGACTGTTTATTTCACTATCGAACTTGGATTTTTGGCAGAGCTGCTTGTGGACTCCGAAATATTTTCACTTGGTCGAAATAATGGTAGAGTCGCTTAGCCTCAAAATCGTCTTAAATGGAACAAAATTCAGAAATCACTTTTAATGGTCGGGAACACTTCAGTAGGCTATAGAGTGGTCGTAACAGAACTTCTTTTCTATAAATTCCGAATAATAGCACAATAAGGGATTTTTTTTTTTTTATCTTTTTAGCACTTTTGTGGGACTCTGTTTATTTCACTCTCGAACTTGGATTTTTGGCAGAGTCGCTGGGGGTCTCTTTTCTGGTCATTGACTTAAGAACATAAGAACATAAGAACATAAGAACATAAGAAAATGGGAGTCTGCAGAAAGCCGATTGGCCTAAGCAAGGCAGATCCCTGTCCCACACAACCCCAATTCAATTACAAAGCCCAATTATAGGCTTCACACTCTAATACCCTGAGGATCATCTTACCAAAACGGTTAGATTAACGCAGGATTATGGAGGTCTGCAGAGCGCTGATTGGCCCAACCCGGCTGATCCCCCTTCACACCCAACCCTTCTCGTCCATATGCTTATCCAATTTTATCTTAAAGCTCCCTACAGTTTTAGATCCCACTATAGCACTTGGTAGTCCATTTCACCCATCTACAACTCTGTTACCAAACCAATACTTGCCTATATCTTTTCTGAAACGAAATTTATCTAATTTGAAACCATTGGTACGAGTTCTTTCGCTATCACTGAGCTTTAGTACATTTGTCATGTCCCCTTTGTTAATCCCACTAACCCACTTGAACACCTCTATCATATCCCCTCTAACTCTGCGTCTCTCTAACGAATGTAAACCTAATTTCTTCAACCTTTCTTCATACGAAAGATTTCTAATATTATGGATCATTTTTGTCATTCTACGCTGTACTCTCTCCAATGAATCTATGTCCATTCTGTAATAAGGACACCAAAATTGGACAGCATAATCCATGTGGGGTCTCACTAATGACAAGTAAAGTTTTAAGATAACATCAGCAGTTCTGTTACTCACACTCCTAGAGATGAACCCGAGAATCCTGTTTGCCTTATTACGAACGCTTATACACTGTTTTCTAGGCTTCAAATCATTGCTAACAAACACACCTAGATCTTTCTCGCAGTCTGAATTTTCTAATTCTAAATTAGCTAGTTTATATTTAACATTTGTTTGCATCTTCCCTATCTTTAATACCTTGCATTTGTCAATGTTAAACTTCATCTGCCAATTTACTGACCATTCATGTAAGGTATCTAGATCCCTTTGGAGGCACTCTATATCGCTATCTGAATCAATTGATCTCCCTATTTTAGTATCGTCTGCGAATTTACTTATCCTACTAGTTATACCTAAATCTAGGTCATTTATGTATATAAGAAACAACAGGGGACCTAATACCGATCCCTGGGGGACACCACTTTTGACTGCTCCCCATTCTGACTTGGTACCATTTATGCTGACTCTCTGCTTCCTACCAATTAGCCATGACCTAATCCATCCTAACAACGCCCCACCTATTCCATGTGCCTCAACCTTTCTCATCAATCTCTCATGAGGGACTCTGTCGAAAGCTTTACTGAAATCTAAATATATAATATCATATGACTTGTCATTATCTACTGCTTCATATACCTCTGAGAAAAAACTAAGCAAATTAGTAAGGCAAGACCGTCCCTGAGTGAATCCATGCTGAGAAGAATTGATTAAGTTAAATGTTTCTAAGTGGTTTCTCATTTTCCTAGCAATAATTGACTCTAGTAGTTTTCCTATGATTGAAGTGAGACTAATGGGACGGTAATTGGATGCTATTGATTTATCACCTTTTTTGAAGATCGGAACTACATTTGCAAGCTTCCAAGCTTCTGGAACTATACCTGTTTCTAATGACTTGTTAAATAGAAATGTTAATGGATAACTTAACTCATCTCTGCATTCTTTTAATACTCTAGCATATACCTCATCAGGACCAGGCGATTTATGAGGTTTCAGTCTGTCAATTTCCTTAACCACATCATTTCTACTTATAGTAACCGTACTTAACCTATTTTCTATACTATCGCTGTATACCTTACGGACTTCTGGAAACTGTGCCAAATTTTCATTAGTGAAAACGGAAAGAAATTGACTATTTAATGTACTGCACATTTCTAAATCACTTTCTGTCAATTTTCCTATAGAAGTTTTAAGGGGACCAATTACATCTCTAACCTTGGATTTATATAGTTGGTAAAAAGCTTTAGGATTATTTTTTGAGTCATTGGCAACCTTAATTTCATAATTTCTTTTTTCTTTCCTAATATCCTTTTTTACCTGTCTTGATAGATTCTGATAGTAAGCAAGTAGGTGAATTTCGCCTTTCTAATTTTTCTATATATTCCTCTCTTTTGTCCTAGAAGATCTAATAGTCTATTATTCATCCATTTGGGTTGCTGGTCTGTTGATCTAAATTTTCTTTTGGGGATATATTTATTTTGCGCATTGAATACTGACTTGATAAAATTATCGTATGTATCTACCAAGTTTGACGTCTCCTCCTGACTTAAGATGACAGGTGCCTGAGAAAGGATACACTCATTTGGACACCTGGATCGACTTAATTGTTTGACCATAGGGTCCGCTAACAGGGCTTCTCTTAACCCACCATAATTGGCTTTTCTGAAGTCAGGTATTAATGTTGTATTCTCTCTGGTATTACCTTTCCATTGTATATTAAAATACACAGAATTGTGATCACTATTTCCTAGGTGGTCCCCGATTTCTACACTATTTATCATATGTTCATTGTTACTGAAAACTAAATCGAGAATATTATCACCTCTAGTTGGCGTATCTATGAATTGAGATAAAAAACTATCTTGTACTACCTCAATAAACTCCTTTGAATCAGAGTCGCCTATTTGTTGCTGCCAATCTATATTAGGGAAATTAAAATCCCCCATAATGCACACGTTGCTAAGCCTTGATGCTATTTTAATTTCCTCCCATAATGATGTTCCGTCATTTCTACTCATATTTGGCGGTCTATACATAACTCCAATAACTAAAGTCTCACTACCTTCGTTAACTTCTACCCAAACACTTTCTTAGACTTAGGCGTCTTAGGCGACTTAGGCGTCTTAGAAAAGACTTAGGCGTCTTTTCTATATATTCTTTCCGACGATGATTAGGGTGTTTGCTGGCTGTAGTCTTCTGCTCCTCCGTGGGCCGTCCAGGTTGGCCGGCTGTGTGAAGATAGTTACAGATGGGTTGATGGGTTTGAGATCTTTAGTATGGCTCCGTAACATATAGTAATCATCTGGCAATTACTGTTGGGCACCATACCGGACTAACGCGAGTATTCTAGAGGTTATGTGATATACTCGACTATGCTGATCTGTATATCAACCGTTGATCAAGTCCTGTTAAGGTACTCTTGAACTAGGGTCTTAAATATCGTGCCTCAGTAAGAACGTATATGGCACAAAATCGGACTAACGCAGGAAGACTTTAGAACTACTCTTCCTGACTGTCCTGACCGTTTTAAGAGGTTCGGGGGACCCGGGGCGGTGTTTAAACCTTTTAGTTACAAAGTCTAATGGGATGCCACAGACTCAGTGCACCTAGGACTTGTGTATGCAGAGTCCCCTTGAGGGTATCTCGCCAAGCCCTTCTCTTACAGCGGTCTCAGATGTTTCGAGACTACCTGTGACAAGTGGTAGTGTTCACTTTAAATAATAATAAGTAGAGAGGTCAGGATGCCGAAGTCTCAACTCTTACTAGGTAAAGTGGAACCTAGCAGAGGAGGCAATGTTAGATACTGGAATGCCAGTAGTAACAAAGTTCCTCTGAAAGGACACTTTGCGCAGTGTTCACTTCCAAGAGTAATAGTAGAGAGGTCGGGATGCCGAAGTCTCTCTACTTGTACTTGGGAAAGCGAAACCTAGCAGAAAAGACATTGTTAGATACTGGGATGCCAGTAGTAACAAAGTTCCTCTGAAAGGACACTGTCACAGGGTTCACTTCCAAGAGTAATAATAGAGAGGCTGGGATGCCGGAGTCTCTCCACTTTTACTAAGGGAAGTGGGACCTAACAAAAGGGACAATGTTAGATACTGGGATGCCAGTAGTAACAAAGTTCCTGGAGTAGGACTTGGCACTTTTCACTCTAGAGAATATTGAGGACGGGATGCCGTTCTCCTCAACTTCTTTTAGAGAGGGTGCGAGCACTTTTCACTCTAGAGAATATTGAGGACGGCATGCCGTTCTCCTCAACTTCTTTTAGAGAGGGTGCGAGCACTTTCTACTCTAGAGAATATTGAGGACGGGATGCCGTTCTCCTCAACTTTTTTTTAGAGAGGGTGCGAGCACTTTTTACTCTAGAGAATATGGAGGACGGGATGCCGTTCTCCTCAACTTCTTTTAGAGAGGGTGCGAGCACTTTCTACTCTAGAGAATATTGAGGACGGGATGCCGTTCTCCTCAACTTTTTGTTAGAGAGGGTGCGAGCACTTTCTACTCTAGAGAATATGGAGGACGGGATGCCGTTCTCCTCAACTTCTTTTAGAGAGGGTGCAGGTGGACATTTTTTTTTACTAGAGAGAAATGGGCGGGATGCCGTAGTTCCTTCTTCCCAAGTTAAGGAAAGCTTTATACAAGTAACAGAAGCTATGTTAATCACTGGGATGCCAGTGGTAACAAAGTTTCCTGTAACAGGCCACAGTTTCGGTAACTAAATAATACAAATGAAGCTCTGGGATGCCAGTCACTTCACTACTATAATTTTAGTAGACACCGTCTATCAAGAGTCTCTATGTTAGCTGACGGGTTGCCGCAACCAACAAATATCCCTAAAATAGTATTTTTAGCTCACAGACAGTATATCAGACTTTCGGGATGCCGTAGGTCCAACTGAATGGAGGTTTAATTCTAAGACTTTTAAAGGTGGGATGCCAGTACTCCAGAAGCCTTAAAATTGCTTAACTCTCCTAAATTATCTTGACCTGGTATTGAGGATTACTGTGAGGGATCCTTGCTAACATATAGGATGGTAAAGGCATGAGGAGGTATCCCTTGAGAGGTTTATAGGACCTTCTTGTTCTGGTGGTCAAGATATTTTCTTTCTAAATCAATTTACTAAGTTACATGGTGGTGTTCATATCAAAGTACATCTTACCTGTAAAGGTACTTCACCAATGGATAAGCAAATAATTATATGATATATAGATAAGGTTAATAGAGCCTTGGAAAACAATAACTTGGTTCAAGGAAAAGAGTTCCTTAATTCTTAACTTGAGCGGGATGCTAGTGTCGTGTGCAAAACAAAAGGAAGAAGTGCAGGATGCGCATCGAAGAATTTTATATATATCATACTCACTCATTGGGATCTGAAATGAGGATCTACTTATGTATCATTGTTAGTATGATTTATGTTGACAATAATTCATCAAATATAGCATTGTAAGGTATCTATTAATATAGTATTTAAGGAGGCGTCCTTTCCAGATTAGATTCGTCTCGTCATTACAATTCCAACGGTATATGAATTTTTTAATTTTGACAATTTTTAGGCCCAATAGGCCTATTATAAAGTTTAAAAACCACTGTCCCTTTCATGGTGGCTGTCTAATTCAGAGAAAAAGCTGTTGGAGTGGCTTTGTTGTGTGTGTTATTAGTTAGAGAAGGACATATAATTAAAGCTCTTTCCTGTGTCTTCCTTCCACCCAAATTACCCACTTGTTATAATGGAGCAGCTATGCAAGTGATAATATGGCATGTTCAAATAGTATAGTTAGCCATACAATATTGAAACCGGACTAGTTTTCTTTCAATAAAATCTTTACAGAAAACGATAGTTATAAATGGGTAACTATTATATTTTATTAGAAAACGAGATACAGTATCGGTACTTTCCGTTGTTATCTATGTATAGATATTGTTCAAATTTATACCACAAATACACTTTGACACGCTGAATCGAATGGCTCAAACAGAATTGAAATCGGATCATTAGTTTAGGATTTATAATTTGACGGCCTCCCAGAAGGGCCCAAATGACCAGTTTTGGGATTTTAAAAGTCCTCTGTAGCCCAAACTATAAGTCCTAGGGAATTCTACTTGGTGCCATTCGATTTTTCTCGACGAGCAGCTTCTATACATGGTCGTAGATTGCATTTTCGACCAGCCATTCGCCCAGAATCGAAAATATTTGGTTCCAAAATCCCTGGCTGCCCAGGAAAATGTTTGCACTTGGCGGGCGACTTTCGAATTTCGAGTTTTCATGGGTATATATGGATTCGTCTCATTACAATTCCAACGGTATATGAATTTTTTTATTTTGACAATTTTTTAGGCCCAATAGGCTTATTATAAAGTTTAAAAACCACTGTCCCCTTCATGGTGGCTGTCTAATTCAGAGAAGAAGCTGTTGGAGTGGCTTTGTTGTGTGTGTTATTAGTTAGAGAAGGACATATAATTAAAGCTCTTTCCTGTGTCTTCCTTCCATCCAAATTACCCACTTGTTATAATGGAGCAGCCACGTAAGTGATAATATGGCATGTTCAAATAGTATAGTTAGCCATACAATATTGAAAACGGGTTAGTTTTCTTTCAATAAAGTCTTTACAGAAAACGATAGTTATAAATGGGTAACTATTATATTTTATTAGAAAACGAGATACAGTATCGGTACTTTCCGTTGTTATCTATGTATGGATATTGTTCAAATTTATACCACAAATACACTTTGAGGCGCTGAATCGAATGGCGCAAGCAGAATTGAAATTGGATCATTAGTTTAGGATTTATAATTTGACGGCCTCCCAGAAGGGCTCAAATGACCAGTTTTTGGACTTTAAAAGTCCTCTGTAGCCCAAACTATAAGTCCTAGGGAACTCTACTTGGTGCCATTCGATTGTTCTCGACGAGCAGCTTCTATACATGGTCGTAGATTGCATTTTCGACCAGCCATTCGCCCAGAATCAAAAATATTTGGTTCCAAAATCCCAGGAAAATGTTTGCACTTGGCGGGCGACTTTCGAATTTCGAGTTTTCATGGGTATATATGGATTCGTCTCGTCATTACAATTCCAACGGTATATGAATTTTTTAATTTTGATTTTTGTTTAGGCCCAATAGGCCTAGTATAAAGTTTAAAAACCACTGTCCCCTTCATGGTGGCTGTCTAATTCAGAGAAGAAGCTGTTGGAGTGGCTTTGTTGTGTGTGTTATTAGTTAGAGAAGGACATATAATTAAAGCTCTTTCCTGTGTCTTCCTTCCACCCAAACTACCCACTTGTTATAATGGAGCAGCCACGTAAGTGATAATATGGCATGTTCAAATAGTATAGTTAGCCATACAATATTGAAAACGGGCTAGTTTTCTTTCAATAAAATCTCTACAGAAAACGATAGTTATAAATGGGTAACTATTATATTTTATTAGAAAACGAGATACATTATCGGTACTTTCCGTTGTTATCTATGTATGGATATTGTTCAAATTTATACCACAAATACACTTTGACACGCTGAATCGAATGGATCAAACAGAATTGAAATCGGATCATTAGTTTAGGATTTATAATTTGACGGCCTCCCAGAAGGGCCCAAATGACCAGTTTTGGGACTTTAAAAGTCCTCTGTAGCCCAAACTATAAGTCCTAGGGAATTCTACTTGGTGCCATTCGATTTTTCTCGACGAGCAGCTTCTATACATGGTCGTAGATAGCATTTTCGACCAGCCATTCGCCCAGAATCGAAAATATTTGGTTCCAAAATCCCTGGCTGCCCAGGAAAATGTTTGCACTTGGCGGGCGACTTTCGAATTTCGAGTTTTCATGGGTATATATGGATTCGTCTCGTCATTACAATTCCAACGGTATATGAATTTTTTAATTTTGACAATTTTTTTAGGCCCAATAGGCCTATTATAAAGTTTAAAAACCACTGTCCCCTTCATGGTGGCCGTCTAATTCAGAGAAGAAGCTGTTGGAGTGGCTTTGTTGTGTGTGTTATTAGTTAGAGAAGGACATATAATTAAAGCTCTTTCCTGTGTCTTCCTTCCACCCAAATTACCCACTTGTTATAATGGAGCAGCCACGTAAGTGATAATATGGCATGTTCAAATAGTATAGTTAGCCATACAATATTGAAACCGGGCTAGTTTTCTTTCAATAAAATCTTTACAGAAAACGATAGTTATAAATGGGTAACTATTATATATTATTAGAAAGCTAGATACAGTATTGGTACTTTCCGTTGTTATCTATGTATGGATATTGTTCAAATTTATACCACAAATACACTTTGACACGCTGAATCGAATGGCGCAAACAGAATTGAAATCGGATCATTAGTTTAGGATTTATAATTTGACGGCCTCCCAGAAGGGCCCAAATGACCAGTTTTGGGACTTTAAAAGTCCTCTGTAGCCCAAACTATAAGTCCTAGGGAATTCTACTTGGTGCCATTCGATTTTTCTCGACGAGCAGCTTCTATACATGGTCGTAGATTGCATTTTCGACCAGCCATTCGCCCAGAATCGAAAATATTTTTTCCAAAATCCCTGCCCAGGAAAATGTTTGCACTTGGCGGGCGACTTTCGAATTTCGAGTTTTCATGGGTATATATGGATTCGTCTCGTCATTACAATTCCAACGGTATATGATTTTTTTAATTTTGACAATTTTTTAGGCCCAATAGGCCTATTATAAAGTTTAAAAACCACTGTCCCCTTCATGGTGGCTGTCTAATTCAGAGAAGAAGCTGTTGGAGTGGCTTTGTTGTGTGTGTTATTAGTTAGAGAAGGACATATAATTAAAGCTCTTTCCTGTGTCTTCCTTCCACCCAAATTACCCACTTGTTATAATGGAGCAGCCACGTAAGTGATAATATGGCATGTTCAAATAGTATAGTTAGCCATACAATATTGAAACCGGGCTAGTTTTCTTTCAATAAAATCTTTACAGAAAACGATAGTTATAAATGGGTAACTATTATATATTATTAGAAAGCTAGATACAGTATTGGTACTTTCCGTTGTTATCTATGTATGGATATTGTTCAAATTTATACCACAAATACACTTTGACACGCTGAATCGAATGGCGCAAACAGAATTGAAATCGGATCATTAGTTTAGGATTTATAATTTGACGGCCTCCCAGAAGGGCTCAAATGACCAGTTTTTGGACTTTAAAAGTCCTCTGTAGCCCAAACTATAAGTCCTAGGGAACTCTACTTGGTGCCATTCGATTGTTCTCGACGAGCAGCTTCTATACATGGTCGTAGATTGCATTTTCGACCAGCCATTCGCCCAGAATCAAAAATATTTGGTTCCAAAATCCCAGGAAAATGTTTGCACTTGGTGGGCGACTTTCGAATTTCGAGTTTTCATGGGTATATATGGATTCGTCTCGTCAATACAATTCCAACGGTATATGATTTTTTTAATTTTGACAATTTTTTAAGCCCAATAGGCCTATTATAAAGTTTAAAAACCACTGTCCCCTTCATGGTGGCTGTCTAATTCAGAGAAGAAGCTGTTGGAGTGGCTTTGTTGTGTGTGTTATTAGTTAGAGAAGGACATATAATTAAAGCTCTTTCCTGTGTCTTCCTTCCACCCAAATTACCCACTTGTTATAATGGAGCAGCCACGTAAGTGATAATATGGCATGTTCAAATAGTATAGTTAGCCATACAATATTGAAACCGGACTAGTTTTCTTTCAATAAAATCTTTACAGAAAACGATAGTTATAAATGGGTAACTATTATATTTTATTAGAAAACTAGATACAGTATCGGTACTTTACGTTGTTATCTATGTATGGATATTGTTCAAATTTATACCACAAATACACTTTGACACGCTAAATCGAATGGCGTAAACAGAATTGAAATCGGATCATTAGTTTAGGATTTATAATGTGACGGCTCCCAGAAGGGCCCAAATGACCAGTTTTTGGACTTTAAAAGTCCTCTGTAGCCCAAACTATAAGTCCTAGGGAACTCTACTTGGTGCCATTCGATTGTTCTCGACGAGCAGCTTCTATACATGGTCGTAGATTGCATTTTCGACCAGCCATTCGCCCAGAATCAAAAATATTTGGTTCCAAAATCCCAGGAAAATGTTTGCACTTGGCGGGCGACTTTCGAATTTCGAGTTTTCATGGGTATATATGGATTCGTCTCGTCATTACAATTCCAACGGTATATGAATTTTTTAATTTTGATTTTTGTTTAGGCCCAATAGGCCTATTATAAAGTTTAAAAACCACTGTCCCCTTCATGGTGGCTGTCTAATTCAGAGAAGAAGCTGTTGGAGTGGCTTTGTTGTGTGTGTTATTAGTTAGAGAAGGACATATAATTAAAGCTCTTTCCTGTGTCTTCCTTCCACCCAAACTACCCACTTGTTATAATGGAGCAGCCACGTAAGTGATAATATGGCATGTTCAAATAGTATAGTTAGCCATACAATATTGAAACCGGACTAGTTTTCTTTCAATAAAATCTTTACAGAAAACGATAGTTATAAATGGGTAACTATTATATTTTATTAGAAAACGAGATACAGTATCGGTACTTTCCGTTGTTATCTATGTATGGATATTGTTCAAATTTATAC
Source organism: Paralithodes platypus (assembly GCA_032716605.1). Lineage (NCBI taxonomy): Eukaryota > Metazoa > Arthropoda > Malacostraca > Decapoda > Lithodidae > Paralithodes > Paralithodes platypus. The sequence continues at coordinate 12,954,289 of CM064506.1, read as the reverse complement.
CACAAATACACTTTGACACGCTGAATCGAATGGCTCAAACAGAATTGAAATCGGATCATTAGTTTAGGATTTATAATTTGACGGCCTCCCAGAAGGGCCCAAATGACCAGTTGTTGGACTTTAAAAGTCCTCTGTAGCCCAAACTATAAGTCATAGGGAATTCTACTTGGTGCCATTCGATTTTTCTCGACGAACAGCTTCTATACATGGTCGTAGATTGCATTTTCGACCAGCCATTCGCCCAGAATCGAAAATATTTGGTTCCATAATCCCTGGCTGCCCAGGAAAATGTTTGCACTTGGCGGGCGACTTTCGAATTTCGAGTTTTCATGGGTATATATGGATTCGTCTCGTCATTACAATTCCAACGGTATATGATTTTTTTTAATTTTGACAATTTTTTAGGCCCAATAGGCCTATTATAAAGTTTAAAAACCACTGTCCCCTTCATGGTGGCTGTCTAATTCAGAGAAGAAGCTGTTGGAGTGGCTTTGTTGTGTGTGTTATTAGTTAGAGAAGGACATGTAATTAAAGCTCTTTCCTGTGTCTTCCTTCCATCCAAATTACCCACTTGTTATAATGGAGCAGCCACGTAAGTGATAATATGGCATGTTCAAATAGTATAGTTAGCCATACAATATTGAAACCGGGCTAGTTTTCTTTCAATAAAATCTTTACAGAAAACGATAGTTATAAATGGGTAACTATTATATTTTATTAGAAAACGAGATACAGTATTGGTACTTTCCGTTGTTATCTATGTATGGATATTGTTCAAATTTATACCACAAATACACTTTGACACGCTGAATCGAATGGCGCAAACAGAATTGAAATCGGATCATTAGTTTAGGATTTATAATTTGACGGCCTCCCAGAAGGGCTCAAATGACCAGTTTTTTAACTTTAAAAGTCCTCTGTAGCCCAAACTATAAGTCCTAGGGAACTCTACTTGGTGCCATTCGATTGTTCTCGACGAGCAGCTTCTATACATGGTCGTAGATTGCATTTTCGACCAGCCATTCGCCCAGAATCAAAAATATTTGGTTCCAAAATCCCAGGAAAATGTTTGCACTTGGCGGGCGACTTTCGAATTTCGAGTTTTCATGGGTATATATGGATTCGTCTCGTCATTACAATTCCAACGGTATATGAATTTTTTAATTTTGATTTTTGTTTAGGCCCAATAGGCCTATTATAAAGTTTAAAAACCACTGTCCCCTTCATGGTGGCTGTCTAATTCAGAGAAGAAGCTGTTGGAGTGGCTTTGTTGTGTGTGTTATTAGTTAGAGAAGGACATATAATTAAAGCTCTTTCCTGTGTCTTCCTTCCACCCAAATTACCCACTTGTTATAATGGAGCAGCCACGTAAGTGATAATATGGCATGTTCAAATAGTATAGTTAGCCATACAATATTGAAAACGGGCTAGTTTTCTTTCAATAAAATCTTTACAGAAAACGATAGTTATAAATGGGTAACTATTATATTTTATTAGAAAACGAGATAAATTATCGGTACTTTCCGTTGTTATCTATGTATGGATATTGTTCAAATTTATACCACAAATACACTTTGACACGCTGAATCGAATGGCGCAAACAGAATTGAAATCGGATCATTAGTTTAGGATTTATAATTTGACGGCCTCCCAGAAGGGCCCAAATGACCAGTTTTTGGACTTTAAAAGTCCTCTGTAGCCCAAACTATAAGTCCTAGGGAATTCTACTTGGTGCCATTCGATTTTCTCAATGAGCACCTTCTATACATGGTCATAGATTGCATTTTCGAACAGCCATTCGCCCAGAATCGAAAATATTTGGTTCCATAATCCCTGGCTGCCCAGGAAAATGTTTGCACTTGGCGGGCGACTTTCGAATTTCGAGTTGTCATGGGTATATATGGATTCGTCTCGTCATTACAATTCCAACGGTATATGATTTTTTTAATTTTGACAATTTTTTAGGCCCAATAGGCCTATTATAAAGTTTAAAAACCACTGTCCCCTTCATGGTGGCTGTCTAATTCAGAGAAGAAGCTGTTGGAGTGGCTTTGTTGTGTGTGTTATTAGTTAGAGAAGGACATATAATTAAAGCTCTTTCCTGTGTCTTCCTTCCATCCAAATTACCCACTTGTTATAATGGAGCAGCCACGTAAGTGATAATATGGCATGTTCAAATAGTATAGTTAGCCATACAATATTGAAACCGGGCTAGTTTTCTTTCAATAAAATCTTTACAGAAAACGATAGTTATAAATGGGTAACTATTATATTTTATTAGAAAACGAGATACAGTATTGGTACTTTCCGTTGTTATCTATGTATGGATATTGTTCAAATTTATACCACAAATACACTTTGACACGCTGAATCGAATGGCGCAAACAGAATTGAAATCGGATCATTAGTTTAGGATTTATAATTTGACGGCCTCCCAGAAGGGCTCAAATGACCAGTTTTTGAACTTTAAAAGTCCTCTGTAGCCCAAACTATAAGTCCTAGGGAACTCTACTTGGTGCCATTCGATTGTTCTCGACGAGCAACTTCTATACATGGTCGTAGATTGCATTTTCGACCAGCCATTCGCCCAGAATCGAAATATTTGGTTCCAAAATCCCTGGCTTTCAGCCCAGGAAATTTTTTGCACTTGGCGGGCGACTTTCGAATTTCGAGTTTTCATGGGTATATATGGCTTCGTCTCGTCATTACAATTCCAACGGTATATGAATATTTTAATTTTGACCAATTTTTAGGCCCAATAGGCCTATTTTAATGTTTAAAAACTCCATAGACGAGTTATCTATGTATGTATTTTGTTCTAATTTTAACCACAAGTTCACTTTGACACGCTGAATCGAATGACACAAACAGAATTTAAATCGGACAATTAGTTTAGGATTTCGTATTTGACTCGGCCTCCCAGAAGGGCCCAAATGACCAGTGTTTGGACTTTAAAAGTCCTCTGTAGCCCAAACTATAAGTCCTAGGGAATTCTACATGGTGCCATTCGATGTTTCTCGACGAGCAGCTTCTATACATGGTCGTAGATGGCATTTTCGACAAGCCATTCGCCCAGAATCGAAAATATTTTGTTCCAAAATCCCTGGCTTTGAGCCCAGGAAAATGTTTGCACTTGGCGGGCGACTTTCGAATTTCGAGTTTTCATGGGTTTTCATGGGATTCGTCTCGTCATTACAATTCCAACGATATATGAATTTTTGGTAACATTCAAGGAGACTACATCAGGACTCTTCTTCTTCTTCTTACCTCTGACCGGGTATAAGGTATCCTAGTGTTTACTAGCCTATACCCCTTTGAAAGGACATTAGCCTAACCTAACAACCTTACCTAACCTATCCTAGTATTATGGGTGGGGGCTGCCGCCCCCACACCCCCGCTATTTGACATCTTTGACAGATTTTTGGTGTATTTTTTTCTGTGAAATCGGGTTTTTTCAGGTGTCGATAACGAAATTCCTCCATGCGGACTATAATGAGAAAAATATGGAGTCTATTGGTCCCTATCTTCCCTAATAAATTGTTTCTAATAAGGCGGATGTAGTGTCCTTGAAGATTTTGAAGAATTTTTAAATTTTTACAATTTTTTAGGCCCAATTGGCCTAAGTTTAAAAACCACTGTCCCCTACATGGTGGCTGTCTAATTCAGAGAAGAATCTGTTGGAGTGGCTTTGTTGTGTGTTTTATTAGTTAGAGAAGGACATATAATTAAAGCTCTTTCCTGTGTCTTCCTTCCACCCAAATTACCCACTTGTTATAATGGAGCAGCCACGTAAGTGATAATATGGCATGTTCAATAGTTAGCCATACAATATTGAAAACGGGCTAGTTTTCTTTCAATAAATTTTTTACAGAAAACGATGATTATGAATGGGTAACTATTATATTTTATTAGAAATGGAGGTACAGTATCGGTACTTTCCGTTGTTATCTATGTATGGATATTGTTCAAATTTATACCACAAATACACTTTGAATCGAATGGCGCTAACATAATTTAAATCGGATCATTAGTTTAGGATTTATAATTTGACTCAGAACGGCCCAAATGACTCGTTTTTGGACTTTAAAAGTCCTCTGTAGCCCAAACTATAAGTCCTAGGGAATTCTACTTGGTGCCATTCGATTTCTCTCTACCGACAGCTTCCATAAATGGTCGTAGATTTAATTTTCGACAAGCCATTCGCCCAGAATCGAAAATATTTTTTACAAAATCCCCATGAAAATGTTTGCACTTGGCGGGTGACTTTCGCTTTTCGAGTTTTCAAGGGTATATCTGGATTCGTCACGTCGTTGCGATTCCATGTCCTCTTGTCACCGATCCCTCCTGTTGCGTGAATAATCCATCGCTGACGTTCCTGTTATGACTACTTACGTGTTGTGGGCTTTTCTAATTAGGTTGGCTTAGATATGATATGATGCGGGTATCTTAGAAGTAGCTATTTGGTGTGGAAGTAACGTCTACATTGTATAAATACATTATTGTATTGTATGTAAGTGTTGTTATTAAGTTTGTGTGTGTGAGTGTGAGTGTGCGTGTGCGTGCTTGTTTGTATGTATGTATGTGTGTGTGTACCTGTTTTTGTGTGTATGTATGTTTGGTTGTGTGCGTGTTTGTGTGTGTGTGTGTGTGTATGTTTGTTTGTTTAGCGATTGTATGTGTATGTGTGTGCCTGTTTGTGTGTGTGTGCCTGTTTGTGTGTGTGTGTCTGTTTGTGTGTGTGTGTGTTTTTGTGTGAGAGAGAGAGAGAGAGCGAGAGCGAGCGAGCGAGCGATGAATGATAATATAGAAAGACGGACAGCACACAGACAGATCGATATATATATATATATATATATATATATATATATATATATATATATATATATATATATATATATATATATATATATAAATAGATAGATAGATAGAAAAACATAATAGATGAAAGCCAGATAAACAGAGATGCACATACATATAGAGGGTGCTTAAGGGAGCCCACCTCTTTTTGTTTTCTCTTTCTCTCCCTCTCTCTTTGGCTTGTATCCATTCGGCCCCATTCAGCCCCATTCAGCCTAATGTTTTAAGACTTTTAATCTCCATCCAGGTGTCAATATTTTCCTGGCGAGCGGTACCGAGCCAGCATATATATATTTTTGTTTTGACAGCAACCTAAATTTGTAAATTTTTCGATAGAAAAATATCTCCAGCGATGCCGGATTTCTCCATACAATGCTGGCTCGCTATCGCTCGCCAGGAAGAAATGTACACCTGGATGGGGATAAACGTCTTAAAACAGTTGGCTGAATGGGGCCGAATGGATACAAGCCAGAGAAAGAGAGAAGAGAGAAAGATAAAAAAAAGAAGGTGACCCCCCTTAATGGATAGATAGATATGTAAATATTTAGATATATGTATTCCGGTAGATAGATGCAAAAGTAAATAGATAGATAAATAGATACATAGACATATAAACATACATAATAGATAGATATACAGTATTCAAATGGCATCTAAAGAGGAAATACAATACTTATCTATTTCTGTATAAGTATCTGTTTATATATATATATATTTTTTTTTTTTTTTTTTTTTCTAACTACTCCCTCTCGGGCATAAGCTGATAGCCTTTACACTCTACCGCTGAACACGGTGAGGCCCGTGAGGTCTTGCTCCAGTCTAGGGAGTGAGACATGCGAAGCTTCACGGCTCGAAGCAACTCCATCTCTGAAGCCGCCTCACCTCTGCGCTTCACAGTCTCATACCCCACACTCGGACCCTCACTCTCAGAACGCCACCTATTGAGCAATTAACTCACTAGGCATATCCCCCCAGTAGCATATTTTTTAATATGGGAATATTCATACAATGCTATTTTAACCAGGGAACAATGAGGGTATTTATTTGGCATTTCGGAGTGCTGTGGTAATGCACTGATACCAGGTACAGCACAAATTCCATTCCAATAATATCTTCCCATTGACATATTGGGATTCGAACCCGGGTCCATTGGATTACCAGTCCAGTGGCAAGACCACTCCGCCACACCTCCCCTATATATATTTATATAATATATATATATATATATATACATTTACCTATTTATTATATCTATCTGTCCATCTATATATGTGTATACAGTATATCTGTATCTATCTATCTATGTCTATCAATGTATCTATTTATATATATATATATATATATATATGTATATATATATATATATATATATATATATATATATATATATATATATATATATTTATTTATCTATTTATCGATCTATCTGTCTATCAATGTATCTATCTATCTATCTATATATTTATCTATCTATCAGTGTGTCTATTTATCTATCTATCTATATATAATACATAGTAAGTAGGATTGTGTTGTGCCAGTGATCATACGTCCTTCCCACCCTTCTTGTGTTACAGTCTCTCTCTCTCTCTCTCTCTCTCTCTCTCTCTCTCTCTCTCTCTCTCTCTCTCTCTCTCTCTCTCTCTCTCTCTCTCACACATACTCACTCACTCACTCACTCACACACACACACACACACACACACACACACACACACACACACACACACACACACACACACACACACACACACACACACACACACACACTCTCTCTCTGTCAATAACATTATTCTACCGAAAAATGTACAAATGTACCTCGAAGGGGGAGCTTGACGAGTTTGTTTAAGCTGTATGGAAGCTTAGGGAGGATGCGTCACCAGTAATGTTCTTGACTACTAACTGGGTAAATTGTTTGACCACACGTAAAACTATCTATCCATCTATTTACTCAAGCACAATCCACACTTTTCCTATTTTGCCTTTCATTTTTCCCTCCTTTCCTTTTTTTTGGGGGGAGGGGGGGGGGGGGGGCGACTCAAGACAAAGCAAGAACAGGGAAAACACAAAGCACAACAAACAACAACGAACACACACAGACAAAACACACATTCCCACCCATCTAGGTCACCACAATGTAAAGCACAAATAATGAGTGCCGGTGCTTCAATATTTTACGGGTGCCAACTTGGTCATGTAAACGATGAATGGGGTAGGGGTTTTTCTTTTTCTTTGTTTTCGTTTATTTGTATATTTTGTTAATTTTCCTAGCTAGACTTGCATCAAGCTTAATATTACACCCCCCACGATCCCCCTTCAGATAAATTTGCAAATTTTTCGGTTGAAAATTGTCCTGACCGAAGGCCGATTCCTCTTAAAATTACAGGCTCGCTATCGCTCGCCATGAAAAAATGACACCTAAATGGCACGAAAGATATTAATATTGAGAACGAAATGGGGTGAAAGATCATAAATTCGGCAAACTAATGGGGCTAAACATGAGGTAGAAAGAGGGGGGGGGGGGAAGGGGGCAGAAAATTCAACCATCTCCCCTTTAACCACTTATTACATATGTATCATTTCAGCTACATTTGAACCTACAGTGTGGCCAGTGTACCTGCAGTGGGTGGTATCAAGGAAAGAGTGACGTCATCCTATTGAAAGGTTAAGGGGGGATGGGCGGCTTTATTTGATCATTTATGTAGACTTAAATTATTTTTTTAGTTTCCTCCATAGACCTCTAGCAAGTTAAAAACAAAAATGCCCCCAAGAACCCCCTTCGATATAAAGTTGTATATGTTTCGGTAGAAAAATGTTCCGGCCGAAGGCCGATTCCTCTTATCTTGCAGGCTCGCTATCGCTCGCCAGAAAAAAATCGACACCTAAATGATACAAATGTGTTTAATATTGACAAAGAAATGTGGGGGGGGGGGGAGGTCATAAAATCGCCAAACTAATGGGCCAAACGTCTAAAATTCTGCAAACTAATGGGGCTAAACATGAGGAAGAAGGGGGACCAGAAAAAAAAAGCCATCTCCCCTTACGAAAAAGGCCAAACTA
>CM064506.1:12918876-12941376 GCA_032716605.1 Paralithodes platypus | reverse complement strand
CTGTCGCCTCCTTTGCTGACGACACTCGTGTATTAAAGGAAGTGTCTTCTACAACAGATGCTGATTTACTTCAGGCAGATCTCACTACAATTTACTCATGGGCAGAGCAAAACAACATGTCCTTTAATAATAACAAATTTGAACACATGAACTACAGTGCAGACCGAAATATGAATATCCACACATACACGGCAGATGACGGCTCTTGCATTGATACTAATGATTATGTAAAAGATCTTGGTATTACACTCAGTCGAGATGGTACATTTGGAATTCATATAACCAATGTGGCAAAGAATGCTCGTAACCAAGCTGGATGGATCCTACGAACCTTCCGAACACGTGACATGATCCCCATGCTGACGCTCTACAAGTCACTGGTCATTCCACTGTTGGAATATTGCTGTCAGCTATGGAGCCCATGGAAGGTGGGAGAGAAGCAATTACTCGAAGCAGTTCAACGCTCATTCACCAATAAAATCTCTGCCGTCCAACACCTAGACTACTGGGGGAGGTTGGAAACTCTCAAGCTTTTCTCATTAGAAAGACGCAGGGACAGATATGCCATCTTATATGTCTACAAAATATTGATTGGCATCACAACCAACAACCTTAATATAGGTTTTCACATCCATCAACGACTGGGCCGTCTCTGCCACATACAGCGGGTACACCCCAGAGCAGCCACCAGAGTTAAGACGCTCAAGGAGAACGCCTTTGCGACACGAGGACCTCTTCTCTTTAACGCCCTACCCAGATATCTGCGTGACTCAACTGAACCAAGTCTCGAGAAATTTAAAAATCAACTGGACAAATTTCTCTGGACACTACCTGATCAACCCAAACTGACCCACTACCACCTCCGCACCGCTAGCAACAGCATCATGGACCAGCTGGCGCAGAGACGGGCAGATGGAATGTACTAGTGGTGGCGCATCAGCGTGATCACGGGCGGACAACACTGCCTGCAACTACTACCTACAGGACCTACAGGTGTGTATGTATGTGGGAGTGTGTGTGTGTATGTGGGAGTGTGTGTGTGTGTGTGTGTGATTACTCTAGGTTCATTCTGTATATAATGTGTATGTGTGAGTGTGTGTGTGTGTGGGAGTGTGTGTGTGTGTGTGTGTGAGTGATTACTCTAGGTTCATTCTGTATATAATGTGTGTGTGTATGTGTGAGTGTGTGTGTGTATGTGGGAGTGTGTGTGATTACTCTAGGTTCATTCTGTATATAATGTGTGTGTGTGTGTGTGTGTGTGTGTGTGTGTGTGTGTGTGTGTGTGTGTGTGTGTGTGTGTGTGTAGACGTGACTTGACTGATCCAGTGTGTGTGTGTGTGTGTGTGATTAGTCTAGGTTCATTCTGTATATAATGTGTGTGTGTGTGTGTGTATGTATGTATGTGTGTATGTGTATGTGGGAGTGTGTGTGTGTGTGTGTGTAGACGTGACTTGACTGATCCAGTGTGTGTGTGTGTGTGTGTGTGTAGACGTGACTTGACTGATCCAGCGTGTGTGTGTGTGTGTGTGTGTGTGTGTGTGTGTAGACGTGACTTGACTGATCCAGTGAGTGTGTGTGTGCCGCGTAGTGTAGTGTGGTGTATTTATATTCGTATGTGTGTGTGTGTGGTGTGTTTGTGTATGTATGTGTGTGTGTATGTATGTGTATCTTCGCGTGTGTGTGAGAGCGTGTATGTATGTGTATTTTCGTGTGTGTGAGTGTGTATGTATGTGTATCTTCCTGTGTGTGTGTGTGTGTGTGTGAGTGACATACGAAATTACTCTTCCTTTCCCTGCTGGAAGTTCACATGATGAGTTGCCATATCGTTTCCAAGCATCCTATCAACATTTATAAATAACTTACCCCTTTATATGTTTTACCAATGCTCAACGAAGCTTATTAATATCCATAGACGTATTAGGGTAACTTTATGGTGTATTTTCATTAGTTAGTGCATTGCGTTTTTTGATATTTTGGGAATGACATACGAAATTTGGTTCAGTTTCTGCCTGGAAAATGATGGACGGGGTTGCCGATTCGTTTATAAGCACTTTTGACCATCATCCAACTCGCTCTATTATCTTTTCCTACCCCCATATTATCTTTAGCATGAAATAACTAAGTAATAAATGAATGCCTGTTACGATTTAGCCAATGGGAATGATAGAGCGATATAAGAAAGGCCGAACAGGTAAATAATGGTATCGGTAAGGCCGGAAACCACGAGAGTACCTAGAATAAGAGAGTACCAGCGAAGTTTCTGTAAGTCCGGTCTAGTGGGCGACATCTTGTTTCTAAGTCTCTTCGTATTAAGGAGGAGGTATATATAGTTGTTTTTTCTGTACCCCTTTCTCCCTCAAGTTTAGCATATTAGTGTTGAGATTTTAAGACGTTCATTCCATAAGTTTGACGATTTTAAGACCTTTCGCCCCATTTATCTGCCAATATTAAGACTTTGTGCCATAGTTGTCGATTTTTTCCTGGCCAGCGATAGCGAACCTGTCATTTTAGAAGGAACCAGCCTTCGGCCGGTTATCTTGTAAGGGGGTCTAGGGGGTGTTATCAAAATGGTATCTCCAGTGTGAGATATGCGGTACCCTGTTTTCTTAGGCTATCTTATAAAGCGCTCGCCTTGTGCTCACCTGCGTCGCTCAACAGTTGACGATCGCCGTGCGCACTGTTAACTTCGTCTCTCTCACGTCGTCGCCAGTTTATAAGGTATATCCCGTTAGTGTCAACAGTAGGGTTTATAGGGCTTGTTTACCTTCATAGCTCTTTATCCGTTAGCCATATTATTGTTAAAAATAGATTATGAAAAGTAGACCGAATTAAAATAACCACCATACGAGGAGGAGCACTTTATTGACAACGTTTGGCATATAGCTCCATCAGGCCAATGAAGCTATATTATGCCAAACGTATATAACCATAGCTGTAACGCAATTGATCTGTTTGTTTTAACCCTTTCAGTACCGGTGCCGTCTTTTTAACTTTATTCTGGCTACTATGAGACGATTTTCTTCTGTTTAGAAAGGGCCTCCAACAATGAACTTATTCAGTGCCGGTTCCGTCCTTTCAACTTTTATCGGGCTACTATTAGACGATTTTATTCAGTTTAAAAAGGGCCTTCCAAATGTTATTAGGCTTCGAACTATCTCACTTAACCATTGTTACCGCCACAGATCCTTCTCAAGCTGCACAAAATCGTCTACATGTAGCTAGAAAGAAGTTAAAAAGACGTCGCCGGTACAGAAAGGGTTAATTATGGGTTATATTGTGTTTTTGGGGAGACACTCGCTTCAGACAACCTGCCTTGTGTCTCCTTCATACGCATAGAACAAAATAACATGCTTTTATCCCATTCAGTACCAGGGACGTTCTTTGTATCATATTCTGACAACTATTAGATGATTTTACTCAGCTTAGGAGGGATCTTTAGCCATAATAAGGCTTCACACTGTCTCAACCAACCCTTTTAACTACCTAAGCTACATGATATCGTCTAAATATAGCTAGAATAAAATATAACACGTCGCTGGTACTCAAAGGGTTAACAGTGCATTATATAGTTTCATTGTATTCTGGCTACTGTTAGACGATTGTGTTAGGATTACAAAGGACCTGTGAAAGTCTAAGGAAGAATTGCGATACATTTGACTGATATATGACTGTTCCAGGTCTTTGGTAAACTGTATAAAATCGTCTGATGATACCGAAAGGGTTACCGTAAGCATAGGGTTCATTAGGCCTAGGTACAGTCGCGCTAATAAGTCATGGCCCAGCTATCATTATGTTTGACTTTCTCTGTGCTGTATTAATGTCTGTCAGATGTTGAATAGGATGGGTAAGTGTAGGAATATGTTTGTATATCTCACTCAATATGAAGAAATGAAGCTTAGATATTGCCGATACCAAATAATGATCAAAACATACGTGGTGCTGAGATCTCACTTATTAGCGCGACTGTACACTCGGATGCCATATAGTCTGTTCGCTGTAAGTAGGCGATACATCTTATTTATTGCACAGTATCAGTACCAATTCTTAGGGATACTGTCTGAACGTTCTTAGTTTTAGTGTGAATGTGTTCATGTGTTTCGTCTGACAGTCTTTCGCCATCTTTGTGTGTGTGTGTGTGTGTGTGTGTTGTACGTGCTTTTATTTTTATTGTCCAAACTTGATATGGATTGTGTCTTAAGGGGACCCACCTCGTTTGTTTTTTTCTCTCTCCCTCTCTCTCTCGGTTGTATCCATTCGGCCCCATTCAGCCTACTGTTTTAAGACTTTTATCCCCAACCAGGTGTCGACTTTTTCCTGGCGAACGGCAGCGAGCCAGCATATTTGTTATAATGTTTTTGACAGCAGGCTAAATGTATACATTTTTCGATAGAAACATGTCTCCAGCGATGCCAGATTTCTCCATACAATGCTGGCTCGCTATCGCTCGCCAGGAATGGGGATAAACGTCTTAAACAGTTGGCTGAATGGATACAAACCAGAGAAAGAGAGAAAAGGAGAGAACAAAAGCAGGTGACCTCCCTTAAGTATGTATGCCCATTGTTTATTTCAGTCTATCATTGGGCAGATTGTAGGCACCAATAGAACAGTTGAGCGAGGTGGGCTCCCTTAATAGCACTATGGTTTACATGCGCACCACAATTCCTTCCCACACACCTAAATTACCTCTAATGTATACCTTGATTTGGGCTCTCTATCCACTCTTTCAACCTGGGGGGGGGGGGGACTTGTTACATGCAGCTTTGCCTTTTGTCTCCTTTTTACATATAGAAGTATATGTATGTATGTACTCTGTATGTATAGAATTCCATGTGTGTTTGCATGGATGTGTGTACTTGCAACCCCGTTTGCCTGTACTTGCTTTTGTTAGTGTGTGTGTGTGTGTGTGTGTGTGTGTGTGTGTGTGTGTGTGTGTGTGTGTGTTTGTTTGTTATGTATGTATATTAAATTTTCGTTGTAGGTTAAATATAGCTTATGAAGTACCGGTAGTTAAATTAATAGAGGAGAGAGTGAATATTTGTCTTTGTTGTAGGGTCTCTCTCTCTCTCTCTCTCTCTCTCTCTCTCTCTCTCTCTCTCTCTCTCTCTCTCAACACTTTTTTACTACTACAGATCCGTCTTAAACTGCAGAAAATCGTCTAAATATAACAAGAGAAAAACTACTTAAGACGTTGCCGGTACAGAAGGGGTTAGCTATCGATACATCAGTGGTCAAGGGACTCAGTTTACCGCTAGTTGAAATATAACTGACTATAGTGTGTTAATCGGAGGCTTGTTTTTTCGGCACCCTCTTCACCCTCATGTTGAGCCCCATTATTTTTGCGATTTTAAGACCTTTTGTGCCATTTAGGTGTCGAATTTTTCCTGGCGAGTGAAATCGGCCTTCGGCCGGGACATTTATCTAGAAAGGGGGTCTTGTTGGTATTGTTAAAAGCTTGATGGAGGTCTTGGGAATAAGCTAAAAATAATATATATGTAAATAAATAAATAAATAAATAAATAAATAAATAAAAAAATAAAGAAAGAAAGAAAGAAAGAAATAAAGGGAGTAGTTGGAATATAGAAAAGAAGAAAAAACACACACACAATCTGCCTTTAGAGAACCCGGGAATGTGAACATAGTGGTGCTTCAAGAGGAAACTGTGGTGGGGGTGGAAGGGGAGGAAATGGTTAGTGGGGGAGGGAGGGGAGGGTGGGGAGGAGGTGAGGATGGGGAGGGGTGAAGTTATGGGAGGGGGGTGAGGAGAAAAGATTGGGAAGGGTGAAGTTAGGGGAGGATAGGGAGGGGGTGAGGAGTGGAAGAGAGGTGGGGACGAAGGCAAAGTAGGGGAGAAAAAGGAGAAATTAGAAAGGAAACGAAATACAAGTGGGGAGAAGACGAACAGGGAAAAGGCGAGGGGAGGGAAAAGGAGAGAGGGGGGGGGGGAGGAGAGTGAAGGGAAAATGAGAGTGGAGGGAAAAGGAGAGTGGAGGGACACGGAGAGTTGGGAGGGGGGGGGGGGAAGGAGAGTGGAGGAAGAGAGAGAGAGAGTGATGAGGTGGATGGTGACTTACAAGGAAGCACAGGAATAGGGGGGGGGGTATTTAGTTATTTTAGTTATTGTTTTTAGTTTGCTCCCTAGACCTACATCAAGCTTAAACAAATGTCTCCAAAACCCCCTTCAAGATAAACAAATGTCCCCAAACCCCCCTTCAAGATAAACAAATGTCCCCAAACCCCCCTTCAAGATAAACAAAAATTCATAATACAAATGCTCGTTGCTAAGTGTTGAGTGTTACGTTTTTCTTCTAGGCTTTTCATGAACCGTTTTACTGAAAACAAAAATATATTTGCAACTTATGAGATAAGTTTGTTACAGGTAGTATAGATGCTACCGGTATTGTATTCATATTCAAGAAGAACACATTTCATATTATGATCACTGTCAAACCAACTTAGTATTGTACAAACTTCTGGTAGTCTACGCGGTTCCAACCAGAAGAGCTCAAGAGTTCTCAACTTGTCCACATAACTTAGGTCATTCAAACAGCACACCACAAACATTAAAAAGAAACTGACACCCAGACTTAACGCCCTCAGGTCACTTGCTCACACAAAATTTGGACACAACAAAAAAACTACCACCACAGTATATAAACAATACATAAGATCAGTGATGGAATACGCAAGCCCAGCCTGGGCTTCTAACCTAGCTGAAACACATCATAAGACCTTACAGACTATTCAAAACAAAGCCCTGAAGATCATTACAGGCTGCACAGCTACTGCACCCACAGATCACCTACATCAAGAAACCAAAATCCTCAAAGTCAAAGACCATCTGGACATGAGAGGCACTCAATTCCTGGCAGCAGCCTCCACGAACCAAGACCACCCACTAAACTACATGGCAACACACCCACAGACACCAAGAAATATCAAAACAACACCCAGCACACGGTATCACACACAATTATTGTCCTCTCTCCCTCCCTGCCCACCCCGAACCAACTTCCAGAAGCACATCCATACTCATATCTCTCACCGATCCATCCACTCACTCACAGACAACACGCAGCTGCATGCACGACCTCCCGAAATCCATCCTTCCGAATCCTCCCTTCCTCGCGAGGACAGAGTCCACCTGGCCAGGCTGAGATGCGGACACCATCCAACTCTCCTGAGCTATCAGAAGAGACTGGATGACTCCGTTGTCGACGCCTGCCCGGGATGTAACACAGCACCCCATACCATTAAACACATCATAGAAGACTGCATTTCACACAACCACTTACGCCAACAACACAATCTACACTCAATGAGAGCTCTGTGGGAAAGCCCGATCGTGGCCATGGCCTTTCTCAGGGACTCGGGGCTGTTCGGCCAGGCAGCTTAGGGAACAACAACAACAACAACAACAACTTAGGTCTGTTGCTGACTGAGCCTTAACTTCGTAAAGTAATGCAACAACAACAACAAACACAACAATACCACCATCATCACCAACGATTAATAATAAATATAATATATGTTCACTACTACTATTACAACAACAACAACTACTATTACTACTACTACTACTACTACTACTACTACTACTATTTTCAGTGTCTCCTATATCTTGTCTGTGTCCAAACCACCGAAACATTTGCTCGTAACCTTCATCACTTTCTTTCTGCCTGGAAGGGGGAAGGGGTGGATTTCCTCCTAGAGTACCTATATTAACAGAGTCACAACATAGAGGGCCTTCTGAGACGTGTTACTGGGCGCCATTTTGACTCACACTTTGGAATTATATGGGTAGGACGACTTATACAGACTAATAACACACATAACAAAGCCACTACAACAGCTTCCTCTCTTTCCAATACCCCTTCTCTCCTCTCTACACTCTTCAGAAAGTAGCTACGAGGTGCCGTTGTAAAGGCTTATCCCTCAATACCTTAATTCACCTGACCTGATATAATATACAGTATAGTTTGGCATGCATCCTTCTATCCTTATATTAGATGGGTTTATCACTTCAAATATGCCTTTAAGTGGAGAGGGTATTTTTTTTTTATTTTTTTTTTTGCTCATGTTTCGCCTCATTAGTTTGGCCATTTTAAGACCATTCGTCCCATTTCTAAGTCGATATTTTTCCTGCCGAGCGATAGCGAGCCTGTAATTTAAGGGGAACCGCCTTTCGGCCGGTCTAAACTGTAGAATATCGTCTAATGATAGCCCGAATAAACTGTACAATTACGTCATAATCTTCAAAGGGTTAAGGGGAGATGGTTCACTTTTTGGGTGATTTTTGCATGTGTTCATTATTTTTCTAGTTTCCTCCCTAGACCTCCATCAAATTAAAAAAACAACAACATCCATTTGATCCCCCTTCTAGATTAATTTGTAAATTTTTCTGTAGAAAAATTTCCCGGCCGAAGGCCGGTTCTTTTAACATTACAGGCTCACTATCGTTCGCCAGGGAAAAAATCGACACCTAAATAGCACGAAAGGTCTAAATATTGACGAAGAAATGGGGCGAAAAAATCGACTATCTAATGGGGCAAACATCTTAACATCTGAAAAATAATGGGGCTAAACATGAGGGAGAAAGTGGTCCAGAAAACCGGCCCATGTTCCCTTAAGAGGTTTTGTGAGAGTGAAAGCACGCAGTTAGTTAGAATAGGATTTCAGAGGCCATCAAACCTGGATTATTAAGCCAGCACACTGTAAATCAAGAATAACATCAGGACTGGAGCCCCTTGTCGAGAACTCTTGATGATGATGATGATGATGATGATGATGATGGCTTGAGTAAAGTAGGAGAGTAGAGTAATTTGGATAGAGGAAGAACAAGTTAAGGGAGCCCACACGGTATTGTGCAGCATAATTTACTGGTTCGGCTCAATGTTTAAGGAAGGGGTTTAGTTTGCTCTCTAAACCTCTATCAAGCTTAAAAAACACCCACAAGACCCCCCTTCGATATAAATGTGTACATTTTTGGGTAGAAAAATGTCCCGGCCGAAGGCCGATTCCTCTTCAAATACAGGCTCACTATTGCTCGCCAGGAAAAAAAATGACACCTAAATGGCACGAAAGGTCTTAATGTTGGCAAAGAAATGGAACAAAAGGTCTGAAAATCGCCAAACTAATGGGGCGAATGTCTTGTAATCTCATATCTAATAGGGCTAAACATGAGGGAGGAGGAGGACTCGACAACCCAACTGCCTCCCCTTAAGAAGTGATGAGTAAAGTAAAAGATAAATAAGGATTGTCCCTGAGGTTACCCTGTTCTATAAAGGTACCATCTTACTTCCTTCGGGGTACCCTGTTCAATAAAGGTACCATCTTACTTCCTTCGGGGTACCCTGTTCAATAAAGGTACCATCTTACTTCCTCCTCCTACGGTAGGTGTCGTTGACTGGAACACAGTTGCCAGGTACCGCCAACTAATATAATAATATTCAGATCCAGCCCACATCATGTACAGTCATGGTCAAGAGGGGAGGAAGATTGAGATGGGCTATAGTCTATTCGCTGTAAGTAGGCGAGAAATCATGACCTCTAACCTCTGTAACTAAATAAACTACTTGAGTAATCGAGTTAATATTCTACCATTTGGGAAGAGTCAACCAAGGAATATATGCGGAAATGTACAGCCAATTTGCTCTAGCCCCTTTCGAGTTACAGAGGATAGAGGTCATGATTTTTCGCCTACTTACAGCGAATAGACTATAGACGGTGACTTACAACGAATAACTATAGGTAGCGCCATCGAACTTGACAATAATCTTGATCCCTGACCTAGAGCAAACTGGCTGTAAATATCCACACCTATTTCCTGGTGGACTCTTCCCAAATTATAGAAACGTCAGCCCGATTGCTTTCATTCATTTCGAGTTCCAAGAAGTTAAGGGGTCAAGATTATTGTCAAGGTCACTGGCGGTACCTACTGTATAAGTGTCTGAAGGGAGCCCACCTCGCTTATTTTCTTTCTCTCCCTCTCTCTTTGGCTTGTATCCATTCGGCCCCATTCAGCCTACTGTTTTAAGACGTTTACCCCCATCCAGGTGTCAATATTTTCCTAGCGAGCGGTAGCGAGCCAGCATATACATTATATATTTTTGTTTTGACAGCAAGCAAAATTTGCAAATTTTTCGACAGAAAAATTTCTCCGGCGAAGCCGGGGATCTCTCCATACAATGCTGGCTCGCTATCGCTCGCCACAAAGAAATCAACACCTGAATGGGGATAAACGTCTTAAATCAGTTGGCTGAATGGGGCCGAATGTATACAAGCCAGGGAAAGAGAGAAAAGGAGAGAAAAAAAAAAAAAAAAAAAAAAACGGTGACCCCCCCTTTAAGAGGATACGCACGAACGGTCATATTGAAAATGTCACGAACGGCCATATTGAAATGTGGCAAAAGGTCTTAAAATAGCTATAGGCTACTAATGGGGCAAACGTCTTAAAATCTTATAGCTAGTGGGGCTAAGCATGAGGGAGAAGGGGGTAACAAAATCCCCTTAATAGTGCCCGGAATTGAATCGTGCATAATTAAAATTAACTACTTGTTATTTTCTGACTACAAGGAAGTTGGAGCTGTAAACATGGATATTTAGCAGAAATACAAATAATATGTGTGATTTTAATGGATAGGCACTGTGGATAATTGGATTGATTGTATTTATCCGTGCACTACAACCGTATTATAGTTGATAATTGGATTGATTGTATTTATCCGTGCACTACAACCGTATTATAGTTGATAATTGGATCGATTGTATTTATCCATGCACTACAACCGTATTATAGTTGATAATTGGATTGATTGTATTTATCCATGCACTACAACCGTATTATAGTTGATAATTGGATTGATTGTATTTATCCGTGCACTACAACCGTATTATAGTTGATAATTGGATTGATTGTATTTATCCATGCACTACAACCGTATTATAGTTGATAATTGGATTGATTGTATTTATCCATGCACTACAACCGTATTATAGTTGATAATTGGATTGATTGTATTTATCCGTGCACTACAACCGTATTATAGTTGATAATTGGATTGATTGTATTTATCCATGCACTACAACCGTATTATAGTTGATAATTGGATTGATTGTATTTTATCCGTGCACTACAACCGTATTATAGTTGATAATTGGATTGATTGTATTTATCCATGCACTACAACCGTATTATAGTTGATAATTGGATTGATTGTATTTATCCATGCACTACAACCGTATTATAGTTGATAATTGGATTGATTGTATTTATCCATGCACTACAACCGTATTATAGTTGATAATTGGATTGATTGTATTTATCCATGCACTACAACCGTATTATAGTTGATAATTGGATTGATTGTATTTATCCATGCACTACAACCGTATTATAGTTGATAATTCAGCTTACTATCGATGGGAAGGGACTGGGATTACCGAAAAGGGGTGCTCTCCAGTCTTGACGCTATTCTTGACTTTACAGTGTGCTGGCTTAATAATCCAGAAGGGTTGATAGCCTGTGAAGTCCTATTTTAACTAACCCTCGATGTCTATAACTTTAACTTCAAATTTTTTTATTTTATCCTTTTATTTATTTATTTATATATTTATTTATTTTGCCAGACGCCGTAATTTCCGAGAAGGGGTGGCCATAAACATTAGACGTTTGTCACGAATCACTAGGTCAAGTTTACCCGGGCTTGACATGTACCAATAACATTTTGACAGCGCGGGCTCGATCCGCCGACCCTTTGATCAGCAGCCGACGCTCTACTGACTGTGACTGTATAAGTGAACGTTTTACTGTAAACAAACGGTACACATAAACAGTGTTATAATTGTTTGTGTGTTATAATATGAATAGATAAAACGAAGTTTATCCCATAAATTTAACGATTTTAAGATGTTCGTCCTATTAGTTTGACGATTTTAAGACCTTTCACCTCATTTCTGTCAAATTTCAAACCTTATGTGCCATTGGGGTGTCGATGTTTGTCTTGGCGAGCGATAGCGAGTTTGTAATATATAGAATATATCAAAAAATGTAATATATCGAATATATGGAAATATGTAGACATATATCTGGAAGGGAGGTATTGGGGATATATTTTGTTGAAGCTTAATGGAGGTCTAGGGACCAAACTAAAACCCTCCTCTTAAGCTCGATGGTCCGGCAAACATTGGTCTTGCTTCTCCGTTTGCTTTCGTAAGAGTAAGTTGGTGGTTGGTATTTTCGCTTCTTATCCTCTTCGTTCCGGTACCTTTGGAGTTGATATTATGCACACACGTTGTAGTTTATTTGGTTGGGTGGTAATAAGTTTTAGAGGCGATTCATTCATGGCCATCCTATCGGTGATCAATTTGTCTGGCGAGTTAAGTTAGTTGATATAGGACTTCAGAGGCTATCACCCCTACTGGATTATTAAGCCAACACACTGTAAGTCAAGAATAGCGTCAGGACTGGACCCTTTTCGAGAACTCCAGTCCCTTGCAATAGATGGATAGATAGGCTTACATTATACGTCAGCTTAAGGGGGTCACCGGCTTCTTTTATCTTTCTCTCCTTTTCTCTCTTTCCCTGGCTTGTATCCATTCGGCCCCATTCAGCCAATTGTTTTAAGACGTTTATCCTCATCCAGGTGTCGATTTCTTCCTGGCGAGCGATAGCTAGCCAGCATTGTATGAAGAAATCCGGCTTCGCCGGAGAATTTTTTCTATCGAAAAATGTACAAATTTAGCTTGCTGTCGAAACAAAAATATATATATGCTGGCTCGCTACCGCTCGCCAGGAAAATATTGACACCTGGATAGGGGTAAACGTCTTAAAACAGTAGGCTGAATGGGGTCGAATGGATACAAGCCAAAGAGAGAGGGAGAGAAAGAGAAAAAAAGCGAGGTGGGCTCCCTTAAGCTAAGTTTTTTAGGTAAGGTTTGCTTCAATTAAGCTAAGTTTTTTAGGTTAGGTTTGCTTCAATTAAGCTAAGTTTTTTAGGTTAGGTTTGCTTCAATTAAGCTAAGTTTTTTAGGTTAGGTTTGCTTCAATTAAGCTAAGTTTTTTAGGTTAGGTTTGCTTCAATTAAGCTAAGTTTTTTTAGGTTAGGTTTGCTTCAATTAAGCTAAGTTTTTTAGGTTAGGTTTGCTTCAATTAAGCTAAGTTTTTTAGGTTAGGTTTGCTTCAATTAGACTATAATAGTAATTCATATTTAGATTTATTTATTAGCTAATAGAACTTAATTAAAATAAAATAAAAATAGGAACAGTGGGGATTGGGCTTGAGTAAATAGATAGATAGATATAGACTTTTGTATAATGTGGAATTCACATAGTTTGTCATTGGGCCTCTAAATACGTTAGGTTAACCCTCAACAGATTATGACGCATTTTGACTATATATTCTGGGTATTATGCAATATAGGAGGGGTGTTTGGGAATTATAAGGGTAACAACTATATCAATTAACCCTCTGACTTCTATATACCCTGCCTAACCTGAATACAATCATACAATTCTAACCAGAAGACAGAACAAAAATGCGTAATCGGATTTTGCAAGGGTTAAGTTAAAGATAAAAGATAAAAACGAATTGACTCGCACGTTGACAAGCAAGGGACTGGAGTTCTCGCTGAGGGGCTCCAGTCCTGATGTTATTCTTGACTTACAGTGTGCTGGCTTAATAATTAAATAGGGTTGATAGCCACTGAAGTCCTATTTTAACTAACGTTGACGAAATATCTTTTCGGCGAAATTACCCTAAACCCCCAAGAGTGGATGACCAGGCGGATTTTGTGTGTGTGTGTGTGTGTATGTATGTATGTATGTATGCATGTATGTATGTATGTATGTATGTGTGTGTGTCATAAGAAGGAGGGAGTTGATTGGTCCACCACGGGCTGAGAGACTCTGACCAATCACAGACACAGTTTGGGAAGAGAGAGAGAGAGAGAGAGAGAGAGAGAGGAGAGAGGAGAGAGAAGAGGAGGAGAGGAAGGTGAGAGAGAGAGAGAGAGAGAGAGAGAGAGAGAGAGAGAGAGGAGAGAGAGTGAGAGAGAGAGAGAGAGCGAGAGAGAGAGAGAGAGGAGAGAGAGAGAGAGAGAGAGCTGAGAGATGAGAGAGAGAGATAGAGAGACGAGATGGAGGAGAGAGAGAGAGAGAGAGAGAGAGAGAGAGAGAGAGAGAGAGAGAGAGAGAGAGAGAGAGAGTCAATCTGGAGTACAGTTATCGTTCTTTGTTCAGTCACGGACCAAATTAACTTAGGTCTTTTTTTTATAAATGTTCGTTGTTCAAAGTTTGTGTTCAATTTAGTACACAGCCACGGAAAAAAATCTCTCAATTAAGGGGGTAGTGCTTGGTTTTTGGTCTATATATTTATTGATTAATTTATGTTTTGGGTTTCCTTGCTAGACCTCCATCAAGCTTAGAAAAACACCCCCTAGACCCCCTTTCAAGATACATTTGTAAATTTTTCGGTAGAAAAATGTCCCGACTGAAGACCGGTTCCTTCTAAAATGACAGGCTCGCTATCGCTCGCCAGGAAAATATCGACACCTAAATGGCACGAAAGGTTTTAATATTGACAACAAAAATTTGAGGCGAAAGGTCTCAAAATTGCCAAACTAATGGAACGAACGTCTTAAAACCTCAAAACTAATATATTAAACGTGAGGGAGAAGCGGGTCTAGAAAGTTTTTTTTGTTTTTCCTTCCTAGACCTCCATCAAATCCCCACTGGCAAGGATCTCTACCAATAATACGGCTTCAGTATATCTCAACCAACCCTTTTAACCAATACAGATCCTTCCTAAGCTGCATAATATCGTAACAATATAGCTAGAATATGAGATAGCACACGTGACTGGTACTTAAAGGGTTAAACAGTGGCATCATGTATGTGCCCACAGGTTACTGCTACAATACTATTACTATCACAACAACTACTACTTCAATTTATGTTCCTATATTTGTATGTATAATTGTATATCCATTATATTTTACATTATAGCTATTGCAAACGTCAGATATTACTCTATTCCTACTAATACTATTATTAGTACCACCACCAATAATGTTGTACCCACCACCAATAATGTTTTTGCTACAATACTACTACTACTACTACTATTACTATTACTACCACCATACAACCATCTGTTACCATGGAGTATTTACCTTTGCGAGTTTCAAGGTCAAACTCACCATTACAATAGTCTCTTGCACTTCCTCCTGTCCTGCACTGTAATAGTCCCGTGTGTAATACAGAACGCATAACCTGTAACTAATTATAATATAAAAACAACAACATATATAATAATATGTTGTTTTATTCCAGGCTATAAAGAAGTTGGAGCCGTAGACATCGATTTTTAGCAGAATTACCAGCTAAAATTCTGTTGTAGTGCATTAGTAAACCCATGCAATGAATATAATCACACTTGTTATCCACCAGAAACCTACATCATTACTGCATTTCTGTTTTGCATCGATGTCTACGGCTCCATCTTCCTTATAGCCTGAAACTCGCAAGTGGTAAATTGCCATGGCCTCTTCTTGATTACTCAGCTATTGCGAAGCTTTGTTCCGTACAGGTGTGTTTTAAGGGGGGAGGGGCTGCTTTGTTCCGTACAGGTGTGTTTTAAGGGGGGAGGGGCTGCTTGTTCTGGTCCCCCTTCTTCCTCATGTTGATCCCCATTGATATTTAGATTTTCAGACGTTCGGCCCATTAGTTTGGCGATTTTAAGACCTTTCGCCCCTTTTTTGTCAATATTAACAATGTTCGTGTTATTTAGGTGTCGATTTTTTCCTGGCTTGCAATAGCGAGCCAGTAATTTAAGAGGAACCGGCCTTCGGCCGGGATATTTTTCTATCGAAAAATGTACACATTTATCTTGAAGGAGGGTCTTGGGAAGGTGTTTTATTTAAGCTTGATGGAGGTCTAGGGAGGAAACTAAAAACATAAAATAAATACAAATATATACAAATGAGCAAATATATACGCCCATCCCCCCTTAATATATACGCCCATCCCCCCTTAATATATACGGCCATCCTCCCTTAATATATACGCCCATCCCCCCTTAATATATACGGCCATCCCCCCTTAATATATACGGCCATCCTCCCTTAATATATACGCCCATCCTCCCTTAATATATACGCCCATCCCCCCCTTAATATTACGCCCATCCCCCCTTAATATATACGCCCATCCTCCCTTAATATATACGCCCATCCCCCCTTAATATATACGCCCATCCCCCCTTAATATATACGGCCATCCCCCCTTATATACGCCCATCCTCCCTTAATATATACGCCCATCCTCCCTTAATATATACGCCCATCCTCCCTTAATATATACGGCCATCCCCCCTTAATATATGCGCCCATCCTCCCTTAATATATGCGCTCATCGGGGTCCCCTTAATATAAATGCGCCCATCCTCCCTTAATATATACGGCCATCCCCCCTTAATATATACTACGCCATCCCCCCTTAACATATACGCCCATCCTCCCTTAATATATACGCCCATCCCCCCTTAATATATACGCCCATCCCCCCTTAATATATACGCCCATCCCCCCTTAATATATACGGCCATCCCCCCTTAATATATACGGCCATCCCCCCTTAATATATACGCCCATCCCCCCTTAATATATACGCCCATCCCCCCTTAATATATACGCCCATCCCCCCTTAATATATACGGCCATCCCCCTTAATATATACGCCCATCCCCCCTTAATATATACGCCCATCCCCCCTTAATAGATACGCCCATCCCCCCTTAATATATACGGCCATCCCCCCTTAGTATATACGCCCATCCTCCCTTAATATATACGGCCATCCTCCCTTAATATATACGCCCATCCCCCCTTAATATATACGCCCATCCTCCCTTAATATATACGCCCATCCTCCCTTAATATATACGCCCATCCCCCCATAATATATACGCCCCCTCCCCCTTAACATATACGCCCATCCTCCCTTAATAATATACGCCCATCACCCCTTAATATATACGCCCATCCCCCCTTAATATATACGCCCATCCCCCCTTAATATATACGGCCATCCCCCCTTAATATATACGGCCATCCCCCCTTAAATATATACGCCCATCCCCCCTTAATATATACGCCCATCCCCCTTAATATATACGCCATCCCCCTAAATATCTACGCCCATCCCCCCGTAATATATACGCCCATCCCCCGTTAATATATACGACCATCCGCCCTTAATATATACGCCCATCCCCCTTAATATATACGGCCATCCCCCCTTAATATACGCCCATCCCCCCTTAATATATACGGCCATCCCCCCTTAATATATACGGCCATCCCCCCTTAATATATACGCCCATCCCCCTTAATATATACGCCCATTCCCCCTTAATATATAAGGCCATTCCCCTTAATATATAAGCCCATCCCCCCTTAATATATACGCCCATCCCCCTTAATATATACGGCCATCCCCCCTTAATATATACGCCCATCCCCCCTTAATATATACGCCCAACCTCCCTCAATATATAGGCCCATCCCCCTTAATATATACGCCCATCCCCCCTTAATATATACGCCCATCCCCCCTTAATATATACGCCCATCCCCCTTAATATATACGCCCATCCCCCCTTAATATATACGGCCATCCCCCCTTGATAAATACGGCCATCCCATGTTAATATATACGGCCATCCTACCTTAATATCTACAGCCATCCCCCTTAATATATACGGCCATCCCACCTTAATATATACGGCCATCCCCCCTTAATATATGCGCCCATCCCCCCTTAATATATGCGGCCATCCCCCCTTAATATATGCGCCCATCCCCCCTTAATATATGCGCCCATCCCCCCTTAATATATACGGCCATCCCCCCTTAATATATACGGCCATCCCCCCTTAATATATACGGCCATCCCCCCTTAATATATACGCCCATCCCCCCATGATATATACACCCATCCCCCCTTAATATATACGGCCATCCCCCCTTAATATATACGGCCATCCCCCCTTAATATATACGCCCATCCTCCCTTAATATATACGGCCATCCCCCCTTAATATATACGCCCATCCTCCCTTAATATATACGGCCATCCTCCCTTAATATATACGCCCATCCTCCCTTAATATATACGGCCATCCCCCCTTAATATATACGCCCATCCTCCCTTAATATATACGCCATCCCCCCTTAATATATACGCCCATCCTCCCATAATATATACGCCCATCCTCCCTTAATATATACGCCCATCCCCCCTTAATATATACGCCCATCCTCCCTTAATATATACGCCCATCCTCCCCTAACAAATATATACGCCCATCCTCCCTTAATATATACGCCCATCCTCCCTTAATATATACGCCCATCCTCCCTTAATATATACGCCCATCCTCCCTTAATATATACGCCCATCCTCCCTTAATATATACGCCCATCCCCCCTTAATATATACGCCCATCCCCCCTTAATATATACGCCCATCCCCCCTTAATATATACGCCCATCCCCCCTTAATATATACGCCCATCCCCCCTTAATATATGCGCCCATCAGGGCCCCCTTAATATATGCGCCCATCCCCCCTTAATATATACGCCCATCCCCCCTTAATATATACGCCCATCCCCCCTTAATATATACGCCCATCCCCCTTAATATATACGCCCATCCCCCCTTAATATATACGCCCATCCCCCCTTAATATATACGCCCATCCTCCCTTAATTTAAATTGGTATTAACCCCTTTAGGATCACCCCGCGTTGTGACAGTTTATTCTGGCTGTCATTAGACGATTTTATACAGGTTAGGAAAAAAAAAAAAAAGGAAAAGTGAGTATGTAGATAGATAGATAGATAGATAGAGATAGATAGGAAGGAATTGTGGGAGTCAGAGGGATTATGGAGCTGTAGTTTTGACCCCTTGGACTGCCGAAACTGAAGAAAGTTCCATAAGGGTGGATAGTTCATTTTTGGGTCATATTTTTCATCTATATTATATTTTTTCACCAACCAACTTCACTTCTAAACTCAATTAATGAAATCAACAAATACGTTTTTTCTAGTTCCTCCCTAGACCTTCATCAAGCTTAAAATGACCAACCCAGGATCACTCTTCGAGATATATTTCCTGGCCGAAGGTCTGTTCCTCCTAAATTACAGGCTCGCTATCGCTGGCCAGGAAAAAATCGACACCTAAGGAGCGAAAGGTCTTAAAATTGCCCAACTAGTAGGCCGAATTTCTAAAAATGTGAAACTAAAGGGCCTAAGCATGAGGGAGCAGGGTGTTCAGTAAAACCGCCCATCTCCCCAATAAACCGTCAACACGCATCAGGATCCTCAAGGGGTTAATATGGTGCAGATAGATAGATAGATAGATAGATAGATAGATAGATAGTTATATAGACTTGAACCTCAGACAAGTTTGATAGATTATATAGCAAAGTTAAAGTCTCAATAATGATAAAATTATGAAATTTTATCTATGCATACAATACATATAAGAATGGTTTCTGTATACATGCTAACTTTAAAATGAAAAGCAAAATTCAAATAATGAACAAATATTAAAGGCAATCTGGAGCTAAACCTAATTTATGTTTATGGCATCAGGTCTATTGTTAAGCTTCTTTTTATTGATTTTAATTTCCTTTGTCGATTTCCTAATTATAAAAGTTCTATTGTTGGAAACTTGAATGTTGAATATTGTATTATGTTTGGGTTTCGCTTCCTGTATTCATGTTTAACCCGTTCACTACCGGTGCCGTCCTTTTAACCTTTGTTCTGGCTATTATTAGACGATTTTATCCAGTTTAATAAAGGCCTCCAGTATTAATTGGCTTCGAACTATCTTACTTAGCCATTTTTACGACCACATATCCTTCTTAAATTGCATAAAATCGACTAAATATAACACAAATGAAATTAAAATGACGTCGCCGGTACAGAAGGGGTTAATGGTTTGTAAAGTGTCATATACAGTTTTGGTGTGTGTGTGTGTGTGTGTGTGTGTGTGTGTGTGTGTGTGTGTGTGTGTGTGTGTGTGTGTGTGTGTGTGTGTTACTCAGTTACTCGGTTACTTGTTGTGTGTGTGTGTGTATTCACTTGCTTGTTCGTCAAGGGGAATCCACGCAATGCGAGCTAAGCTCATTATTATCGCGCCTCCTTAACTGGGAATGTATTGCGTGAAATGCATGTTAAGTGTTTATGTATCGTTGGAATGGCTGTGGATGTGTGTGTAGTCTGTATTTTAGCCAATTGGCGACATCTGGAAACGAAGGCTTAGGGTTAATCTGTACGGTGTGTGTGTGTGTGTGTGTGATAGAGAGAGAGTGAGTGAATGCATGTGTGTATGCGTGTGTGTGTTTGTGTCTGTGAGATAGATATAGTGTGTGAGAGCATGGTGTGTGTGTGTGTGTGTGTGTTTGTGTGCGCAATAGCAATAGTGTGTGTGTGTATGTGACCTGGCTTGGTTAATGTGTGTGAATGCGTGTATATGTATGTGTGCGTGTGTGTGTGTGTATGTGACCTGGCTTGGTTATTGTGTGTGAATGCGTGTATATATGTGTGTGTGAAAGTGTGCATGTGTGTGTGGGCGAGATTACAAGTTGCGTTGAATTTATATATATGAAGTGGGATCATGGGATGTGAAAGTTTAACACGTGGGTGAGTGTTATATACAGTATATAATGATATAGCCAGTGCTGAACTCTCTCTCTCTCTCTCTCTCTCTCTCTCTCTCTCTCTCTCTCTCTCTCTCTCTCTCTCTCTCTCTCTCTCTCTCTCTCTCTCTCTCTCTCTCTCTCTCTCGTCTGATTAGTGGGAAGAACTAAATTTTTGGTATACCTATCTTTAATTTACAGTAGATTTTGTTTGTTTTTAGCTTTGAAGATGCTATGAGGTGCATGCGAAACGTTGATCAAATTCAATTTATGGATTTATCTATCTATCTATGTATCTATATATCTATCTATCTACATACTTACAAATACATACATACATAGAGAGAGAAGAGAGGGGGATGAACTGTAATACGTAAATGCAAAGTTTTTATAAGTTATATTATATTAAACAAATGTACCGGCAGGTAGCTAATATGTGAAATGTACCGGTAGGTAGCTAATATGTGAAATGTACCGGTAGGTAGCTAATATGTGAAATTGTAGTCAAATTGATTCGCTAGCCAAATTTGTAATTTTTTCGATAGAAATATGTGGAAAGCCGGTTTCTCATAAATTGCAGGCTCGTTTTCGCTCGCCTACGCAAAATCGAAGCTGCAATTGGGTGAAGCGTCTTATTATCGCCTAACTAATGGGATGAAACGTCGTAAGATGTCCTAACCTGGGCCGTGGTTGTGGATATACCGGTATTGTATTAATATTAATACCTGGTAGCCTGTTTTGTGATGGTAATTGTGACACAGCCATGTTGTGTTCTAGGGTTATAACCTTGGAGGAAAATATAGCTTCTATCTTGGTTTGGTTACATCACACACACACACACACACACACACACACACACACACACACACACACACACACACACACACACACACACACACACACACACACACCCACACACACAAACACAAACACACACACACACATACACGCACACACAAAGAGAGAGAGAGCGAGAGAGAGAGAGAGTACAAAGGAAGTAAAGCAACAACAGATCTAGCGACCCCTCGAGGTTGCTTGCCCTCTAAATCACTGCTGTGCAAAGTGTCCAACAGTCGTTCAAAGAGTGGGTAAGGGACAATTGGAAAGGGAAGCACTGCCCTAAGACCAATGTCCTTGGCAGGGTTAGGATATTTTAGTATGGGACAATTTGGGTTAAAATCGTAGCACAGCTACACGTGATCCTCGATGTATCTGAGAAAAAAAATAATAATTTACAAATGCAATCAGTCGCAGGTTTAAGGCGATGTACTTGTCTAGGCGATGTTTAAAGGAATCAACGGTGCTGCAGTCTATAACATCTCGAGGAAGTCCATTCCACAAGTTCACAACTCGATTGAAGAAGACATTCTTAGATTCGTGCGAGTTAAAAGATTTCTCAATAATTTTGCAACCATTTCCCCGCGTGTAGTTTGATTGGTCGATCGTAAAGTACTTATTACAGTTCATATTGTCGATGCATTTGATAATTTTGAGGAGTTGAATTAGGTCACCTCTTAATCTGCTCTGGGTTAAAGGATATATACTTAATTATCTAAGACGCTCCTCGTATGGTTTGTTTCTTAGATTAGTTATCATTTGGCAACTCTACGTTGAACTCGTTTAAGTTTATCAATAACCTTTTGGTAGTAGGGCACCAGGACTGAACGCAATATTCCAGAAGAGGACGGACTAAGGATTTGTAAAGTGTGAGGATTACATCTTTGGATTTATGCTCGAATGACCTGCCTATAAAGCCAATTATTGGATTTGCCTTCTTAACTACTTCTGAACATTGTTG
>CM064506.1:12908876-12913876 GCA_032716605.1 Paralithodes platypus | reverse complement strand
TCCCCCTCTTCCCTCTACGCCCCTCCTCAAAACATTTCCGGGGTCTACTGATTTTTTTTTTTTTTTTTTTTTTTTTTTTTAATAAGCTCACCGTCCGTACCGTTGTGGAAGGTATACCGTGTGAACCTTATTAACCCTATCAGTGTGTGAGGACGTGTTGTTTATATATATTATGTTTTGGCTCATAATAGTAGACGCTTTTAGTGTGGGTTGGAAGGCCCGCTAGGAATCAGAGGGGTACAGTCTATCGCAATTAGCCCTCGGACTTCCACAATTTCTTAAACATTCATGGGTTTTTTTTTGTAGACGATTGTCTATTGTTCTCGTGTTCAGCATTATTTATTTATGTATTTATTTATGTGAACAAAGGAGAAAACAAGCAATGCTGCCTGTAACAAGTGTCTCCCCCAAATGTTGAGTGATAGAGAGCCAAATTCAATGTAAGTTAGAGGCAACATTTCTCGACACAGCTCTCCTCCACTGGGTTCATTAAATAATGTATGTTTTCATTCATCCTCTCTCCCCGTGTAACTCTCTTAAGAAAGTGTTTGTCTCCCGGTGCAATGTAGTATCACTATTTATTTATTTTTTTTTCATCGCCATTAAATGTTGATGTGTCATAATGTGGCCTCTTAAAATTGTCCAGAAAGGATGCAACGTACATACACACACACGCTCATATCTCCTCCTCCTCCACCCCCCCCCCCCCCCCCCCCAGAAAATCCCCACACACACACACCCCTACCATTATGCTTCCCATAACTCTAATCTCGGTGACAGAGTACATGTGAACCCTAACCACAAGAAGAATGTACAGCCAAATGACAGACCAATATGACGACCACAACACCCACCACCTGTCTCCCTCAACCCTATACTCTACAGTCGGGGTCAAGAATAGTCATACAAGTTATGGAACACACTTATGATACACTGACCAACTATTGTCATACCCGGTTGAGCCTCAAACACTCAATTACTGGATTAAAAGGGAGGAGGAGGAGGAGGAGGTGGAGGAGGAGGAGGAGGAGGAGGAGGAGGGGAGAAAGAAAAAAAGGAGGGGAGAAAGAAAAAAAGAGGAGGAGGGGAGAAAGAAAAAAAGGAGGGGAGAAAGAAAAAAGAGGAGGAGGGGAGAAAGAAAAAAAGGAGGGGAGAAAGAAAAAAGAGGAGGGAGGAGAAAGAAAAAAAGGAGGGGAGAAAGAAAAAAGAGGAGGAGGGGAGAAAGAAAAAAAGGAGGGGAGAAAGAAAAAAGAGGAGGGGAGAAAGAAAAAAAGGAGGGGAGAAAGAAAAAAGAGGAGGAGGGGAGAAAGAAAAAAAGGAGGGGAGAAAGAAAAAAGAGGAGGAGGGGAGAAAGAAAAAAAGGAGGGGAGAAAGAAAAAAGAGGAGGAGGGGAGAAAGAAAAAAGGAGGAGGAGGGGAGAAAGAAAAAAGGAGGAGGAGGAGAGGAGGAAAAGGAGAAGGAGGGGAGAAAGGAAAAGGGAGGAGGGGTAGGGGAGGTAAACAGAGGACCAATCATAAGCTGAGGTGGAGTGTAGTACCGGGATCCAGGGTTTGACCATTACCGACACTCATAACTATTCATATATACTTTAATATTCTATAGATGTAGGGGATGTATTCAAGATAAGGCATCTTTTATATATAATTATATACTGATACCTTTTTAAATGTATTTTGAGTATCTCTCGACTATTGCAAGGAGTTTAGGAAGTGCCGTGATAGTCTGAAGGCTAATTAATGATCGTGTTTAACTATTTCAATCCATAGAGGTAATTCTTAAGCTGAATAAATCCCTCTAATGATATCCAGACTCTAATAAAAGTGACGTCATGGCACTAATTGATTAAAGGGTAATTAGGTGTGTGAGTGATATTAATTAGTGTAGTTATAGCGTCCAATTTACAGGTGCATGGTCTGTAATTCCTGTATTTCACGTATAAGGGAATTAGGGGGGATGGGGGGAGGGGGGGGGGAGGGGGGTTGATTGGCTGGTGACTCACATGTAGGATCTATCTATCTATCTATCTATCTATATACTCCGGCCCAATCCCCACTTTTCCTTTTTTTCTTTCTTTAGGACAGGTATATTTTTGTATTTAGTTATTAAGTTATTTATTTATTATTAATTATTTAATTATGTGTCTGAAGGAGCTAAAAGGCAAGGTTGCCTGTAACAAGTGTCCCCCCAATAATTGAAAGAATGATAGAGAGCCAAGTTCAAGGTACGTTAGGGTCAAAATATCTGGACACCCGGAGCTTGAAGCAGTTTAAGTCGTGGAATGAGGGAAAGATAGATTAAGGGAGCCCACCTCGCTTTTTTTCGCTTTCTCTCCCTCTCTTTGGATTATATTCATTCGGCCCCATTCAGCCTACTGTTTTTAGACGTTTACCCCCATCCAGGTGTCAATATTTTCCTGGCGAGCGGTAGCGAGCCAGCATAATTATATATATATTGTTTTGACAGCAAGCTAAATTTGCAAAAAATTTCGGTAGAAAAATGTCTTCGGCGAAGCCGGATTACTCCACACAATGCTGGCTCGCGAAATCGACACCTGGATGGGGATAAACGTCTTAAAACAGTTGGCTGAATGGGGTCAAATCGATATAAGCCAGGGAAAGAGAGAAAAGGAGATA
The DNA here is from genome assembly GCA_032716605.1 of Paralithodes platypus. NCBI lineage: Eukaryota > Metazoa > Arthropoda > Malacostraca > Decapoda > Lithodidae > Paralithodes > Paralithodes platypus. The sequence continues at coordinate 12,911,243 of CM064506.1, read as the reverse complement.
AAAAAAAAAAAAAAAAAAAAACAGGTGACCCCCCTTAAGGAAGACACGTATGAGCCATTGTTTTTAGTTTACCCTCCAGAATCCTTCAAGCTACCAAGGTTCTTTCCAGGCCTCCCTTTAAGGGCACATGGGCTGGTTTGGGTTTGTTTGTTTTGTTTTTGATGTGAGAGAGGGAGACAAAAGACAGAACTGCCTGTAGCGAGTGCCTCCCCCATAGTTAAAAGAGTGACAGGGCCAAAATCAAGGGACGTTCGAACCAAAATGCCTGGACACACGGAGTTTGAAGCAATTTAAGTCATAGGAGGAGGGAAAGACTGATTCTGGGAGAGAGTTCCAAAGCTCAGCTGTTGAATAGAAGAAAGACTCAGAGTAATGATTCACTCTTGGGTTGGAGAGTTGCACAGAGTAGGGGTGGGATTGTGTTGCAAGACGGGTACCACGTACTCTACGTAGAGGTGGTGGTATACACTGAGAGCGCTCTGAGGAGCGCTGATTATTGTAATAGCGAGAGAGGTGTTAAGGGGAGATGGGTCGTTTTTCTAGATCCCCTTCTTCCTCATATTTAGCCCTATTAGATTTCAGATTTTAATATGTGTGCCCATTAGTTTGTCGATTTTAAGACCTTCCACCCCATGTTCGTGTAAATATTAAAATCTTTCGTGCTATTTAGGTGTCGATTTTTATCCTGAGCCTGTAATTCTGGAAGAACCGGCCTTCGGCCGTGACATTTATTCTACCGAAAAATGTACAAAGTAGTCTAGAAGGGGGATCTAATGGATGTATTAAAAACAAATATATATGGATGTCTGGGGAGGAGACTAGACACATAATATATACATGAAAGCAATCGACCCAAAAGTGAACCATCCCCCCCTTAAATTATAAGAGGGTATAATCTGTAATATATAATAGTTCACCTACAAGGGATGGGGGGGGGGGGGTGACTCACAGCTGGAATATGTGTTACCTGCTTAGTTTTTAGTTTTATTGGTTTTTATTGGGTTTTTTTATCGTGGGTGGGGTTGATGTTATGCTGATAATTTGTTGTGTGTGTGTGTGTGTGTCTGTGTCTGTGTGTGTGTGTCTGTGTCTGTGTGTGTGTCTGTGTGTGTGTGTGTGTCTGTGTGTGTGTGTGTGTGTGTGTGTGTCTGTGTGTGTGTGTCTGTCTGTGTGTGTGTGTCTGTGTGTGTCTGTGTGTGTGTGTCTGTGTGTGTGTGTCTGTGTGTGTGTGTCTGTGTGTGTGTGTCTGTGTGTGTGTCTGTCTGTGTGTGTGTGTGTGTGTGTGTGTGTGTGTGTCTGTGTCTGTCTGTGTGTGTCTGTCTGTGTCTGTCTGTGTGTGTCCCAGTAACCACCCCTTTGTCCTTGCTCAATATATTACCCCAACTCATGCATTGTCTTTGTTTTCATTTAATTATATATATATTTTTATTTTAAATTTTGGCTTCTTTTCGTCTGTAACTTAAAATGTCCACACGTTCTATATATTGTGTCACTGTCTTAACCCTATTTGGACTGAGGGTGTATCCTTGGGCATACACTGTTTTGCTCCATTGAATTAGTTATTGTAAGACGTTTGACCCCATTTTGGATGACAAGAAGACGCTTCATCCCATTCAAGTGTTGATTTTTATCCGGGCAAGCATTAGCGAGCCTGTAACTTAAAAGAAAGCGGCCCTCGGCCGAAACAGTTTTCTATCGAAAAATGTACAAATTTATCTTGAAAGGAGTGTGGGTGGGCATTTTTTAGTTGGAAGTAAGTCTGGGAAAGCGTTTTTGTTAGTCTAGGGGACAAACTAAAATACTGTATATATACTGTATATACAGTATATATATATATATATATTATATTATTATATGGAGATTAAATCACAAATACATGTGATCAAATTATGTTGTATAACTCGCAGGAAAAATGAAACTATGGACACCATGCTTTCGTCTATTCTCTCAAGACATCTTCAGGGTATTAACCCCTAATGATTATATTACTTATAATTGGTGATGATCATGATGTTGCCAAACAGCAATTGCTGGGGCTAAACACACGTTTGGCGCCATATATGTTCAGGTAGGCATATGTTGGTTAGAGACCCTATAGAATTAAGTACCGTAACACCCCGTTCTTAACATTAATCATCAATTACAAACCCCAATGCACTTAAATAAACTAATGAATGCATATGGTCCTCCCGGGATTCGAACTCGGGACACCACACCCAGAACATAAGCATCTAAACCATTACTAGTTATTCTATAGGGTGTCTGATGTTGGTTAGTAGTAGTGGTGATGATGGTGGTGGTGGTGATAATGGCAGTGTTAGTGATGTGGTAACTCCATAAGCTGTACGTTTTTAAAACGTTTCGCCC
>CM064506.1:12876376-12903876 GCA_032716605.1 Paralithodes platypus | reverse complement strand
ACTTGATATGAAGAAATGAAGCTTAGATATTGCTGATACCAATTATTGATCAAAACATACTTGGTGTCGAGACATCACTTATTAGCGCGATTGTACACTTGGTCCAAGAAGTATCTGCACCCCTACGCTGATCAGCTGTACACACCAGATGATCAGCATATGGGTGCAGATACTTCTTTGACCGAGTGTACATGCCACTGTATTACGGCAACTATTAGACGATTTGAGTTCAGCTTAGGAAAGACGTCTGCCCATTAAAAGGCTACAGACTATCTCAATTAATCCTTTTAGCTACCATATATCTTTCCTAAGCTTCACAAAATCGTCTAAATGTAGCTGAAATCAAATAACAAAGACTTCGCCGGTACAGAAGGGGTTAATTGATCACTTGCGAGTTTCTGGCTATATGGAAGTTAGAATTATAGATATCGATATTAAACAGAATTACCAACTAAAATACGGTCGTAGTACATTTATAAATACATATAACCAAATTAATCATACTTTCTATCCATCATATAAATCTACATTATCATTGCATATCTGTTCTATATCGATGTTTACAGCTTCAACTTCCTTATAGCCTGAAACTTGCAAGTGGTCAATTGATAGATTGGCCTAGACAAATAACAAACGACTACAATAAATAGGCACATGTTTACTTTAAACTGTCTTGATGGTGTAATGGTTAGAGCGTGTGAGTTCTGTATTTGATATTCTGGGTTCGAATCCTGGGGGAATCCCATGCTTTCATTAATTTCATTTGGGGTGTCATTGGTGTGAAGAACGATATTAAAATAATGTTGATGAAATTAGTGATGTCTACAACCTATACACATTGCAGGACCTCCATGATAACACCAGCAGAGGAAAAAACAGCGGAAACAGTCATGGCGGTAAACGTGTGAATTTGGTGTGCAAGCCGGACCTCCAAGCTGTTGTTGTTGTTATTGGTGCATCTTCAAGGGCAGCTGGAGGGCACAACAAGGACTATCACAACAACAACAACAAGCACACACACACGCCTCCTTCATCGCCACCCTCAACACCACACCTTCTCAACGGCTCTCCAGGATATTTCAGGACTTTAACCCAAGAACGGCGAGTCCTCAATTGAGTCTGAATACGACTACATACGCCTTCTTCCTCACCCTCAAACACCACGCTTTCACAACGGCTTTCCTTTGATATTCTGAGGAAATTTGAAACAAAACTAGAGCCATCACAAATCAAACTACAGCAATAACAAGCATCTACTTCATCATCTCATCCACCACGCCTTGTCAACGGCTTTCTTATAATACTGAAGAATTTGGCAAGAGCACAACAAGACTCATAAACTCGAGCTTACAATAACATCAAACGTTTACTTCTTCTCCATGAAACAAGACATCTTCTAACGGCTTCCATTGTATGCCTTGGAGAACTAGAAGATACTGCTAGACTCTAAAATATCAACATACAACAAACGTCTACTTTCTTACCTCCCTCATCCACCACTCCTTCTCAGCGGCATTGTTCTAGTACTTTGAAGAACTCTTAAGAAGGACTCTTAAAACTCAAACTTACTACGACAATACATATTTTAACCTCCCTTATTACGCTTTACCCAACGAATCTCTTTTATAATACTATGAAAAAATTGGAGAACAACTTCTATATATGTTGAAGGGCTGTGTAGTTCACCATCCAAGTAACCCTACCACAGAACAAGTAGAGGACAGTGGAAGGACTATTTCAGACCAGTGTACAACAACAAGCACGTCTTCCGCCCTCTTGAATCCACAAATTCTCATCGGCTTGCCTCCAGTAACCGCCAGTTTCTAGTACGCCTACTAAAGGTCTGTGTATATTGACGTCCAAGTAACCCTGCCGTTAAGCAAGGAAAAGGCAACTTAGGACAGTAACAACTCCACCTTCCACCCTCCCTAACCACGCCTTTTGATCGACTCTCACTAATTTTCTTCATAGCTTCTCAGCAACTCTTTTCTATTTTTCAAAAGTATCCTCTGAGCTTTCAACTCCATCTTGTACCTGCCGTTCCCCAAATCAGGAAGTGTTTGAACCATGATTTTACAGTGAAATTGTGCTTACTTTCATTGTGTTTTTGTGAATATCCCATAACTTAGGTTGGTGGAGGTTTGGTGTGTTCTTCAGTGCTTTAGTGAAATGTGTGTGCTAGTAATCAAGTGAAAATAAGAATTACTGTCAACTCCTGTGAACAAAATTGTGTTTACTTTTAACCAATTAAATGCTACATTAAGAAGCTGAAATAAAGATAGAAAACGTGTATTTGTAATCACAGTTATTCACAAAGTTTGCGTAATTGCTTCTTAAATATATCTGAAATTTAGAAAAAAGTTAAATTACCAAATATTTTCAACTAAATTGTTAACAAAGAGAGTATAGATTATACAAAAATACGTGTGCAAGTAGTAAGAAACAAAAATAGCTAAATATTTACCCTCATAATTGGTAGCAAAGTGTGCTTAGCTACATTAAACGTAGGAATATAACCAAAGAACTTACCGTTTCTACCCAACTCGTGAAATATCATATACAGTAAAGGATAACAAATAAATTAGTAGAACTTAGAAACAAAACCAAAATATCATCAATTTCCACCCAGATTGTGAAATAAACGTATGCTGTACTATTTTAGCTCAACTGGTGAAGTAAATTTATAATTACATTGAACATAAAAACAAAGCCAAAGAACCCACTAATTCCAACAACTGGTGAAATAAACGTTCGCAGCGATGGTTCTGCTGTGGACCCAACACGAGGGGGAGCGCGGGGAGCCCACGGACGTCATCGCCCAAGAGCAGCGCAAAGACGGCAAGGAAAACCAAAAGGATTTAGAGGCCTCAACATCTAAATCCCAGACGAAAGATGATGGGAGTTTGAAATCGGAGAAGCACGTTGTGTCCGTTCGTCAGGTTTCCGATCTCCTCGGCTCGACGAAGCATAATGTTTATGTCTCTCCGGTGTCCTCCTTCTCGTCCTCTCCACCTTCGTGCTCCTCCTCTTTCTGTGCTTCTCCCTCATTCTCCGTCTCCCCGTCTCCTCCGCCTCCCTCCACCTCATCGATCACTCCGCTGCCAGTCGTGGAGGAGGTCGAGGTGGAACGGTCTGAGACGGTGACTTCAACCGGCCCCGCTCGAGTCTCTTTAAGCAAAACCTCCACCCTCCTGCCGCCCGAAGAGGAGGAAGAGGAGGGGGAAGAGGAAGGAGGGAAGAAGAAGGGCAAGAAGAGGAACAATAAGAAGAAGTTTTACACCTTACCAAGGAACTGGAGGAGTAAGGCGGCCGACTTCATCCTCACAAAAGGTAGAGTGATAACATTGGACTGATTGTTGGTGGTGGGTTTGGGTAAGAGGGAATTGGAACTTAGATGGCTTACATATAATATATTTAAGACTTTCTGTGGTGTTTCTGGTTAAGAAGTTGTCATCGATAGGTTACGTATTTTAAAGACCTGTTTGGTGATGGGTTTAGTTTAGAAGAAATGGTCTTATAATGACTGCATATATCAGACATTTTTGGACGTGGCTCTGTTTATTTTATGAATTATATTCATGTGATTCAATCTTAAAGGGAGGTTTGTTGTTATCTATCCATCAAGCTTAAGCATACCACCAAGATCTCCCTTTGAGATAAATGTTTACATTTATCAATAGAAACTTCGGCCGGTTCCTCTTAAATTACAGGCTTGCTGTCGCTTGCCAGGAAATAATCAACACCTAAATGGCATGAAAGGTCTTGAAATTGACAGAAATGGGGCGGCAGGTCCTAAAATTGCCAAACTAATGAGAGAAACGTCTTAAAATCTCAAAACAAATGATGCTAAACATGAGGGAGAAGGTGGTCCAGGAAGAAAGAAAAAAAACTCGAGTGAAAATCTACCCTTATCTTCCCCGAAAGAGTTTCAGAACTTTTACTAACAGGTTAAGGGGAGATTTCCACTTGAGGGATTTTTGTATTTACCCCTCTCTTCCTCAGGTTTAACCCCATTGCTTTTTATATTTTAAGACGTTCGCCCATTAGTTTGACGATTTTAAGAACTTTCGCCCCATTTATGTCACTTTTAAGACCTTTCGTGCCATATAGGTGTCAATTTTTTCCTGGCGAGCGATAGCAAGCCTGTAATTTAAGAGGAAGCAGCCTTCGGCTGGGACATTTTTCTACCGAAAAATGTACAAATTTATCTTGAAAGGGGGTCAAGGGGGTGTAATTTCAAGCTTGATGGAAATCTAGGAAACACACTAAAAACCTGCCCTTAATACTATAGTTATCTTTGAGTGTTTTAAGGGGACAATGTTTGTTTTGGGGTCGATATATTTGTATATTAAATTTATTTAGTTTTGAGTTTCCTCGCTAGACCTCCATCAAGCATAAACAAAAAAAACCCCCCTAGACTACCGTTCAAGATATATTTGTAAATTTTTCGGTAGAAAAATGTAAATAGACCCCCCAAAATAGCAACTGTCCCCTTAAGTGAGATAGTTGGAAGCCTGGTAATTGCTGGAGGCCCTTTTTAAACTGAATGAAGTCGTCTAACAATAACCAAAAGAGAGTTACAAGGAGGGAGCCGGTACGGTACTGGAAGAACTACTACTAGGCTACACTATGGTCACCTTCTGTGTGCTTTATAGCGAGACTGTGGAGGCTGTCAGACCAAGGTTAAGGGGAGGGCTGGCCGTTTGTTTGGTCTATTCATTCATTTATTCCTATATTATTTTTTTAGTTTCCTCCCTAGACCTCCATCAAGCTTAGAAAAACAACCCCTTTGTAAATTTTTCGGTAGATAAATGTTCCTCTTAAAATTGCAGGCTCGCTATCGCTCTCCAGGAAATAATCGACACCTAAATGGCACGAAAGGTCTTAAAATTGACAAGAAAATGGGCCGAAAGGTGTTAAAATTGCCAAACTAATGGGCCGAAAGGTGTTAAAATCGCCAAACTAATGGGCCGAACGTCTTATAATCTCAAAACTAGTGGGGCTAAACATTAGGGAGAAGGGGGTCCAGAAAAAACGGTCTGCCTCCCCTTAACCTGACCACAAACTTTTATTGTTTTTTGTTTATGGTTTTGCTAGAGATTGTGGCATCAGTGTCCATTCATTGTAAGTAAGTCAGAAATCGCGGAGGTATGCGCTTTACCGATTGCCTCATAAATGGAATCACTTCTTCCTTGGCGCATATCCTATCTGCCTACCATATTTCGTGAAAATCGGTTAATAACTTTTTTAGATATCTTGTTTACCGGCAAGCGGACAGACAGACAGACAGAAAGACAATTGGAGGCAAAACAAAAATCCTAACTTTGTTGACAGAGGTAACAACAACGATACGACGCCGTAAAGCTGTCCGAGTGACGCCTGACTTTTTTTTTGTTTTGTTTTGTTTTGGTTTTTTTCCTAGATGGTTCTAAGGGGGGAAATAAGAGGGTTGGGGAAGGAAGGAGGAAAAGAGAGGACATTATAAAAGCCCAAGCTACTGTAGCCTACGTATATATTTCAACATTAAAAAATAGAAAGTTTGGGATATACAGACAAATTTGCTCAGTAATAGTTTGAGATAAGGGAACGCGTTTGTTTAGAGAGTGTTTATCATTGTGTGTGGAGAGAGAGAGAGAGAGAGAGAGATTTAGGGAAAGCATTTAAGTGGTGTATGTTATTACTGGTGTCGCTTTCTATTGAGAGAGAGAGAGAGAGATGGAGAGAGAGAGAAAAAATGATAATGGTTTGTAGTTAAGCAGATAAACATACAGTTAGATGAATAAAAGGAAGATGATGACAAACTAGATTCATAGTTAAGAGAGAGGAGGAAAAATGTCAGGATAAATGGAAAGAGTAGGTAAGTAGATAGCTAGGTAGACATATAGACAGACAGACAGATAGATAGATTGATAGACAGACAGACAGATAGATAGATAGATTGATAGACTTAGACAGATTGATAGACAGACAGATAGATAGATAGATTGATAGACAGACAGATAGATAGATAGATAGATTGATAGACTTAGACAGATTGATAGACAGACAGATAGATAGATTGATAGACAGACAGACAGACAGATAGATAGCTTGATTGATAGACTTAGACAGATTGATAGACAGACAGACAGACAGATAGATAGATAGATAAATATTGAAACATATAGAGACAGTTATAAACAAAGGGAGAAGGGAGTACTAAAGACAACAACAACAACATCAACAATGACAATGACAGCCACCACCACCAACAACAACAATGACAGATTATCCACCACAAAAACAACAACAACAATGACAGATTATCCACCACAAAAACAACAACAACAATGACAGATTATCCACCACAAAACAACAACAACAACAATGACAGCCACCACCACCAACAACAACAATGACAGATTATCCACCACAAAAACAACAATGACAGCCACCACCACCACCACCACCACCAACAATGACAGCCACCACCACCACCAACAACAACAACAATGACAGATTATCCACCACAAAAACAACAACAACAATGACAGATTATCCACCACAAAAACAACAACAATGACAGATTATCCACCACAAAAATAACAACAACAATGACAGATTATCCACCACAAAAACAACAACAACAATGACAGATTATCCACCACAAAAACAACAACAACAACAATGACAGCCACCACCACCAACAACAACAATGACAGATTATCCACCACAAAAACAACAATGACAGCCACCACCACCACCACCACCACCAACAATGACAGCCACCACCACCACCAACAACAACAACAATGACAGATTATCCACCACAAAAACAACAACAACAATGACAGATTATCCACCACAAAAACAACAACAATGACAGATTATCCACCACAAAAACAACAACAACAATGACAGATTATCCACCACAAAAACAACAACAACAATGACAGCCACCACCACCACCATCAACAACAACACCACAAATGACAGCCACCACCACCAACAACAGCAACAACATGACAGTTTATCCACCACAAGAACAACAAACAAGGACCATAACAAACAGTAAAAGCAACACCCTGACCACAATAACTTTCCAAACATTCATAATATATATATACATATATATAAAGATTCAACGTTGTACTTAACGCCATCTTTATTATTTTCTATTTATTTTCTTGTCTTTACAAAATTACAAGAATAATTGGCGAGCTCACATACGGATCTTGTGTTCGAGTCGTGTGACTAGTGGCTTGAAATATGACCCACATATACATTGAACTCATTTTGTATCTCAACATTTCTAAACGACGCCATCCAAGATCAACAGGCATAAACAGTAAGAATTATAAATGACATTGAGGAGCCCTGGATAAATGTTTAGTGTCCATTATTACCCATACCTAAAGTGTATTCAAGTTAACCTGTAACAAATTGGAAACGCTGCCTTGCTATATAGTTGTATAACCAATATTAATCCCTTCTGTACCGGCGACGTCTTTATAATTTAATTCTAGCTATATGTAGACGAGTGTGTGCGGTCTAAGAAGGACTTGTGGTAGTAAAAAGGATTAAGTGAGATGGTTCGAAGCCTGTTTATTGCTGGAGTCTCTTTTTTAACTGACTAAACTCGTCTAATATTAGCTAAAATATAATAAAGCAGACGTCGCCGGTACAGAAGGGGTTAAATAGAGGCGGCGACACGCGAGCATTTTAGAAAGGCATTATAAGAAGTATAGAAAGGCAGCGTTACACCAATTTATGCCAGGATAGTTTCAACACACTTTAGTCATCGGTTATAATTCTATTGAAACGGAGGTACTGACCACATTTTTTATATATATACCGGTATATATATGTTTTCAAACTTAAAGAATTTTGTCCTAAGGCAGTATGATTAACAGATAGACATTCCTGGCTGTAGCCTCCAACACCACCCACTACACTACATGGCAACACACCCACAGAAACCAAGAAATATCAAAACAACACCCAGCACACGATATCAAAACAACACCCAGCACACGATATCAAAACACCCAGCACACGATATCAAAACAACACCCAGCACACGATATCAAAACAACACCCAGCACACGATATCAAAACAACACCCAGCACACGATAACAAAACAACACCCAGCACACGATATCAAAACAACACCCAGCACACGATATCAAAACAACACCCAGCACACGATATCAAAACAACACCCAGCACACGATATCAAAACAACACCCAGCACACGATATCAAAACAACACCCAGCACACGGTATCACACACAATTAATACTATCTTCTCTCCCTCCCTGCCCACCCCAAACCAACTTCCAGAAGCCCATCCATACTCATATATTTCGCCGTTCCATTCAATCCCTCATAGACAACATGCAGCTGTAGGCACGACCTTCAGAAATCCATCCTTCTGAATCCTCTCTTCCTCGCGAGGACAGTTCACCTGGCCAGGCTGATATGTGGGCACCATCCAGCTCTTCTGAGCTATCAGAAGAGACTGGATGTCTCCGTCGACGACACCTGCCCGGGATTGAACACATCCTAGAAGACTGCATTTCACACAATCACTTACGCCAACAACACAATCTACACTCCTTGAGAGCTCTGTGGGAAAGCCCGACCGTGGTGGCCATGGCCTTCCTTAGGGATTCGGGGCTGTTCGGCCAGGCAGCTTAGGGAACAACAACAACAACAACAACAGACAGACAGACATACACCAATCGATATAAAACTATTTGTGTAGTAAGTTCATTGCATAATCATACATCAAAAGAATCGGATGGAAGAATTGCTGACGTGTCTGGAAATATAGTGGTGCAAATCTTGCTGAGCAATTTTGACAAGCTGATGAAATATTTTGAAAACATTCCTTTAAACAGATTTCCGAATCTATGTTTTCCCTCATTTGATGTTCATTGTCACAAATGTATTGTATAATAGTGTACTAGCCTAGTTACTTGTGCTGGCAATTGTATGTGTGTGTGTGTGTTCGCCTCTATATGTGCGTGTGTTTTCCCACACTCACACGCACGCACAGACATAAGCCCCAGCCGTGCATGGAGAGCTGTAACAATAATCAAAGGTAAAATCTCACAACTTCTTCACAAAAAATATGAAATAATCTTACAAAGAGGATGTGAACAATGAACATCTTACAAAGAGGATGTGAACAATGAACATCTTACAAAGAGGATGTGAACAATGAACATCTTACAAAGAGGATGTGAACAATGAACATCTTACAAAGAGGATGTGAACAATGAACTAAGGTGAAAGAAATACGTGTTTTTTCTTACCTTTAGAACTGTAGACTTTTCATTAGTCTGTCACTCCTACGAGACCCCGAAATTATTAAATGAAGCTTTGATTTCTTGATTGCTTCATTTTGACCACATGGTATAGACACGCCACGTATGTTACCTGAGGAGTGATGCCACATTGACATCACTATCATTAAATATGTGGTGTTTATTTTGTATATGTATATATATATATATATACTGTATATACAGTATATATATATATATTTATTTATTTATTTATTATTGGTGTAGCCAGATACCGGTACTATGGAAATGAAGGAACGATGAGATCACCTCGGAAAACCCCCTAGCAAATTTAGACTACATAGAATTGAAATCGTGAACATGTGATCTGCAGTCGGCGACGGTAAACCATAACATACAATGTATATTGTATGTTATTGTATGTACAAGGGACTGGAGTTTCCGAAAAGTTGCTCCAGTCCTGACGCTATTCTTGACTTACAGTGTGCTGGCTTAATAATCCAAGCGGTTTGATAGCCTCTAAAGACCTATTTTAACTAACTAACTAGATCGATTGATAAAATATATAGCAAGACAAAAATATATTTAGTCTCACATGCAGTATTATAAGAATGCCGTTGACATAGGCTAAAATATGATTATCCTGACTGTACAAGTTACTGAAACACACACACACACACACAACCTTTCTCTCTCTCTCTCTCTCTCTCTCTCTCTCTCTCTCTCTCTCTCTCTCTCTCTCTCTCTCTTTATCTTTATAATAAGGTCACCTAAGGTTAGAGTTTAATAGAATGTGACCTCATGTCTGACCCAACCTATTGTGTGTTGCAAAGCAAGTATAAGACATGTTTTCCTGTATCCTTTTATCTCTCTCTCTCTCTCTATATATATATATATATATATATATATATATATACTGTATATAATACCGGTATACTATACTTATCGTACCATCTACTACTCATATTTATCTATCTATCTGTCTCTCCATTTATCTCCCTTTTTATATATCTACCTATCTATTCATCCATCTATCTATCTATCGATTTACCTCTCGATCTATCTATCTATCTATCTACCTACTGTTCCATGTCTTCAAAGTGTCCACTCATTGATTGTCGATAGATTCCCCGTTAAACTTTCTTCCCGTCGTCTTTCCTGTTAACAATCCTCTGCCGAATCTGGGCGTCTGGTAATATTTCAATTCAATTTTCAATTATGTATAATATTGCTTAGTAATGATGGTACCGGTAGCTTGTTGTTGTGTATGTGGGTTTGTTGGGTTGGTTTATGTTAAGGTGTGTGTGTGTGTGTGTGTGTGTGTGTGTGTGTGTGTGTGTGTGTGTGTGTGTGTGTGTGTGTGTGTGTGTGTTATGTCTTAATTAACGTGTGTGTGTCTTAGTAATGATGGTACCGGTAGCTTGTTGTTGTGTATGTGGGCTTGTTGGGTTGGTTTATGTTAAGGTGTGTGTGTGTCTGTCTTAGTAATGATGGTACCGGTAGCTTGTTGTTGTGTATGTGGGCTTGTTGGGTTGGTTTATGTTAAGGTGTGTGTGTGTGTGTGTGTGTGTGTGTGTGTGTGTGTGTGTGTGTGTGTGTGTGTGTGTGTGTGTTAATTAACGTGTGTGTGTCTTAGTAATGATGGTACCGGTAGCTTGTTGTTGTGTATGTGGGCTTGTTGGGTTGGTTTATGTTAAGGTGTGTGTGTGTGTGTGTGTGTCTTAGTAATGATGGTACCGGTAGCTTGTTGTTGTGTATGTGGGCTTGTTGGGTTGGTTTATGTTAAGGTGTGTGTGTGTGTGTGTGTGTGTGTGTCTGTCTTAGTAATGATGGTACCGGTAGCTTGTTGTTGTGTATGTGGGCTTGTTGGGTTGGTTTATGTTAAGGTGTGTGTGTGTGTGTGTGTCTTAGTAATGATGGTACCGGTAGCTTGTTGTTGTGTATGTGGGCTTGTTGGGTTGGTTTATGTTAAGGTGTGTGTGTGTGTGTGTGTGTCTTAGTAATGATGGTACCGGTAGCTTGTTGTTGTGTATGTGGGCTTGTTGGGTTGGTTTATGTTAAGGTGTGTGTGTGTGTGTGTGTGTCTTAGTAATGATGGTACCGGTAGCTTGTTGTTGTGTATGTGGGCTTGTTGGGTTGGTTTATGTTAAGGTGTGTGTGTGTGTGTGTGTCTTAGTAATGATGGTACCGGTAGCTTGTTGTTGTGTATGTGGGCTTGTTGGGTTGGTTTATGTTAAGGTGTGTGTGTGTGTGTGTGTGTGTCTTAGTAATGATGGTACCGGTAGCTTGTTGTTGTGTATGTGAGCTTGTTGGGTTGGTTTATGTTAAGGTGTGTGTGTGTGTGTGTGTGTGTGTGTGTATGTGTGTGTGTGTGTGTGTGTGTTATGTCTTAATTAACGTGTGTGTGTCTTAGTAATGATGGTACCTGTAGCTTGTTGTTGTGTATGTGGGCTTGTTGGGTTGGTTTATGTTAAGGTGTGTTATGTCTTAATTAACGTGTGTGTGTGTGTGTGTGTGTGTGTGTGTGTTATGTCTTAATTAACGTGTGTGTGTCTTAGTAATGATGGTACCGGTAGCTTGTTGTTGTGTATGTGGGCTTGTTGGGTTGGTTTATGTTAAGGTGTGTGTTATGTCTTAATTAACATGTGTGTGTGTGTGTGTGTGTGTGTGTGTGTGTTATGTCTTAATTAACGTGTGTGTGTGTGTGTGTCTTAGTAATGATGGTACCGGTAGCTTGTTGTTGTGTATGTGGGCTTGTTGGGTTGGTTTATGTTAAGGTGTGTGTGTGTGTGTGTCTTAGTAATGATGGTACCGGTAGCTTGTTGTTGTGTATGTGGGCTTGTTGGGTTGGTTTATGTTAAGGTGTGTGTGTGTGTGTGTCTTAGTAATGATGGTACCGGTAGCTTGTTGTTGTGTATGTGGGCTTGTTGGGTTGGTTTATGTTAAGGTGTGTGTGTGTGTGTGTGTGTCTTAGTAATGATGGTACCGGTAGCTTGTTGTTGTGTATGTGGGCTTGTTGGGTTGGTTTATGTTAAGGTGTGTGTGTGTGTGTGTGTGTCTTAGTAATGATGGTACCAGTAGCTTGTTGTTGTGTATGTGAGCTTGTTGGGTTGGTTTATGTTAAGGTGTGTGTGTGTGTGTGTGTGTGTTATGTCTTAATTAACGTGTGTGTGTCTTAGTAATAATGGTACCGGTAGCTTGTTGTTGTGTATGTGGGCTTGTTGGGTTGGTTTATGTTAAGGTGTGTTATGTCTTAATTAACGTGTGTGTGTGTGTGTGTGTGTGTGTGTTAGTTATGTCTTAATTAACGTGTGTGTGTCTTAGTAATGATGGTACCAGTAGCTTGTTGTTGTGTATGTGGGCTTGTGGGGTTGGTTTATGTTAAGGTGTGTGTTATGTCTTAATTAACGTGTGTGTGTGTGTGTGTGTGTGTGTGTGTGTGTGTGTGTGTGTGTGTGTGTGTGTGTGTGTGTGTGTGTGTGTGTGTGTGTGTGTGTGTGTGTGTGTGTGTGTGTGTGTGTGTGTGTGTGTGTGTGTGTGTGTGTGTGTTATGTCTTAATTAACGTGTGTGTGTGTGTGTGTGTGTCTTAGTAATGATGGTACCGGTAGCTTGTTGTGTATGTGGGCTTGTTGGGTTGGTTTATGTTAAGGTGTGTTATGTCTAAATTAACGTGTGTGTGTGTGTGTGTGTGTGTGTGTGTGTGTGTGTGTGTGTTTGTTTGTGTGTGTATGTCTTTTTGAATATGTGTGTGTGTGTGTGTTTAGAGTTACATAGAGTTAATTATATATACGGACCACTTTATCTCAACGAGGTGATCCGGCCTTACACATTTATGATAAATGCTTTAAACCCATATAGTATAAAAAAGGTAGAAAATGACAGCAAAGCAAGAGAGAGAGAGAGAGGGAGAGAGGAAGAAAAGGGATTGGGGTGGGGGGAGAGAGAGAGAGAGGTGACTAGATAAAATTAATCAACCAACCAAAAATATTTACTCATAACTACTATGGTACTATTATGGGCAGGGTTAAATTCTTCATCTTTATCTATCACCTTTTATTTATCTATCTATCTATCTTTATCTATATCTATCTATCTATCTATACATATCTATCTATCTAATCTATCTATTCATCCACCTGCCTAATGTACCCCATATATCTATCTGTCTATCTATGATTATATATATATATATATATATATATATATATATATATATATATATAATATATATATATATAATATTATATATATATATACTGTATATACCGATATATATATATATATATATATATATATATATATATATATATATACTGTATATACCGATATATATATATATATATATATATACATATACATATATACTGTATATATAGGTGTCTAGCTATCTATATCCATCCACCAATCTATTTGTCTATCTATTTATATCTATCTAGATGTATTCATTCACCAACCTACTATATCGATCGGTCTTTCCTTCTTTCTATCTATCTATCTATCTATCAATCTATCTATCTATCTATCTATTTAGCTGTTGGGCATCTAGAAATAGTAGTATCAAATTACCCCTCGTATATTTTCTTCCGACAAATTCTCCAGTGCACGACCCTTTGGCCTCAATAATGACAGGTTACGTAGTGGAGCTCACTTTGAAAACCTAAATTAGTGGTTTGTATAAGGGAGCCCACCTCGCTTTTTTTCTCTTTCTCTCCCTCTCTTTGGCTTGTATCCATTCGGCCCCATACGTAATTCAGCCTACTGTTTTAAGACGTTTCCCCCATCCAGGTGTCGATTTTTTCCTGGCGAGCAATAGCGAGCCAGCATATATATATTTATGTTTTGACAGCAAGCTAAATTTTTAAATTTTTCGATAGAAAACTGTCTCCGGCGATGCCGGATTTCTCCATACAATGCTGGCTCTCTATCGCTCGCCAGGAAGAAATCGACACCTGGATGGAGATAAAAGTCTTAAAACAGTTGGCTGAATGAGGTCGAATGGAGAAAAGAAAAGGAGAGAAAGATAAAAAGACGCCGGTGCCCTTAACTTCCGATAATTTCTCCAGTACACAACCCTTTGGCCTCTATAATGTCGGGTTACACAAAAGAGGTCGCATAGAAAACGATAAATAAGTCGACTGTTTGATTGAATGTAGCTAGTTTGTATCTCTTCCCATGTCTATTTTCTATCTATCTATCTATCTATCTATCTATCTATCTATCTATCTATCTATCTATCTATCTATCTATCGTCCAGTCTACTTATCTACCTGTATTTGTGTACCCCCCGTTTTCTCCACAACATAACCTCTTGATCTCAATAATGTCGGGTTCCGTAGTAGAGGTCGCTAACACTAGAGTAGATTTGGCTTCCGCGTCCTGTTTGTTTCTTAATTAGTTATTCTTTATTACTAGTTATCGCTGTTACATTATTTATTTATTATTTTGTCCTGCCTGTCCGTGGTTCGATCCTGGGTGAGGGTAAAAACCATAATTCTTGTAAATAACTTGTATTTTGTGAGAATATACAGTATATATATAATCAACCGAAATAGGAGGTATGGGGTATTTTACTGTTTCATTCATTCATTTATTACATCACTACGATATATATTCACACATAATCTCTATTGTATATACGGTATACGGTATACGGTATACGGTATACGGTATACGGTATCTGAGTATAAAAATGTAGTAAATTATTTAAAAGTTGAAAATATGAAGAAATTGAAGTGGTATCGTACTCTGAGTGCTCTCTCTCTCTCTCTCTCTCTCTCTCTCTCTCTCTCTCTCTCTCTCTCTCTCTCTCTCTCTCTCTCTCTCTCTCTCTCTCTCTCTCTCTCTCTCTCTCTCTCTCTCTCTCTCTCTCTCTCTCTGTATATTATAGTTTTATTGTATATATGTGTTTCCGACCTAGACATTACGGTGTATGAAAAATGAAGTTGGATACGTAATGGTTGGGTTATAAATTATAATGTTGTGAGGCTAAATTGGGTGGCTGGGAAAAATAGGGGAAAAATTACTTGTTTATTGTGTTAACCCCTTCTGTACCGGCGACGTCTTTTTCATTTTATTCAAGCTATATTTAGAGGATTTTGTGCAGTGTAAGAAGGATCTGTGGTAGTTAAATGGGTTCAGTGAGATAGTTTGAAGCCTGTTAATTGCTGGAGGCCCTTATTAAACTGAATACAATCGTCTAATAGTAGCCAGAATATAGTTAAAAGCACGTTTCAGGTAAAGAAGGGGTTAAGGGGAGGTTTGTATGTATTCGTTCATTTATATACCGGGTATTTATATATTTATGGTACTTTTGTAGTTTCCTCCCTAGGCCTCCATTAAGATTTTGTACAAACCCTAAGACTTCCTTTTCGAGATTTTTTTTTTTTTTTTTTTTTTTTTTTTTTTTTTAATATATAAAGATTCCATGGTCGATGGCTGATTCCTCCTAAATTGCAGGCTCGCTATCGTTTAACAAGAACAAAATCGACCTAAGACCTAAATGACAGGAAAGGTCATAACATTGGGTTTGGGTAGATATGGGCTATAGCAGATAATAATGTAATTTTTTGTCAGGACCCATCAATGTGCCAATATTCTTACTGCCCCCCCCCCCCCTCCATTATATATAATGTATTAATGGTGTAGATTACATGTTGAGGTAACGTAACTTGTTTATGTACTTGTGTGTGTGAAGAGGGGGGGGCTAGTGTGTGTGTGTGTGTGTGTGTGTGTGTGTGTGTGTGTGTGTGTGTGTGTGTGTGTGTGTGTGTGTGTGTGTGTGTGTGTGTGTGTGTGTGTGTGTGTGTGTGTGTGTGTGTGTGCGCGCGCGCGTGGTTGGGTGAGTGGGTGTGGACTTCCGGGTGCAGTGTTTTCGAGACATGACTGGCAAAGTGAGAGACTTTCATATACAGTATATACACTATATATATATATATATATATATATATATATATATATATATATAGAGAGAGAGAGAGAGAGAGAGAGAGAGAGAGAGAGTGTGTGTGTGTGAGAATGAGAGAGCAGGAGAGTGAGAGTTTGAAGTGTCTTGGAGGAGTTTTTCAAGACTGCGTCTCACCAGCGCTCTCTATCACTAGCTCTCGCCCTATCTTTCTCTCCTTGATATACATATATATAGAGAGAGAGAGAGATATATATATATATATATAGAGAGAGAGAGAGAGAGAGTTGAAATAACTCGATAAGTTGTGAATGTAATCACAGATGGTTGTAATTGTCGGAAAGTGTAAATTGTGTGAGAGTGAAACAACTGGTGGGAAAGAAGTAATTATAGGATTGGGTTATGTGTGTTGGAAATTGGTGTGGGAATGGTGGAAGAGAGGGAGAGAGATACTCTGACTTGACTTCGTAGTTTTTATTTACCGCCCCACAAAGTGGACATGAGCACACAGTACTAAATGTTGACCCAGTATCTGTTGGTAGGTGACTTAGAAGAGGCGACAGATAGTATTATCCTAGAGGATTACAGACAACCAACATCTAAATACAGTTTCGTCTGCAAACCAATCAACTAAAACATCTTGAGAAAATTACCTGTAGGCCCGTTTAAATAACGTATCAATTAAATTTATAAAAAATAACATCCACACAAATGAAAGTGAAGTTTTCGTACTGAGGTTCCAGTCCTGATTACTGTTATGGGAGACTTGTGTGGTTCTTGAGCAGGACAACCACCGAGTAAATACCCCCAGTAGACCTGGGGGTATAAATTTGGAGGGTCTCGGGGACTCCGGTCACGTTCTTCCTGACTTTAAAGTGGGCTTAATGATCCTCATAGGTCGATAGCCTCTAAAGTCCTATATTAACTAACTAACCACAAAACAAGGGACAGGGGTTTTCAAAAAGGAGCTCCAGTCCTGAAAATATATTTGACTTGCAGTGTGCTGGCTAAATAAATAATCCAGAAGGGTTGATAGCCCCTGAAGTCCTATGTTAACTAACTAATAATAACCAATATTTAACAATAAAAACAGTAAGGTGGACGGGACGGCCCATTAACTTTTCTCTATAATTGTACTTCCTCTGTCCTACTTTATCATCCCCAAACCCATTCTGTGGTACCTCTTCTTTCCTCCCCTTAAAAAAAAAAAAAAAAAAAAAATATATATATATATATATATATATATATATATATATATATATATATATATATACGAACAACCAAGCTGAAAATGTGATTCATGTCCACTTCATGAGGCGCCAGGCAGGAGAACACCGGACACAGGTTTGACCCAACTAATGAACAGATGAACAGCGCAGATCAGAGTCCTTGCCCAGATACCAAAATGAGCCAGAATCCAGGTGGCAAAGGCACTCACAACCGTAATTAAACGACCTTCGAACTCAGGACACCTCTCGCATGCGCATGGACTCCTAGATTTCTTCAATGGGGACCTCCATAAACTATGAAGCACCAAGTACAAAATCATTAACAAATAGTATCAGCCACCAGAGTGAAACGACAATTGGCACACTACATACATGGCTGGTGGAGCATCCCCAACACCAACCAAGAAGGCTCATAAGAAACACGACGAGGAAGGTATTGAACAACTTTAAAAATATTTACAGTATAATATATATACTATATATATATATATATATATATATATATATATATATATATAAAATGCAGCTAAGCAGGCTAACTACCACATCAAAGGTATCGTCAGTCAGTTGTCATCTTCTGAATGGTGTGCTGGCCATGGTAAACAGGTGGTCGATGTCCTACGAGGAAAACATCCATCTGCACCTGAACACTTAAGCCTCCCTCCAGCTCCAAATGCTCAGAAGGAATCAATACAGGACACAGTGCAGTTTCTTGCGATAACATTACAAGATAACCTCGCACACAGGAAAACGTGACGACAATAGAGAGAGAGAGAGAGAGAGAGAGAGAGAGATATGTGCAATATAACTGTAGTAAGAAATATGGTATCACTGTTAACTGTTTCCATTCAAGGATGTTGTTTTCTGGTTAACACAGCTTGAACAATACATATTTAAATTGGATATATATGCCGGTATATATATATATATATATATATATATATATATATATATATATATATATATATATATATATATATATATATTAGAGAGAGAGAGAGAGAGAGAAAAAAAAATATATATATAGGTAGATACAATAGATAGACAGATAAAACAAGCGATAAAGACAGGTAGACATTCACACACAAACATGGAAAACACATAAAAGAACAAAAAAAGTAAGATAAAAACTAAATACAAATAAGAGAGAAAACGGTTGTCACTGTCGCCAACCGTGACACACACCAAAAACTACACTTCCGACCTAGTTATCTCTCTCTCTCTCTCTCTCTCTCTCTCTCTCTCTCTCTCTCTCTCTCTCTCTCTCTCTCTCTCTCTCTCTCTCTCTCTCTCTCTCTCTCTCTCTCTCTGCCTGTAACAAGTGTCTCCCCCCAAAGTTGAAAGATTGTTAGTCGCTATTTTTTTATATATATATATATATAGTTTATGCTTTATTTATTTTATTTTTATTTGTTGTATTTATTTAAAAGGAGTGTGGTGTAGTTGTATAATGTAGTGAAATGAATAGGAGGAGGCAGTGTATATATATATCTAATTACTGTATTTTTTCACTTCCTTCCCCCCCCCTCCACCCCCCCCCCCCCACCCCCCCATCCAACACGTGTCCAGGTAGGAAAACAAAGGCTTGCAATCTTCCCTCCCTCCCTCCTATACTCCCTCTTTCCTCCCTCCCTACCACCTTTCCTTCTCTCTCTCTCTCTCTCTCTCTCTCTCTCTCTCTCTCTCTCTCTCTCTCTCTCTCTCTCTCTCTCTCTCTCTCTTCGGACATTCTTAGCACAAATATAATAACACTGTTTAGAAATATGGTTGTAAGGGAAATCCTGGTCTAACCTAAAATTGCACGTTAGAGCGCACACACACACACACACACACACACACACACACACACACACACACACACACACACACACACACACACACACACACACACACACACACACACACCGTAGCCTAGTAGGTAGAGCTCTCGTCTCACACACGAGGGGTCGGGGGTTCAATCCCAGACCGGGCGGAGACAAATTGGGCTTGTCTCCTTTCATGTGTTAGCCTCAGTTCACCTAGCTGTAAATAGGGACCTGGAATAAGTGGACGACGTTGTGACGTCCCATCTGGGGTTGGCAAAAATGGTACAAGGCGAGATGGGTATCATATGGTTCACCTAAGCTGATGGCTACCTAAGCCTTCGGGCGAGACGGTACCGTCTATAGTGAGAATGGTACCAAACAGATCCACCCTAAGCCTTCGTTTCCAATGTCGCCAATTGGCTAAACTACAGACTACACACACATCCACAGCCATTCCAACAGTACATAAAACACTTAACATGCATTTCACGCAATACATTCCCAGTTAAGGAGGCGCGATAATAATGAGCTTAGCTCGCATTGCGTGGATTCCCCTTGACGAACAAGTAACTGAGTAACATACACACTCGAACGGCCCTTGATTTTGGTCCTGTCACTCTTTCGACTCTGGGGGAGGCACTCGATATAGGCACTTCTGCCTTTCGTCTCCCTCACTCACATAACAAAACAAAAAACACACACACACATTATATATATATATATATATATATATATATATATATATATATATATATATATATATATATACCGGTATATATATATATGCCACAAAAAGTGTCGGCAGGTTGTCGAGTCTTTGTCTTATACTGTCCATCTCTCCCATAATCATCCCCCCCTCCCCCCCCCATCTCTGCAGTACAGTACAGTATCTTAACCGTTATCTATCTCTCTATATTTATTACCACTTGCCTCCTCTTCCTCCCTTTGTTATCACCGTCTATCTATCTATATATCTATCTATCTATTTATCTATCTATCTAGCTATATATCTATCTATCTATCTATCTATCTATACTGGACCGTACAGTATCTACTCGTTTATCCAAGTCATTCCAATCCATCACTTCACTTCAGCCCCCCCCCCCCCCCCGTCCTTCTTATATTGGAACCATTTTCCAATGGTGTATATGAGGGACCAATGTTCATAAATGCCAATGAAATATGTCTCCGATAAAACCATGTCTAAAGAATGATTGTACAGTTACTTATACCAAATCGTGGACCCCGTATGTTTTTCTTTGTGCAATTACTACTCTCTGGATTGATTTTTGGATGGAACTTGCCTTTCCATAAATAGTATATATTGTTGGGTAGTTGATGTGTAGACAATTGTGTTCGTATATTCGTTTCCAGAGACATGCTTCTATAATTCGAAATAGGGGAGGTCTACGAAATTGTATGAGTGACTGTACTTCTTCGTGACAAAGGGACCAATCACCGCCTCCAATTGACCACTTGCGAGTTTCAGGCTATAAGGAAGTTGGAGCCGTGAACATCGATATTAAAGAGAAATGCAATAATAATGTGTGTTTCTAATGGATTAAAAGTATGATATATTTGGTGTTATGTATCAATAAATGTATAATGACCGTATTTTAGGTGATTATTCTGCTAAATATTGGTGTCTACGGCTCCAACTTCCTTATAGACCAAAATTCACAAGTGGTCAATTAGAAATAGGTGAGGTCTACGAATGTTTATGAGTGACTGTACTTCTTAGTGACAAAGGGACCAATCACCGCCTCCAATGGTAGCACTGAGGGAGGGTTTTGTCTGGACCCCCCCCCCCCCCCTACCCACTCGTCTTTAGACCAATTAGTTTTGTGATTTTAGACGTTCGCCCCATTAGTTTGGATATTTTGAGATCTTTCGCCCCATTGTTTTGTTTGCCACTATCAAGATCTTGAGTGCCATTTAGGTGTCGATGTTTTCCTGACGAGCCTGTAATTTAGGAAGAATCGATCTTTGGCCATTTTTTTTTTTTTTTTTTTTTTTTTTTTTTTCCCCGAAACAAATGTACACATTTAACTTGAGGGGGGTCTTGTTTGCTTCTGTTTAAGCTTGATAGAGGTTTATAGGGCTTTATCAAATGTATGAGATACATGTTAAGCCTAATCTACTCCCAAGACCTGTTCAAATTGATGTACCTATGGTGTTAGAGTCTGTGGGGTCAACATTGATGTACCTATGGTGTTAGAGTCTGTGGGGTCAACATTGATGTACCTATGGTGTTAGAGTCTGTGGGGTCAACATTGATGTACCTATGGTGTTAGAGTCTGTGGGGTCAACATTGATGTACCTATGGTGTTAGAGTCTGTGGGGTCAACATTGATGTACCTATGGTGTTAGAGTCTGTGGGGTCAACATTGATGTACCTATGGTGTTAGAGTCTGTGGGGTCAACATTGATGTACCTATGGTGTTAGAGTCTGTGGGGTCAACATTGATGTACCTATGGTGTTAGAGTCTGTGGGGTCAACATTGATGTACCTATGGTGTTAGAGTCTGTGGGGTCAACATTGATGTACCTATGGTGTTAGAGTCTGTGGGGTCAACATTGATGTACCTATGGTGTTAGAGTCTGTGGGGTCAACATTGATGTACCTATGGTGTTAGAGTCTGTGGGGTCAACATTGATGTACCTATAGTGTTAGAGTCTGTGGGGTCAACATTGATGTACCTATGGTGTTAGAGTCTGTGTGGGGTCAACATTGATGTACCTATGGTGTTAGAGTCTGTGGGGTCAACATTGATGTACCTATGGTGTTAGAGTCTGTGGGGTCAACATTGATGTACCTATGGTGTTAGAGTCTGTGGGGTCAACATTGATGATGTACCTATGGTGTTAGAGTCTGTGGGGTCAACATTGATGTACCTATGGTGTTAGAGTCTGTGGGGTCAACATTGCACAGTCGAATTTTACAGTGTATAGATTGTGTGTCAATGTCCTACATATGAAAACTCTCTCTCTCTAAATCGTTCTCTTCACGCTCTGACTCGCTTGCTCTGTATCTCTCTCTCTCTCTCTCTCTCTCTCTCTCTCTCTCTCTCTCTCTCTCTCTCTCTCTCTCTCTCTCTCTCTCTCTCTCTCCACACACACACACATATATAATTATATATACTATATACTGTATATATATTATGTATAAAGTTGTATGGTATGTTTGTGTGTATAGTATCAGAGCATTGGGGCTATGAACATTAGATTACCTGGGGTACTCAAGGGGTCCAAGAATAGGAGTTCAGGGAAAAAAACAAAAACAAATAGTGTACCGGGTATGTGACCCCGTAGAGTTTATTATCATAGTGCAGCCGTCTCGGGATTTTGGCACTGTCTTTTATTAACTATAGGTAGTGCCAATGAACTTGACAAACATTTCGACCGCTAACCTCTTCGTAACTCAAAAGGGCCGAGAGCAAAGTGGCTGTAAATATCCATACCTATTTCCTGGAGGACTCTTCCCAAATGATAGGAATTTCAGCCCGATTTCTTTCATTAATTTTGAGTTATAAGAAGTTAAAGGGTCAAGATAATTGTCAAGTTCGTTGGCGCTACCTATAATCATGAATATGGTGGTGGGACCGGAAGCTACCACATAACTGCTCTGTTGTACGAGGGAATTCCCCTTTCTTATTCCACCACTGGTAATGCTGCCTTTGGGGGAATAAAGGTTACACACACACACACACACACACACACACACACACACACACACACACACACACACACACACACACACACACACACACACACACATACATACATACATACATACATACATACATACATACATACACGTCTATTTTCCATACATGTACAGTACCTACGTCTTTTCCCATACATTATATATTTTGCGTAGATTTTCAAGCACATTATGAGCTATAGTCTGCTTTTTCCAGGTAATGGCGATTTACTATCTCTCCTTCCTTATTACTTAACAATAATATGCCAAGGGATTCAATGTATCATCAGCTAGAAAATAAAAGACTATAGTGTGTGTGTTTGGGTGTAAACTGCTGCCTTGGAAACAAACACATTATCAGCTGGTAGGCGTGTTTGGGGGTAAACATCTGCCTTAGAAACGAAATATACATACATTGGCCTACATTAATGGCTGGGATTGCACTAACATTAATAAAACATTGATAGTATATATTAATAAAGGGTATCAAGACACCGCCTCACCTGTTATTTCTGCTATGACCGCCTCTCAGTCCTCCTCTACTGTACAGTATGTCCAGAAGGCGAGAGATCAACACCAGGGTACAAGGTTCTAGGGTTACCACACCACTGGAGCCTGGGACCTGTTATACCGGCACCACGCACTTTAACCAACCACCTACCACCGTGAGAAAAGGACACACACACACACACACACACACACATATATATATATATACACTCACACTTAGACACACACGGGCACACTCACACACACACACACACACACACACACAAATGGTACAAGGCGAGATGGGTATCATATGGTTCACCTAAGCTGATGGCTACCTAAGACTTCGGGCGAGACGGTCTGTCTATAGTGAGAATGGTACCATACAGATCCACCCTAAGCCTTCGTTGCCGATGTCGCCAATTGGCTAAAATACAGACTACACACACATCCACAGCCATTCCAACAGTACATAAAACACTTAACATGCATTTCACGCAATACATTCCCAGTTAAGGAGGCGCGATAATAATGAGCTTAGCTCGCATTGCGTGGATTCCCCTTGACGAACAAGTAACTGAGTAACTGAGTAACATAAGCACAACTATTATAGACACACTCACACACACACTCATAAGCACAAGCATTCAAGACACACACACAAACACAATCTCTCTCCCTCTCTCTCTCTCTCTCTCTCTCTCTCTCTCTCTCTCTCTCTCTCTCTCTCTCTCTCTCTCTCTCTCTCTCTCTCTCTCTCTCCACAGTAGTCGTAATGCAATGTAGCCTACGCTCTAGGACACGAATTCTGGACCCTTTTGACACCTGGAACTTACTAAAAGGAGTTCCTGAAATACATATACATACTATTATACGTGTACACTATAGTCTGTTTCATTTCAACTGACGGTAAATCGTATCTCTTAGCAACGGATTTATCGATACTTAACGAAAACAAATATGAAACCACTATGCCTTGATTCCATAATTGTCATGTTTTCATATATATATATATATATATATATATATATATATATATATATATATATATATATATATATATATATATATATATATATATATATATATATATATATATATATATACCGGTATATATATATATATACGGTATATATATATATATATATATATAGATATATATATATATATATATATATATATATATATCGCTGTATATATATATATATATATATATATATATATATATATATATATATATATATATATATATATATATATATATATATATATATATATATATATATATATATATATATATATATACCGGTATATATATATATATATATATATACGGTATATATATATATATATACCTGTATGTATATATTGTATATATATATATATATATATATATATATATATATATATATATATATATATATATATATAAAAATGCCATGTTACTCAAAGGGTTTAGTATCTAGGCAAAAGGTTCCTATATCATAATAATAATAATAATAAATCAGCGCATACCAAAGATTGAGAACAAGAAAATCCAGCTCGCATTTGTTCCCGATATCGAGTTACAATGACGACCACTTCATATACTGTATAACTTGTCCTTCCTCATCCATACAGTTGTGAGCGCTACTATACTCCGTTCAGTATTCTTAGGCTAACATATTGACCACTATTCTCTATAATTACAAAACGACTGGAACAATCAAGCTAATATTTATACCATTTGTGAAGAGCCAGCCAGAGGATAGGAAGGCAAATTTGAAGCCCATTTTCTCTAGCCCTTTTTGAGTTACAGAGGTTAGGGGGTCAGGATTTCTGGCCTGCCTCTAATGAACAGGGTATACAGAGACCTAATCGAATTGGGCTGAGTGGTCGAATTGGCTAATAACATTATGGTATCGACTGAGCACAGTCATCAAATTCCCGGCAATAATATTAATTTATTATAGAGAAACGGTATGATAGATTAATGGGTCGTGTTACTAAGCACCCAATTATGGTTATCCTATCACACACACACACATACATTATATATATATATATATATATATATATATATATATATATATATATATATATATATATATATAAAGTCCTTGAGTAACCAGTAGGTTTAGGCTATATCTCACTCTCACAATGTGTTTAGTGAATATCGACCAAAATTTACAGGGGGTGCTGGAGGCTCCCTCGGTTAAGGCAGTCTTTTCTGTTCTCGCACAAGTTAACGATACAGTAATAATTAATTTCCCTAAATCAGTCCATAAGTTTTTAAGAATATCTGCTATGAAAAAAGAAAAGGAAAAAAGGAAAAAGAAAAGAAAAAGAAAGACAGCAAAGGTCACATTATGTCCCCAAGGAGATAGTTATAATATAATACTAAATGGACACTAACAATAATAGTAAGTATGCGAGTGTAATGTAGCGTTACCGTATGTGCATTGGTTTTTCCTCCAAGGTTACCTTGAGACGCCCTCTACCGGAAACTGTGGGACTGTGGTCGTTGTCAGGAGCTGCTGCACCTGTCAGAGATTGTGGCCGAGGATTGTAACATAGGGATTGTGAGGATTGAAACAGAGGGATTGTGGTGGAAGGATGGTAACAGAGGGATTGTGTTGGAAGGATGGTAACAGTGGGATTGTGTTGGAAGGATGGTAACAGAGGGATGTGTTGGAAGGATGGTAGGCGTCATAGGGGACGAAGTACAGTGTGTGTGTGTGTGTGCGTAACTTATCTTGTGTGTATTCATTTAGATATGTGTTTCTATGTGTGTGTGTGTGTGCGCGTGCACGTGCGTAGCTTGCGTAAATCATATATATATATATACATATGTACGGTATATATATATATATAATGTTTCCATATCGTGAGCGTGTGTTTAAGTGACTGTATGTGTGTGTGTGTGTGTACAGTATATGTGTGTGTATAACATTTGTGTATGTGTGTATATATGTGCTGTATACAGTATGTGTGTGTGTGTGTGTGTGTGTGTGTGTGTGTGACCCCCTATGACTCACAATTCCTTCCTAAGCTGAATAAAACCGTCTACCAATAGCCAGAATATAAGGATAAAACACAATCTCGCATCCTGAAAGGGTTAACTGTGTCGTAAAAGTGGATATTATTTTTATTTTTTTATTTTTTTTGAGGACCCTCTGCTCCCTCATGTTTAGCTCCATTAGTTTTGACATTTTAAGACTTTCGCCCCATTAGTCTGGCGAGTTTATAACTCCTCTCCCCATAACTGTGTCAATTGTAAGACCTTTCGGACCATTTAGGTGTCATTTTTTTTAGTGCAAACGATAGCGAGTTAGCAAAGTAGGAGAAATCGGTCGTCGACCTGGGATTTTTTTTTACTGAAAAATGTAACAAATTATCTCGAAAGAGTGTCTTGGGGTAATTACCTAAATCTTAAGGTCTGTGGAGAAAGCTGAAAATAATAAAATATAAAAGTAAATATATAAAATACTACGGTACTATTACCACTAGTACTATTACTACTACTACTACTAATAATAATAATAATAATAATAATAATAATAATAGATAATAAATCGCCCTCTAATGTCTCGCTCTCTAGATTACAAACCTAATAGCCTAGGCCTATCATCAAGGTTTTCGAGGACTATTAATTTTGACTGTACCTTCTGGTCACAATAACAAAGACGCCAGCTTGAGCCAAACTTGTGGTGCGTTCCGGTATATTGGTGAGAGAGAGAGAGAGAGAGAGAGAGAGTGTGTGTGTGTGTGTGTGAAAGAGAGATATTTATAGTTATAGCCAAATCTATGGTGGGTTCTGTTACATTGGTGTGTGTGTGTGTGTGTGTGTGTGTGTGTGAGTGAGAGTGAGAGAGTGAGTATGTGTGAGAGAGAAAGAGAGGGTGTTGTAGCAGATCTGTGGGGGGGTTCCGGTACATTGGTGGGTGTTTGTATGGCAACTGGTGTGTGTGTGTGTGTGTGTGTGTGTATGTATGTATGGCAGCTGGTGTGTGTGACAGCTGGTTAGTGTGTGTGTGTACTGTATGTGTCAGCTGGTCAGCGAGATTTTGTGTATATATTATTGAAATATATTGAAGAACAT
>CM064506.1:12863876-12871376 GCA_032716605.1 Paralithodes platypus | reverse complement strand
GGCTGAGCTTGCGTATTCCATCTTGGTCTGTTGTCTTGTTTGTGTTGTTGTTGGTGTGTGTGTGTGTGTGTGTGTTTATTATGATATATTTTCTTCTTGGTAAATATCTGTTCAGATATTTCCTATATAATTGTTTTTTGTTTTGTTTTTTGACGTTCGGCCCATTGGTTTGGCGATTTTAACACCTTTCACCCCATTTAATTGTAAATTTTAAGAACTTTCGAGTTTCGTGCTATTTTGGCGTCGATTTTTTCCTGGCGAGCGATAGCAAGCCTGTTATTTTAAGAGTAACCGGCCTACGGCCGGAACATTTTTCTACTGAAAAATGTACAAATATAATATTATCTTGAAGGGGGTCTAGGGGGTGTTTGTCTAAGCTTGATGGAGGTCTAGCGAGGAAACTAAAAAAATATATGAATAAATTAATTAATAGACCAAACAACCAGCCACTGTCCCCTTAACCCCTTCTGTACCAGGGACGTCCTTTTTCATCTAATCTGGTAACTATTAGACGATTCTATTTAGTTTAGGAAAGATCTCTAGCCATTATAAAGCTTTGAACTCTCCATCAACCCTTTTAACTACCACAGATCCTGCCTAAGCTGCACAATATCGTCTAAATGTAGCTAGAATACAATATAACTCACGTCGCTGGTATTCAAAGGGTTAATCTCATGTGTTCTATACTGCACACACAATGTTTACAGTGCATGCAGATGAAATATAAACAAACAAACAATGTAAACAGAATAGCTATAGTCTATTCGCTGTAAGTAGGCGAGAAACCATGACCTCTATCCTCTGTAACTCAAAGAGGGATAGAGCAAATTGGCTGTAAATTTCAACATCTATTCCTTGACTAACTTCCCAAATGGTAGAAATGTTAGCTCGATTACCCTAGTCGTGTTTTAGTTATAGAAGTTAGAGGTCATGATTTCTCGCCCACTTACAGCGAATAGACTATAGCCTCTTAGCCTTTCCTTGGTGACAAAATGACGTAACGCTCCAGCTGTTCTTTCAGTGGATCCTGCTCATGTTGTTGTTGTTGTTGATGTTGTTGTTGACACCATTTATCATAATTGCCGTGTGGGTGGCATTTCCTGATGAATTAGGTAGTTGTGGTAGTTGTGAATATAGGTTATGTGGTAGTAGGCGTGGTTCTCTCTTCAAAGGCTTTGTTTTGACGGGAACACTTTGTTTCCTTGTTGGACAATGAACATGCATTCATGTTCTGAACTAGCAATTTATGTCTTTGCTTGTTAACAATGTCTCCAGTTCTTAACGGGGGTCACCTGCTTTTTTATCTTTCTCTCCTTTTCTCTCTTGCTCTGGCTTGTATCCATTCGGCCCCATTATAATACTGCTAGCACGGCTGAGGGTACGAACCACGGACAGTCAGGACGAGAGTCCATGCATTTGTCAACTACACCACGGCGTGATAGAGAATATCGGTAGTTAACCATATCATATATACAGTATAATTATTAAGGAGAATAAGAAATCCTACTTGGAGAAAGTATTACATTTCATACCAAGTTGTAGGACTCATATTCCAGAGTACGTTTTCTTGTATTACCCTAAAGATGTCTTGACAGAATTCACAAAAGCCTGGTTTTCCAATGTTTAAATTTCCTGCGATTTTTACTATATATATATATATATATACTGTATATATATATATATATATATATATATATAATTATATATATATATATATATATATATATATATATATATATATATATATATATATATATATATATATATATATATATATATATATATAACATTATTTTGAACCAGTTAACTTCATTGAATATCTTGACTTATTTATGTTTTCCCCAAGATTCTCAGAAGAGGAAGACTTATTGTGTAAATTTTTGGGGTAAGAGGTTAACTAGTGCCGCAGGAAAGAGGATCAGAGAGAAAGAGAGAGAGAGAGAGAGAGAAGATGAATGCAGGAGAGTGTGGTTGCGTATATATACAGTATATATACAGTATATATACAGTATATATATGCAGTAGAGTAGAACCAACTCATGAAAGAATTCTTTCCTTAAATTTCAACTATGACCGTTATATTTTTATTTTGTCAAATAATAATAAATTGAGGAACTGGTTTACGTTCAAAGATAAGATCCCACAAAGTTTGCAATCGTCGGTTGTGTACCACAATTGTAAGTCTCAGTTCGTCGGCAAAACAACTCGGCAGTTCCGGGCTCGTATCAGTGAACACTTTGGCCTTTCCTTCAGAACAGGCCAAATGCTTAACAAAAAAACATAATTTTTGGCCATTAGAGATCGCTCACATGCTCACGACCACCCGATGAGTGATTCCGACTTCAAAATATCCCCAGTTACCCCACAGCCATGGAGTTGCGTATAGCGGAAGCTCTCCATACTATAGTCCGTTCATTCTAGGTTGGGCAGAAATCGTAACCCCTAATCTCTCATAACTCAAAGAGGACTAGCTAGAGTAATTGGGCTAATATGTCTACCAAATAGGAAGACTTGGCTAGGGAATATGTGTATAAATTGACGGCTCATTTGCTCTAGCCCTTTTTGAGTTACATAAGTTGTGCAACCCGGTCTAGGTACCCACAAATCTGCAAGCAATCTACTTTGTTTCTAAGCGGGTGAGTTTTACCCCTAGGTTTCTAAGTGGGTGAGTTTTACCCCTAGGTTTCTAAGCGGGTGAGTTTTACCCCTAGGTTTCTAAGCGGGTGAGTTTTACCCCTAGGTTTCTAAGCGGGTGAGTTTTTTTTTTTTTTTTGAGTTTTTTTTTTTTTTTTTTTTTTTACTTCTAGTTTTCTAAAGTGGGTGAGTTTTACCCCTAGGTTTCTAAGCGGGTGAGTTTTACCCCTAGGTTTCTAAGCGGGTGAGTTTTACCCCTAGGTTTCTAAGCGGGTGAGTTTTACCCCTAGGTTTCTAAGCGGGTGAGTTTTACCCCTAGGTTTCTAAGCGGGTGAGTTTTACCCCTAGGTTTCTAAGCGGGTGAGTTTTACCCCTAGGTTTCTAAGCGGGTGAGTTTTACCCTAGGTTTCTAAGCGGGTGAGTTTTACCCCTAGGTTTCTAAGCGGGTGAGTTTTACCCCTAGGTTTCTAAGCGGGTGAGTTTTACCCCTAGGTTTCTAAGCAGGTGAGTTTTACCCCTAGGTTTCTAAGCGGGTGAGTTTTACCCCTAGGTTTCTAAGCGGGTGAGTTTTACCCCTAGGTTTCTAAGCGGGTGAGTTTTACCCCTAGGTTTCTAAGCGGGTGAGTTTTACTCCTAGGTTTTATAGTTAGTTGTTCCTATTGTCCCCTTATGATTTGCTTTGCTCTTGTTTACAATATGCTAGGTTATAATAGTATGTTAGTTTTTGTTTTTTGTTATATATATATATATATATATATATATATATATATATATATATATATATATAGTATATATATATAGTATATATATATATATATTCTCACTATGACATATAGGCCTACTCAACTCAATTATTGTAAAATAAATTCTCGAAATTATTTAGTCTATCTCCATAGATTTGTCATTTATTTTCGTCTCAATATATGTATGTGTTATCTATCGACCCCGTACACTCTGCGTGCGTAATTATTTGTCGTTAAACATTTTGTTTAGCTTAATAAACCTCGTAATATAACCTATCAAGGAGTTAAATATGTTTACGTAATTTACATTATATAATGTTAATTATTAGCCTAAAATAAGTTTGCTTCTCTTTGTTGTATCAAATATAAGAATATATTGATTTATCGAAACGTCGTCACAATGAGTGTCTCTACCTTCCTCCCTACGTTGGTTCTACTATTTAACATATAGGCCTAGCTGCGTTTTCCAAACAACCAGATGTACAGTATATATATATATATATATATATATATATATATATATATATATATATATATATATATATATATATATATATATATATATATATACCGGTATATATATATATATATATATATATATATATATATATATATATATATATATATATATATATATATATATATATTATATATATGAGTTGAGAGTGAGTAATAAGACTAGTAGTAGGTAATATCTAAGCCCAGATTGATGCCATACGTAAGAACATGTAAGTACACGGAAATCTGCAGAGCGCGGTCGAGTGGAGAGCACGCTCACACGTGAATCTGCTTGACTTGGGTCGATCCCAGCCAAGGCGGACATTTAGTGGGTGTGGTAGTATGTCCTAGGGTGTTTCACTAGCTCGCACCCAGTCGGGGGACACCTCGACGACGTATACAGACTAAACACACATACAAAAGCCACTCCAACAGCTTCCTCTCTCTCCAACACTCCGTCTCCCCTCTCTACACTCTTCAGAACATAGGAAATGTAGAAAGTAGCTACGAGGTGCCATCCCTCAACACCTTCACCTGACGAGGCAGATCCCTTTCACAACAAACCAATATCATACATATGACTATCCACATTACGTTTGAAGCTTTCCGCCGTTTTTGAGCCGATTAAAGTACTGGGCAATATATTCCACAAATACATTTCCAAGCCAATGCTTACCAATGTCTTTTGTAATGCGATATATATATATATATATATATATATATATATATATATATATATATATATATATATACAGTATATAGTTTGAAGCCATGTGTACAGGTTATTTCGCATTCATTCACCTTTAATACTTTACTAATGATCCCTTTGTTGATTCATTGAATTCCACTTAAACACCTGCATCATATCTCCTCTACATCTTCGCCTTTCTGATGAACGATAATCATATGTTAAATGTCTAATATTGTGGATCATTGTTGTCATTCTACCTTGGATTGCCTCTAGAGAGTCTATATTCATTCTATAATAAGGGCACCAAAACCGAACAGCATAATCAACATGAGGTCTCACTAATGACAAGTAAAGTTTCACGATAACGTCACCAGTGTTGTTACTCACACTGCTAGAGACGAACCCGAGAATCCTGTTTGCCTTGTTACGAACGCTCATACATTGTTTTTTAAGCTACAGATCATTGTTAATAAACACACCCAAATCTTTTTCCTAGCTTGATTTTTCTAATCCCGTATTAGCTTGTTTATATTATTTATTTTAATTCATCTTCCCTATCTATAATACCTTGCATTTGTCTATGTTAAAATTCATATGCCAATTTACTGACTATGTATGTAAGTTATCTAGATCCCTTTGGAGGTACTCTGTATCACTATTCGGATATACTTGTCTCCCCAGTTTGGTATCACCTGCGAAGTTACTAATCCTACTAGTTAGTTTTGTCTATGTGGATGAGGAAGACAAAAGGCAGACCTGCCTGTGACAAGTGCCTCCCCCAGAGTTGAAAGAGTGCAAAAAAAAAATAACAAAAAAAATATTTTGTGGCAGAAAGAAGTGTGGTGTGCTTGTTTAGTGTAGTGAAGTAGATAGCAGGAGGAGGTGTTTGTGAGAGCTATCTGGATCACTCTGTGTAGGTGAGGCACAAACAGAAACAGTAAGGGAAGACAAAACAAATTAAACGAGTTCCAGAAAGTCCTTATCAAATGCCTGTAGGACTCCCCTGGTTATTGCCTTGTTTGATGATACATAAATCAAGGTCGTGTATGTATATAACATACAACAGAGGGCCTAGTACAGATCCCTGGGGGCAACACTTTTTGCTGAACCCCATTCTGACTAAAACCATTTATGCCGACTCTCTGCTTCCTACCAGTTAACCATGACCTAATCCACTTAAATAACGACCCACCTATGCCTTCTGCTTTTAACTCTCTCATTGATCTCTCAGGAGGAACTCTGTCGACGGCTTTACTGAAATCCAAATATTATATCATATGGCTCATCATTATCTACTGCTTCATATACCTATGAGATAATTATAACTAAGCAAATAAGAAAGGCAAAAAGTCCCATGTTGAGAAGAATTAATAAAGTTAAAAGTGTCTAGGTGGTTTCTAATTTCCCTACATACATACATACATACATACATACATACATACATACATACATACATACATACATACTTATTTACATAGATATATTGATAGATAGACACTGACAGGAAGATATGAAATAAATTATTGTATTGTATTTTGGTAGTTTATAATGAAAGGATGCGCACCGAAAAATGTTTGTGGTAGAGATGATTACAGAGAGAGAGAGGGGGGGGGATTAAGTGAGTGATTGTGCGTGTGTGTGTGTGTGTGTGTGTGAGAGAGAGAGAGTGTGTGTGTTTGTGTGTGTGTGTTGAGTTTTATGTATGTTGGTGAAGTATAATTGTGATTACAGTATGTGTGGCTTGGAGAATGTTCCGAAATTAATGAGGGTGGTGACGTCATGATTGTTATCGATCGTGCCTATGTATACACACACACACACACACACACACACACATACACTATAACTAACTCACTGACACACTCAACACACGCTCTCTCTCTCTCTATCTACCTATCCATTTCACACACACACACACTCTCTCTCTCTCTCTCTCTCTCTCTCTCTCTCTCACCAGCAGACAGCAGAGGTCATGAAGAAAGCAGACATTGCACGTGATTAATAGGCAGACTTCAACATAGATCACACGATATTGGGGGGGCTCGGTAAGGAGAGAGAGAGAGAGAGAGAAAGAGAGAGAGAGAGAGAGAGATATCTACGGTGATCTTTGTAATCTTGTAAATTTGGTAATATTGCATGCTGGGTTTAGAGAGAGTACAAAGGAAATCAAGCAACAACAGGTATAGTGACCCTTCTAGGCTGCTTGTCCTCCAAAACACTGAGGATCATGTGTCCAAACAGTGGTTTAGAGTGGGTAAGGGAACATTGGAAAGGGAACTACTGCCCTGGAACTAATGTCCGTGGCAGAATTAGGAAGTTAGTAGGGGACATATGGGTTAGTAACTGAGGGGGGGATACAATAAAGTTATTCATTTACAAACGCAGTCAGTCGCGGGTTTGATGCGAGATATTTGTCTAGGCGGAGTTTAAATGAATCAACGGTGCTGCAGTCTATAACGTCTCGGGGAAGCCCATTCCACAAGTTGACAACTCGATTGAAGAAGAAATTCTTTGATTCGTGTGAGTTAAAAGATTTACCAATAATTTTGCAACCGTTTCCCCGCGTGTAATTAGATTGGTCGATAGTGAAGTACTTACTACAGTTCATATTGTCGATGCCTTTGATGATTTTGAGCACTTGAATTACGTCACCTCTTAATCTGCGCTGGGTTATAGGAAATAGATTTAATTCTCTAAGACGCTCTTCGTATGGTTTGTTCTTCAGGCTAGGTATCATTTTGGTAACTCTACGTTGAACTCGTTCTAGCTTGTTTATATCTTTTTGGTAATAAGGGCACCAGGATTGAACGCAGTATTCCAGAAGAGGGTGGACTAAGGAATTGTAAAGGGTTAGGATAACTTCTTTGGATTTATGCTCAAATGACCTGCCTATAAAGCCAATTATTTTGTTAGAGAGAGAGAGAGAGAGAGAGA
>CM064506.1:12841376-12858876 GCA_032716605.1 Paralithodes platypus | reverse complement strand
GACACCATACAGGGAATTACATGACACCATACAGGGAATTCCATGACACCATACAGGGAATTCCATGACACCATACAGGGAATTACATGACACCATACAGGGAATTCCATGACACCATACAGGGAATTCCATGACACCATACAGGGAAGTACATGACACCATACAGGGAATTCCATGACACCATACAGGGAATTACATGACACCATACAGGGAATTCCATGACACCATACAGGGAATTCCATGACACACCATACAGGGAATTACATGACACCATACAGGGAATTACATGACACCATACAGGGAATTCCATGACACCATACAGGGAATTCCATGACACCATACAGGGAATTACATGACACCATACAGGGAATTCCATGACACCATACAGGGAATTCCATGACACCATACAGGGAATTCCATGACACCATACAGGGAATTCCATGACACCATACAGGGAATTACATGACACCATACAGGGAATTCCATGACACCATACAGGGAATTCCATGACACCATACAGGGAATTCCATGACACCATACAGGGAATTCCATGACACCATACAGGGAATTACATGACACCATACAGGGAATTCCATGACACCATACAGGGAATTCCATGACACCATACAGGGAATTCCATGACACCATACAGGGAATTACATGACACCATACAGGGAATTACATGACACCATACAGGGAATTACATGACACCATACAGGGAATTCCATGACACCATACAGGGAATTACATGACACCATACAGGGAATTCCATGACACCATACAGGGAATTCCATGACACCATACAGGGAATTACATGACACCATACAGGGAATTACATGACACCATACAGGGAATTCCATGACACCATACAGGGAATTACATGACACCATACAGGGAATTCCATGACACCATACAGGGAATTACATGACACCATACAGGGAATTCCATGACACCATACAGGGAATTCCATGACACCATACAGGGAATTACATGACACCATACAGGGAATTACATGACACCATACAGGGAATTCCATGACACCATACAGGGAATTCCATGACACCATACAGGGAATTCCATGACACCATACAGGGAATTCCATGACACCATACAGGGAATTCCATGACACCATACAGGGAATTTGACAAAGGGCATTTTTTATAGAGTTGATTAAGGGGGGTGACCTGCTTTTTTTCTCTCCTTTTCTCTATTTATCTGGGTTGTATCCATTCGGCCCCATTCAGCCTACTGTTTAAAGACGTTTATCCCCATCCAGGTATAATTTTTTTTCCTGGCGAGCGATAGCGAACCAGCATTGTATGTAGAAATCCAGCTTCGCCGGAGACATTTTTCTATCGAAAAATGTACAAATTTAACCTGCAGTCAAAAAACATTTCTTGAAATATGCTGAAGAAATCGACACCTGGATGGGGATAAACGTCTTAAAATAGTAGGCT
Source organism: Paralithodes platypus (assembly GCA_032716605.1). Classification (NCBI taxonomy): domain Eukaryota; kingdom Metazoa; phylum Arthropoda; class Malacostraca; order Decapoda; family Lithodidae; genus Paralithodes; species Paralithodes platypus. Next base: position 12,857,419 of record CM064506.1, on the reverse strand, counting down.
GAATGGGGCCGCATGGATGCAACCAACAGAAAGAGGGAGAGGGAGGAACAAAAAGGAGGTGGGGCCCCTTAATATCATGGACTCTCGTATTGACTGTCGGTGGTTCGGTGGTATCCTGGAATTTATGGATCCTACGACTTGAATATCAAATGGAGTATTATCTCCAAGTAGGATTACCCTTTTCCTTAATATGAAAAGTAAAAGGTCAAGCATTCTTCGTCACGCCGTGTTCAGAGTTGATTCAAACATGAACTCTCGTCATGACTGTCGGGGGTTCGAGTCCGGCTGAGAGCAAGAAATATTTCGTAGCTCACATATATATATATATATATATATATACTTAAAGCCATACATACATACATGCAAACGATACACAGATAGACAATGAAATGACGGGGCTGACAGACAGACAGGCTAGGAAATTATAGGTTATTTTGGAGGGAGGCTGGGGGTGTGAATGTGTGTGTGTGTGTGTGTGTGATGTACAAGGTTGGTCACACAATGCATCATGAGGAGTTAAGTGTTCCCGTACTGTAAACATTATTACACACACACACACGACTACACACACACACACACACACACACACACACACACACACACACGACTACACACACACACACACACACACGACTACACACACACACACACGGTTACACACACACACACACACACGACTACACACACACACACACACGACTACACACACACACACACACACACACACACATATATATACATTATATATAACTGGGTTTTTATTGGATCTCTCTCTCTCTCTCTCTCTCTCTCTCTCTCTCTCTCTCTCTCTCTCTCTCTCTCTCTCTCTCTCTCTCTCTCTCTCTCTCTCTCTCTCTCTCTCTCTCTCTCTCTCTCTCTCTCTCTCTCTCTCTCTCTCTCTCTCTCTCTCTCTCTCATTTCCGCCTCCTTTTGTCTACCTGACCTTTGCCTCCAGAATTCGTTGGTAACTGGTACAAGAACCCCCCCCCCCTACCCTTTAGCACAACAGGACCCATAAATGTACGGTAGTGTGCAGGTATATTTGCCACCGCACCTCCCTATGATAAATACGAGACGGTGAACATTAAGGGAGCCCACCTCGCATTTTTGTTTTCTCTTTCCCTCTCTCTTTGGCTTGTATCCATTCGGCCCCATTCAGCCTTCTGTTTTAAGATGTTTACCCCCATCCAGGTGTCAATATTTTGCTGGTGAGCGGTAGCGAACCAGCATATATATATTTTTTTATTTTGCCAGGAAGCTAAATTTGTAAATTTTTCAATAGAAAAATGTCTCCGGCGAAACCGGATTTCTCCATACAATGCTGGCTCGCTATCGCTCGCCAGGAAGAAATCGACTCTTGGATGGGGATAAACGTCTTAAAACAGTTGGCTGAATGGGGCCGAATGGATACAAGCCAGGGAAAGAGAGAAAAAAAAAACTTAACTACATTGTCAAAAGGAACTCATATTTGTAAATTATATAAGGTACTGTACACATTAAGGGGAGGTATTTAGTTTGTTCCCTAGACCTCCAGCAAGCTTAAAATTACACTCCCTTGAGTCCCTTTCAAGATTAATTTGTACATTTTTCGGTAGAAAAATGTCCCGGCCGAAGGCCGTTTCCTCTTAAGTTACAGGCTCGCTATCGCTCGCCAGGATAAAATCGACACCTGAATGGCACAAAAGGTCTTAAAATGGGGTGAAAGTTCTTAAAATCGCCAAACTAACGGGGCGAACGTTTTATAATATCAAAAGCAATGGGGCTAAACATGAGGGAGAAAGGGGTCAAGAAAAAAATCCCTCAAGTGGAGATCTTCCCTTAATAGTGGCGTTAGGCCTATCTGTTAGTCTATTTTATTATTTTTTGTTTTAATCCATTTTTTTTTTTTTTTTTTTTTTTGTTAAGTTTCTTTGCTAGACTTCCATCAAGCTTAAAACAATCACCCGAAGATTCCCCTTGGAGATGAATTTGTAATTTTTTGGTAGAAAAATGTTCGGGCCCATGGTCGACTCCGCCTTTATTACCGGCTTGCTCTCGCTCGCCAGGAAAAAAGTCGACACCTAATTGGCACGAAAGGTAGTAATATTGGCAAAAATATGGGGTAAAATGTCTTAAAGTTGACAAATTAATGGAACGAACGTCTTTTCATCTCAAAACTAATGGGGCTGATCATGAGGACAAAAATAACTCGCTCACCCTAAATAGGTTACATAATTATATATTGCACATGGATATAACCCAAGAACACCAACCAACCAACAACAACAACAACAACAACAACAACAACAACCCAAGAACACCGTTAATGTGTACTGTTATTAATTATTGGGGTAATTATTTCAAAACCAAGTGTTCAAATATTTACCATGTACTGAAACCTCATTCGTCATTATAGGCACCCTCCATGACTAATGTTATTATAGGCACCCTCCATGACTAATGTTATTATAGGCACCCTCCATGACTAATGTTATTATAGGCACCCTCCATGACTAATGTTATTATAGGCACCCTCCATGACTAATGTTATTATAGGCACCCTCCATGACTAATGTTATTATAGGCACCCTCCATGACTAATGTTATTATAGGCACCCTCCATGACTAATGTTATTATAGGCACCCTCCATGACTAATGTTATTATAGGCACCCTCCATGACTAATGTTATTATAGGCACCCTCCATGACTAATGTTATTATAGGCACCCTCCATGACTAATGTTATTATAGGCACCCTCCATGACTAATGTTATTATAGGCACCCTCCATGACTAATGTTATTCACTTTAAGGGCAGATCTCCACTTGAGGGATTTTTTTCTTGACTCCTTTCTCCCTCATGTTTAGCCCCATTGGCTTTTGATATTATAAAACGTTTGCCCCATTAGTTTAGCGATTTTAAGAACTTTCACCCCATATTAAGACCTTTCGTGCAATTCAGGTGTCGATTTTATCCTGGCGAGCGACAGCGAGCCTGTGATTTTAGAGGAACCGGTCTTTGGCCGGGACATTTTTCTACCGAAAAATGTACAAATTTATCTTGAAAGGGACTCAAGGGGGTGTAATTTTAAGCTTGATGGAGGTCTAGGGAACACACTAAATACCTCCTCTTAAAAGGGCCTCCAGCAATTAACAGGCTTTGAACAATCTCACATAACAATTTTAACTAACACAGGTCCTTCTTAGTCCATGATCCTTCCACCATGTCGTCTAAATAAGCTAGAATAAACTTCAAAACACGTCGCCGGTACAGAAGGGGTTAACGACTAGAGCAATGAAGCTAATATTTTTACCATTTGGGAAGGGTCAATCAGGGAATAGGTGTGGGACTGTACAGCCCATTTCCTGTTGACCTTTTTTTTGAGTTACTGGGGTTAGGGGTCACTATTTCTGGCCGATATATTTTTGGCACAATATAGAACAATCAAGACCAAAAAGTGTGTGTGTTTGTGTGTGTGTGTGTGTGTGTGTGAGTGTGAGTGTGAGTGTGTGTGTGTGTGTGTGTGTGTGTGTGTGTGAGTGAGAGAGAGAGATGGAGAGAGAAAGGGGCATTACAGGCTCGCTATCGCTGGCCCAGAAAATAATCGACACCTGAATTAGATGAAGCGTCATAATATCACCAAACTTATGGGGTGAAGCATCTTAAAATCTCTAAACGAATGGAGCGAAACATGAGAGGTCCAAATAGACCTTCCTCGGCCCCAATAGGATTAACCCCTTTTGTACCGGTGATGTACTTTTTATTATATTCTGGCAACTATTAGACGATTTTTTTCAGTTTAGGAAGGACGTCTACCCATTAAAACGCTACAGACTATCTCAATTAATCCTTTTGGCAACCAGACATACTTCCTAACTTCATAAAATCGTCAAAATGTAACTATAATAAAAGTATAAATTAAGACGTCGCCGGTACAGAAGGGGTTAAGCTAGCAGTGTGTGACATGAAGCCGTTAGTGATAGCGTGTGTTGCTCCAGTATCGTGAGGTTATCTGGGGGGAACAGGGGGTCGTGTGGGAGGAGGGGGTAGGTTATCTTGGAGGGGGGGGGGGGGGTTACCTTACCTTGAGGTTACCTTGAGTTGTTTCGGCCTCCTCAGCGGCTTCGGGTGGGTAGGTCATGGTGGGGTAGGTCATGGTGGGGGGGGGGGGTAGGTCATGTGGGAGGGTGGGTAGGTCATGTGGGAGGGGGGGGTAGGTCATGTGGGAGGGGGGGTAGGTCATGTGGGAAGGGAGGTAGGTCATGTGGCAGGGTGGGTAGGTCATGTGGGAGGGTGAGTAGGTCATGTGGGGGGGGGGGTAGGGTCATGTGGGAGGGGGTAGGTCATGTGGGATGGTGGGGGTAGGTCATGTGGCAGGGTGAGTAGGTCATGTGGGGGGGGGGTAGGTCATGTGGGAGGGGGGTAGGTCATGTGGGAAGGGGGGTAGGTCATGTGGGAGGGGGGGAGGGGGGGTAGGTCATGTGAGAGAGGGGCTAGGTCAGGTGGGTGGGGGGTAAGTCATATGGGAAGGGGGGTAGGTCATGTGGAAAGGGGGTAGGTCATGTGAGAAGGGGGTAGGTCATGTGGGAGAGGGGTAGGTCATGAGGGAGGGGGGGAGGCCATGTGGGAGAGTGGGTAGGTCATCTGGGGGGGGGGGGGGTAATTGTTCCATCAGGTATCGATACATTGCTGCTAAAGAGTTCAATTCACCCGTCAGCCGAAAGTAAACAGACGTATAGATAAGTAGGCTAAATGGTTACCGGTACAAGATTTGAAGTCTGGTATATGGAGCCTGTGGTTTCAATGGCCTATTTAACCCTTTCAAGATACGATGACGCATTTCTTTTCTGTTTTAGGCTATTATTTGGCGATTTTATTCAGATTCGGAAGGGTATATGGAAATCAGAGGGTTAATTGAGGTAGTCTTTACCCTTTTATCTCTCACAGATCCTTCCTAAGTTGCATTAAATCGTTCTAATGATAGCCAGAATAAACTGTCAGAACTCAGCATGGTCGTCAAGGGGTTAATTAAAATTCCTTTATACCAATTCAAGCTTCATGTTAAAACTGCTTGATTGTAATTGCCTTACTCCAATTTCTAAAAGCATTTCATTAATTGAAAATACAACAAAACGGTATTGTGTTGTGAATGAATGTCTGTTACTGAAATTTTAATCAACAGTTCTTCGAAAACTGTGATAGTAATGTTTGTGGACTCTAAAGAAAGGGACATTATGAGGATGGGTTTTTTCCCGGACCGCCTTCTCCCTCATGTTGCATTGTCTCGTTTAGGTTTGGTACTAATTCATATGGGTGCATTGCCTTTTATGTTCGTGACTATACCTGTATACGGTATTTATGTCTTCTATATCCATGTTAGTATAATATATATATATATATATATATATATATATATATATATATATATATATATATATATATATATATTGAACTATTGATTTAGACTACATACCTGAGGGTTGTCGTGAGTCGCATGTTACAAGGGATGTGCATGCAGACACTCAAGGTGTACTGTATATATGTATGTGTGTGTGTGTATATGTGTGTGTTTGTGAGTGTTTGTGTGTCTGTGTCTGTGTATTTGTTTGTGTGAAGGTGTGTGTGTGTGTATATATATGTGCGTGTGTGTGCAAGTGTGTTTGTGTGTGTGTGTGTGCGTATGTGTGTGTGTATGTGTAAGTGTGTGTGTTTGTGAATGAAGGTATGTGTGTGTAAGTGTGTATGTATGTACAGTATGTGTGTGCGTGTGTGTGTGTTACATAATGACATGAATGCAGACAGCCAAGGGCACGAGTGAGGGATATAGGATATAGGAGTCTGTCTCTCAATAGATAGATACATACATACATAGATAGATAAAATGATTGATAGATATATACATATATAGATGAAAGGATTGATAGATAGATACATAGATAAAATGATTGATTGATAAATAGATACATAGATAGATAAAAGGATTGATTAATAGATAGATACATAAATTAATAGATACATAGCTAGATAAAAGTATTGATAGAAAGATAGATAGATACATAGCTAGATAAAAGGATTGATTAATAGATAGATACATAAATTAATAGATACATAGCTAAGTAAAAGGATTGATAGATAGATAGATAGATACATAGCTAGATACAAGGATTGTTAGATTGATAGATAGATAGATAGACCTACAGCCAGACAGAGAGGTAGATGTAGAAATAGAGTGATAGATAGATAGATAGATAAAAGGACACACATACATATAGATAGATAGCTAGACAGATAGATATATAAATATAGAGATAGATAGATATATACACAGTCAAGGGCAGAGGTTGAAGGGAAGCAAACATAAGAACACGATATATAAAAAAATAAAACAATTTAATCATTCTTCAAGGTGTTGTCAGTATCATAGGAAATATGGACTGTAAATTAAAGGAGATAATATTATATCAGTAATATATTAATATATAATACACAGATATAGTTGTATGACCTTGATTGCTCATAGTGGTGTAAAACAATAAAGAAGGCAGATAATAATAAACAAATCGAAAACACTATATATATATATATATATATATATATATATATATATATACGGTATATATATATATATATATAAGAGGAGAATAGAAGACATATTTAGAACGAAATAATTATTAGCATGAAGATATTAGGCTGCAATAAGAGAGAGAGAGAGAGAGAGAGAGAGAGAGAGAGAGAGACAGAGAGAGAGAGAGAGAGGTCGTGGCTGGCGGCTGCATCTGTCATCCTTCCGTTTATGGGAACACACACATACACACGCACATACACCACACTTTCACACACACACCTTCGCGCACACACACATACATACACCTTCACAAACGCACACACACACACACACCTTCATATACACACACACACATGCACATACACACACACACACACACACACACACACACCTTCGCGCACACTAACACACAATTTCACACACACTCGTCTTCATACGCAAACACACGCACTCACGAATATACACACATGCATACATAGGCTACACCTTATCACGTGGTAACGCACATACACAAACACACCCACGCACGCAGACCTCACACGCACGTAATCACACAACCCTGCACACCCTTTCACACTCAGTCTCAAGACCACCCACGCACATACAGATAAAAGTGAAGAATTTCACATGTCCAGTTTTGGTCACCTTACTATAAAGAGGCTTTGACACTTTGTGTACAACGGAGAGTAAATAAATGATTCCCCGACTAAAAAATATACCTTATGAGGAACGACTAAAATATACCTTATGAGGAACGACTAAAATATACCTTATGAGGAACGACTAAAATATACCTTATGAGGAACGACTAAAATATACCTTATGAGGAACGACTAAAATATACCTTATGAGGAACGACTAAAATATACATTATGAGGAACGACTAAAATATACCTTATGAGGAACGACTAAAATATACATTATGAGGAACGACTAAAATATACCTTATGAGGAACGACTAAAATATACCTTATGAGGAACGACTAAATATACATTATGAGGAACGACTAAAATATACCTTATGAGGAACGACTAAAATATACCTTATGAGGAACGACTAAAATATACATTATGAGGAACGACTAAAATATACCTTATGAGGAACGACTAAAATATACCTTATGAGGAACGACTAAAATATACATTATGAGGAACGACTAAAATAACCTTATGAGGAACGACTAAAATATACCTTATGAGGAACGACTAAAATATACATTATGAGGAACGACTAAAATATACCTTATGAGGAACGACTAAAATATACATTATGAGGAACGACTAAAATATACCTTATGAGGAACGACTAAAATATACCTTATGAGGAACGACTAAAATATACATTATGAGGAACGACTAAAATATACATTATGAGGAACGACTAAAATATACCTTATGAGGAACGACTAAATATACATTATGAGGAACGACTAAAAATATACCTTATGAGGAACGACTAAAATATACCTTATGAGGAACGACTAAAATATACCTTATGAGGAACGACTAAAATATACCTTATGAGGAACGACTAAAATATACATTATGAGGAACGACTAAAATATACATTATGAGGAACGACTAAAATATACATTATGAGGAACGACTAAAAATATACCTTATGAGGAACGACTAAAATATACCTTATGAGGAACGACTAAAATATACCTTATGAGGAACGACTAAAATAGTTAAACTTATTTACTATGACAAGCTGCAAAATAAGAGGGGACCTAATCCAAATGTTTAAAATGATCAAAGTCCATGACAACATGGATACAGGTGAGTATACTTCACACTAGATAACTCGAATTATACAAGAAACAATGGTTACACAATTTTCGGAGAGGTGTTTCATTCAATTAAAGCGAAGCCCTTCTTTCTCAACAGAGTGGTCAACTTACGGAATGAAGTGCTTAGAGATGTTGTAGAGTGCCACAGAGTCCAGACATTTAAGGGGAGACTGGCCGTTTGTTTGGTCTATTAATTCATTTATTCATATATTTGTTTTAGTTTCCTCCCTAGACCTCCATCAAGCTTAGAAAAACACCCCCTAGACCCCCCTTCAAGATAAATGTGTAAATTTTTCGGTAGAAAAATTTCCCGGCCGATGACCGGTTCCTCTTAAAATTGCAGGCTCGCTATCGTTCGCCAGGAAATAATCGACACCCAAATGGCACGGAAGGTCTTAACATTGACAACGAAATGGGGCGAAAGGTGTTAAAATCGCCAAACTAATGGGCCGAACGTCTTATAATCTCAAAACTAGTGGGGCTAAACTTGAGGGAGAAAGGGGTCCAGAAAAACGGTCTGCCTCCCTTTAAGTACCATGTTGACAAATAAATATGTTGCCATGAATCCCCGACTGACAGTGTTTGTGCCGAGTAATGTGACCGATCAGTATCATTTATAGTAGGAGCATTTTGTTTCTGAATCAGTCTTTCTGGAGCTGAAGCCATTCAGTTGATTACTGTGGCATCTTTATATATATATATATATATTTATATATATAATATATTAAGTCTGTTGTTGCTTGTCTTCCTTTAAAGCCATATTCTGAAGCATATTTTGAAATGGGGCGATGTTATATCGTTTGGTTTCGATACAGATTTCATTAAAAGCTTCTGAATCGCAGTTCTACATTATATAAAATAGTATGTTTGTATCCCTCTAGCCCCACAAGGGACTGGAATTTTCGAAAAGGGGCTTCAGTCCTGACGTTATGCTTTACTTACAGTGTGCTGGCTTAATAATCCAATAGGGTTGATAGCCTCTGAAGTCCTATTTTAACTAACTAACTGTCTTGCCCCAAAGTAGGTCTTTAACGGGAGAAACACAAAAATAATATATATATATATATATATATATATATATATATATATATATATATATATATAATTATGAATTGTTCAATTATACGTTAACTTATTGGAGTTTAAACCCCGTAGAGTTTATTACATAAGACTTTATTATTGTGCTAGGGCAGGGCTATGATTAGGGCGGGAATATGGTTTGGTCGACTCTTTAAGGGAGCTTTACATTTGTTCGCCCCCTTCTCCCTAATGCTTAGCCTCATTAGTTTTGACATTTTAAGCGTTTGCCCCATTAGCGTGGCGATTGTAAGACCCTTTGTCCCATTTCTTTGTCAATATTAAGTCTTTTCGTGCTATTTAGGTGTTCATTCTATCCTGGGGAGTGATAGCAAGCCTTCACTTTAGGAGAAACTGGTCTTCCGCCGGGACAGTTTTACCGAAAAATGTGTAAGTTTTTCTCGAAGCCCCCCGGGGTGTAATTATATATATATACCGTATATATATATATATATATATATATATATATATATATATATATATATATATATATGTATTTATTATTTTAAGCTCGGTGGAGGTCTAGGGAGCAAATTGCCACCCCCCCCCCCCCCCCCCCTCCCACCCCCCTTTAACCTGGACAGGATACGGCTACCTCGGCTATAGTGTATTCACTGTAAGTAGGCGAGAAATAATGACCTATCCTCTGTAACTCAAAAAGGGCTAAAGCAAATGGGCTGCAAATTTCCACATCTATTCCTTGACTGACTCTTCCCAAATTATAAAAATATTAGTTTGATTACTCTAGTCCTTTTTGAGTTACAGAGGTTAGAGGTCATGCTTTATCGCCTACTTACAGCGGATACACTATAGTTTATAGTAATTCTGTCATCCGTAATCATCTATCATCACTATTTCTTGACCCCTAGCCTTTTTAACTGAAAAAGGGCTAGAGTAATCGAGCCAATATTTTTACCTTTTAGGAAGGGTCAACCAAGGAATAGATGTGGAAATGTACAGCCCATTAGCTCCAGCCCTTTTTGAGTGAGATACAGAGGTTAGCAGTCACGATTTCTGGCCTGCCTATACTGAATAGAGTATAGTTACCCTGAAATTGGCCTTTAACCTGTGTAACTCAAAAAGGGCTAGAGCAAACGGGTTGTAAACGTTCACACCCGTTTCCCGACCGACTCTTCCCAAACGGTACAAATGTTAGCTCGATTATTCTAGTCTTTGTCTAGCAATATAGGTTAGTGGACAGGATTGCTGGCCTGCCTATAATGGGTGGAGTAATGTTACCAATACCAGTGCAAAATAGTCTCCAAATGTTGTCAATAAAGCGCTCCTCCTCAAATGGTACGTTTATCCATTCTGTCTGTTTTTCTTAGTTTTTATTAAGGGGGTAGGTTTATTTTTTGGTCTATACATTTATCTATTTATCTATTTTTAGTTTCCTCGCTATTTCTCTATCAAGCTTTAAATAAACACCTCCAATACCCCTCTTCGAGATAAATGTGTACATGTGCCAGCCTAAAGTGCAGGCTCGGTATCACTCGCCAAGAATAAAATCGACACCTAAGTGGCACAAAGTATTGACATATATATGGGGCGAAAGGTCTTAAAACCTCCAAACTAATGGAACGAACGTCTTAAAATCTAAAAAAAAATAATGAGGCTAAACACGAGGGAAAAAGGGATCCAGAAAAAAACTATCTCCCCCCTCCACCCCTTTCACGATAACAATAATGATAGGACGAGATATGATAGTGCCAAATGTATTAGTTTCCCATGTAAGGGAGTTATCTAATATTCCGTTTTCCAATAGATTCTTTGCGCGAGGAAGACGGCAAAGCGCAAATATTTTCGGAACTTATGGAACGATAGGAGCAAGCTAAACCCCCCCCCCCCTTTAACGATAATGACGTAGTTTGGCAGCTTATTCTGGCTATCGTTAGACGATTTTATGCAACTTAGGAAGGATATGTGGAAATATTTAGGATAAGGACTATCTTAAAACCTTTTGACTTCCATACCCTTCGCAATCTTAATAAAATCGTAATAATAGGAATAAAACAGAAAACAATGCGACTTCCATGCCCTTCCCAATCTTAATAAAATCGTAATAATAGCAATAAAACAGAAAACAATGCGACTTCCATGCCCTTCCCAATCTATAATAAAATCGTAATAATAGCAATACAACAGAAAATAAACGCGTCATGGGATCTTCCGATGGCTGAGAGGTCACAGAGATACATGTTGACCTTTAGAGTCCCTTTATGCTGTGAACAGATTATCCTATTGTTATTTAATGTTGCTAGTCATTGTCTCTTAAGGGGACATGGGTCGTTTTTCTGGTCACTTTTCTCCCTCTTGTTTAGCCCCATTAGTTTTCAGATGTTAAGATGTTTGGCCCATTAGTTAGTCGATTTTAAGACATTTCGCCCCATTTTTTCATCAATATTTAGACCTTTCGTGCTATTTAGGTGTCATTTTTTCCCTGGCGAACGATAGTGAGCCTGTAATGTTGGAAGAACCGACCTTCGGCCGGGAAATTTTTCTACCGAAAAATGTACAAATTTATCTAGAAGGGGGATCTAATGGATTTTTTTTTGTTTTATTTAATGGAGGTCTAGGTAGGAAACTAGAAAAAGAATGAATACATGCAAAAATCTCCCAAAAAGTGAATCATCTCCCCTTAACTTACACACACACACACACACACACACACACACACACACACACACACACACACACACACACACACACACACACAGCCGCTTTGTTCTGACCGCGAAGTTAAGGGTTCAAGTACCCCTGAATCCTAAAGGTTTTTCGACTATCCAAATGGAGAGGATTGTATCGTGGTCCCTTCCTAGCCAAGCTGCTCAACTATCAGCTTGTGTTTGCCTACACGTACTCTTGCAAGTGCCTCTGCGTATGTACTATAAATGGAACTCAGGCACCTCACGGTCGCTGAAGGTCGCATGTGATCGTAGTTAAGGTCGAATAAGCGCTGTACTTTTGCTAAGTTAAGTAAAACTGTACATTTTCAGCCTCATGGCTGCAACTGAACAATAAACCGACAATTATTATATATAGTTATTTGTATACACACACGTGTGTATATATATATATATATATATATATATATATATATATATATATATATATATATATATATATATATATATATATATATATATATATATATATATATATACAGTAGGCCTATACAGTATATACTGTATATAGTATCCATCTATATCTCTATATCGTTCTCTCTCTCAGGTCACGAGGTCATGATAGATAGATAGGTACCCACATAAATAGTTAGATAGATTTATAGACTCAGACTCAATATTTTATTTCGTAAAAGCTACATAAAACTTTGTACATAATAAGAGAATTGTGAAGCACATTGTGATAGATACATATATATATATATATATATATATATATATAGAGCGAGAAGTGGATACAGTAGACGGATAGATAGATCATGTTTTCGGTGTGGATGCAAATAGTATGTTGAGAAACCCGTTTAGCATCTGTTGTTTCACTGTGACCAGAGAGAGAGAGAGAGAGAGAAAGAGAGAGAGAGAGAGAGAGAGAGAGAGAGAGAGAGAGAGAGAGAGAGAGAGAGAGAGAGAGACTGATAGGACAAAGGAGTACAAAGGAAATCAAGCAACAACAGATCTAGTGACCCTTCTAGGTTGCTTGTCCTCCAAAACACTGAGGATCAAGTGTCCAAACAGTGGTTTAGAGTGGGTAAGGGAACATTGGAAAGGGAATTACTGCCCTGGAACTAATGTCCGTGGCAGGATTAGGAAGTTAGTAGGGGACAGATGGGTTAGTAACTGAGGGGGGGATAAAAAAAAGTTATTCATTTACAAACGCAGTCAGTCGTGGGTTTGATGCGAGATATTTGTCTAGGCGGAGTTTAAATGAATCAACGGTGATGCAGTCTATAACGTTTCGGGGAAGCCCATTCAACAAGTTGACAAACTTCGATTGAAAGAAGAAATTCTTAGATTCGTGTGAGTTAAAAGATTTACCAATAATTTTGCAACCGTTTCCCGCGTGTAATTAGATTGGTCGATAGTGAAGTACTTACTACAGTTCATATTGTCGATGCCTTTGATGATTTTGAACACTTGAATTACGGTAAGTCACCTCTTAATCTGCGCTGGGTTAAAGGAAATAGATTTAATTCTCTAAGACGCTCTTCGTATGGTTTGTTCTTTAGGCTAGGTATCATTTTGGTAACTCTACGTTGAACTCGTTCTAGCTTGTTTATATCTTTTTGGTAATAAGGGCACCAGGATTGAACGCAGTATTCCAGAAGAGGGCGGACTAAGGAATTGTAAAGGGTTAGGATAACTTTGGATTTATGCTCAAATGACCCTGCCTATAAATCCAATTATTTTGTTGCCTTCTTAACAACTTCTGAACATTGTTGACTCGGTTTTAGGTTACTCGATATTGTTACTCCCAGATCGGTTTCTCTGTTTACATTCTTAAGCTGAGTGCCATTCATCCGAAATTTCATCGAATAGTTTGCTTTCTCATTTAGGTATCCGATATGTAGTACTTTACATTTATCCACATTGAAACTCATTTGCCAAATTTGGGCCCAACATGACAATTTATCTAGATTGTGTTGCATATCGTCAACTTGTTCTTTTGAGAGTACGCTATTTGCAATTTTTGTATCGTCAGCAAATTTTGAGATTGTACAGGTGAGACCCTCATCTATGTCGTTGATGTAAATTAGAAAGAGAATTGGTCCTAGTACCGATCCCTGGGGTAACCGCTACTTACATTGGTCCATTTTGATGCCTTACAGTTTAATGACTACTCTTTGCTTTCTGTCGCTGAGCCAATTTTCTATCCATTTCAACACACCGTCTTGTATTCCATGCGCTTTTAGTTTTAGCAGTAAACTTTTGTGGGGAACTTTGTCAAAGGCCTTTTGAAAATCAAGGTATATAATATCTACAGCTTTTCTCTCCTCGTAGAGGGTGAGGATATCGTGGAAGAAGTCTAAGAGGTTTGTTAAACAGGAACGTTTTTTACGAAAGCCGTGTTGAGTATCTTTAAGTATGTTATTTTCCTCTAAGTGATTTACGAGTCTGTCTCGTATGACCGTTTCTAGCATTTTACATACAACTGAGGTTAAGCTAATTGGACGATAGTTACTGGGTAGGGATTTGCTGCCTTTTTTGAATATCGGTGTTACGTTGGCTAGCTTCCACTGATCGGGCATAGTTCCAGACTGCAAGGATTTATTGAGTAGTAATGTCAGTGGTTTTAGGAGAGCTCATCCTTAGCTTCCTTTAGAACGCTAGGCGAGATTGTATCAGGTCCAGGCCTTTTATTTACCTTGAGTTTATCTAAGCCATTCAATACTTCTCTTCTCTGTAACGGTGATATTGCTTAGAACATGATTAGTCAATCTGAATCGGCGATGGTGTAGGGATATCACTGAGGTCTTCTGTTTGTAAAAACTGCATGCAAAGAAGGTATTGAGGGCATTACTCATTTGTTCTTCGTCTTTGGTGATTCTCCATTTTCATCGACTAACGGTCCAACAGTTGAAGTAACAACTTTTTTCTTTCCTGATATAAACTATAGAATTCTTTCGGGGTTGTTTGTTACTTTGATTCGCAATATGTAACTCTAAGGTCTTTTTACTTTGCTTAATTAACTTTTTGGCTTTGCGTCGTAGCTCTACAAATTTCAGCCGTTCTTCGTCATTTTGTGAGGATTTTAATCTATCATTAGCAAATTGTTTAGCAAGCAGGCAATGTGAAATATCTTTATTCCACCATTTGGGCTTATTATTCTGGCCTGGACGCCGGTTTCTGATGGTATGCAGTCTTGCACTGCTTTTAGGTAAGTGGCTTTCGAATAACTTCCAAGATGTATTTATGTCGTTATTGTGAATTAAAAAGCTCCAGTCAGTTTCTTTAAACATAGCTCTAAGTTTATGGAAGTTTGCTTTCTTGAAATTAGGGACTTTTTCGATGCTACTATTTGGTTCGGTACTAGTAAACTTTAAAGTGAAAGTTATCGTACGATGGTCGCTGTTACTGAATTCACCACCAACATTCAAATTCTCTATTAATTCTTCTTTTGTTGCAAGTACAATGTCAAGAACGTTATTACCACGGGTCGGCGTTCCAACAAATTGATAAAGCGAACTCTCTTGCAAGTTCGTATACAAGTCATGTACGGAGTGTGAAGTAAGAGTATCGCCCCACTTGGTCACAGGTAAATTAAAGTCACCAAAAAATTACGGTATCTTGTGAGTTACTTACATCTGCAATTTGTTCGTAAATTTCTCGGTCAGTTTGCACTGATTGAGCTGGAGGTCTGTATATTAATGCAAGTATTATTTTGGTACCTTTATTATTCCTTTAATTAGCACAAAAGATGCGTCGACGTTCACAATTTGAGGTTTTGACAATAGGGTAGGGTTAAGACTTTCTTTGATATAAAGTAAAACGCCACCTCCATTTCTGATTTATTCGGCTTTTCTCAAACATTACATAACCGGGAAGTGAATACTCTGCTAAAAAGTCTCTATCTTCTGGATTGAGCCAAGATTCTGTTATGCCAATCACATCATAATTTTCTGTAAACACTAGATCCTCTAAATCTGAAAATTTATTGCGTATGCTAC
>CM064506.1:12800691-12841276 GCA_032716605.1 Paralithodes platypus | reverse complement strand
TCTATGTGTGTGCGAGATGATAGTGTACTGAATGCCTGTGTGTGAGAAAGAGGACCGAAACCTGTGCTGTGTGTTGTTTGTGTGTAGTGGTGTGTGTGTGGTGGGGTGTGTTGGTTGTTTGTGTGTCTGTGTTGTGTGTGTGTGTGGAGTGTGTTGTTGGGTTGGTTGTGTGTGTGGTGGGGTGTGTTTTGTGTGTGTGTGTGTGTGAGTGTGTGTGGTTGTGTGGTGTGTGTGTGTGTGGTTTAAAAAGACCCAACGTTCCTACCTTTTTTTTAAAATTGTTCGCTGGAGCCTGTTTGTTATAAAACCAGCAACAATTACCCCATAAAATACTACCTAGGACAGTGGATTTTAGCAGGAAGAGAAGAGAAGGAGAGGAGAAGCCATGGTGCTTGGAGTAACTCTTTTAACCATGTAACATAATATCAGTACCAGTTTGTGTTGGGGAAGATGAATACTAAAGACTCAATTGACTACCATGGCAAACCCCCCCACCGACCCACCACACCGCCCTCCTCCCTTTATAGGAAAACATCCGGATAAGTCAAGGGGCAATACAGGGACCGCACCACAATCCTGCGTTCCTTGACACCCTTTCCCAGACAAACCCCAGCCATTGCCTTAGTAATTTATGCTGGATTGCAACATCATGGCAACATAACCCTAGAGTACCCCACGACAAGTATTCCCTATCACTTCGAAAGTGCCCCGTCTCCTTGATTGTCACTGAAGGTGAGAGCCCCCGGGTGTAGCCCGCTGTAGGGGCTACACCCACCGGTAGTCACAGAGCTTAGCTACACTTACATACGTTGAGATTCAAGGGCAAGTTTGACCGGGCTTATTGTAGAACAGAGAGGAAAGGGAAACCAAGGGAGGCAAATTGGTTTTGGGGAAAGAAAAAAAAAAAGAAAAAGAAAAAAGAAACACACCATCTCACCATCCATTATCCGGGATAGAATTTTGTATACACCAACTAGTGCCGCCAGCCACGACCTTCTTTCTGAACACGACTTACTGTACCACCAACTGAACGATCCTTTTTCCCTATACCACATTATATCCACCTGGTGTTACACTGCTGAATTAGGGGCCATTATGTTAAACAGTATGTGTGTCTCTTTTTTTAAATTATCATCTCCTCCATCCCCAAGGGATATCTCTCATATTCATCTGCCAGCTTTCTACAAGGAGGTTTAGTTGCCACTACATGCGTTATGTAGCCAAAGCCCCCAGACGACCAGTTCCGTTCAAAACTTTGTCATGCTAAGACATTACATGGGAACTTGCAGCTGATGCAACAATGCTGTCCATTCACACGGTTTGTATTGGATTCCTGCGACCGACCCATGTAGGCATACATGGGAAACCTAGTGAAAAACTACCCTAGGTTTGTTTCCTCCACTAAACAGGGCTGGTGAAAAAAACAGCTACCCCCTCTTCTTCATTGAAGGAGCCCGACCGCGAGGATATTGCTCCTAGATCCTCCCGACCCAATTGCACTTCATTGAAAAGCCATGGACGTCATTATATTAAATGCGACATGCCACAACCGACCTTGATAGATATACTAGTCCCCCGGCCTCGATTCTAAAGGGCGACCCTCGTGGGCCCTCTTTCAACCTCGACACTTGTCGGGAGGTTACACCCGCGCCCTTCTCACCCACAGTCTACTTAATCCCCACCCCCTGGATGGGCCCAAACCCCCTGCGGGAAATTTGCCAACACTGTCATACAATTATAATCGGATTATATCACTGTCTGGTTTGTAAACTGTACCTGCATAATTAAATAACCTGAAAAGACCAATAAACTCCTGCGGAGCAACTCTTTAAGAGACATCCCTCTCTGGAATACCGACTCTTTCAATTTTCGCCCACATATGCCATCCTCCTGAAAAAAAGCTATAAAATATATACAATTCTATTACAGTTGAGTTTGGCTTCTCGTGAAGATCGTACTGAAATTACCTACTGTTAACTTAACCCCCCTCTGTCGCCACCTCATCGAACACTAGCCTGATGTAGGGTTCAAGGTCTCAGTGGGCTCTCCATAAAAATAAATGAATCATCATGCATGGTCAGGGGAAAGGAACACCAGGGGAAAAGACCCCAAAAGTCCCAGGAGAATTCCGGCCTCCCGAAGCACCTGAGAAGGTAAGAAGTCCAGGAATATCCCAACTAAGATTCACAGTAGTATATTGGACGCCTCCCTTGGCGCCCTACTAGTCAACAACCCTCTCCCTCCCTTTTCCTGCAACCAACAAACCAGCCTCCTCTACTTGCCGCTCTACCCGGGTACCCCAGGCCGATCGGTACTAGGGGGACACAATTCCTCGTTCTAATTTACATCCAACGATCATAGATGAGGGGTCTCACCTGTACCAAATCTCATAAATTGGGTGACGATACAAAAAATTTGCAATATAGCGTAACTCTCAAAGGAAACAAGTTTGACGATATGAACCAACACAATTCTAGATAAATTGTCATGTTGGGGGGCCCCAAAATTTGGCACATCATATGAGTTTCCCCAATGTCGGAACGATTAAATAAATTAAATTGTAAAGATACTATCCTATTCGGATTTACCCTTAAATGAGGGAATAGCAAATCTATTCGGCAATGAATGTGCAACTCAGCTTAAGAAATTGTAAACAGAAGGGGAAGAAGAACCGATCTGGAGATCAGTAACCAATATCGGACGTAACCCTAAAAAAACCGACTTCGGCTAACTCACAGGTCTCAGAAATGTGTTAAGCGCCGATGGCAAAACAAAAATAATATCTGGCTTTTATACGGCAGGTCCATTGAGCATAAATACACAAAGGAAAGTTGATCCTAAACCCGTTACAATTCCGTTATTAGGTCCGCCCCAACTCTTACTGGATAACTGCGTTCACATCCTGGCTGCACTTCATTACCCAAAAAAAAAGATCGATAAACAAGCTAGAAGAACGAGTTCAAGTAGTTTTTTTAGAACGTTTAACACCACATTAATGATTTAAACCTGTAGCCTAATAAAGACACAAAAATCTTCCATAAAGAAGACCCCGCTCTTTAGAGAATCAAATCTCATTTCCTCACCCCTTAACCCAGCGCAGATTTTAAGAGGTGTGAACTTAATTCAATGTGTTCAAACAAATCATCCAAACGGCATCCGACCACCATTTATTGAAAACTGTAGTAAGTAATTCACTATGACCGACCAGTCCTAATTTACTAATATTACACCCCGCGGGGAAGGGGAAACGGTTGCAAAATTATTGCGTTAAATCTTTTTTAACCTCACACGAATCTAAGAATTTCTTTCTTCAATCGACGGCTGTTTGTCTAACTTGTGGAATGGGGGTCCTTCCTCCGAAACGGACTAAGGACTGCATCACCGTGGATTCATTTAAAAACTCCGCCTAGGAATCCAAATATTCTCGCATTCAAACCCCTGCGTGACCCCTACTGAACTGCGTTTTGCTAAATGCAATAACTTTTATTTTTATCCCCACCCTCAGTTACTAAAACCCTACATGTACCCACCTACTAAACTTCCTAATCCTGCCAAAGGGTACATTAGTTCCCGCGGCTTAAGTTTCCCCTAGCACAGTTTTCAGTAAGCTTCGGCCTTTCCAATGTTCCCCCTTACCCACTCTGTAAACCACCAGTGTTTGGACACTGAGTGATCCGCAGTGTTTTGGAGGACAAGCCACCTAGAAAGGGGTTCACTAGAAGTATGTCTGTTTGTTGCGTTGATTTCCTTTGTTTACTCCTTTTGTACTCCCGCACCCACTGACCACAATACAAAACTCTGACCACACGCTGCCCGAGAAAGCCGAATTCCCGTTCGGAAAAATAGCTACATGGATATACAACTTCCTGGGGTCAACCATCTCTGAGTGCTGGCGTTACACCTATGTTTCACGATGATTGTACTTTCCTACAAAACGGGAGGAGTGGAAAGGAGGAGAAGACTAACCTGTCTACACACATTTAATAAGGATGTGGAGAGAAGGAAGAAAACGAGGCCATATAAATCCTGTTTGGCGGTACTACAGTTTACCCTAGGATTGTGATGTGAAGGAGTTCCGACCTGCAATCACGTGGTGCTTAGAAGGTGGACTCCGAGCGCCACGTCGAGCCCACTCATTGTGAGAAGGCCACACTCCCAAGGGCAAGACCACACGCAGACATTCTTCCTGCAGAGAGACTCAAGGACAAGGACCCCTGTTGTGGATACTGTGGGAAGGGCAGGGGAACATCGGCCTTATGTGTGGACCGGCCCCAACAAGGTTGTCCAAATTAATTACAAGTTTTTCCTATTGAGAACACCCGTCCGGTGAAGGAAAGCAAAAGAGTAGAAAGGCAACGAGGGTCTTTGGACCCTGTTTTGGCATTATGTTAGAAGCATTGATTAAGAATGCCTCTAAAAAAAGACTGGCGACTCCTGTACAGGAGATGTCAGAGAATTTCTTCTCAACTGACGAGCAGTGGCAGTTTAATAATCTATAAAAGTCATGTGCCTGTTCTCAAGACTGGAATTTGACTGTTTCACCTCTGTTGGGGCCGTGGTTTGATGGTGTGTGTTGCATTGAGGCAGTGGATAAAATTCAAAATATGTAAAGCTATTAGGATTAATTCAATATTATACCCCTGCCAATTCACACAGGGCACCTTCCTACATATCCCATACGGAAGAAACGTTGCATCCCGTGCCATTTATTCTAACAAGATATTTGTCACAGAATTTTTACAGCAATTGTTACGAGGAACTTGGCCGTCAATGTGTGCCGCTCTCTCCACATCTTTCCCCGTACGGAAACTAGGGCAGCTGATGGACTCGACCCCACACCGCCCATGATATTTAACACTTTCTCCTCCACCAATGCCAGAACTTAGTATGCCGTTATCAGAATTCATTATCCCCAGAGCTACTACTCCTTTGCGAATTCACTTCCCTCGAATGGCTTTTTTCCCACAAACTTACAATTTACAAATGTGTTGAAATTTACCAGTTGTTACAAACATTTTATGTAATGGGAGGATGCTTTTTTAGGGCCACATGTGGACCTTTTTGTTTTATCTGTGTTTTTTTTCATGCTTCCTCCGTTTCCATTGTCTCTTTAAAACAAAAAAAAACGAAATAAAAAAAAAACAAAAAAAAAAAACAAAAAAAAAGAAAAAGAAAGATTATGCAACCATCTGCCAGAAGTACATCAACCCCAGGTAATGCGAGTACTAAATCCTAGTCCTATAATCATGCGCTGACCCCCCCCCCCTCCCCCTTTGTGTCCTAAATCGCAAATCTTCAAGATCTCCCCTGGCAACTGTGCTACCTGTTGCATAACTTCATTTGTCGTATACCACGCATTCCCGTCCCCCTTTTGTTCTTACGTTGAAATAGTAATTCCGCAACCTTGATTAATTCAGAATTGTATGATATGTATGTCGGTAGCGGTAGATGCTCCCTCCTTCTCATGTGATTAATTGATTACCGGTTGTTTCCTCCACCGAGACGTCCCCAAGCCTGTTCCAGGGGAGGGTAAGACTTAACGCATTAAGTGATTATTTGCATTTCTGAACAGTTTATAAATATTGTTGTCTGTTGATTGATCACGTCACTTGGTTTCTTCCCTCCTTGTATTAGTAGTTAAGGAAATTATGATATTCTAATTGTATCTTTTTGTATTGCTAATCCCTGCAATATATATCTTCCCTGCTGACTTGAACTATGAACCCAATCCATCTATCTATCTATCTATCTATTGCCTGACGCCGTGATCCCCGAAGGGGTGGCCACATTGAAACGAAACAGACAAAATGCAACCTCTTGTCACCAGTTCAGTAGACCCGCCCCCCACATCCCCCCTAACCCCAGCCCCAGGCACAACCAGCATTCCTCGCCTTCCATAGACTTACTCACTTCCATCCTTCCACCGTCTCATTTGGTTGTACCTCTCCCTCCTCTGTACCTACCACCTCGCTCTCGTACAACCCTCTTAGTCATTCTCTCGCTTTCCATACCGTTCCATATGGCCGAAACCATCTACACAGTTATTCCCTTTTCCACACTTTCCAGCACATCTACCTTTCCCCATCACCTACACCTCCCTTTCTTACTTCCCTCAGTCGTTACTGTCTTTATCCCTCCAATTGTAACTACGCCACGCCACTTCCTTAAGTAAATTTCAATTTTCCACCGCTCTCACTATTGGTCTGAGGTCTCTCAACCCACCATAGTCCATCTTTTCTTCGCTTCCGTAAAGTTAAGTGTTGGGGCATTACCCACACTGTCATGACATACCAGGGGACTTCTTCACTTCCATAATGGACCACCTTCTATTTCTTGGCGTACGGCTTTTCAGCCCATTCCTACAACCCTCTTTCTCCCCGTTGTTGTACCCTCTCCCGCACTTTTTTCATCCATAGTCCCCATCTTTACTCCAACACAATGCCCAGATACTTAAGAGTTGACGATTCTTCCATAGCTCACTGACCGTTCACGCTTTCACCCTCACCACTCTGTGACTTCACCCCTTTCGAAGGACCATAACGTGGCTCTTCCCCGCATTTACCTTCCACAAATTCCGTTGTTTTTTTTTTTTTTTTCCGCACACTGTTCCCCAAACTCATTTACCTCAGCACCCTGACAACTCCCATTCATTCTCACTCATTTCAGAACTGTATTCATTCGCAAAACAGCAAAGTATAGGTACGCTTTTCCACCTCAATTCCCTTTCCTTTTCAGCGATTTTTACACCAACAATCCACTGCTCTTGAATTAGTTATTTTAATATTTCCATGACTCCATCCTTATATACAGTAAACAACCACGGGAGATCAATCACCACACCACCTGCTTTCAAACCAACATTCAGGTCAAAGAACCCAATCTGTGCTTCTAAAATAGCAGCATAATACGGCTAAACACTCAAGCTATATAATTATATTTTTCTATGTGTTAGAAGTGAGAGGAGGGGGACCAAAGGTTAAGGATATGCTTGATTAGGCCAAGTCGCCCCTCCCTAAATTGAAGCGGATATTTATACCATTATAAAGACTTTGTTTCTTTTTTTTAATTAATTTTTTAAAGAGCCCCAAATTCAAGGGTTACGTTGATAGTCATCAAAACTATCAGGGGGAACACATGGAGCTTGAAGCAGTTTAACTCATAGGATGAGGAAAAGATAGATTAAGGGAGAGAGTTCTACAGATCTACATTTCTACAGTTGAGTGGAGAAAGACTGGGAAATTTGGTTCACTCTTGGGTAGAGAGTTGGACAAAATAGGGATGGGAAAGTGTTGAAAGGCGAGTGCCAGCTGCTCCAAGTAAGGGAAGAGGCATACACTGAGAAAGCTCTGAATAACATTGATTACAGTATTGTAATAGTGTAATATTGTTAATTATTGTAATATACAGCATATATATATATATATATATATATATATATATATATATATATATATCAGTAGCATGATTGATACTGATATATATATATATATATATATATATATCAGTATCAATCATGCTAACTAACAACTGAATAATTCAGACAAGTAAAGACACAGAGATAAACTTTCTTTTTTTGTCAACTAATTGTTCATTACAGTTTTAATGAACCCCCACAGGGTGAAACACTTCACCACCAATGTGCCAAGATCACTAACACCTTTCACTTACTGTGGTTACTAAGGAGAGGTAATTAGTGGATAGTATGGTGTCTTAGTATATTATGGCGTTAACAATGACTTACACATGCTTTACATTTTTTCTCTCTCTCTCTCTCTCTCTCTCTCTCTCTCTCTCTCTCTCTCTCTCTCTCTCTCTCTCTCTCTCTCTCTTTAACTATGACTTGCACACGCTTTCACGTCTCTCTCTCTCTCTCTCTCTCATACACTGATAAAATTCTATACTGTATTCAGAATTAATTTGCCGTATGAATATACCATCCCCGTTTGAAAGATCAGATACATACATAAATGCATACATAAATTCAAAGAACGAGTGCTCCACACAAAGTCCAGACTCCCTTCATAATGGCGGCACTCCAGGCAGCCCTGTTCAGAGCTGCCTCACTTGTCATTTTTTTTTTTAGTTCAAGGTCAGATCATAAGACCTGCTCCCCTGTCTTTCTTGGTCTGCCCCTTGGTGCAGCTCTTCCCCCACGTTCACGGATTTACATCTTTTCACCCAACTTAGTTCATCCATCGTCTCCACATGTCCAAGCCATCCAAGCCTGATAGTACGCATCTCATCACTAATATTTGTTATACCTATCTGTCTCTTCAGCTCTTCACTAGGCATCCTATCTTGCAGTTTGGCCCACACATCCATCTCACCATTCTCATCCTGTTACATTTCATTCTGTTGATATCATTCACTTAGACAAGCAATCAAGTTTATTTATACATTGTGCAACTCTCCAACCCAAGAGTGAAACGTTATTCTCAGTCTTTCTTCTATTCAACTGCTGAGCTCTGAAACTCTCTCCCAGAATCAGTCTTTCCCTATTTCTATGACTTAAATTGCTTCAAACTCTGTGTGTCCAGGCATTTTGGCTCGAACGTCCCTTGATTTTGGCCCTGTCACTCTTTCAACTCTGGGGGAGGCACTCGATACAGGCAGTTCTGCCTTTTGTCTCTCTCACTCACATAAAAAAAAAAAAAACATACATACATCCTGTACATATATAGGCCTACACACATAGCCTACATACATACACCACACACATACATACATACTCTACATTGCATACAAAAAACCAAACACACCACCAATACAGACCCACTCACACCTTCACACATATTCATGAGAGAGGAGAGAATACTGGGAGATGGAGGGAGGGGGGGGAGAGATGAGTGTTTGAGAATGGAGTGCTAGAGAGAAGGACCGCACTCCAGAGGAGGGAGGCAGAGTAGGGAAAAGGGAACAGAGGAGGGAGCAAGAGGAGAAGGTGATGAGCTTGGGAGAAAGCTTAGAGATTGGAGAGAGAGCGAAAGGAGTAATGGAGACCGAGAGGAATGTGGGGATGACGGAAAGATCGGAGATGGAGCACCAATGTCAGGATGTCGGATATGAGAGAGAGTGACTGGCCAGGATCGAGAATTCCGAGGAGTTTTTGGAGAAGAGTGTCCCCCTAGTAGAGAGAGAGAGAGAGAGAGAGAGAGAGAGAGAGAGAGAGAGAGGGGGGGGGGGGGGTAGGTGTATGGGTGCATCATGAAACAGGTGCAGAGAGCAGTCAAGCAATCACAAGCAGTTAAGTCAATATACATACCATACACACACACACACTGTACTGTATAATAGTTTTTACACTCAGCCGGGACTCGAACCACGGCAAGTCAGAACTAGAGTACTGTACATGCTTTAATCCCTTCCGTACCGTCGACGTCCTTTTCACCATATTTCGGCTGCTTTTAAGCCGATTTGATTCAGCTTAGGAAGGACGTCTACCAATTAAAACGCTACAGATTATCTCAATTAATCCGTTTAGTGATCGTATATCCTTCCTAACCAATGTAAAATCGTCTAAATGTAGCCGAAATAAAATACAAAAGACGTCACCGGTAAAGAAGGGGTTAATCAACTATACCATAGCGTGATAAAGAATATCTAACCAAGTCCTACGACTTACCATGAAATGGAATAATTTCTCAAATTAAGATTTCTCCTTCTCCTTAATATAAATAAGAAAACTATAAATATTCGTTATCATGCCGTGGTATAGTTGATTAAAGCATGGATTCTCGTTCCAACTTTCCGTGGTTCGAGTCTCAGCTGAGAGTAAAATCATTTAGTAGTAGCTCATGTGTACTTGTGAGATACTTAATACTGTATAATTATACATATTACACCTAATCACTCTATCTCTCTCTCTCAAATACACATACCTTTACATACTCAAATGCATATACTGTACACACACACACACACACACACCAAACACACTTAATATAGAGATAAATAGATAGACAGACGCAGAGGGAATTAATTTAAGTGTGTATTTATTGTGAGTACAGTGTGTTATTATTGTAGAGATGAGAGATAGAGAGAGGAGAGAGAGAGGAAGAGGAGGAGAGAGATGGAGAGATGGAGAGAGAGAGAGAGAGAGAGAGAGAGAGAGAGAGAGAGAGAGAGAGAGAGAGAGAGAGAGAGAGAGAGAGAGAGAGAGAGAGAGAGAGAGAGAGAGACCATCTGCTTCCTTATTTAATGAACAGTTCGGCCTACCTAAAGGCAATCTCTCTATCTCTCTTCAACACACACACATACAAGATTACTCACACACTCTCTCTCTTACACGCATACTGTACACACCCTCTCAAAAACACACATACTCTCACACTCAAATGTACTCTCTCTGTTTTATTATTTTATGAACAATTCTCCCTGCCTAAAGTTGGTGTCACGCACGAAGCAATGTTGAAACCATATTTTTGATTAAAATCAGTCATATTTGGCAGCCTCTCTCTCTCTCTCTCTCTCTCTCTCTCTCTCTCTCTCTCTCTCTCTCTCTCTCTCTCTCTCTCTCTCTCTCTCTCTCTCTCTCTCTCTCTCTCCTTCTCGCTCTCTCTCTCTCTCTCTTTCTCTCTCTCTATCTCTCTCTCTCTCTCTCTTGCCTCTCTCTCTCTCCTACCTCTCTCTCTCTCTCTCTCTCTCTCCTCTCTCTCTCTCTCTCTCTCTCTCTCTCTCTCTCTCTCTCTCTCTCTCTCTCTCTGCTTTGCTGTCTTTACCTTTCACTTTGTAGCAAATCCCATGTTAGAATTATGTCCGGACTGAAGAACAGATCCAGATATACAAGATAGTAAGGGAAATTGATAAGGTGGATGAGACTAATTTTTTAGAGAAGGATAGAGGGGACCAAACAGGGGACATAGTAGTAGTAGTAGTAGTTGTTGTTGTTGTTGTTGTTGTTGTTGTTGTTCCCTAAGCTGCCTGGCCGAACAGCCCCGAGTCCCTGAGGAAGGCCATGGCCACGATCGGGCTTTCCCACAGAGCTCTCATTGAGTGTAGATTGTGTTGTTGGCGTAAGTGGGTGTGTGAAATGCAGTCTTCTATGATGTGTTTAATGGTATGGGGTGCTGTGTTACATCCCAGGCAGGTGTCGACAACGGAGTCATCCAGTCTCTTCTGATAGCTCAGGAGAGCTGGATGGTGTCCGCATCTCAGCCTGGCCAGGTGGACTCTGTCCTCGCGAGGAAGGGAGGATTCGGAAGGATGGATTTCGGGAGGTCGTGCTTGCAGCTGCGTGTTGTCTGTGAGTGAGTGGATGGATCGGCGAGAGATATGAGTATGGATGTGCTTCTGGAAGTTGGTTCGGGGTGGGCAAGGAGAGAGAGAGGACAGTAATTGTGTGATACCGTGTGCTGGGTGTTGTTTTGATATTTCTTGGTGTCTGTGGGTGTGTTGCCATGTAGTTTAGTGGGTGGTCCTGGTTCGTGGAGGCTGCTGCCAGAAATTGAGTGCCTCTCATGTCCAGATGGTCTTTGACTTTGAGGATTTTGGTTTCTTGATGTAGGTGATCTGTGGGTGCAGTAGCTGTGCAGCCTGTAATGATCTCCAGGGCTTTGTTTTGAATAGTCTGTAAGGTCTTATGATGTGTTTCAGCTAGGTTAGAAGCCCAGGCTGGGCTTGCGTATTCCATCACTGATCTTATGTATTGTTTATATACTGTGGTGGTGGTTTCTTTGTTGTGTCCAAATTTTGTGTGAGCAAGTGACCTGAGGGCGTTAAGTCTGGGTGTCAGTTTCTTTTTAATGTTTGTGGTGTGCTGTTTGAATGTCATGAGTATCATATGTTACTCCTAGGATTTTGTGTGTGTGTGTACTGTATGTGTTAGGGGTGTGTTGTGTATGGTGAGTTGAGGGATGTATTCGTGTTGTTGTTGTTGTTCCCTAAGCTGCCTGGCCGAACAGCCCCGAGTCCCTGAGAAAGGCCATGGCCACGATCGGGCTTTCCCACAGAGCTCTCATTGAGTGTAGATTGTGTTGTTGGCGTAAGTGGTTGTGTGAAATGCAGTCTTCTATGATGTGTTTAATGGTATGGGATGCTGTGTTACATCCCGGGCAGGCGTCGACAACGGAGTCATCCAGTCTCTTCTGATAGCTCAGGAGAGCTGGATGGTGTCTGCATCTCAGCCTGGCCAGGTGGACTCTGTCCTCGCGAGGAAGGGAGGATTCGGAAGGATGGATTTCGGGAGGTCGTGCATGCAGCTGCGTGTTGTCTGTGAGTGAGTGGATGGATCGGTGAGAGATATGAGTATGGATGTGCTTCTGGAAGTTGGTTCGGGGTGGGCAGGGAGGGAGAGAGGACAATAATTGTGTGTGATACCGTGTGCTGGGTGTTGTTTTGATATTTCTTGGTGTCTGTGGGTGTGTTGCCATGTAGTTTAGTGGGTGGTCTTGGTTCGTGGAGGCTGCTGCCAGGAATTGAGTGCCTCTCATGTCCAGATGGTCTTTGACTTTGAGGATTTTGTATTCGTGTTCTCCTGTCCAGCTTGTGAGCAGGGTTGCGGTGGATTTGGCTGGGGCTAGATTAAGTCTGTTTGTAGTGCACCAGCCATGTAGTGTGTTGAGATAGGGTTGAAGGAGATCTGTTGCTCTTTTTGGGTCAGGGTGTGTGCATGTGAGTGTTATGTCATCTGCATAGGAGGCTAAGTTTATTTGGGGCATATTGGGTGTAGTTATATCGTGCATGTACAGATTGAAGAGTGCGGGCGATAGGACGGATCCTTGTGGGACTCCGTTTGGAAAGTTTCTGTTTCTAGATGACTGACCGGCAAAAGATACGTGTGCACATCTGCCTGCTAGGAAGTTGGCCAGCCACCTTTTTGTGTTGTTGTGCATGTTTGTGTTGTAGATTTTGTTTGTTAGGTTGTGGCGGGGGATGGCATCAAAGGCTTTACTAATGTCGAGTGTGGCTAATAGTGATCTGTGTGGTGGTCTAGCTGAGTTGATGCCGTCAAAAGCTCTTTGTGTAAGGTCTGTGAGAAGAGTGTTTGTGGAGTGCAGTGGCCTAAAGCCATGTTGTGTTGGAGCTAGGGGTAGGTCGGGTGTAATTAGTTGTAATACTAGGCGTTCCATGACTTTGGAGGGGGTGCAAAGGAGTGTGATGGGGTGGTGCGAGGAGGGTAGTTTGGGGTCTTTGTTGGGTTTGGGGAATGTGGTGATGATACCATGCTTCCAAATGTCTGGTATTGTGTTGTGTGAATAACTGTAGTTTGATATGTTAGTGAGTGCTTGTATGCCTTGTGGTCCCAGGTGTCTGAGGTGTATGTTGCTTATGTTGTCTAGGCCACAAGCGGGTGAGTGCTTGAGATTGTTGATGATATGCTTTGTCTGGTGATTGGTGAAGGGTGTATAGTCAGGGTCTGTGGGGAATTGTCTCTTATGTCGGATGACACGTCAGTCGTCTCTGTGAGGTTTTAGGTGGCTGACATGTGAGAAATGATTGATGAGAGTGTTTGCTTGTTGTTTACATGAAGGAGTAGAGTCTATTGTTGTGATTGCAGCATGTGATTGTGTTGTGTTGCTGTTGGAAAGTGTGATGCTGTTTAGTGTTTTGTAGAGTTTTTTGGGGTTTGTTTTGTGATCAAGTGTTTGTAGGAAGTTATTCCAATTTAGTTTTTGTTGTTCTTGTATTTTGTTGTTACTCTGGGTGTTGAGTGCTTGGATTTGTTGTGTGATGTCTTGTGTGTGGGGTGCTGGGGAGTGTTTCAGTATGTCGCATTGTCTGATGAGGTTTTGAATTTCTGGTGTGAAGTTGGGGTTGTGTCTTTTTCTGTTACCTCTTGGAATGTGTTTCTTGTCAGCGTTTTGGATAGTTTTATTGAGTATGTGTACAGCATTGTTGATGTTAGTGATGGGTGTACTGTTTAGAGTTGTGAAGTGTTGTTCTGTCTCATTTGTGAATGCTTCCCAGTTAGCTCATTGGTGTATGTGTGTTTGTGGCTAGCTGGGGTGAGTCTGGTTTTGGTGGTGATAATGATCGGGAGGTGGTCAGAGCCTAAGGTTCTGACCACCCTCCAGGATGTTGTGGGGGCGAGTTCTGGGGAATAAAAGGTGATGTCTGGAGATGATGGGTTATAGAGGGCTTGGTGAGGAATATGGGTATGTTGATGGATGTCGTTAAGGATGATGAGGTTATCAGTTTGGTTTTGTAGTACCAGCCCTCTGTCTGTGTCGGGGTTGTCGACAAACCAGGCCGACGTCTTGGCGTTGAAGTCACCACCCAGGATGATGTGTGGGGTGTTTGTGATGTGTTGTAAGTGTGGTCTGTATTCATTTGGTACTGTAGGGGATGTTTGGGGAGGGATGTATGTGTTTATGATGGTTATGTTGGAGTTGTTGCCAGTGCATATTTTAATAGATTGTACTTCTGTTGTGTTATCATTTGGGGGGAAGAGGGATTTGGTTTGTACACTATGTATGATATTTCTTTGTGTACCAGGGTGATGAGTCCACCGCCGCCGCCGACGGCCCGGTCTTGTCTGATGGTGGTGAAATCATGAAATGTAGGTGTTTTTTGTGTTGTGCGGAGTTTTGTTTCTTGTAAGATGGCAATGTGTATGTTATGTTGTTTGATGAAGTGTGAGAGTTCGTGTTTCTTTGTGTTGATGCCATCTATGTTCAATTGGAGAATGTTAATGTTATGTGCACAGACATAGTTATAAGCTAAAGCTGTCTCAGAATGTGTCAGACTTAAAACGCAAAAGATTCCCAAGTAATTTGACCATGGGGTGGAATAGCTTGCCAGCCAAAGTAGTGTCCGCACCTTCGTTGCATAGTTTCAAACAACAGTACGACAATCATGTTTTGGGAGGCGGGAATTAACGTGCATGCTCACTCCCGCAAATACAACTAGAGTAAGTACACACACACAAAACAATCTCACACCATCTCTTACAAACTTACACAAACACACACACACTCTCAGGAACACACATACACTCTCTCTCAGTGACATAGTGTCTTTGTTATTTTATTCAGGCTAACATTAGACAATATTTCTTAGCTTTGGAATGCCCTCAAGGAATCAGAAAGGTAATAGTATTATTGAACTAGGAGAGTTCCTTGTTACGCAGTAGTTACTTCATCGTCTTATGCTACTAAAGAAACTATACTCTAAATTCAATAATACTATTTTTACTTCCATAAATATTATCTCAGAGGAATGGAACTTGTGCAGGGAATGTACTACTTCTCATTTCAATTAGAAATCAACAGCCCCGTTAGACCTAGTTGTCTGTTGTTGTTATTCCTTTGTAAAGACCTGTAAGTGCTAAAGGGTTAATTAACTCCCCCAGACATATTATGTTCCAGTAAGTCCGAGGAGGCGGGAGCCCCAGTATCATTGCCACTGCCTCGCACTACACTCACAACAACACTGCGGCCGTTAGAATTATCGCAGGAGGCTGAGGTTGCCACCAACGGTTTTATCGTATAGTAACTTATCGGACTTACTGAGCTCATATGACGCAAAATTGCGTCATAAACTTATTGGAGAGGTATAGAGATAAGTCCATATGACGCGATCGCGTCATATGAGTTTTTGGTGGACTTATTCATATGATGCGATCGCGTCATATATGTCGCAAGGAGTTAAGATACTCCTTAAACTCTAAAACACTGGATCCCCAATCAAAGCAGAACAAAATTTTCTGACAATAGCAAAAATATAATTAAATATCATTATCGGATTGGATGGAGAGGGGTACTAAACCAGCTCATACCTGAAACACAAAACTATTCTTTGATAACAAGCATTCATTAGTAAGTTAAACAATCTTATCTATCAATAGATAAACGTATAGGCCTACATCATTTATACTACCGGTATATCTAATCATCTAAAACCAAACTTCTTTATAATTTATATCATCTCTAATCACCTATAACAAAACTTACTTATAATTTAAACTATCTATTTTTTATACAAAACGGATATATATAAGATAAAAAACACGATTACGACATTCAGAAATATTAGAGGTTCCATGTTATTCTGGCCGCGAATCAAAGCGATCGCTAACCATGGCGGCCACATGTGTTAATGTAATGTGGCAGAGAAGCATATTCTTCAAGCTTGGGAGGGCTCATGTTACTTATCTTTTACCTAGAAAAACACGGTAAGTCTATCTATCTATCTATTGCCGGATGCCTTACTCCCCTTAATGAGGGTGGCCATACACAGAAGGCCCCCAAGCGGACCTATTCCCTGTAAGAGGGACAATCCGAGCCACGATAAGTACTCTTAGATAAACTTGACTTACCCTAACCTATCCCTACCTTACCTAACTTAACAATTAAGATAGGTTCATTTGGGTTGAGTTAGGATATGGTAACATAACCATCGTGGTAAAATATAAGGAAAAGATGAGTATTTGGTCCTCCAAACTTCGGGAATATGCAGCCGAGATGGACTGCACTAGAGTGCGGCCGCCTTGGTCCGCAGCTCATTTGGTTGGCGGCCAAAATGAATGTACACCAAATTATGGGATACTAAAGCAGATGCAACTCTCATACATAAAATCAGAACACTATTCTTAGAAAAATATCTCTCATTCGTAATTTAGATAGTTTAGGCTATTCATCTACAACAAAACTATTTTATCGTTGGCTCATTAAAAAAACTGGACACTGATGATATTTTATAATGGGGTGGTTATTTTAATAGCGAGGGAAAGGATATTAAGCCCCACCAAGACTGAACCTCCAAGGATCTATCCCTCACTCAAGATAATAAAAGTTTAAACAGTTTCGGGGGGGCTTATGCTAGACTGCATTTGGCCACAGAGCTTACTGTATCTCCACACCATTGGCCTTTGGAGCTTTTTGTGAATAACTATGGTGAATTATTCATCCTGGTACACAGAGGATATGTATATTATCCATGTTACTGCAGTTTATCAACCAGGATGGGATGTCACAAGTGTTCACTAACTCGAGGTTCCTATTTACTGCTAGGTCAACAGAATCATTGTGTGTTAGGAGACTCTCTCGGGAATCGAACCCTGGTCGTTTTGGCTGTGAACTGAATGTGCTAGCCAATAAGCAAAGAGACACCGTAAGGGTTGAATGGAATTCAATTATACCCACATGGATAAGTTATGATTGTATCAGTGTTGAGATAGTGAGGGTAAGACCAGGGAGGATAAAGGCCACGAACACCTACAGAAAAGATCCGTCTAGAAGCCAACTTGCAAACGGCAGCATCGGCATCATTATCCATTTCTATCAGAGGACAATTTCTTCTGGTAGAAAATGTTAACCCCTTTAGGATACGATGGCATCATTTTACTCTA
The DNA here is from genome assembly GCA_032716605.1 of Paralithodes platypus. Lineage (NCBI taxonomy): Eukaryota > Metazoa > Arthropoda > Malacostraca > Decapoda > Lithodidae > Paralithodes > Paralithodes platypus. The sequence continues at coordinate 12,823,989 of CM064506.1, read as the reverse complement.
ATTGTGGCCAATACAAGACAGTTTTAAACAAATTACGAAGGATATCTGGGAATCAAAGATATAAATATATCTTACTTAACTCACAGTAGCTTCCAAAACCTAGCAAAATTGTCTAATGATAGCCAATAATGTGAAGAATAATGTCATCGTATACTAAATACTGTACGTTAAAAGTACGATGCACTGCCGGACTAGTGTAAGTCTTGAGGGTATAGTGGGAAGAGTTAACAGTAGCATGACAAGAGAGAGGGACAAGCTAGATATTTGGCCGATGCTTTGACATCTTAACACGGGTCATGGAATACATGAATCTTTAGCACCAGGATCTTTGGCGCTGGAAAGTTAGGCACTGAATTTTCGGCACCAGTAATTTAGCCTTTGAATTTTGGGTACCATTAGACTTGGCACTATCAATTTTGGGCACCATGAGTCCATGACACATATTAACGGTGGCCAACATTCCTGGTGGCCCAGTGTTATGGTGCTCAAACTTCCTGGTGTTCAAAGTTCTGGCGCCAAAATTTCAGTTCCAAACTTTCTGGTGCCAAGTTCATAAACTGAAGTCATGTGGTGACCATCATGTATAGGTACTAAGCAAATAAGTGCTACAGTCAGGAAAAGTGCAGCACAGTACATGCAAATATCACATTGCAGTTAAGGAGCATCTTCATTTGCAAAGTATCTGTAATGCTCAGAAATATTTCCAAGATGAGTTACAAAACTGTAATGAGGATGAACATTATGAGGAACAAGACTTCACTTTCATAGACTTTACCAAGTAACTGACTGATTTGATAAAGTTTGTAATATTGAAACAATGTCCAAAATTATACACATCCATCCTCACCATTATGTATTTATCTCATCTTGCTCTGATGCAGAGCACTTGCATGAAGAGTACATGTATCATATATTATGCCTCAAAAGGCCTACTCATCATATAAATCATACACTACATTACTCTATTTCCAATTATGGAGCAATATCTAGAATAGTATAATTCTTTGCATCGAATGATGCAAAAATTTGTTAATGGCATATTTACGGGGAAAAGTGAACCTTGAAAGGCATAAAATACTGTAAGCTGCAAAGCATGGCCCAAACATTTACAGTGAGAGGTCTGTGGCAAGGGGGCCTGACCTTTAAGAGGGACTTGTAATGGTGTGACAGCTTGACTGCCCGAACCTGTCGAGGGACCTTGGGGTGGGGTGCGGGCGAGGGCTGGGGCCTTTGCGGGACTTGGGGCGGGGGCTCGAGATTTGGTGGAGGGGGGTTTGGCCCGGGTACTAGCGAAGGGAGCCTTCTGAGTGCTGTGGCCTTGTCTTGTTGGGGGACAGGGACTAGGGGAAGGGTCCTGGGGTAGCGGAAAAGACGATCGAGGTAGGGATAGGGGCGGGGGGCGGTGAGATGCCCGTTGCCGAGGCGAGGAGATTTTAATTGGAGAAGGTAAGGATCGTAGAGGCGAGACGACCTTAACGGGAGAGGCTATGGAGCTACGCGGCGATGTTGTGTGCGAGGAAACTGGATGACTCGGAGATGAAGGGGTCTTGTGAGGTGATTCCATTGTCTGGGGTGGAAATGTGACTTTCTTGGGTGATGGGGATTGACGTTTTGGTGTGGTGTGTGGGGAAGCTGTCGGTTGTTTGGAAGAGATCTGTTCTTTTGAGATTTTTTGTTTTGAGCGTGTCTTCTTTGGGGTTGTCTGTTCTTTTGATTTTGAGTTTGTTTGTTCTGTTGAGGTGATTTGTTCTTTTGATATAGTTTTTTGTTTTGATGTGTCTTGCTTTGAGGTGATGCGAGATGGGGAGGGAGTTGTTTTCCGCAGGGCAGATGAAAGTTTACGAGAAGGGGAGGTTATTGTCTCTAAAGAAATTTTGCGTTTAGGGGATGGATGTGTAGGTGACAAAATCTGTTTAATAGAGTCGGAAGAGATTTTACGTTTAGTGGATGAATATGAAGGAGACGAAATCTGTTGAATGGAATCAGTTGGCTGAACAGAAACTTGTGAAGATGACTTAGAAGTTACTAATGACTGTTTGCTTAAGGTACTGACTTGTGTAGATGACTTAGAAGCTATTAATGACTGTTGTAAGGCAGATGAAGGATGAGGTGATTTAGATGCTACCGATGAATCTTTGCTTAACGTTAACTCCTGTGACTTTGTGAGAGATGACTTTTCCCGTCCAGGCGAAGATAGAGGAGCACTTGAATGTTTGAGCTGTGAGGTAGAATGGTGCTTGGGAGCGGCCGTGATCGGAACAGGGGGCTGGGGATGGGGGGAGGGTTCAACGGAACGTTTTGCTGAGGATTTAAGGGGGGAAGGGACTTGGGGACCTGACTTGAGCTCTACATCCGGAGTGCCGGTGGGGAAATTTAAATCAAATCATTAGTCTTGCAAGTTTACGTTAGTAGCAAAATTATGTTCAAGTATAAACAAAAAAATTTAATATATATATTCACTTTAAATTTAAATTCCTACAAAAAAAATAAAAAATAAAATAAAAAAATAAAAAATAAAGGAATATAAATATTAAAGTTACCATTTGCTCCCAAGAACAGGTTAACCTCTTCAATAAAATGTTCCGTTTATTCTGACTATCACTAGACAAGTGCCACTGGAAATTGAAGGGGTAAAAAATATCACAATTAACATTTCCACTCCTACAGTCCCTTCCTAAATTGTGTAAGATTGTCTAAATGATAATCAAAATAAAATTATATTAAGAGTCATCCTACTGAAGGGGTTAAAACAGGAGAAATACCCTATGAACATGCATCACCATGAAATACTGATTACCGTAATGTACACCTTCTGGACGATGACATCTTATTTCCTTTTATTCTGGCTAAAGTTTCATGATTGTATGCAGTATAAGAAGGACCTATGTTATCCAGAGGGTTTAATGAGATCGTATTTACCCCCTTGAGTCCTAGAGGAAGATTATAAACTAAAGAAAATCGTCTAATGGTAACCGAAACATGATATTATGCAATTCAAGAAGGACCTACAGTATGTTATGCAGAGGGTTTAATAAGATTGTATTTACCCCTTTGAGTCCTAGAGGTAGATTATCAGCTAAAGAAAATCGTCTAATGGTAACCAGAATACCGTAAGATGAAAATTACCTCTAAGGTTAGTAGAAGTATGAAGGGTATTAGACTTTTAACCCTTTGAGTGAAGGAACAGGTTGGCAAACAAGAGGCTTTGCATATCCAGTCTCAAACCTAAGTCCGATGTTTTTAAGTCATTGTTAGTAAATACAGTACATACATACATACTGTAGACCGTTTTGTCCACAGAGAATGTTAAAGTCTCATGTCCTAAATGGCAGCTTTCCAGGCGGCCCTGTCAAGGGCTGCCTCTGTTGTCAAGTTCTTTATTTTGAGATCGGACCGGAGTATCCGAGCCCACGTCATTCTAGGTTCACCCCTGCGCGCAGCTCCCCCCACCTTTCACAGTCCGGCATTTCTTCACCCAGTTCTGATCATCCATTCTCTCCACATGTCCAAACCAACCAAGTCGGCTCGTGCACATCATTTTACTGACACTCCTAATGCCCAAACGCCTTCTCAATTTCTCGCTCGATACCCTGTCCCTGAGATTAATCCCACACATCCATCTCACCATTTTCTTCTCATTCCGTTCCATTCTATTGATATCCTCCGTTTTAACCGGTCATGTCTCCGAGGCATAGGTCATCGCGCTCCTAACACACAAGGTATACACCTTCCCTTTAAGGTGGGGTGGGAGCCCTCTCATGGTCAGGAGTGGCAACAGCTCTCTAAACTTTCCCCAGCCACTTCTGACTCTAGCAATGGAGCTAGCTTCAGCGCCACCTACGGCGGAAACCGTATCGCCCAGGTAGCAGAACTTATTCACACACTCCAGTGTTACACTGTCAAAATCAACACTGACAGGCAGGTCATTTAATACAATACTGTATCTCCTTTGCAGACTGCACATTCAAAGTCTATGATTCTTGTCAAAGGTCCTCTAGCTCCACTACATCTCTTGTGTACCCAGTCACTACAGACGCAACATTGAATTGAGTTACTTCCCACATACTGCGCATGGATAGTCGCCGCTTCTTTCCATAGTTCCACGCAATACTCCACTAATCATGACCTTTGTTTTATCTATGTTAACTCTTAGACCCTTATTTGCCATACCTTCCCTCTATCTTTTGAACTTCGCCTCTGCTTCCTGCACACTATCTGCGATAAGAACTAAATCATCTGCATATAACAGCTCCCATGGGAGTCCTGTCCTAAATTCCCTTGACAGAGCCTCCAGGACTAAAACAAACAGTAATGGGCTCAGCACTGAACCTTGGTGAACTCCAACCTTCACTGGGAATTCTTCACTCAGGCCCCCGTTTACTCTAACTGCTGCCCGTGACCCCTCATACATTCTCATTATCACACGCACCAGCCACTCTTCTACTCAAGTTTTCTCATAGCTCACTGCACTACCTCCCTGGGCACCCGGTCAAAGGCCTTCTCCAGATCTACAAAAAACTAGGTATAACTCCTTGTTTTTCTCTAAGTACCTATCTTGCATTTGCCTAAGAATGAAGATAGCATCAGTTGTGCCACATCCCGGCATAAATCCAAACTGCATGTCCCTGATAGCAACACTTTTCCTGATCATGTATTCAAAGACCCTTTCGCTAAATTTCATGACTTGATCGAGCATTTTCAAACCCCGATAATTTCCCATCTAAGGAGTCACCCTTGCCTTTGTATATATTTACTATAACACTTTTCTGCCATGCATTGGGAATTTTGTCCTCCTTTATGATAGCATTAATCAGCTCTGTGACCAAATTTACTCCAATATCTCCAGCTGCTTTTAGCATCTCAGCGACAATGCCAGTGCTCCCAGCGGCTTTCCCGGACTTCATTTTATCTATAGCACTTTTAACAGCGTCGTACCCTATCAAAGGCGGAGGGCCTTGTGTGACACCAGCTAAGCTTAATAGTGCCCAATATTTAGTGCAAAATTTTCTGGTGCTAAAGTTTGGTACATTTCCTTCAAATAATATAGAAATAAATTTGGGGCACTTTAAATAACTGCTACCAAATTCCAACTACACACCATTAATGAATAATATAGTGACTGCAATTCTACCAGAAAAATGCACACTCACATATTCATATATAAAACAATCTTCATATGATACTCAGGGCTAGTATCTAGTTATCGAACAGGATTTTATTGGTTCTAAGCCAATACATGTTACAGTAACACAAATATATAAGTTTCAATACTGGCCTGTAGAAAGTGCAAGTTTGTTTATACATAAATAATGGAAACAAAAAAAATACTGTATTCTAATGGAAAAAAAATAAGGTTAATGTTTATATACAGCACTTTACTTACAAGAGGGAAAATTGGTGTACAGTATACTGTACTCAACAATACATACTGTACAGTACGGTCGCGCAATAAGTCATGTACCAGCTGTCATTACGTTTGGCTTGCTCTGTGCTGTATTAATGTCTGTCAGGTCTTGAATAGGGTGGGTAAGTGTAGGAACATGTTTATATATTTAACTCGATATGAAGAAATGAAGCTTAGATATTGCTGATACCAATTATTGATCAAAACATACTTTGTGCCGAGACATCAGTTATTAGCGCGACTGTACATACACTATAACTACAATAAAGAAGAAACTCCAAAGCATGTCTGTACAGATGGTCAAATAATCACAGTAAAAGGTATCTTGTACAAACAATAAAACATCCAGAAATTAAGGAACACCACGTTCTTAACATTAATCATCCATTACAAACCCCAATGCACTTGAATAAACTAATGAAAGCATATATTCAAACTCGGGACACCACACCCAGAACATAAGCACCTAAACCATTACACCACCAACACAGTTAAATTATATGTCCTGGAGTGTACTGTGCTCTTACCCCAGACTTGAAGCTATGAGAGCTTATTAATCAGGGTAGGCAATGCACTTGGTATCGGTGTTGGTTAATAAGCTTTCCTCTCACTTAATCATTAGGCTACCATAGCGTATTTGGGAATATGAACATGATTAGATTAATATCCAGTATTCAAGAATGAATAATAAGTCGTAGGCGTGTGCATAAACCTTGAACCGTCTTGGTGGTGTAATGGTTAGAGTGTTTAAAAATCTGTGTGTGATAACCCAGGTTCGAATCCCGGTGGATCACATATATGCTTTCATTAATTTCATTGGAGGTGTTTGGTGTTGTGGTGAAATTAATAAAATATAGATTAAGGCAGTTCCATGTTTACCACAGGTATGCTTTGATCACCTGATGATCATCCTCCATACTACACATTACCCTGCAGCAGTAACTCTTCTTCGACTTCCCAACCTGAAGTAGATTGTTGTGAAGAGTACTGGGCAAGAATGTAGTTACCGGGTGTACCGCCCGCCTTGTTTACACTACGTGGACGCTCGCAATCATGTTCCCGTCTATTTTGACTGCTGTGGGATACAACAATAGGTTGAGGGGGGCAAAGCCCCCCCTCACCCCCCCCCCCATGACTTATTGTCATCATTATACTGTATATATTGCCAGCAGGGGGCAAATAACAGAAAAAATAGACAGGAACTTAACCGCGAGCGATCGACCTATGTAGACATGACGACCGTCGGACCATACACCCGGATACTACATCCTTCACAAGTACTGTATTGCTGCAAGAGACTACTCCAATTTCCAATGAAAATTCACTCACTCAAAAACTATCTTAACCTTTTTGTGATTGTATTAAACATAGACGATGGTATAGTAATTTCTCACTAAAAGTTGTAGTTATTGTTCAGAGAAACAAGTAAAATTATGTTAAGTGAAACAACAGTTTATTTAATATTTTGTTCCCTTATTAATGAACAATATTAACAGCACAGAGGACACTTTAAGTGAGGAATGACTGCATTTGAAAAACATCGGAGAACCAGTCCAAATACCCAATGTTGTTTCATATTGGAAACATATGTTTAACATTTGTTTAGTTTGCAAGTTTTACATTTTAATTAACATACCACTTGAACAGACAGTTTGTAGATCAAGCATACAGTCAATTAATAATGATTCATATACACCATATATGGTAGGTAGGGGGATGCCCATCATCCACATTATGTAGAAAATGTGTTGGTCAGAAAATGCAATCTATGCTGGAAAGTGTATCAGGTCAATAACCAGTTATGTTTCCTTAACTCCCTTTGGGTGACGAGGGCTCATATGTGCATGCATGTCTGTCATGTGTGCATGTATCTAGGCCTTTTAAATTAAATTATTGATTTTTCCTAATGGATTTTGAAAAAATTCTCTTCTGTAGGGTATTCCTTGCCTGGTAAATTTAAAGGGTGGTCTCTTGCCTTGGAGCTTGACCATGAGGGGTTGGGATTGGGATTGTATCAAAGACTCTTTGGGAGTTAATTATTGATTTTAATAAATAGTATGTATGTTAGTAAATATTTTCAAAGCTGTCTCGGGTTGAATTGAAACGTTTTAATCCTTTACCTGACATTTGTATCTCGGAAGTTCCTTTATATTTTTTGAGGCTTCAAAATATATCAGAATTAATGACCGCGAGAGTACATTAGCGCTGGAGTACCTATTTCATCTGGTACGTCATCTGATGTTGTTTCAACGCAGCAAACGAAGACTGACGCAGGATATAGAAATGATATATCACACATACACAAACACACCAGTCATTATTGGTACTTCAGCAAGGCAAAATAAACCTGTCATCCATTTTGAAAAATACAGATTTTTTTATTGTACTCACTCGGTCCGACTGTGGTGGGTGATCTGGCGGGTGACTGGGCATCCATGACAGGGATGTGGAGGCATCGTTGACACAGACATTCCTTCCCGGTGTACGTCACCCGCTCACCCGTCGGGAATGGTTGTCTGTGAAAAAGGGACATGGGTGAGGTCTTCGATTAACAGAGTAACTGGGATATACATACTGTACACTTAAGGGGCTAGTGGCTGTTTTTTTTAGTCTATATATCCATTTATTTATATTTTCGAGTTTGCTCGCTACATCTCCATCAAGGTAAATAAAACACCACCAAGACCTCTTTGCCAGATAAATTTTTACATTTTATATCCCAGCCAAATGCCAGTTCCTTCTAAAATTACAGGCTCGCTTTCACTCGCCAGGGAATAATCGAAACCTAAATGGCACGAAATGTCTTAATATTGAAAAAAAAAAAAAAAAAAATGGGGCGAAAGGTCTCAAACCGACAAACTAATGGAACGAACGTCTTAAAATCTCAAAACTTATATGCTAAGCATGAGGAAGAAGGGGGTCCAAAAAAAAAGCGACTACCTCCCCCTTAAATGACTGAATGATCCATAAATAGTTATGATTTCAGTCTCATTAGGCAGCAGTGGTTTAGCTTTAGTGGGGCACATACCCTTGTTGATCTCTATACAGTAGTATATTTTTTTCCAACTGATGTTAAATTGAATCCTTTTGCAACTGATTTCTCAATACTTAATGGAAGAATATGAAACTACTATGTCTCTGTGTTGTATTAATGCCAAATTTTCATAAATAACAACATATTTTGTGCCAAAATCTATGTAATAGCTGTGAAACCAAGATAGTAACATCTCCCGGGGAGTGCTATAGGTGGAGTATAAGGATTGCTAGATATGCTGTTTCACCACCTAGACTCCTTTGCTGATTTTTCTTTGTGCCTTAGTTACATAAAGAGCAATTCTTACTTGATCTTATGATACACACACTCTTGCTTTCTTACATAAAACCATAAGTTCTACAGACCCTACACTAACTTGACACTTTCCAATTTCTTTTTATTTTGGCGTAGGAATGCGGCGACCCCACCGCCCGCCACTTCGGTGGTACAATCAGCTTCTGTAGCAGTGGACCACTGGTTCCTATCTTCAGAACATTCCTGTGCTCGGTATGCTTCCGGCCAGGGCCCCCATGGGGGTAAAGAAAATAGGAAAACAGTGGTAGAACTGCCATCCGGGTGAGGGGATGCTCCTTCAGTGCTAATGATCTTATTCCATTCGGTGGAGGTGGCACTGTGGAGTGGGACAGAGGGGGTATGTCTGTGAGCCTGGAGGCAGTTTCTGCCATGGTAATCCCTCTTTGGGGGGCTTCCTCTGAAAGCAAGGAGTCTAATTTATGGATATGGATGGATGGAAGATCCTAATAATCTACACAGATGTACATACGGATGCAATAGTTCACTAACAACCATGATGAGAAACTGTTATTTGAATATGAAGTGCTTTATCTAGACAATCCTCAAGTGTTTTTAGTCACCCTTTAACTTCTTTTTTTTTCTTGTAAGATTATCAGATTAATGTGTTTATCTCTGACAAAATATTCTCAAGGATGTTACTGAACTTTTAAATCCTGCTGTACACTATATAAACTTCTGGCAGACAGCATTATGATGTACCTGCAGCGAGCACACGTGAAGCACTTCTGATGGTAAGAGTTTCCGAGGGCCGACACTACCTCCCCTTCCACGTACAGTCCGCAAGTAGCGCACCGCTGGCCGAAACTCTGCTGGTAACATTCTGTGCAGAAGTAGTCCTTCTCTTTCGTGAAGAACCCACCCTGCGCTAATGACTTCTTGCAACCTGAAAAATAATGACGAACATTAAAAACAACAAGTAAGTACTGTACTGTATTTTAACATACAGTAAACTAAAAAATACAGCCAGTCTTGAAAGAATAAATAATACCCACCACACTTCACCCAGATGGCCCAAGGTCTTTCTATCCTGATTATATTCTTTAATAAACCTTTAATAAACCTTTAATAAACCTTTAATATACCTTTAATATACCTTTCTGGGAACCACCTAACAATCATTCTCTCAACAGGCTCATTCCCCTTGTTAACCTTTTGAGATACCGTATACCCTTTACTACCCTCTCATTACCCTTAAATAAACCTTTATGGGAAGCAACCTGACAACTATTCTCTGAAGCTGTTCATTTTCCTTTTCCTTCATTTCCTTTTTACTTCCCTTTCATAAACCTTTTTGGGAATCATCTAACACAATAGTGAAACAATGACTACAAGAGTATCCTACAGTATATGAGAGTGTGGTGGAAGGGCAAAGAGGGAGAGGCAGACCGAGAATGAGATGGAGGGATGGAGTTGCGGCGAGCCAGCTGATGGATGACAGAGGAGCATGGAGATAATTAATTCAAGGCCCCTCGCCCCTCGCTATCAAGGCGTCTGGCAATAGATAGATGGACAAAATTGATCTAATCATGGTAACTAATTGGTGAAAAACTTTGGATGTTACTATGATGTATAATTTTGTATTACTATCCAGCTCACTAATGTAATACTTAAACACTTCCTGAAAATGAAACAGTGAGCAATGAACTATAAATAATCTAGTAATTAATTCTTTGTGGTACAGTACAATTAACTTTTCCAATTAATGTACAGTACAGTACTGCATTGTTTTATCATAATCTATCTGTCTATCTATTGCCTGACGCCGTGATCCCCGAAGGGGTGGTCATAGTGATCAACTCAAAATATCCTATAGACACTCCAGCCCATGACTGTATATCTTGCTGTGTGCCTGCGCAGTAACAAAACCAAGACATAATACTCACACCTATTACACCAAACACCCAGCGGTATATCATAACCATCATACAATTATCTTCACTAATACACCATCATCTAACTTAACCTTGAGAGTGGGACGCTTATCTTCGGTTATATTTAAATTGCTTGTTATATTTAAATAGAAATTCTCTGCCCCCAACTGCAATTACTCTGTGCCGTCATGATGTAAGTGATAACACTATTAACAGTGAAGTGTAGGGATAATGCACACACATACTTTATGCTTATTCTTAATATATTTCTTTTTTACTAGGTGGGTAGTAATTTTGTGGAGTCATCCCTCAGCGAGGCGAGACTTTAACCGCATACTGGTGTAGGCCATATATATATATATATATATATATATACCGGTATATATATATATATATATATATATATATATATATATATATATATATATATATATATATATATATATATATATATATATATATATATATATATACATACTGTATATATATTCTTAAGCTGTAGCACCAAACTTACCATATAAAGTTGCCAAAAACTAAGCTAGTGTAAATTCATTTAAATAATAATGGTTCCTGTTATCTGGCACTCCCTCAGTATTATGTCTGGAGTGACAGGAAAATTGCTGAGTGCCAACATTCTACTTATGGCACTCTGATGCAAATTTAGACTTTAAATGTATTTTTAAACACATTTTTTTTTACAGTGTAGAGAGGTGGATAATACGGTAGGTAGCAAATTAGTCTCATAAATAGAGAAGGTTTGTGGAAAGTACTGTACAGTACATACATAAATTTAAAGACCGAGTGCATGGAGGAGATTAATTTATGGCCACCCCTTCGGGGACCAGACCAGATGGCTGGAGTAAAGTAGGAGAGAAGAGTAATTGGACAGAGGGATCAGGGTGTCTGATAATAGATATACAGTATACTGTATACTGTATACTGCAATAGCAATTTTAATTATGCAAATTTTACAAATAAATTAAATGGGTAAACCTTAAAAGTCGCAATACATCTTGAGTGACAAGCAAAGTAACCGAATGCCAACAATTTACTTCAGGCAATATAACTCCAATTTAGCCAGCAAAAGACGTGCCCGACATAGCAAATTGAAGCAAATATGAGCAACACGTGTGAGTCGGCCTCCTTAAGTGACTGATAAAGGCAAGAGGAAGCTGGACAAATGGGGTTCCTGCCTGTACAACTTTGCATGTTTGTGGTCATCTCAACATCATGGCTTTTCCATTTTTTATTTCAACCCTCCAGACCAATGCTGTAGGGTTATTCAAAAACTGTGTTAGAAACTTGTGTGATATCTAAAGAAAGATATATTAACCCGACATTTCTATGATGTAAGGCATATAGTATTAGTCACATGATTATTTCACTCATGGACTGTTCTAGGAAAGTTATAGTTATTAAAATTACTCAGTTTATGAGCAAAGGTAGATTTGATGGAGTTGTATTGCTACTGAGCTGGTAACCATAATGTCCCAAGTTCAAATCAGAGGTTTCAATGAAAGATAACAGAAATAATTTGTGCTGTACAGTATCATACTTAGTTTCAGTACATATCCACAATATCCACTGACATGCCATAAAACAGCCTTGCTGTTTTCAATACAATAGCATTATATGAATACTGTATTCCCATATTAAAAATACAATAGATGACAGTAGCTAGATGTTGCTTGTTTTCCTTTGTACCTTTGATTAATAACTTGATAATATTAATACTGTAAGTATAATATGTACTTACTGTGGCATTTGAAGCAGTTGATATGGAAGTATTTATCCTGGACCCTAAGCACCTCTCCGGAGCACTTCTTGCCGCAAGCCTCGCACAGCGTCTTCCCTGCGGACCAAAGGAGGCGTTAGATATTTACATTATCACCAACCCACCAATTAACTTACAAAAAGACCTAATTAATGAAACCAATGAAACTAATAAATACATGTGGCACTCCAAGGATTCGAACCTAGGATAATCACACCAAAATTCCGCGTACTAACCATTACGCTGTCAAGACAAAGGTTTATGCACAAGCCTATTACTGTATATATATATTATCCATTCTCTCCATACATATACCCAACTGCACTATGATAGCCTAATGATAACACGAATGGAAGGGGTACCAGTAATTGATGGGGCACTTATCCACAAGGGAAGGGCTCGCTAAGAATTACTCCTTAACCTGAATACATTCATATTATCACCAACCCACTAATTAACTTACAAATAAACCTAATTAATGAAATCAATGAAACTAATGAATACCTTACAAACACAGTAGCCTAAATAATAAACCAACACGAGGAATTACGGGGGGTCACCGTTTTTTTTTTCTCTTTCTCTCCTTTTCTCTCTTTCCCTGGCTTGTATCCATTCGGCCCCATTCAGCCAACTGTTTTAAGACGTTTATCCCCATCCAGGTGTCGATTTCTTCCTAGCGAGCGATAGCGAACCAGCATTGTATGGAGAAATCCGGCTACGTCGGAGAAATGTTTCTATCGAAAAATGTACAAATTTAGCTTGCTGTCAAAACAAAATATATATATGCTGGCTCGCTACCGCTCGCCAGGAAAATATTGACACCTGGATGGGGGTAAACATCTTAAAACAGTAGGCTGAATGGGGCCGAATGGATACAAGCCAAAGAGAGAGGGAGAGAAAGAGAAAAAAAGCGAGGTGGGCTCCCTAAATTCAGTCACCAAGTTCTTCAATTATTACTAGACCATACAATCTGACTTGGATACTAAATAACTAGGAGAAATTGAAATTGGCCTTTTGCCGGGACATTCTGCTACCGAAAAATGCACAAATTTATCTCAAAGGGGGGTCTTCGGGTTATTTTTAAAAACTTGATGGAGGTCTAAGGAGTAAATGAAAATTATTATAATAGTTATAGAAATGAAAGGGAAAAATCTGCCTCAACTGTTGAGAGTAAGTTCAATCTGTTATAATCGCATAAACATAATTGAGAACAATAATAATACAATTGATAACACTTATAATGTATTACACCCACAGACCCCTTTACATATGTAGAGGAGTCTATGATTACACCCCACCAGACAATGTAAGACACAGAACAAGATAAAGTAACCATTAACCCTTTGAGTACCAGCGACGTGTTATATTTTACTCCAGCTGTATGTAGACGATATTATGCAGCTTAAGAAGGATCTGTGGTAGTTAAAAGGGTTGGTTGAGATAGTTTGAAACCATATTATTGCTAGAGGTCCTTCCTAAGCTGTATAAAATCGTCTAACAATTGCCAGAATATGATAAAAAGCACGTCCGTGGTAGTACTGAATGGGTTAATATACAATATAATAAATAACAATACATAATACAATTGCAGAAAATAATACAAACATTTTATTCTACAATCAACACTTTATTCTAGAAACCAAATATACCGTAAAACACAATATTTTTACAAATGTATCGTAATAAATACAACTACCAAGAATGAACCCAACTAGGGCCGCTAATTCCGAAGGCATTACATAATGTCAATGGGTATTTAAGGTACGGTAACATAAAATAAAAACAAAATAATAGGTATATATACACGCACACACACATATATATATACAGTATATATATATATATATATATATATATATATATATATATATATATATTTTTTTTTTTATTTTTTTTTTAAAGGGGTTCATATCAACTGTCTTTAGTATATTTTCGATTTCCATAGAACCTTCCTAATCCGAATACAATTGACTAATGGCCTATAGCTATAATACAATTGACTAATGGCCTATAGCTATAATACAATTGACTAATGGCCTATAGCTATAATACAATTGACTAATGGCCTATAGCTATAATACAATTGACTAATGGCCTATAGCTATAATACAATTGACTAATGGCCTATAGCTATAATAAATGGCAGAACTCGTCACTGTACTAAATAAACTAACACACATTAATAAGTATCTACATTCTAAATAAATAGACATATACATTCAGAATAGATGCTAACTGATAACTATAGTGTGCTATCCCCCCACCCCACCCCCTACACACACTCTCTCTCTCTCTCTCTCTCTCACACACACACACACACACAATAAAACTACAAATAGATGGGTAGATAGACAGATATACAGATAAATAGACAAACAGACATACATAAAGGAAAAATAGAGACAGACAGATATACTGCTACATAGACAATAATATAGATAGAATATATACCAGCTTTTATAACCCACAACCTCTAATAGTTACTGTACCAAATATAAGAAAACAAATTATGTAAACAAATTTCCCCAGACCATTGAAGCAGAAGTTCACGTATCTCTATTATCTATTATATCTATATACTCAGGCCCAATCACCACTTTTTTTTTTTTTTTTTTTTTTTCCCTCACCTGAATATAACCCGTAACGGTGTCCTGACATAATTATATGGACTCCTTGCATGGAAACTGTGGTGTCTGCTTCTAATGGTATAGTGTAGACAAATTGTATCTTATTTGGGCTATTATTGTTGGACAATGTTATGCATCTTAAGGGGAGATCTCCACTTGAGGGATTTTTTTCTTGACCCCTTTCTCCCTCATGTTTAGCCCCATTGCTTTTGATATTATAAAACGTTTGCCCCATTAGTTTAGCGATTTTAAGAACTTTCACCCAATATTAAGACCTTTCGTGCAATTCAGGTGTCGATTTTATCCTGGCGAGCCGATAGCGAGCCTGTAATTTAAGAGGAACCGGCCTTCGGCCGGGAAATGTTTCTACCAAAAAATGTACAAATTTATCTTGAAAGGGACTCAAGGGGGTGTAATTTTAAGCTTGATGGAGGTCTAGGGAACAAACTAAATACCTCCCCTTAAGAAGGACCAGTGTCAGAGTGTAAATTGTGACACTTTATACCCCTTTGCTTGGTTTGTGGTCTATATATTTAATTAGGTCTATTAATATATTTTGAGTTTCCTCGCTAGACCTCCATCAAGCTTAGAAAAACACCCCCTTTCAAGATAAATGTGTATATTTTTCGGTAGAAAAATTTCCCGGCCGAAGGAAGAAATCGACACCTAATCAGCACGAAAGGTCTTTAAATCGCCAAATTTATGGACCACAAGTCTAAAAATATCAACACTAATGGGGCTAAACATGAGGTAAAAGGCGGTCCAGAAAAAAAGGTACGAAAGGTTATAAAATCGCCAAATTAACGGACCGAATATCATCAACTCTCAAAACTAATAGGTCTAAACATGAGGGAGAAGGGTGTCTAGAACCCCCCCCCCCATTAACAAAAACCCCGTTACATTGTCCTGACATATATGGACACCTTGACTGTTGAAAGTAGTTGCTTGTTAAGGTGAGCTCAATATGTCATGTCTTACAGGTACACTGCCTTAAGGGGGGGGGGGGGGTTACCGGCTTTTCATATCTGTCTCTCCTGTTCTCTCTTTCCCTGACTTGTTTCCATACGGCCCCATTCAGCCAACTTTTTAAAGACGTTTATCCCCATCCAGGTGTCGATTTCTTCCTGGCGAGCGATAGTGAGCCAACATTGTATGGAGAAATCCGGCTTCGCCGGAGACATTTTTCTATCGAAAAATTTACAAATTTAGCTTGCTGTCAAAACAAATATATATATATGCTGACTCGCTACCACTCGCCAGGAAAATATTGACACCTTGATGGGGGTAAACGTCTTAAAACAGTAGGCTGAATGGGGCCGAATGAATACAAACCAAACCGAGAGAAAGAGAAAACAAAAAAGCGAGGTGGGCTCCCTTAAACAGGATGTCAAACAGGAACAATTTTTTTTGAAGCCTTGAATGATTATGAGAAGAATTTCAAATATATATTAACATTAAATAACATTATGTTGTCCATTTTATCCCTTCCAGTCATAATGTGAACGACAGACCATAATTCTATTTTAGCATAGACAATATTATGCCAGTGTACATGCATACATACATACACTATTAACCCTTTCAGTACCAGCGACGTGTGATATATATTATAATTCTAGCTAGTTTAAGACGATAGTATGCAGCTTACGAAGGATCTGTGGTCGTTAAATGGATTGGTGGAGATAGTTTCAAGCCTTATTATTACTAGAGGTCCTTCCTAAGCTGAATCAAATCGTATAACCATTGCCAGAATACAACACAAAGGACGTCACCGGTACTGAACGGGTTAAGGGGAGGTTTTTAGTGTGTTTCCTAGACTTCCATCAAGCTTGAAATTACACCCCCTTGACCCCCTTTCAAGATAAATTTGTAAATTTTCGGTAGAAAAATGTCCCGGCTGAAAGCCGGTTCCTCTTAAATAACAGGCTCGCTATCGCTCGCCAGGATAAAATCGACACCTAAATGGCACGAAAGGTCTTAAAATTGACAGAAATGGGTCGAAAGTTCTTAAAATCGTCAAAATAATGGGGCGAACGTCTTAAAATTAGAAAAGCAATGGGGATAAACATGAGGGAGAAAGGAGTCAAGAAAAAATCCCTCAAGTGGATATCTCCCCTTAAAGACTAAAATGAAGGACTCCGCTCTCGCTTGACACCCTGAGCATAATCTTCAAGTCAGTCAGTCAGTCAGTAGCCAGCCCTTACTCCCACAAGGGGTAGGGAGGATCAGCAAGAGACACAAGCAAGGAAAAATAGGTGACAGGAGAAGAACCAATAACAGTTCGCCCACAGAAAGCAACCACGCAAGCATTCAGAATCACCAATCACTCATCAGCCCCCGAAGTCAATGGCTATCTTCAATACACGACTATACCCTGTCCTATACAGTTAAGCCAGATATCGTGACCTTTAACTTCTATAACTCAAAAAGGGCTAGGGCAAATGGGCTGTACATTTCCACACCTATTCCCTAGCTGACTCTTCCCGAATGGTAGAAATATTAGCTCTATTAACTCTCATAGTGTGTTTAGTTATAGAGGTTAGTGTTAAGGGGGGTGACCTGTTTTGGTTCTGTCCTTTTCTATCTTTCTCTGGCTTGTATCCATTTGGTCCCATTCAGCCTACTGTTTTAAGACGTTTATCCCCATCCAGGTGTCAATTTTTTACTGGTGAGCGGTAGCGAGCCAGCATATTTTTTATTTTTGTTTGACAGCAGGCTAAATTTGTACATTTTTCGATAGAAAAATGTCTCCGGTTCACTATCGTTCGCCAGGGAAAAAATAGACACCTAAATAGCACGAAAGGTCTAAATATTGACGAAGAAATGGGGCGAAGGTCTTAAAATCGACTAACTAATGGGCCGAACGTCATAAAATCTGAACACTCATGGGGCTAAGCATGAGGAAGAGAGGGGACCACAAAAGCGGCCCATTAACACGAAATAGCATTGTTCTGACCATTGTATCACTACCAAAGACATAATTTGAGCTGTCAATCACAGTTTTAACTTTACCGTTAACACAATAAAGACTAATAATAAAGGACTCGGCTTTCGTTTGAACCCTGCACTAGAAATATAAACGCTGCAAGAATTGACCACTTGCGAGTTTCAGGCTATAAGGAAGTTGGAGCTGTACATAGAAATGCAATAATAAAGTAGGTTTCTGATGGCTACAAGTATGTTTAATTAGGTTTTATGTATTTATAGATGTAGTGCAACCATATTCCAGCTGGTAAATCTGTTAATTATCGATGTCTACAGCTCCAACTTCCTTATAGAACGAAAGTCGCAAGTAACCAATTGTCTGCTTGACTTTCCGATTATGGTAAGGAGTTGCAAGCATAATGATGGAATCTAGGTTGCATCATTTAGCTATGCCCTTTAATGGTTGAGGATACTGGGGGCACTGAACTCTCTCTCTCTCTCTCTCACACACTTTCACTAATTCTGCATGAATAAGAGATTGAGTTTACCTTGCAATAAACAGTAAGCACCCCTTCCCCCCCCCCTCTCTCTCTCTCTGTGCACGCTAGGAAACAGGAATATACAGTAGTTATCGATACATGGCCTTCCCCTTTAACAACACCACAACGAGTGTATGTGTGTGTGTGTGTGTGTGTGTGTGTGTGTGTGTGTGTGTGTGTGTGAGAGCAAGAGAGAGAGAGAGTGTTTTCAGTCAAAGGATTATAAAGACTTATAAAGAATGTATATCAAATCATTGGGTATATTGATAATAATTTACCTTTCTAGGTCTATTCCTAGATCAGATGGGTTTATACGGCCAACATACCTTCAAATAGATTAATTATTATGGACACTTCAGTTATCCTTTTCACTCTCACTCTTGCTTTGTAGGCTACAGGGGCACAGTGCGTCCTTGTATTGAGTATTGTTCACATGTGTGGGGAGGATCCTCTCACACCGCACTCCTAGACAAAGTAGAAAGGAAGGCCTTTCGTATCATTAATTCTCGCCCACTCACCAACTCTCTCTCTCTTCGCCGCAATGTTGCATCTCTCTCGGTATTCTATCGCTACTACAATAATCAGTGCTCCTCAGAGCTCCCCCAGTGTGTGTACCACCTCCTCTAAGTAAGGTACGTGGTACCCGTCTTGCAACACAATCCCACCCCTACTATGTGCAACTCTCCAACCCAAGAGCTAAACGTTACCGGTACTCTTCAGACTTTCTTCTATTCAACAGCTGAGCTCTGGAACCCTCTCCCAGAATCAGTCTTTCCCTCCTCCTATGACTTAAATTGCTTCAAACTCCGTGTGTCAAGGCATTTTGGCTCGAACGTCCTTTGATTTTGGCCCAGTCACTCTTTCAACTAAGGGGGAGGCACTCGCTACAGACAGTTCTGCCGTTTGTTTTCACTCACATAGACAACAAAAATGTACAGTGTAAGGCCTACCCACGGACAATGTGTTGAGGGGAGAAATGTTTATTTGCCTATGTTATTATTATTATTATAATTTATATTATTATTATAATTTATATATTTATTAATTCATTTATTTATTCATTAATTTATTTGCTTATTTGCTTATTTTTTTTTTCCCGGGGGGGGGGGGGGGATTGCTTCCTGAACCTCCATCAAGTTTATTAAATATACACAAAACCCGTCTTCGTGATAAATGTGTGCATTATTCGGTAGAAAAATGCTCCGAGCAAAGGCCGCCTCCTCCTAGATTGCAGGCTGACTATAACGCTGGGGTGATACTAATATGCTAAACATGAGGGAGAAGGGGATCCCAAAAAAGCGACTACCCCCCCCCCCCTTAAGAATGACCTCTAGGAATGAAAGGGTGACAAATGATCTTATGATATATTAATACTAAATGTCCTTCCTATCTACTATATAAAGGGCACTTTCTGTCTGTTCACAAACTACTCCCTCAGTTTTTAAGATGGAGAGCCCATTCTTGGCATGCATACTAAAGGGGGTGCCGAAATAAGTTTTAATCGGGGGGGGGGGGGGGACTCCCTCAGTTTTCAAGATTTAGAGCCCATACTCCCCATGCATACTGCGGAGGTGCAAGAATAGGTTTTAAGCAGGGGGGGGGGGGGGGGGAAGAGAGAGAAGAGAGAGAGAGAGAGAGAGATAGAGACAGAGAGAGAGAAGAGAGAGAGAGAGGAGAGAGAGAGAGAGAGAGAGAGAGGAGAGAGAGAGAGAGAGAGAGAGAGAGAGAGAGGAGAGGTAGAGAGAGAGAGAGAGTAGAGAGAGAGAGAGAGAGAGAGAGAGAGAGAGAGAGAGAGAGAGAGAGAGAGAGAGAGAGAGAGAGAGAGAGAGAGAGAGAGAGAGAGAGAGAGAGAGAGAGAAGAGAGAGAGTTACGATTTTCCCCTGGGCAGCGCCGGGTACCTCAGCTAGTTATGAATATAACAGCTATAGAATAGACAACAAAATAATATCATCGTAATGAACGGGTTAATCAGGCCAGCCTTCCACCCCTCCCTATCTAGGAATGAATGAAAACTAAGTTGTGACATCATGTACACTACTTTTAGAAGGACCCACACAATTCAATATGTTACAATTTCAATTACAACTGTGGCAGCTTTAGTACGTCGTACGTTGATTAAAATCCTTTGACGGTAACCAGATATTAAGTGACTGCAGTACTGTGAATATAGTGATGTTAAGGGGAGACTGGCCATTTGTTTGGTATATTAATTAATTTATTCATATATTTGTTTAGTTTCCTCGCTAGACCTCTGTCAAACATAGAAAAACGCCCCCTAGACACCTCCTCAAGATAAATTTGTACTTTTTCGGTAGAAACATGTCCCGGCCGAAGGCCGATTCCTCTTAAAATTGCAGTGGCCGAACGTCTTATAATTTCAAAACTAGTGGGGCTAAACATGAGGGAAAACAATGTCCAGAAAAAACGGCCAATCTCCCCTTAAGTGTATAGGACCAGTTTTTACCTCCGGTACCTTTATTGGCCCGTGCCTGGCCTGGGTGAGAGTTGGCATTCCTGAGTGGTGAGTCTTGCCTTACGGGGGGTGGGGTGGAGGGGGGGGGTACTATTACCCCTTTAGTACCGGGCCGTCCTTTTTAACCTATTCTGGCTACTGGTACACGATTGTATTCAGTTTAAAAAGGGCCTTCAGCAATTAACAGGCTTCGAACTAGCTCACTTAAACTGCACAAAATTGTTTAAATATACTGTAGCTTGTCTAAAATGAAAAAGACGTTGCCGGTACAGACGGATTAAAGCAAACTTCTGTACAGAGTACCGGTACAAGCACTAAATATATACCGGTATTATGTATATCCATATGCGCGTACGCTCGTGGGTTCGAGTCTTGGTGGCTAAGTGTACTGAGTAGCCTACTCTGTACACGAGCTGCGTACTCAGGCAGTGAGAGATTGAGTGATTCAGCCTGTAGGTTAATTTTCTGTTAAAAACCTTTCTTGGTCATTAACATTATGTTTGGACACATTGTTCTCAGGGGACCATGGTCTGGTTCCTTCCCATGTCTTTCCCCAAGGGGGGTATGTTGGTGTTCTTGTGGCAGTCAAGTTTAATCTGTTTTTTGTATATTTAGCATTATTGAATGTCAATTTTAATAATGCGAATACTCCCTCTATCTCTTTCAATAAAACTCCTCCAGGATAATGTTGTAGAGGTTCAGCGTGCCATAAAAAGTAGTGCCAATCTGATAACAAAACCGGATCCTAGTACATTGATGAATTAAGGTGTTGAAATGGCTTGGGGGTGGAGAGAGGGGGGCGGGGGGATCTTTGGTGGAGGGAAAGGAGAGTTGTCAGTTTAATCACTCCCATGGCAGGTTCGAGTCCTTCATGTGGGTGGTCGAGTTTGTGGGGTGGATTCTTACATGTATTAATTAAAGGTGGAGGGGGTTGTTTCTGGAAGACCAAGAAAGACGTGGGATCAGACCTTATGGTCTGATCTTGAATAACAAAACCTGACAAGAGAGACAGCTCTGAATAGGGCTGCCTGGAAAGCGCCGCCATTACGACCTGAGACCAGAACTGCACTGTGTGGAACACTCGGTCTTTATATGTGTGTATGTATATACAGTATGTATGTATATAAGAAGGTGAATTATCTACTGTATACCAAGGAACTCTCCTAGTTCAATAATACCGGTATATACTATTTTTACTTCATAAATAATATCTCGGAGGAAAATAACTTGTGTGGGTAGGCTACTCACCTCGCCTTTAACTTATGGCATTTTTGAGTATATAATCGTCCAATAACAATTAAAAAAAAAAAAAAAAAAAAAAAAAAAATATATATATATATATATATATATATATATATATATATATATATATATATATATATATATATATATATATATATATATATATATATATATATATATATATATACCGGTAGGCTATATATACAGTATAATCATAAATATTCAAGGGACTAATAAGTAAATAAACATATATAATTCAAATAGTCTTGGCTAAATGTAATGAACAAATAAATCTATACAGTATATTACAAAAGCTTGTGGCCAGTTTCAAACTTCCCACGGCCGGGCTGGAAATGACTAATAAAAAACAAGTTCTTCCCGTTTGGGGTTTGTGATCTAACCGACCCACCGAACGACCGACCTACTCCAATGGTTATATACCCACACATACACAAACACATATACAGAAACACACATACATACATACAGAAGCACACACAAACACACATAGGATACATAAGCACACACAAACACATAGAGAAACGCATACACATACAGAAGCACACACATATAGAAGTACACACATACAGAAGCACACATACATGAGCACACATAAACACCATTATATACATACAGAATCACACACACATACAGAAGCACACACACATACACCATTATATACATACAGAATCACACACGCATACAGAAGCACACACAAAAGCACACATATATAAACACACACAAACACAATTATATACATACAAAAGCATACACATACAGAAGCACACACATACATAAGCACATACAGACAAACATACATGTACACATACACACAAGAATTGTTTGTCTATGTGTGAGAAGGCGCCAAAAGGCAAAGCTGCCTGTAACAAGTGTCTCCCCCCCAAAAATATACCGGTAAGTGATCGAGAGCCAAATTTAAGGTAACGGTACGTCAGAGTCAAAATATCCGAACACACGGACTTTGAAGCAGCCCAAGTCAAAGAATGGGGGAAAGTGATCCACAGTTTACTTATTGAGTGAACACAAATAAATCGGTTCACTCTTGGGTTAGAGAGATGGACAGAATAGAGGT
>CM064506.1:12663042-12800591 GCA_032716605.1 Paralithodes platypus | reverse complement strand
TTATAAACTGTTCAGAAATGCAAATATCTATGCGTTAAGCTTCCTCCTGGAACAGCTTGGGGACTCTCGGTGGAGGAAAACACCGGTATATCACATGAGAAGGAGGGAGCATCTACCGCTACCGACATACATATCATACAATTCTGAATTAATCAAGGTTGCGGAATTACTATTTCAACATAAGAACAAAAGGGGGACGGGAATGCGTGGTATACGACAAATGAAGTTATGCAACAGGTAGCACAGTTGCCAGGGGAGATCTTGAAGATTTGCGATTTAGGGAACAACCAAAGGGGGGGGGTGGGGGGGGGGTGCAGCGCATGATTATAGGACTAGGATTTAGTACTCGCATTACCTGGGGTTGATGTACTTCTGGCAGATGGTTGCATAATCTTTCTTTTTTTTTTTTTTTTTAAAGAGACAATGAACGGAGGAAGGAAAAACACAGATAAAACAAAAAGGTCCAGTTGTGCCTAAAGGCATCCTCCATTCATAAATGTTTGTAACAACTGGATTTAAACATTTGTAAATTGTAAGTTTGTGCGAAAGCAATTCGAGGGAAAGGTGATGAAATTCCAAAAGAGATAGTAGGCTCTGGGGAGAAATGAATTCTGATAAGCAGAAGAGTTTCTGCATTGTGGAGGAGGAAGAAAGTGGGAATTCTAATGGGCGCTATCAGCTGCCCTAGTTCTACGGGGGGAAAAAAGATGTGGAGAGGCGGGCACAATTGAAGCAAGTTCCTCGGAACAACTTGCTGTGTGGAAAATATCTGTAGGATAGAAAATGCAAGGGAATGCAACGTTTTCTTCGTATGGATAATGTAGGAAGGTCCTGTGTCGATTGCAGGGTTATGTGATTAATCTAATTAGCTTTATTTTGAAACATTTTATCCAACTGCCTCACATGCAACACACCCCACAGAGGGTGACACAGTAATCCATCTTTGAGGAAATCGCACATGACTTTTATATATTACGGCCAACTGCTCGTCAGTGAAGAATTCTCGAACTCTGTACAGGAGTCCCAGTTTTTTAGAGGCATTCTTAGCAATGCTTCTAACATAATGCATGGTCCAAAGCCTCGTTGCTTCTTCCGGACGGTGTCTCATAGGACTTGTATTGGACACTTGTGGGCCGGCCACACATAAGGCCGATGTCTGCTTCCCACAGTTCCACAACAGGGGTCTTGTCTTTCTCTAGGAAGAATGTCTGCTTGCCTTGGAGTGTGCCTTCTCACAATGATGGCTCGACTTGCTCGAGTCACCTTCTGCACCACGTGATGCAGTCGGAACTCCTTCACATCCTAGGGTACTGTACCGCCACAGGTTATATGCCTCGTTGTCTTCTCTCCACTCTTTTAATGTTGTAGACAGGTTAGTCTTCCACTCCTCCAGTTGTAGGAAGTAATCATCTGAAAATGGGGTAACCAGCACTCAGAGATGGTGACCACAGTTGTATCCTGTACTATTCGGAACTCGGCTTCGGGCGCGTGGTCAGAGGTTGTTTGTGGTCGTGGCGGGGAGTACAAAGGAGTACAAAGGAAATCAAGCAACAACAGATCTAGTGACCCTTCTAGGTTGCTTGTCCTCCAAAACACTGAGGATCAAGTGTCCAAACAGTGGTTTAGAGTGGGTAAGGGAACATTGGAAAGCGAATTACTGCCCTGGAACTAATGTCCGTGGCAGGATTAGGAAGTTAGTAGGGGACAGATGGGTTAGTAACTGAGGGGGGGATAAAATAAAGTTATTCATTTACAAACGCCGTCAGTCGCGGGTTTGATGCGAGATATTTGTCTAGGCGGAGTTTAAATGAATCAACGGTGATGCAGTCTATAACGTTTCGGGGAAGCCCATTCCACAAGTTGACAACTCGATTGAAGAAGAAATTCTTAGATTCGTGTGAGTTAAAAGATTTACCAATAATTTTGCAACCGTTTCCCCGCGTGTAATTAGCTTGGTCGATAGTGAAGTACTTACTACAGTTCATATTGTCGATGCCTTTGATGATTTTGAACACTTGAATTAAGTCACCTCTTAATCTGCGCTGGGTTAAAGGAAATAGATTTAATTCTCTAAGACGGTCTTCATACTAGGTAGCTTTTGGTAACTCTACGTTGAACTCGTTCTAGCTTGTTTATATCTTTTTGGTAATAAGGGCACCAGGATTGAACGCAGTATTCCAGAAGAGGGCGGACTAAGGAATTGTAAAGGGTTAGGATAACTTCTTTGGATTTATGCTCAAATGACCTGCCGATAAAGCCAATTATTTTGTTTGCCTTCTTAACAACTTCTGAACATTGTTGACTCGGTTTTAGGTTACTCGATATTGTTACTCCCAGATCGGTTTCTCTGTTTACATTCTTAAGCTGAGTGCCATTCATCGACTAGTTTGCTTTCTCATTTAGGTATCCGATATGTAGTACTTTACATTTATCCGCATTGAAACTCATTTGACAAATTTGGGCCCAACATGACAATTTATCTAGATTGTGTTGCATATCGTCAACTTGTTCTTTTGAGAGTACGCTATTTGCAATTTTTGTATCGTCAGCAAATTTTGAGATTGTACAGGTGAGACCCTCATCTATGTCGTTGATGTAAATTAGAAAGAGAATTGGTCCTAGTACCGATCCCTGGGGTACCCGGTAGAGGCAAGTAGAGGAGGCTGTTGTGGTTGCAGGGAAAGGGAGGGAGAGGGTTGTTGACTAGTAGGGCGCCAAGAGAATACTGAATCTTGTTGGGATATTCTGGACTTCTTCCTTCTCGGTGCTTCGGAGCCAATCTCCTGGGACTTGTCTTCCTGTGTCCTTTCCTGACCATGCATGATGATGCATTTATTTTTATGGAAGCCCACTGAGACTTGACCCTCATAAGGCTAGTGTTCGATGAGGTGGCACAGAGTTAAGTTACATAGGTATCATCGATCATACGTCACTGTATAGATTTATAGCTTTCAGGAGTGGATATGGGCGAAATTGAATGAGTCGGATTCAGAGAGGATGTCTCGTAAAGAGTTGCTCCGCAGGAGTTATTGTCTTTCAGGTTTATATGCAGGACAGATACAAACCAGGTGATATACGATTATAATTGTATGACAGTGTTGGCATTCCGGCAGTTGGCCACAGGGGGTGGTCATTAAGTAACTGGGTGAGGCGCGTGTAACCGCACGACAAGTGTCGATTGAAGAGGGCCACTCGCCCTTGATCGAGCGGAGATAATCTATCATCGGTTGTGCATTCCATTTAATACGCCATGCTTCATGAATGCATTGTCGGAGGACTAGGAGCATATCCTCCGGTCGTAATGAAGAAGAGGGGGTACTTTCACAAGCCTGTTTAGTGAGGAAACTAGGTAGTTCATTCCCATGTATGCCTACATGGTCGGGGATCCAATACAGTGTGATGGAGCAATTGTTGCACTGCAATTCATGTATTCTTAGCATGACAGTTTTGACTAACGGGTCTCTGGGGGCTTGGCTACATAACGCATGTAGTGCACTCCTTGAGAAGCTGCAGATGAATATGGAGAATATCCCTTGGGGATGAGGAGATGATATTTAAAGCACCATACTGTATATGGCCCATAATTCAGCAGTGTAAACCGTGGAATATTGGTATATCGTGCATTGGTACAAGTCGTGTTCAGAGAGTCGCTGCGCACTGTTGGTGTATACAAATTCATTCAGGATATGGATGGTGAGATGTTGTTCTTTCCCAACCAATTGCCTCCTTGGTTCCCTTTCTCTGTTCATCCGGAACTTGCCTTGAATCTCACGTATGTAGTGGCTAAGCTCTGTGACTAGCGGTGTAGGCTCAGCGGCTAACACCGGGGGCTCTACCTTCAGTGACATCAAGGAGACGGGGCTCGAAGTGATAGGGATACTTGTCGTGGGTACTGGGTATGTTGCCCATGATGTTGCAATCCAGCATACTGCAATGGCTGGGGTTGTCTGGGAAGGTGTCAAGACGAATTGTGTGGCGGGCAGCTGTAATGCCCTTACTTCCGGTGTTCCTATAAAGGGAGGAGGCGGTGTGGTGGTCGTGGTTGCCAGGTAGTCATTCTTGTATTCATTCCCAACAAACTGTACTGATATTATGTTACATGTTAAAAGAGTTACTCAAGCACCTGCTTCTCTTCTCTTCTCTTCCTGCTTCCACTGTCTAGTAGTTTTTATGGGGTATTGTTCTGTTATACACTCCAGCAACAATTTAAAGGAGGAACGTGGTCTTTTTAAAACCACACACACACACACACACACACACACACACACACACACACACACACACACACACACACACACACACACACACACACACACACACACACACACACACACACACACACACACACACACAGTTCGGTCCTCTTTCTCACACACAGGCATTCAGTACACTATCATCTCGCACACACATAGAGAGAGAGAGAGAGAGAGTGAGCGAGAGTGAGCGAGAGGTACCATCTGCTTCCTTATTTAATGAACAGTTCGGCCTACCTAAAGGCAATCTCTCTATATCTCTTCAACACACACACATACACGATTACTCACACACTCTCTTACACACATACGCACCCTCTCAAAAACACTCACATGTACTCTCTCTCTCTCTGTTTCATTATTTTATGAACAATTCTTACTGCCTTAAGTTAGTGTCACACACGAAGCAATTTTAAAAATAGTTTTGAATAAATCAGTCATATTTGGCAGCCTCTCTCTCTCTCTCTCTCTCTCTCTCTCTCTCTCTCTCTCTCTCTCTCTCTCTCTCTCTCTCTCTCTCTCTCTCTCTCTCTCTCTCTCTCTCTCTCTCTCTCTCTCTCTCTCTCTCTCGTTGCTACTACAATCGCTACCATTTAGATATATTAATCATCAATTGTATTTACGATGTGTGAAAGCACGTGACAGAGATAGGTAGAGATTGATAAATAGATGGATAGATAGAGAACAAATGTATGTGTGTGTGTGTGTGTGTGTGTGTGTGTGTGTATATTATGATTGTGTTTATGTGTATTATATGTGTATGTCTGTGTGTATGTTATTTATGTTTTATATGTGTATTATATTTGGGTAAAAGTAACTACAGATTATATAACCTTCCCCATAAACTACCTCTTACCTGAGAGAGAGAGAGAGAGAGAGAGAGAGAGAGAGAGAGAGAGAGAGAGAGAGAGAGCGAGAGAGGGGGAGAGAGAGAGAGAGAGAGAGAGGAGAGAGGAGAGAGAGGAGAGAGAGAGAGAGAGAGAGAGAGAGAGAGAGAGAGAGAGAGAGAGAGAGAGAGAGAGAGTTATGCATGGGCGAATAAAAGTAACAACCATTATTTAACAATGGCCTATAATGTTAACCCTTTCAGTACCGGTGCCGTCCCCTTAACTTTATTCTGGCTACTATTATACGATTTTATTCATATTAAAGAGGGCCTCCAGCAATTAAAATGCTTGGAACTACATCACTTAACCATTTCTACTACCACAGATCCTTCTTACACTGCACAATAAACGTCTAGATATGGCTAGAATAAAATTGAAAATAAGGGGTTAACCCCTTCTGTACCGGCGACATATGTTTAGTTATATTTTAGCCAGGGTTAAGGGAGCCCAGACGGTATTGTGCAGCATAATTTACTGGTTCGGCTCAATGGTTTAAAGAGGGGTTTAGTTTGCTCTTTAAACCTATATCAAGCTTAAAAAACCACCCACAAGACCCCCCTTCGATATAAATTTGTACATTTGTCGGTAGAAAAATATCCCGGCCGAAGGCCGATTCTTCTTCAAATACAGACTTGCTATCGCTCGCCAGGAAAAAAAATCGACACCTAAATGGAACGAAAGGTCTTAATATTGGCAAAGAAATGGGGCAAAAGGTCTGAAGATCGCCAAACTAATGGGGCGAAGTTCTTGAAATCTCATAACTAATAGGGCTAAACATGAGGGAGGAGGAGGACTCGAAAAACCAATTGCCTCCCCTTAAGGGACTATATTCTCTGGACCCTGGTTTTAGCTACATTTAGTCGATCGATTTTGTGCAGTTTAAGAAGGATCTCTGGCAGTAAAAAGGGTTAAATAAGATAGTTCGAAGCCTGTTAATTACTGGAGGTCCATTTCAAACTGAATATAATCGTCTAATAGTTGACAGAATATAATGAAAAGGACGTCACCGGTACTGAAAGGGTTAAATTACCACCGACCATTTTATTTATTTATTTATTTTTATTTTATTTTTTTGTATGTTTTATATTTTTCCGTAACAATTGAATCTGGTAGCCGGAAGTATGGGCGTGGGGTGGGTGGGAAATACAATACCTGAAAAACTGTGTGTGTGTGTGTGTGTGTGTTATGATGTATGTGTGTGTGTTTGCTATAGTGTGTGTTATGGTGTGTGTATGTGTGTGTTATGGTGTGTCTGTGTGTGTTATGGTGTGTGTATGTTATAGTGTGTGTGTTTGCGTGTGTATTATGGTGTGTGTGTGTGTGTGTGTGTGTGTGTGTGTGTGTGTGTGTGTGTTATGGTGTGTGACAGACCGTGAGACTTGACCGGTAAAGCACAGTCACTATATAAAACATTGGCTGCACCTCCTATGCTCATCTCCGGAAGTTTGTGGAGACTGTTGACATTAAAATCGATATGTTTCTTTACTCTTTAGCTGGATAGTATATATTATAAAGACAAATACAGATTAAGTCCTTTGAGAGAGAGAGAGAGAGAGAGAGAGAGAGAGAGAGAGAGAGAGAGAGAGAGAGAGAGAGAGAGAGAGAGAGAGAGAATGTCCTTTGAGAGCTAAACAAATCATAGGACATTGTAATAATTGCACGTAGATAAGCGATCCGGGATACGAGTGGGTTGCTGAACCAGCTGCTCTAGGTCATTTAGGTTAGAAAAGATGTAGGTTTGTTCACCAGGTTGGTCAGTGGAATGAGAGGAGAGCCATTGGCGGTGGTGAACGTTGAATCTGAGAAAGGAGAAATGGATAGAATGTGTTCCACTTTTGAGTTTAGATAGTCAAAGAATTAGGGAAAGTCGGTAGAGTTAGATAGACAGCAGATAAATATTTAGTATGAGAATGACAGGATAGAGAATGACAGGATAGTTTGAGCCAAAAGGTTAAGTCAAAATCGGGAACAGGAGAGCAAGTGAGTTTGTTGTGTACGTATGCGCAACTTTCGCCTTTGGCTTTTGAAACTTGGATAGAGAAAGTAGGCGGAAACAGAGAAGGGGCTGCTGGCAGTTGCTTCAGACACCCGAGTTTCAATGAGGAAAAGAAGATCAGGTTTGTAGGAGGAGAGATGGTGTTCAACAGAGGGAAAATTAGGAGAAAGGCCGTGAATGTTGCAGAAGTTAATAGTAAGAGTAACAGGCCGAGGTCCAGAGAATTTTGAGGGGTCGTCATGGGAAGGTCGGGCAGGTGTGGGGGCATTTGTGGTGCACCCCCCTGGAGACTCCGAGGCTGGGCTTTTGTTCATCATTTATTATGTAATTTTATTGTGGAAGAAGGAAGTGTGGTGTGCATGTTTAGTGTAGTGAAGTAGATAGGAGGAGGAGGTGTTTGTGACAGCTAACTGGATTACTCTCAGTGTAAGTGAGGCACAAAGAAAATCAGTAAGAGAGGCCAAGCAAATGAAACAGGAATTCCAGAGACTCCTTATCAAATGCCTATAGCCTCTCCTGAGTCTAGCCCTGTTCGATTGGTGCCTACAATCTCCCCCATACGTCTGTCTGTTTGTAAGCTATAGTTGTCAGTACACAGAAACGGGGGGGGGGGGATATTTCTTTTCTTTTATCATTATACATATATTTTTAGCTTGCTCCCTAGATTTATATCAAGCTTAAAAAAATACACCAAGACCCCCATTTGAGATGAATTTGTACATTTTTTGGTAGAATAATGTTCCGAACGAAGACCGGTTCCTACTAATTTACAGGGGGAAATTATTTGTTATGAATTTATTTATGGAATAAAGGACTTACACACGAAATTATATGACTACTATAAAAGGCGAGATAAACCTTTAGAGAAAAAGACTTAGTAACGAAATTACTTGCTGAGGATAAACTCTGAAAGTGAAGGTACCTGTTTATGAAATGACTTATGGGGAATAGAACTTGAAACACAATGACTTAAGGAACAAAGACTTAAGGGGGCCACTGACTTTTTTATCTTTCTTTCCGTTTCTCTCTTTCTCTGGCTTGTATCCATTCGGCCCCATTCAACCAACTGTTTTAAAAAGTTTATCCCCATCCAGGTTTCGATTTCTTCCTGGCGAGCGATAGCGACCCAGCATTGTATGGCGAAATCCAGCTTCGCCGGAAAAAAAATTCTATCGAAAAATTTACAAATTTAGCTTGCTGTCAAAAAAAAAAAAAAAAAAAAAAAAAAAAAAAAAAAAAAAAAAATAATATATATATATATATATATAATATATAATATATTATATATATATATATATATATATATATATATATATATATATATATATATATATATATATATATATGCTCGCTCGCCAGGAAAATATTGACACCTGGATGGGGGTAAACGTCTTAAAACAGTAGGCTGAATGGGGCCGAATGGATAAAATCCAAAGAGAGAAGGAGAGAAGGAGAAAAAAGCAAGGTGGGTTCTCTTAAAGATAAATTACTTGTGGAGGAAAAGCTTAAATTTTTTGTATTAAGAAATTCATTATTGACGAAATAACCGTTCACGTCTCAATTATAGGAGTCTCATCCTATACTTTGGTGTCTGTGGCTTGAATACCTTAGAGGTTAGAGGGCACTAGGGTCAGAGAGAGTGTGTGTGTGTGGGGGGGGGGGGGGGGAGAGAGAAGAAGGAATGAGCGAGGGAGGGAGGGAGTTATTAAGAGAGAGAGAGAGAATGTGATCTACTAAGCTTATCTGAACATTGTATCTAAAGTTAAAGTAATGACAAAATTAAAGATGTGTATGTGTGTGTGTGTGTGTATGTGTGCGTGCGTGCGTGTGTGTGTGGGGGGGGGGGGAGAGAGAGAGAAGAAGGAATGGGCGAGGGAGGGAGTTATTAAGAGAGAGAGAGAGAATGTGATCTACTAAGCTTATCTGAACATTGTATCTAAAGTTAAAGTAATGACAAAATTAAAGATGTATATGTGTGTGTATGTGTGTGTGTGTGTGTGTGTGTGTGTGTGTGTGTGTGTACGTGGGCGCGCGTAGTGGTAGAATGTGTGTTTTAGTTTTGTATTGTCAACTTTAAGTTCTGGCTAGGAGTAATTATAGTGGGAGAATCATGACGTTGATGATGTATGATGTTTTTAACACACACACACACACACACACACACACACACACACACACACACACACACACACACACACACACACACACACACATATATTATGTCTTAAGTAACTTACGTTTGTTATACTATTTTGAAATATTTCATGATTTCTTTTTCTCTCATGTACAATATAATTATATAATATATAATTATATACTGTATAATTATATATAATGTTAAAATACAAAATCAATGCCAATGATAGGATAATTAGTATTAGAAATGTGTATAGTATTGTTAGAGCGACATAGCTGAGGTACTGAGTATAGGGTCAAAGATCAATAGTTCAGTAGAGCACCTGGGACTCTATTGTAGCTCTGTCATTAAGGGTCGCGGGGGGGGGGGGGGGGGGGGGGGGGGGCGGGGGGCTGGATGTTGTTGACAGGGGCTCTCTATCTATGTCTGTATGTCTGATTTTAATTCTTGTTTTGATCCTGCCAACCATTAAGGGGGTAGTGCTTGGTTTTTGGCCTATATGATTATTTACTTATATATATTTGAGTTTCCTCGCTAGACCTCCATAAACCTTAGAACATCATCACCCCCTAGACCCCCTTGCAAGATATATTTGTACATTTTTCGGCATAAAAATGTCCCGGCCGAGTGGGGATGACGTTGACAGGTGCTCTCTATCTCTGTCTGTATGTATGTCTTGTATATTATTATTATGTGTAGTGATTTTGTGGGTCTGGACATATTATTTTGTGGGTCTGGACATATTATTTTGTGGGTCTGGGGATTATTTTTGTGGGTCTGGACATAGTATTTTGTGGGTCTGGACATATTAATTTGTGGGTCTGGACATATTATTTTGTGGTTGGACAATTATTTTGTGGGTCTGGACATATAATTTGTGGGTCTGGACATATTATGTGGGTCTGGACATATTATTTTGTGGGTCTGGACATATTATTTTGTGGGTCTGGACATATTAATTTGTGGGTCTGGACATATTATTTTGTGGGTCTGGACATATTATTTTGTGGGTCTGGACATATTAATTTGTGGGTCTGGACATATTATTTTGTGGGTCTGGACATATTATTTTGTGGGTCTGGACATATTATGTTGTGGGTCTGGACATATTAATTTGTGGGTCTGGACATATTATTTTGTGGGTCTGGACATATTTTGTGGGTCTGGATATTTTGTGGGTCTGGACATATTAATTTGTGGGTCTGGACATAGTGGGTCTGGACATATTATTTTGGGGTCTGGACATATTAATTTGTGGTTGGACATATTATTTTGTGGGTCTGGACATATTTTTTGTGGGTCTGGACATATTTTGTGGGTCTGGACATATTATTTTGTGGGTCTGGACATATTATTTTGTGGGTCTGGACATATTATTTTGTGGGTCTGGACATATTATGTTGTGGGTCTGGACATATTAATTGTGGTCTGGACATATTATTTTGTGGGTCTGGACATATTATTTTGTGGGTCTGGACATATTATTTGTGGGTCTGGACATATTTTTTGTGGGTCTGGACATATTAATTGTGGGTCTGGACATATTATTTTGTGGGTCTGGACATATTATTTTGTGGGTCTGGACATATTAATTTGTGGGTCTGGACATATTATTTTGTGGGTCTGGACATATTATTTTGTGGGTCTGGACATATTAATTTGTGGGTCTGGACATATTATTTTGTGGGTCTGGACATATTATTTTGTGGGTCTGGACATATTATTTTGTGGGTCTGGACATATTATTTTGGGGGTCTGGACATATTAATTTGTGGGTCTGGACATATTATTTTGTGGGTCTGGACATAGTATTTTGTGGGTCTGGACATATTAATTTGTGGGTCTGGACATATTATTTTGTGGGTCTGGACATATTATTTTGTGGGTCTGGACATATTATTTTGTGGGTCTGGACATATTATTTTGTGGGTCTGGACATATTATTTTGTGGGTCTGGACATATTATTTTGTGGGTCTGGACATATTATTTTGTGGGTCTGGACATATTAATTTGTGGGTCTGGACATATTATTTTGTGGGTCTGGACATATTATTTTGTGGGTCTGGACATATTAATTTGTGGGTCTGGACATATTAATTTGTGGGTCTGGACATATTAATTTGTGGGTCTGGACATATTAATTTGTCAGGGAACCACCACAGTGCCTCGTACTAAGATCCGATGATTAAATTTTAGCTCTTAAGGGGGGTCACCTGCTTTTTTTTTGTTACGCCCAAAACTCACGATAAGCTGAATAAAATCGTCTAATGGTAGCAGGAATAACATGAAAAATAGGCCTAATCATGCTGAACTATAGTCTGTTTCTTTTCAACTGACGGTAAATTGCAAAGTTACCATCAAGATTTTTTGGATATTTTCAAGATTTTGTGGTGAAATATGGTGCTGATTACATAAACTTGGTTTTAATATTATGCAAAAACATAGTAGTCTCGTATTTGTCCATTACGTATCGAAAAATGAGCTGCTAAGGGATTCAATTTGTCGTCAGCTGAAAAGAAACAGAGTATACTGTAGTTAGTCAATTGTTTAGATGGATTAGTAAACTATGGATTAGTTCCTCTTAAAATTACAGGCTCGCTATCGGTCGTCAGGAAGTAATCTACACCTAAATGGCATGACAGGTCTTAATATTGACAAACAAATGAGGCGAAAGGTATCAAAATCGCCAAATGAACGGAACGAACGTCTTAAAATCTCAAAATGTATATGCTAAACATGAAGGAGAAAGGGGTCCAGAAAAAGCGACTATCTCCCCCTTAACCCTCTCAGCACGCCACAATCTTACTTATCTCTTTAAATGGAAGGGGTAAACAACCTCATAATTGACCCTCTTGCTACCAAAGGTCCTGCATAAACTGAATAAAATCGTCTAATGAAAGCCAGAATTAATTGAAAGTGGTATAATTTTACTGAATGGATTAATACCTTGGCCATGTGGATTAGTTAACTTTACTAAGCTTAGGAAAGATTATTAAAAATGAAAGTGGTAAGCACTCGTAACATTAATCCTCTTGCTCCCATAAGTCTTTCGTAATTTTGTTTTGTTTTTGTTCAATGTATAAATTATGAAGGATACAAACTGTAGGTTGTCTGTAACGAGTGTCCCACCCAAAGCCAAATGAGTGACAGGGAGCCAAGTTCAAGGGACGCTGGCTGAGGTCAAAATGCCTGTACCCACGAAGTTTAAAGCAGTTTAAGTCATAAGATGAAGGAAAGATTGATTGGGGGAGAGAGTTCCAGAGTTCACTAGTTGAGTAGGAGAAAGACTGAGAAAACTTTCCAAAGTGAGTACAATCGCGCTAACTAATATGTGATGTCTGCACCAAGTATGTTTTGATCAATAATTAGTATCGGCAATATCTAAGCTTCATTTATTCATATCGAGTGAAATATACAACATTTTACTACACTTACCCACCATATTCAACATCTGACAGACATAAATACAGCACAGAGCGAGCCAAACGTAATGACAGCTGGGACATGACTTATTAGCGCCACTGTAAAATCGTCCCATGACAGACAGCATAAAAGAAGGAGAGGTGTCATCATATTGAAGGGGTTATTAAAGTCCATTCATTAGAGGTAGGCCAAAAATCTCGACCAATAACCTCTGTAGCTCAAAAAGGGCTGGAGCAAATGGGCTGTACATCTCTCCACACCAATGCCCTGCCTGGCTAGTAATATAGTAGTAATATTAACCCCTTCTGTACCGGCGACGTCTTTTACATTTTATTCTAGCTACTTTTAGACGATGTTATTAAGTTTACAAAGGGCCTCTAACAATTATCAGGCTTCGAACTATCACACTTAACCGTTTTTTTTAACTACCACAGATCCTTCTAAAACTGCACACAATCATCTAAATATAGCTAGCAGAAGGGGTTAACTCGATATAGCTAGCAGAAGGGGTTAACTCGATATAGCTAGCAGAAGGGGTTAACTCGATATAGCTAGCAGAAGGGGTTAACTCGATTACTCTAGTCCTTCTGGAGTTGTAGAGCTTATTTCTGCGCTACCTTTAATGAATGGACTATAGATCGCCTAAAGGTAGCCCAAATCAAGTGGATAAGTGTCAATGTACTGAAAGGGTTAAGGGAGCCCGCCTCGATTTTTTTTTCTCTTTCTCTCCTTCTCTCTGGTTTGTATCCATTCGGCCCCATTCAGCCTACTGTTTTATGACGTTTACCCCCATCCAGGTGTCAATATTTTCCTGATGAGCGGTTCCGAGCCAGCATATATATATTTTTGTTTTGACAGCTAGCTAAATTTATACATTTTTTGATAGAAAAATGTCTCCGGCGTAGCCGGATTTCTCTATACAATGCTGGCTTGCTGTCGCTCGTCAGGAAGAAATCGACACCTGGATGGGGATAAACGTCTTAAAACAGTTGGCTGAATGGGGTCGAATGGATATAAACCAGGGAAAGAGAGAAAAGGAGAGAAAGATTACAAAAAGCCGGTGACCCCCCTTAACGAAGTAGTTGCAGCGGTTATTCCAACGGCTGTTACGGTCGACTGCGGCGGAGTGACGTAGGTTCGAGTCAGTGACTCAGTGTGGGTTGTGCTCTTCTGGCGTGTGGAGGTGTGTGTGTGTGTGTGTTCCGTGTGTGTGTTCTGGAAGCGAAAGACAGAAGTGATGGAATTGAAACCTTGGGACATCTACTAAAATCGCTCCATGTGAGAATTGAAACCTTTGGACATCTATTACAGCTTCATATTATAATTGAAACTTTTGGAACATCTATTAAAACCGATCCAAGTTAGACTTGAAACCTTTGGACATCTATTAAAACCGCTCCAAGTTAGAGTTGAAACCTTTGGACATCTATTACAGCTCCAAGTTAGAGTTGAAACCTTTGGACATCTATTAAAACCGCTCCAAGTTAGAGTTGAAACCTTTGGACATCTATTAAAACCGCTCCAAGTTAGAGTTGAAACCTTTGGACATCTATTAAAACCGCTCCAAGTTAGAGTTGAAACCTTTGGACATCTATTAAAACCGCTCCAAGTTAGAGTTGAAACCTTTGGACATCTATTACAGCTTCATATTATAATTGAAACCTTTGGACATCTATTAAAACCGCTCCAAGTTAGAATTGAAACCTTTGGACATCTATTAAAACCGCTCCATGTTAGAATTGAAACTTTTGGAACATTTATTAAAACCGCTTGATGTGAGAATTGAAACCTTTGGACATTTATTAAAACCATTCCATGTTATAATTGAAACTTTTGAACATTGATTAAAACCGCTCCATGTTGGAATTGAAACTTTTGGAACATCTATTAAAACCGGTTCATATTAGAATTGAAACCTTTCAACATCTATTAAAACCGCTCCACGTTAGAATTTAAACCTTTAAACCTCTATCAAAACCGCTCCATGTGAGAATTGAAACCTCTGGAACATCTAATAAAACCACTCCTCTCTCTCTCTCTCTATATATATATATATATATATATATATATATATATATATATATATATATATATATATATACAGGGTGTCCCAGGAGGAAAGGGCATAACTTTGGGAAATTATAAAATAAGGTATTCTAAGCCTAAAATGTTCTATAACAAAAAGTCCAAATATCAACCGTTAAAGATATATTAATGGTTTTATGTAGTGTCCTCCCCCGCATCACTGTAATGGACTCTTCCATGTCAGATAGTTTCCAACTGGTCCAAAGTGAGCTAACATATCTATAATAATTTTGCAGCTTACAGAATTATAATATCTTTACAATAACATGGTAAAATAATTGCAGTTAGATGCAGGGTGTGGTAAGTACTACGACAGCTAGGCCACCCTTATGGGGAAATACTGAAGAAAATGCCATTTATAACAGGCAATATATCTTTACTGGTTGAGATTTGGAATATTTCTTATAGAACATTTTAAGCTTATAATATTTGTCTTTACCATATCCCAAAGTTATGCCCTTTCCTCCTGGGACACCCTGTATAATTATACAGTATATATATATATATATATATATATATATATATATATATATATATATATATATACTGTTGAAAGATATATTTCGCTCATAGACACTAAAATGTATAGAAAAAATACTGATAATATTGTAAGAGAAAATTTGCGCGCAGTCCTTCAAAAGATTGACAATTAATCAAAATTTGAGAGAAATGTTACCCACACTTCCTGTAATGCATGTGAAGTGCTACCGTCAGAACAATTAATTACAAGCGAACAATTAATTACAAGCGAACAATTAATTACAAACGAAAAATTAATTACAAGCGAACAATTAATTACCAGCGAACAATTAATTACCAGCGAACAATTAATTACCAGCGAACAATTAATTACCAGCGAACAATTAATTACCAGCGAACAATTAATTACAAGCGAACAATTAATTACAAGCGAACAATTAATTACAAACGAAAAATTAATTACAAGCGAACAATTAATTACCAGCGAACAATTAATTACCAGCGAACAATTAATTACCAGCGAACAATTAATTACCAGCGAACAATTAATTACAAGCGAACAATTAATTACAAGCGAACAATTAATTACAAACGAAAAATTAATTACAAGCGAACAATTAATTACCAGCGAACAATTAATTACCAGCGAACAATTAATTACCAGCGAACAATTAATTACCAGCGAACAATTAATTACCAGCGAACAATTAATTACCAGCGAACAATTAATTACCAGCGAACAATTAATTACCAACGAACAATTAATTACCAACGAACAATTAATTACCAGTGAACAATTAATCTTACTGGTACTGTAAGAGAGTATTTCCTTGTAATCATTAAGGGAGACCACCTCGCGTTTTTTTATCTTTCCCTCCCTCTCTTTGGCTTGTATCCATTCTGCCCCATTCAGCCTACTGTTTTAAGACGTTTTTTACCTCCATCCCGGTGTCAATATTTTCCTGGCGAGCGGTAGCGAGCCAGCATATATATATTTTTGTTTTGACAGCAAGCTAAAGTTGTACATTTTCCCATAGAAAAATTTCTCCGGCAAAGCCGGATTTCTCCATACAATGCTGGCTCGCTATCGCTCGCCAGGAAGAAATCGACACCTGGATGGGGATAAACTTCTTAAAACAGTTGGCTGAATGGGGCCGAATGGATACAAGCCAGAGAAAGAGAGAAAAGGAGAGAAAGATAAAACAAAAAGGCCGGTGACCCCCCCTTAAATAGGAAATAAATCAATGTAATAATAGTCTTGTCTAAAAGTGGAAATACTGTATGTCTATTTCCAGTTCATTGCACATATTTATCGCGAAACAAAAGGTGGTGAAAAGTGTGATATAACAAACTTGACCCCGTGACTACGAGAACTACTTCCTAAGCTGAATAAAAACGTCTGCTTTTAGCCAGAATAAAGACAGATAAATCGAAACGTAAATCAACAAGCGAAATACAAATCTAGTGAGAGGGTTAGGAGACATTGTAACCCACCTCCCTGTAGTGCTACGTAATGGAACCGAGAGAACCTATGCATTGTTTTTCCCAAGCACTGGGAGGAGGCCAAAACATGAAAACAACAACAGATAATTAAATAGTAAATGAGAACAGTGACTTGCGAGTGATAGCTGCAATAGTGAGAAAAGCTTTGAAAAGACCATACTAACTAATTTAATGAGGCAAAACTAAACAAAGACTTGAAAGAACATGTGAGTATATACTGGAATAAGATACAGGGTCCAAATAAAGAAAAAAAAACAAAAAAAACAAAAAAAAATCAAGATATGACCTCATAACAGCCAATGTTGTCCAAGAGAGTCACCGCTGCCACCACCAACACCAGCAATATAAACAACATCAACACCAACTCCAATAACAACAAAGATTAACCATGGAAGAAAATAGAAGAGAAGAAATAAGATGCGAAGAAAATAGGACAGAGGAGGGGATAGTAGGAGCAAGACTACAGAACAACGTGGAAGATAAAATGCTTGAAAATAGAGAAGAAAGAAGAAAGGAACAGCAAAGAGAAGGTATGGAAGGAGGGGAGAATGCACGAGTGGAAGACATAATGGCGAAGAAGATGATGGTAGAAGCCAGATTAAAGACCAGCGGGACGGAGAGAATGACAGAAAAGGGAGAAGAAGAAATAAGAATGGACATAAACGAAGAAGAAAAGAAGGGAAAGGAAATAAAACAAGACCATATACAATCCAAAATGACCACGAATACACCAGCGCACAACCAATCCCTTTCCAAAACTCCTAACAAGCGCACCCACAAGAAAATCAGAAAATACTCCAGAATCAAGATCAGCAGGGACTTTCTGGACCAGCTGAGGGAAGAATGTACTGATAGTGAAGTCAGTCAGTCAGTAGCCAAACCAGAGTGTCCGAAGCTGAATGTAGAGTTGCCTGGAATCCACAGTAAATGGAAAAGTGAATTGGGTGCCGATGATGGTAAATTTCCTCCGGTGAAGAAAGGTGTAGAAGTGGGATCTTTGGAGGTAATTGATGTCCCAATGTTGAATGTACAGTTGCAGAAAAAAGGAGCTGGAGTATCGAGTCCTAGTGGGATAATGCAGTGTTTACCAGTTAACCATAATGCTTCTGAGCTTCATTATACTGGTCATAGTATAAACACACAATTATCAGCTGTATCAAGCCCAAGTGAGGTAACGCACTGTTCACCAATTAACCAAAATATTTCGCAGCAGTATTATAGTGGTTGTAGCGTACAAAATCAAAGTTTGAGTATGAGAGAAGAGATCTTCACTCGAACATTGAACTCTGAAACACCCCTTGCCTCTGTTCATATCCCCAGAGGTAAAAGCAAGGTGGATGTTAAGTGCAGTGATGTTGAGCCTTGCAAACAATTTGTCTGCGACCATTTTGTGCCTAATTCTGGGCTAAGTTGTCAACCCTCAACATGTACCCACAATGTCTTTTCCGCTGCTAGTCCTGAAGGGGAGGTGATCTTAGACGATTATCTTGAGTTTGCAGGTAGAGAGGAGAAGAGCGAATGTTCTTCTTCCTTACAATCTCCTTCATGGTCTCAATCTCCTACTGCATCACAATCATCGCTACTACCTTTGTCGTCCACATTGTTGCCCTCTTCGTCGTCCCCATCGTTGTCCCCTTCTTCATCCACTTCGTCATCCACATCTTCGTCTCTGGACTCTGGCGCAGGTTCGAGTCCAGACTTGGTCATCACTGCAAAGGAGAGTGAGGAGGAGGGTGTCTTGGCTGTGACTCGATGCTTTTCATGGCTGGAAGATGAGATGTTTGTACTGGAACCTGAAGAACTCCTGGAAGATGAGCCTGGAACACTTCTTGCACTGGAATCTACAGAACGATTACTAGAACCATATACAGAACCACGTGTGTTGAAATCTGGAGAACCACATATATTGAACAGTGGTGAACTGTGTGAAGAGCAGCTTGTAGAACCTCTCGTGCTGGAATCTGGAGAGCCACTTGTTTTGGACTCGGATGAACTCCGTGTGTCACCTGGAGAACCTGGAAAGTCGCTAGTGAAGAAGACTGGAGAATCACTTGACTTAATCCCTGGGCAACCATTTTTGTTACAACCTAAAGAACCGTTCTTGTTGAACTCTGGAGAACATAATGGCGACGAAGAAGGCATAACAAGTGTAAAGAACAAAGTAAACATTGAAATTGAACAACAGAGCAGAATAAGACTTGCAGAAGATGAAAAAGAAGACATTGGAATTGAACAAGAGAACAGAAGACAACATTGTGCAGATACAGACGAAGGAGCTATAAGAAGCGAAAAGGAGAACAGAGTTAATGGAAACAGTGAAGAGAATAATAGAAGACATGGTGAAGAAAAATATATAAGAAGTGAACAGAAGAGAGTAGATACAAACAGTGAACAAAAAACTAGAAGAAAACAAGATGAGAAAGATGAAGAAGACATAGTTAGTGTAAAGAACAACAGAAGACATCACGAAAGAGAAGAAGAGAAAGATATAGAGATTGAGCAGAGAGTTAGAAAGCAGAATGAAAGCAGTGAAGAGGGGAGGTGTATGGAAGTGATGTCTGTAGGCGTTGGGTGCGAGTCCGACCACAATAACGACTACCATCATGACCACCTCAATCATCACCATCATC
Source organism: Paralithodes platypus (assembly GCA_032716605.1). Classification (NCBI taxonomy): domain Eukaryota; kingdom Metazoa; phylum Arthropoda; class Malacostraca; order Decapoda; family Lithodidae; genus Paralithodes; species Paralithodes platypus. The sequence goes on along the minus strand of CM064506.1, from coordinate 12,781,196 downwards.
ATCACCACTCGTTCCCTTTACGGTCACCGGATTTTTCACCACTCCCATCAACAGTACAGCTATCACCACCACCACCATCATCAACTTCTACCTCTTCATCATCAACACTACCTCCTCTACCATTACTATCACCACTAGCTGTACACTTACCATCATTAACAACATCACCATCATTGCTCTCACCATCACAAATCCCTCTTCGGTTATCATCATCATCATTATTACTCTCTCCATCCCCCTCCTGTGCCCCTCTACAATCATCGTCACCATCAGTCCTCTCTCCATCTTCATTGCTCTCTTCACAACCATCACCATCACCTCTACCACTATTATCACCACTATCTACACAAAATACAATAAGTGAATCCAAATATACAGCCAACGTAAAAAGCGAATTCAAACCTCCACAACATTCAGAGGGCGAGTCTAGACATTCTCAAATTACAAATGGTGAACCAAGTAATACAGGATATACAACAGTTGTATCTGGATCTGGATTATCTGGACACCCGCAAAATACATCAGGTGAACCTGGACATACAGGAAATACAATTACTGAATCCGGACATAGAGGGATAGTTCATATAAGAGTTGACTGCGGACATACAAGTCAGCGAAGCGCGACAAATAACCGTGGAGAGTGCGTTGAACACTTTAATGTCTGTGGCGAGCTGGTGGCGTGGGAATTGGGGAGAGAGGTGGAAGTAGGGGAAGAGAGAGAGGTGGATGGAGTAGGGGAGAGCTGGGGGGAAGAGAGAGAGGTGGAAGTAGGGGAGTGCTGGGGGGAAGAGAGAGAGGTGGATGGAGCAGGGGAGAGCTGGGGGGAAGAGAGAGAGGTGGAAGTAGGGGAGTGCTGGGGGGGAGAGAGAGAGGTGGATGGAGGAGGGGAGGGCTGGGGGGAAGAGAGAGAGGTGGAAGTAGGGGAGTGCTGGGGGGAAGAGAGAGAGGTGGATGGAGTAGGGGAGTGCTGGGGGAAGAGAGAGAGGTGGATGGGGTAGAGAGGAGGGTTGGTGGGAAGAGGAAGGAAAGGTGGATGGGGAAGAGGAGAGTTGGGGGGAAGAGAGAGAGGTGGATGGAGTAGAGGAGGGTTGGGGGGAAGAGAGAGAGGTGGATGGGGTAGAGGAGGGTTGGGGGGAAGAGGGAGAGGTGGGGGGAGTAGAGGAGGGTGGGGGGAAAGAGGGAGAGGTGGATGGAGTAGAGGAGGGTTGGGGGGAAGAGGGAGAGGTGGATGGAGTAGAGGAGGGTTGGGGGGAAGAGAGAGAGGTGGATGGAGTAGAGGAGGGTTGGGGGGAAGAGGGAGAGGTGGATGGAGTAGAGGAGGGTTGGGGGAAGAGGGAGAGGTGGATGGAGTAGAGGAGGGTTTGGGGGGAAGAGGGAGAGGTGGATGGAGTAGAGGAGGGTTGGGGGGAAGAGAGAGAGGTGGATGGAGTAGAGGAGGGTTGGGGGGAAGAGGGAGAGGTGGATGGAGTAGAGGAGGGTTGGGGGGAAGAGGGAGAGGTGGATGGAGTAGAGGAGGGTTGGGGGGAAGAGAGAGAGGTGGATGGAGTAGAGGAGGGTTGGGGGGAAGAGGGAGAGGTGGATGGAGTAGAGGAGAGTTGGGTGGAAGAGAGAAAGGTGGATGGAGTAGAGGAGGTTAGTAGGGATAGAGAAAAGAGAGAAGTGGTGGAGGGTTGGAGGAAAGAGGATGGTAGATTTGCTGGGAGAATGAAAAGGACCTCTGACTATAAAGAAGTGAAAGAGGAAGATAAGAGGGAGATGCAGAGAGGTAGAGAAATGGGAGAGGTAGAAGGATGGAAGAAAGAGTATGGTAGATTAACTGTGAGGAAGGGAAGTATGTTGGCAGATAATGAAACAGATGGTGTAGATAGAGTTGTAGAAGATGATAAAGAGAGGCTGATAGAAGCAAAAGAAAAGGAAAACGAAGATAGGAGGATAGACGGAGATAAATCCACAGTAGCTAAAAAAGAAACAGACAAAGAAAACGGGATACCAGTAGTGGAAGAAAGCAGAACAAAACAGGATGAGGTAAATGAATACCTGTGTCTGCGTGATACTTGTAATTTTGATAGTTGTCATGTCTCGGCCACAGGTAGCCGACACACTTGGCAATCCGGAAGTTCAGAGTTAAGCGATGCGGACACATGTTTTCCTAAAGGCCAACTTAGCGTTTTGGATGCTGCAAGTAAGTTAGGTAGTAATGATTTGGTTAATTTTGATAGTTGTCATATCTCAGTTGCTGGTAATCAACACACATTGCTCTCCGAAAGTTCTGAGTTTATCGATGGAGACATTTGTATTCCGAAGCATGCAGGTAACATTTTGCATGATGCTGGTGATTTTGTTAATTTTGATAGTTCTCATGTCTCGGCCACTGGTAGTCGATTTACTTCGCAATCCAGAAACTCTGAGTTAAGCGACGCGGACATCTATATTCTGAATGGCCTGGGTAGCTTTTCAGATGCTTCAAGTGAGTCAGATAGTGATGATTTGGTTAATTTTGATAGCTCTATTACTGGTAGTCAACATGCATCACACTGCAGGAGTTCTGAGCTAAGCGATATGAGCACTTGCATCCTAAAGGGCCGAGGTAGTGTTTTGGATACTGTGAACGAATCAGATAGTGACGATTCAGTTAATTCTACTAGCTCTCATGTGTTGGCATCTGTTGGGCAGCACACCTCACTCTCTGGAAGTTTTGAGCTAGGTGGTGTGGGCATCGGTGATCAAAAGAGTCTGGATAGTGTTTTGGATTCTGCAAACGAATCTGATAATGGTTTGGATAATTCTAGCCCTGTTTATCGATACTCATTGCTCTCCAGAATATCAGAATTAAGTGATTCGGACACCAGTATTCCAAGATATATGAATAGGGCTTCAGATCTTGCAAATGAGTCGGATAGTGACGATTCGGATAATTCTGATGTTCCCAAGTGGCCGGGGAATGTTTCGGATGCTACAAGTGATTCGCATAGTTACTCTGGAAGTTCTGAGCTTAGCGATACAGACACATGTATTCTGAGATGTCCAGATAGCTTTTCAAGTACTTCAAGTAACTCAGAGTGTGATCATTTGGATTTCCAGGGTTCAGAGGCTCGGAGTTTTCATGTAGACAATTGTACTTCAAAACAGTTCAGTATTGTATCGGATAACGCTCACGAGACTGAAGTTTATGATTTGGATGTCTCGGGTTCGGAGGCTAGGAGTTTGCTTACAGATACCACAAGCAAATTGAAGAGTTGTGATTCGGATGTCTGGGGTTCGGAAGCTGGGAGTCTTCGTACTTCGTGTCAGATTCAGGACACACACGGACACAGCGCCGAGACCTGCTTGGGTTGCTTGGTCGAGAAAGATCGTAAAGTTGAGAGATTGAGAGAGAAAAGAAATGGACGGGAAAATTTTGCATATAATTCCAAAGATAGAGTTGAGTATGGAGCCTATAATTGTGGAGATACGGATAATTACAGAGATAGAGAAGCAGAAAAAAGCGACACCTACAATTCCAGAAATGGATACGAAACTGGTGTCTATAATTTCGTAGATAAAGACAAAAATCAAAGTTATAGATGCAATGACAGAGGCAACACTAGAGCCTATAATTTCAATTCTAAACATGATAATGAGACTTATACTTCTGAAAATCAAAACGAAAATGAAACTTACAATTGTGAAGAAATGATAGCCAAATATTTAGTTACTGTTTCTGGGGATAATCCAGGAAGTTATGGAAGATATCGTAACAAAATGGAAGCTTGCAATTTTGAAGAAGTGGTGGGAAAAGGAGAACTTGTTCTGGGGGATGCCTTAGATAGATGTAATGGACAGATAGCAAGAGATATTATGAATGAAGCCAAAGGAGTAACCATTTGTGGAGATGATTTGGCTAGACATGATGAAGAGAATGAAGGAGATAAGATGACTAAGGATAGTTTAATTAGATATGATGAACAGATTGAAGGAAATAGGATGACTAAGGATAGTTTAATTAGATGTGATGGACAGATTGAAGGAGATATTATGAATGAGGATAATATAGCAAGATACGATGACCATATTGAAAGGGGTAGGATCAATGGTGGTTGGAAGGATAGAGACAACAGACGATGGTATAGGCTAGGTGAAAGAGGACAGGCCTACAACTCGCTTATAACCACCACTGCAGAAAGAAGAAGAAGGTTGGATAGACAAAGATATACACAGATCAATGAGAACAAGAACAAGAACATACGGAGAGAAGAAAACAAAGATAGGTATGGGGAAACAGAATGGAGAACGGTTCGTAGGAGATCGACTGAGGATCTGAATGTTTGGACAGGAGAGAAAGAAACAATTGGGGAAAAGAAACCGAGTACACTTCCATATAGATTGGATATTCCTCTAGTTCATAAGCCTACAGAAGTAAAGTTGCCTACAGTTAATACATCTACCTTGAAAGCTAACCACATTAATGATCTTGTACCCACTATAAAACAATCTGTACATCAACGACATTCGCCACAATCTCGCAAATCGAAGGTACAATCACTCCATGTTCAGCAGATGGATTGTTATGGTAATCTAGATGGGTGCAACTGTATACAATCGGATCTTTACAATCATGGAGAGTCTGATTGTAGGTGTGTTTATCCTTATGCTTATCGTTCAACTAGTCAGCCCTCTTTTAATTATAATGAATATCCTGCTGTTCACTTACAATCATCTGTATATGGACAATCACCCATGGATTCTTACTCAAACCCACATTCACAGCCATCCATGCACATACAATCATCCGCACACTTACCCATGTACACAAAATCACCCACATGTATGCAACCCCCCACACAATCTACCATGAACATACACTCATCCGCACACTCACTCATGTACACACAATCACTCACACAAATACAATCATCCACATACTCACCCTCATCCATGCACTTACAATCGTCTGCACACTCACCCAGGCATATGCAATCTCTCACACCCATGCACTCACAATCATCCACACAATCATCCACACACTCACCCATGCATTCACAATCACTCATGCCATCACAATCATACATGCACTCACAATCACCCACTCATCATAGTCCCTTATATTTTGAACAAGAGGCAATGCACTTACCCCAAAACAACAGTACTAACGATGCCACTCCTCACCACTGTAAGGAATCGAACCTTAGGCTCTCCAATTTCGAACAAGATGCGATGTACGTAAGCCAACACAGCAGTAGTATAGGCAGTAAGCAATTTATTAACCACCCTCATCGGGATTCGAACCCCAGACTATCCAATTACGAGCCATATGACATGTACTTAGGCCACCACAGGAGTAGTGGCCACAGTGAGCAATTTAATATTCACCCCCACCGGGATTCGAACCCCAGACTCTCCAATTACGAACCAGGTGCGATGTACTTAGACCACCACAAGCGTATGAGAGACAGTAAGCAATTTGATAACCACCTCTATCGAGAATCACACCCCAGACCAGAGGCAATGTACTCCCAACATCAGAACAGTAATTACCAGTACTTTGACCCCAGTAGCTACGACCGTGAGTACTGGGAGACCATAGACAGTGACAGGTGTACTGGGAGGGGGACTGGGTGTGCTGGGAGTGGGCGGGAGGATAGTCACAAATGGGCGGGATTGGATAGTCAGGATGGTGTAACTCCTGACTGGAGTTCTGATAGTGATTCGGATACCTCATCGTGGCAGTACCATGACCATCAGGATAGTAATGTAGAAAAGTACTCTAATCAGAAGTCAGAATTATGTAATCAGGAAATAAACTCAGGTAATTTCCCGAATCAGAAGTCAGAATCATCGACTGAGGATATGAATCCAAATACTTACTCTAACCAGAAGTCAGAATTGTGTAATGATACAAACATAGGTATTTCCTCTAATCAGAAGTCAGATTCATGGGCTCGAGATATGAATGTAGTTACTTGTTCTAATCAGAAGTCGGAATCATGGAGTCAGGATAGGAATGTAGGCAGAGTAAGGAACCCAGATGAACAAAGCATCATAGAGCAGTATATAAATAGCCAAATACAAGAACAGGGAAGGAGTGAAAGGAACACATATGAACATCGGGCTATGGAAAGGAATATGGATAGCCTAATAAAAGGACAGGAAACCAGAGATAAGAGCATATATAAACAAAAAACTAACGAAACAAAAATAAGTAGACACATGGATGGATGTAGAAAGAAAGAAAGGGATACATTTCAACATAGAATCACAGAAATGAACACGAAAGGCCAAACGGACGAACAGGAACCCAGAGAGAGGAGGATAGAGTACCAGAAATATGACGGGACAGTTCAACGTAGAGAGAAAGAAAGGGGTACATTTCAACATAGAATCACAGAAATGAACACGAAAGGCCAAACGGACGACCAGGAACCCAGAGAGAGGAGGATAGAGTACCAGAAATATGACGGAGCAGTTGAACATCCTCCTCAAGGAAGCAATAAGCATCGCCACAGTGGGACTCAGCCAAGCAGGGAGAAGCAGGCAAGTAATGAGGAAGGGGAGGGTGGTGGTGGTGGTGATCGTGGTGGTGATCGTGGAGAATGGTCAGGTGAACACAGAACTAAAGGAAATCAGATAGCAGACACCTTAAATGAACACAGAACCAAAGAAATTAAAACAGCGGACTCCTTAAATGAACACAAACCCAAAAGAAATAAGATAGCAGACTACTTAAATAAACACAGAACTAAAGGCATTAAGATAGCAGACTACTTAAATGAACACAGAACCAAAGAAATTAAAACATCGGACTCCTTAAATGAACACACAACCAAAGAAATTAAGACATCAGACTACTTAAATGAACACAGAACCAAAGAAATTAAGACATCAGACTACTTAAATGAACACAGAACCAAAGAAATGGAGGTAGATGGCCAAGATTATGAACAAACAAGCGAGGATATGAAAGTAGATGACCACTTGAATGAACACAGAACTAAAGAAACGAAGGTAGAGGAACACTTACATGAACATAGAACCAAAAAAATAAAGAAAGAAGGACAAATATATGAACACACATCCAAAAAATGGAACACGAACGACCACTTAAATGAACACAAAACGATCTTAGATGACCACTTTTCCAAACACAGAACCAAAGAAACGAACATACACCAACACAGAACCACAACAAAGCTCCCAAATAACCAGCGAGAGGAAATTCATGAGGAAGGCAATAACAGTGGTCGAGCCTGGCCACACGTAACATATGGTACCGGTAATATATGCAAAAAGTTCACAGCCACCAACAGTAAGCCTGGGAACACGAACTCTGGTGCTGTGGGAAGTGGATTGGAGGGTGATACACATTCTCCAGTCCTCCGTAAGCAATGTGAGGTAACTAATTCGTGCCAATACCGACTTTCAAATGTTCCATCTGCTCTACCTAATTCATGCCCCACCTTTGAATCGGCTCCCAACCTGCATCAATCATATCCACTACCTCTCTCTTCTACTTCATCTCCTGTATCTGGTCTCTCTCCAAATCCAGACTCAAAATCTAAACCATGTCACTATTCACGATCACTATCTTCTATTTCATCTCCTGTATCTAGTAACTCCCCTATCCCTGAAACTGTTCCTTCTACCTTTCATCAACCAACACAGGGAAGTGGATTGGAGGGAGATAAACATTTTCTAGTCCATAACCAACGTAAGGAAACTTATTCATGGTCCAATCCACTCGTTTCTAGCTTATGTTCAAGCCCTGAAATTGTTCCTCCTTGCCCTCATCAAGTATACCTCTGTCCTCAACCATCCTCTACTGATTCTACCTATATTATGCCCACTCATAACCCTACCCACTCTATCCATGCCATTTCCAGTCACATCTCAACCCCTACTACTCATGCCATATCCACTCGCACCCATGCCAATACCACACATGCCCTTGCCAGTCACATCCCTACCCCTACCACTCAAGACATATTCACTCGCTCCCATACCTTGCCCACCCACACACCTCCATCCCCCACCCACACCCTTTCTACACACACTCTGCCCTCCCACACCTCTTCACCTTCCACTCATATAATTCCCAATCAAGCCCCAATATCTTCCAGCCAGGCCATATCCTCTCACACTCACACTGAATCCACCCACCTCTCACCCACTCATGCCCCAACTTCTTCCATCTATACACATTCCTCTCTCACTCCCACACTAGCCACTCCTGCACTTTCCACTCCCACTTCCTTGACCTACTCCCACACGTCTTCCAAATTCACCCCTTCTGTTCGCTCCCATATATCTTCTACATGTTCCCTCACATCGTCTACCCCCTCTAACATAACTTCCCACTCCCATGCATATATTAGCTCCCACACATCCTCTATCTACTCCCCTATATCTACCAGCTCCCACACATCCTCTACCTACTCCCCCACATACTCTACTGACACCCGTACGTCCTCCAAATCAGCTCCTTCCATCCGACCCCACACATCTTCTTTGGCCTCCTTCCAGCGCCACCTATCAGTCCCTGCGCCTTGTCTCACCCACTCTCTGTGTTCCCGCTACCCTCCACTGTACAAGAGGATACAGAAGGCTCTCTGTCGTTCTTCCACTGGTCCCGCATCTACCGTTGAAATGACAGATGATTTTCAATCAGTCAATCCAATGTCTACCAAACAAACCTCACAGCATAAAGATAGCGACAATTTCCAACAGGACCTGTGTCGTTCTTCCACTGGTGTCACATCGACAATCAATGCAGCAGATTCTTTTCAATCAGTCAATTCCAAATCTACCACACAAAGCTTGTGCCATAAAGATAGAGAAATTTTCCTTCAGGCCTTGTGTCATTCTTCAGTTAGTTCTGCGTCTACATTTGATGCAGCGGAATATTTCCAGTCAGTCAATTCCACATTTACCAAGCAACCCTCACTATATGGCATATTCCAACCGGCTGGTTCCACATCTGCCATCGACACAGCAGATAACAGTCAATCACTCAATCTCACATCAACCAATCAATCCGAACGACTTCCCTCCACCTCCTCACTCCATCCCTCTCATTATCATCTAGGCAATTCTACATGTACCAAGCAACCACCCTCACCCCATCCTCCTGTCACGAATCAACCCAGATCAATCTTGCAGAAGGATTTAGTTGATGATAGTCCCAAATATAGGTTAGGAGGATCATGGGCATTTGAAGATCAGGATGTAGCCTCCTGCATTCGTCCTTCTACCATCAGTTTCCAACCTTCTGACATCAGCCCCTTACATATCTCCCAGAAGTTTGGTGAGGGTGGCAGTGGCACCACAGTTTCTCAGACCTTGGCACTTCGAGAACCACCAGACGGCACTGCCACTCCTCCCGCGCCTGTTCGAAATCTCAAGCAAAGGAACCAAGAAAAGCCTCCAAATGTTACAGAAAATGCAGATACCAAGACTTCGTATACATTTCCGAGGAGGGCACAGGCTAATCCTAGATTTTCCAGTTGCGAACCAGACGCAAAGTACTTAGATCATTGCAGCAGTAGAAATAATAGTAAGCAATATACTAACCACCACTGTCAGGATTATAACCCTAGACACGCCGCACAAATTCAGTCTCGTATATATGGTAACAAAGATCCAGCCTACTGTGATCATGCGTGGGACCCCACTCTCATTGACTCGGCTATCAGAGCCCAAGCACTTCACACCCAACCTACACATGCCATTCCTCTTACCCTTCAAAGTCCTAGGCACAGCAATTTTCCTCAACTCATGCGTTCACCTCACTCACAAGAAGGCGACGTATCTTTTCCATATGCTCATCTATCACCTCAATCCTCACCCATCGCTTGTGGTTCTCTACGTACAAACTATTCTCTCCCACCTCCATCTCCTCGTCGACATTTACCTCAGACTCCTTACACAGTTTCCGGCATTCATTCTCCACATCCCTCGCCTGATCAGTACAAGCAGTCCTCCCCCCACCAGACTTCACTCACTTCACTCGCTTCATTGACTCATAAATTCACTCAACCATTAACTAAATCACTCACCACATCCACTAAATTCACTCCACTGTCAAATGAATCACTCACCTTATTCCGTTCACCGCAAAGTAAGTGCTCCCCACTCTTTAACCCCATTAGCCTCAGACCAGGAGACTGCAACCTTACGGCCTCAGACATAAACGTGGGAAGAACCTCACTTTCCCCTTCCTCCACGGACAATAATGCATGGAAGCAGAGTGCCGACCCCTTCCCAGTGATCAAGACCATCACCCCAAACCCCTGCTCCCTTCGCATTCCTAGCCCTGTCTCAGTTCACCAGAAAATTAGCTACCCACATCCAAACCTTGATGCCAAACAATCTGGATATCCAACGATAACGGCCATTGTTGATCCTCTTGAATTTCATCCACCTCAAGATGGCCAGGTTTATGATAAATTAGAACAGTTTGAAGAAAGGGTCTATAAGGCCTCGTCATCTTCGCAACACTTAACCCAACAACAAGAACAACTGCATGAAGACGACCAAGTTCCAGAATTGCAATACAAAGATTATCTAGTCAGACATGATCTCTTATATCCTAATGTTCTGTCTACTCTGAAGCCACGCGAGGATTGCTTCTCTTCCTCCACACATGCAGAAACCTTCACTCCTAATGTGCTCGCAACAAAATATGAAGAAACAGCATCAGTCCATTCAAGATTACTTCCTGCCAATGCACTTCCAGCAGCTAAGGAGGCGAGGAAATGTGTGTGTGTTTCTCCTGATCCACTCTCCAGTAATGGCGTCAGAGAGTCATCTAGTTACCAAGTTAATAGATATGGTCCTACACCTTCCACCACAATCCCCACACATCATGCTACCCAAGAGGAGTGGTTCTCTGCAGGTTCTTTCTCGGTCTCCAATCAAGCACCGTTCCACGAGTCTGAAATAAGTAGTCAAGTGCCAGAGAAATGTGAACTACAGCAACCTGGTTCCATCATTCATGAATCAGCACCTCAGCAGTCCAAGTATGAATCGTCCTTAGATCAAGCAGCAATCCAAAAATCGAGAATAAGTAATCAAGGGCTGTCAAAATACGATCTAAATCCGCCAAGATCTACCACACCTGAATCAGGAGATCAGCCGTCTAGTTATGAATCGCTCATAGATCAGACAGCAATCCACGAGTCTGAAATAAACATTCTGGAGCCGACAAATTACAAATTAGAGCCTCCTAGATCTGTCACACCTGAATCTGATCAACATAGTAGTTATGAATCGTTCTCGGACCAGCCGCCAAATTCTGATCTACATCCGCCAAGATCCATCATACCCGAATCAGTCGATCAGCAATCATCAGTGCTTTTAAACGTAGAGCCAGCTTCACCATTGAAAGCTGACCAAGGACACTCCTTAGTCGACATTATGAAGCTAGGGAGTTACGATGGCTATGTGACCCTCCCTATGTCCTTCAAACCGGCTAAAAATCATGGGTTTGAATTCGAAGAAGGGGTTTGCACCTCCTCGACGATTTCCAGTCCCACGTCTGCTAAGAACGAGTCGCAAGATGCTGGTGAACTCGCGAATACGGAAGTCAGCATTAGCACCCAAGTTCGCGTCTCACTCAAGAAGTTTTGCAAGAGACACAAGAATGGAACTAAGAAATTGGTTATACGCTTTACTCTGTGTTTAGGTAAATGATTAATGCTTTCTTAGGGTTATTCTTTAACCATTTCAGTATTATGACCCCTTTTATATTCTATTCTGGGAGACTAGACGATTTTGTTCTGTTTACTAAGGACCTCTAGGAATAACTTAGTACCCATCTCAATTAGCCTCCTGACTTCTTTAGTAACTTAATAAAATTGTCTAATAATAGCCAAAATAAAATTAATAATGCGTCACGGTACATTGCATATACAAAGGAAGAAAGGAAGGCAAGCAACAACAGACCTAATGGTCCTTACTAGGCTGCTTATTTTTGTTCTGTAAAATTTAGTGAAGTGTATTTGGGACTATAGGCCTATTATATTCTATATACTCAGGCCCAATCCCCACTTTTCCTGGGTGGGGGGGGGGGGGCCGACTCAAGACAGAGCCAGAATAGGGACAACACAACATAAAACATAAAACGAGACAGAGACTATAGGCTTACTATGATAAATTATATAGGCCTATATTAGCCGACAGGAAGGGTATAGGGCTTTTGACAGATTGTGTGTGTTGAATCTGGACTGTGTGTTTGTGCGTGTGTGTGTTGAATCTGAACTGTGTGTGTGTGTGTTCATGTGCTTGTGTGTTGAATCTGAACTGTGTGTGTGTGTTGAATCTGAACTGTGTGTGTGTGTGTTCATGTGCGTGTGTGTTGAATCTGAACTGTGTGTGTGTGTTCATGTGCTTGTGTGTTGAATCTGAACTGTGTGTGTGTGTTCATGTGCTTGTGTGTTGAATCTGAACTGTGTGTGTGTGTTGAATCTGAACTGTGTGTGTGTTCATGTGCTTGTGTGTTGAATCTGAACTGTGTGTGTGTGTTCATGTGATTGGTGTGTTGAATCTGAACTGTGTACTTACACTAGTTGTATTTGCGGGAGTGAGCATGCTCGTTAATTCCCGCCTCCTAAGATATGTTTGTCATACCGTGCTTTGAACTATGCACTGATGGTGCAGACACTACTTCGGCTGGCAATTTGTTCCACCCAACAATCGAGTGTGTGTGTTCATGTGCTTGTGTGTTGAATCTGAACTGTGTGTGCGTCTGTGTACGTTAATCCTGAATATGTGTGTGTATGTTTTCCATGTGTTCTGTGTTTAATGTGTGTGCGTTTGTATACGTTTATTCAGTGTGTGTACGCGCCCTTGTGCCATGTACTGTAGATGTCATATTTGTCCTGGCGAGCGATAGCGAGCCTGTAATTTTAAGAGGAATCGGCCTTTGGCCGAGACATTTTTCTACCAAAAAATGTACTAATTGATCTTGAAGGAGGGTCTAAGGGATGTTTTTTTTTTAAGCTTGATGGAGGTCTAGGGAGGAAAATACAAAAATAATAAGATCGTTAAATAAGCAAAACAACAAAATAAATAAATAAAATAAAATAAAATAAAAATAAATATAACCGCCCATCGTGATAACTGTGTCCGCTAAGAACCCACCACACCTCGTTTTCTTCTGCACAAGGCGTAGTTTAGCACTCTACTAAACCCCTCTGGTATAATGGTGCACTTTTTTGTCTTATTCTGGCTATCATTAGACGATTTCATTCAGGTTAGGAGGGATCTGCCCGAGGTTATTGGTAGATGTGGTACCCTTTTGATGTCAATAGAGATCCTTCCTAAACTGCATAAAATCATCTCGTGTCAGCCCGAATAGACACACCATTGTATTGAAGGGGATAACTCTTGCAAGATACGATGACACATTTTTTCTGTGATTTTTTGTTCTGGCTATTATTAGACGATTTTCTTCAGATTAGGATCGGGAATATGGAAGTCATGATTGTGTCTCTGTAGGCCTAATATATTCTGTTTTATTCATCATAGCCTATATACTTTGTATATTGGGCAATGTGCTGAATAGAATTTGAGAGTAATATGTCTGTAACATTAATGAATACCCTATAGAAATGAGTGATATTTTGATGACTTCAATCTATATGTTTCGACTCACTGGATGGAAACGATTCAGGTCAGGTCAGGTGAAGGTATTGAGGGATAAGCCTTTACAACGGCTGATTACTATTTGGTATATTAGAAAGAGCAGCAGACGACGTTTTATTGTCCCCCATTGAGATGGTCTCTACCCTTTTAATTGCCACAGATCTTTCCTAATCTACGTAAAACCATTTAATTATAGCCTTAATAAACTATCAAAATGCGGTATAATCTTCATGAAGTTAATTCAATTGTAGGCTATATGTGCATGAACATTTCTTATTAATGTGTACCTGTAGATGTTTATTTTATAAATTATCTTTATGTTTTGGTGTACCGATAATGTTTGTGATAATCTGGACCCAGATTCACTAACGGTCGTACGATCCGAAAACTCCCTTACCGTTCCCTTACGTCTCAACGCTGGTATTCACGAAGCGTCGTAGCGGCCATCTTTGATCGTAGGAAGCCCCTAAAATCCCCTTTCGCAAAGGGTGGTCCAGACCACCCTTACATGAATTTGACCCGGATATAGGTACACAAATATCGATAACACAACCCGCGACCATAACAAATTCGTCTGCAGTATAGCTCTTTATGACACACTAAGTCATTATTGAGGCAATAATAGCGCAATATGATTGTTAACTTGTGTTTACAACACCATTAATGCATTTAATACAAGTATGAATACATTTGTATCCTTAATGTGTTATGACAGGCCGAATTAAGCTATGAATAGCCTACATATGCCAGCCTAGACCTAGTCAAGGTTAATTGATGCAGAAATGCATGTGCTGCGACAACACGTAGCCTACCATTAGTAGATTTAACCCTCATTTATTGCGGAAATGTTTTATTCCAACTCCCCACCACCTCTGAGTTAGATTAGGGTAGCCTATTCCTCAACAAATTTGAAAGTATCACAGGAACAAAATGATGAAAAGAATTACCCTAGGCCTAGCCTAAAAAATGAATAAATAATAAACGCTGTGTGAATAATTTTGTTTAGCCTAGCCTAGGCAATAACCTAGGTTTATTTTGAAAAGTTAGGGCTATTTAGGCTAGACAAGTTAGGCCTATGTATGGTATTTTGGTTAGGCTAGCAATGCCTAGCTGGGTTTGATTAGGGTAGCCTATTTCCTCAAATTTGAAATTATCACAGGAAAAACATTATGAAAAGAATTACCCTAGGCATAGCCTAAACAACAAATAATAGGCTAGCCTATATGGTGTGAATATTTTGTTTAGCCTAGCCTAGGATATAACCTACGTTTATTTTGAAAAAGTTAGGGCTATTTAGGCTAGAAAAGTTAGGCCTACGTATGGTATTTTGGTTAGGCTAGCAATGCCTAGCTTGGTGTAGCCTAAGCATGGTAAAGTAGAAGCCTAGCAGGTTAAGATGGTGGTTGCAGGCGTACCGTCCTCATTGTTAACTAGCTGTTATTAGTCCCATGCTGGTAATATATTTGATGATGGCAATAAGTCATGGGAGGTGAGGGGGACAAAGCCCCCCTCAACCTATCATTATTTCCCATGGCCAACTGTTGGATAATAGATTGAGGAGGCCTATGCTAGGCCTATTTTGAAAAGGTAGATAGGCCTTGAGGTGTTGTGAATACAAAAAAAATACCCTAGGCCTATTTTGAAATATTAGGCCTAGGCTAAGTCTGGCATTTTGACTTGGCTAGAACTGCCTGTGTAGGCATAGACATAGTAAAGTCTGGCATATTGGTTTGGCTCGCCCTGTCTAGGTGTAGATATGGTAAAGTAGAACAATATACTGTGGTTAAGGTATAAATAATACACTCCCAACTAGCCTAACATATGATTATCAATGATCAATCCGTCGAAAATCCTTTAACTTGGGCCACTAACAGACTTCCCTGTAGCCTAGCTAGGCTAATTTCTTATCATCAATTCACAAGATACTCTATTCTTCTTCCTGCTGGCTGTGGTGGATCGAATTAGCCATGCTAAACAATGACAAGCTCATAAATTAAAGTATATTAGGTTCTTCTTGGCGCTTCGGTCATATGGGTGACATATTGTTTATTTACAAAGGCCAAGCGCCTGATTGGTCAAGAGAAGCCTCGGTGAAAATAACCGAAAGGGAGCCGTAAGGGAGCTCAACGATGCGTTCGTGAATACACCTTCCGCACTCCCTTAGGAACGATCGTAGGTTGCTGTACGACATCGCACGCTACGACCGTTAGTGAATCTGGGTCCTGGTGTATTTAATTATACATATTATTTTTGCTCACTCCTATTAGAATTGGCAGACTTTAGAGACTTTAGGGGGAATATATGTATCATATATTCCCCCTAAAGTCTCTACAAGTAATATTTTCAGGATAATTATATATATATATATATATATATATATATATATATATATATATATATAGATAGAGAGAGAGAGAGAGAGAGATCCTGTAAGTTTACTTTTTCAGATTTTTATAACATTAATAATCGTAATATAAGTATAAACATATTTTGTGCTTAAAGTGTGCCATCAATTACACATATTATTAGTTTTAGTGTTGTTATTATTATTATTATTATTATTATTATTATTATTATTATTATTATTATTATTAATGATACTAATATATGAAGAGCTTTAGCGGAGGAGCAAGCATTATTTGCCCTGGACTAGAAGTGGAATGTCAAGTGTTCAAAGTATATCATCTATTACACACTTTATTCTTATTATATACCTTTTATCAATCCAAAATATTGTTTCGCGATCAACTTCGACAATCCAGAGAGTAGATAGTTATTTGTCTTGTGATTTTCATGTTGATTCTACTTATTTGAATTTGGCATTTATGAATAGATAATTTCTGTTCATAAATACAATACTGTATTCAAATTTAGTATAATCATCATGAGAGTGTGAAAACCATATATTAACCCGGGAATTGTGAAGGTTCTCAATTGAGTCTGTAGCGATTTTTTTTTTTTTTTTTTTTTTTTTTACATAGGATGAAAACAAAAAATATCTCTACAGACTCAATTGAGGACCTTCTCCGTTCTTGGGTTAACTCTCTGGATTATCCCGGCTGGGATATTTTTGTACCAAAATATGTACAAATTTATCTTGGGAGGGGGATCTCACGGGTGTTTTTTTAAGCTTGGTGGAGGATTAGCGAGGTTACTATAAAATACATAAATAAATAAATAGACTAAATACTAAGCAGTACCCCCTACTGTAGAATGTGCGTGGAATGTGGTGGAGGATCAGCGAGGTTACTATTAAATTAATAAATAGACCAAATACTAACCATTACCCCTTACTCTAGAATGTGCGGGTTGCAAGGAGGAGCTGGTGGAGGGCCAGGCACTGATCGCTCTGGACCAACAGTGGCATATCTGGTGCTTCAAGTGTGCCATATGTTCCACGGTCCTCCACGGCGAGTACATGGGCAAGTACGTACATTTATATATTCACTATTTCTCACTGCCTTTTTTCATCTTTTTCTCCTTTTCTTTCTTTCCCTGGCTTGTATCCATTCGGCCCCATTCAGCCAACTGTTTTAAGACGTTTATCCCCATCCAGGTGTCTATTTCTTCCTGGCGAGCGATAGCGAGCCAGCATTGTATGAAGAAATCCGGCTTCGCCGGAGAAATTTTTCTATCGAAAAATGTACAAATTTAGCTTGCTGTCAAAAACAAAAATATATATATATATGCTGGCTCGCTACCGCTCGCCAGGAAAATATTGACACCTGGATGGGGGTAAACGTCTTAAAACAGTAGGCTGAATGGGGCCGAATGGATAAAAGGCATATCTGGTGCTTCAAGTGTGCCATATATTCTACGGTCCTCCACGGCGAGATGGGCAAGTACGTACATACCTTATATTCACTATTTCTCTCTAAGTTTACATACAGTATCTCTCATTCAGGTTTTACATACCCTATACAGGTACGTTAATTATCTGTGCTGTATTAGTTAAAACATCCCCTATTTTAGTTGATCAAGTAATTTAACTTAATATACAATAATACTTGATAATGAAAATATAATCCTTAGAAATATAGAGTATCTTGCTTAATCATATAAACGGAAAGTAAAGTCAAAGCTTATACTAGCAGGAGCTGTATCGTTAGACAGCTTCAAGAGAGCCTCAATGTCGAACTTCAAAAAGTGCCAGACGAGCCCATCTTCGCAGGGGAGCGCTCCGCCCCTTCGAACAGTCTGCTGCACTAATTTTCAAACAACAACGAAGGGCGGTGCGCTCCTCGGTACCACTAGCAGAGTGGCGAACTCCACATAGGTGACATAAGACCTAGGGGTAATAATGTCTAATGTCTGTCTGTGTGTTTGCCCTTTGGAGCCTATGGAGGGTGAGTTACCCACTACCCAGCCTGGGACACACTGGCTATCCTGGTAACCAGAGGCCATATTTTACCTCCCAAGAAGAGACATCACAAGTGCCCAATAATTTCAGATTCTTATTTAGTGGTAGGTGGACAGAGGCATTGAGCCTGAAGAGAATGTCCATCCATCTTTCCCTTACCAAGACTCAAACCCGGGAACCTTAAGTTATGAGCCAAATATGCCATCATCCATATGCAGTAGCTTGATTTTGTTTTTTGAGGGGGGGAATTGGGGGGGGGGGGCTTCTTATCCTACTTTACCTTAGAAAAATTTGTACGTCATTTCTTTGAATTATTACTTGTACGGTTGCTTTTCAGGGATGGTTTACCATACTGCGAGAAAGATTACCAGGCCCAGTTTGGAGTGAAGTGTGCGTACTGCCATCGCTTCATCAGTGGCAAGGTCCTGCAGGCCGGCGACAACCATCACTTCCATCCCACTTGCGCACGATGCACCAAATGTGGCGATCCTTTCGGCGATGGCGAGGAAATGTACTTACAAGGTTTGTGATGCACATATGTTGCTATCTATCCTTTACCGATGTCCTGTATCATTTACATAGGTGACCCAGTACTCAGGCTTCTAAGGTCCGTGTATCAGTTGTCTAGCCGTCAAGCCATTGTCCAAATCTTCTCTTAGGCTGTCCGGGAACTTGAGACGTTGTTTGCCCTGCGATCTCACCTTCTCAATCTTTCCATGAAGCTGAAGTGTTCAAATTCATCTCTTTTTATAGTATGTCCCTAAGTCTAAATTGACTTCTTTTTAGTACCTTTCTACTGACAATTTAATTCAAGTTAGGAAGGACCTGTAAGAGTTTATTCAGATACACACAGGCCGTAGCGCGGTTGGTAGACCACTCGCCTGCAAACTGTGAGGTTGATGGTTCAAGTCAGAGTGAGAGCTGAGCGATCTCTGCCATGCCCATAGCTTACTCTGACTGTTCCTTTTTCTTATATATTTTCTAAATCTCAAGGTAGAGGGTATTGTGGGGGCGGTCGGTTATGGCCTTGACCTTGCTCGGGACCTTGGGGCTGCTCGGCCAGACAGCCTGGAAAACAGCAGCAACAATAACAACAACCTACCGACAATTATATTCTATAGGCTTATCACCCGTTGCAGACAATGTATCTAATTATTTTGATAAATGGATTTAAGTGCTGCACATTGCTCATCATGTCCGTCTTAGAAGCTTACCTTTGCCCATGGAGGCCATCCAAGATCAACAGGTATAAACAACAAGGAGTAAGGATATGACTGATGGCTCTATTATGTCCCTCAGGTACAGCAATCTGGCACCCTCGTTGTGGCCCCGGACCCACTGAGAACGGCACGGTGTTGAACGGGGCACTGTCCAATGGCCACCATGTTAACGGAGACCAGAAGCAGGAGAGAGAGAGAGACCTAGATGGCATGAGCTCCACTGCATCAGAAACACAGGTAGGTCAAGTTTATGTCTCTAGTGTGTGTAGGGGTGTTTTTTTTTTTTTTTTTTTTGGCCAGACGCCGTAATTCCCGAGAAGGGGTGGCCATGAATATCAAGCATTTGTCACGCTTGGCATCTACCAATAGCATTTTGACAGTGAGGGCTTGATCCGCCGACCCTTTGATTAGCAGCCGACGCTCTGCTGACTATGCCACGGCTCGCAACTGTGGTACATATTGACAAAGCTATGGGGGGTTTAAACAAAATGGTACATGGGTGCGTTTATGGTTTGCTGCTTACTATACCCTGCTCATTATAGGTAGTCAGAAATCCCGACCCCAGCCTATCATAACTCCAAAACTATTTCAGTATTTGAGGTGTTATTTATACAATTTGAGAAAATTCAGCCAAGGCATAGGTGTGGAAATTAACAGACCATTTGCTCTAGCCCTTTTTGAGTTATAAGAGGTTAGGGGTCATGAATTTGGCCTGATTATAATGAAGTAATTTTTCCGTCAATTTTTTCGAGCAATTGAAGTCTGGCAGTTGCAAATTTTAAGTTTTCTCACATTTCAACCACCTTACATAAGCAACCTTCAGTCTAGTTTCCGATCCGAATGCGAATGAGGCTGGAGATATATGCTCTTTGAAAATTGACGGCACAACTGCTCATGTGACACCGACTTAATTGAGGGAGTTGATATGACAGTTACTTTATGTGTAATGTATTACTGTAGTATTTTTAGTCATATACTTTGATTAAAATACCATATAAAGTTTATTAAATGATGTAGATTATTACAATAGTAACTAGAAGTAATGAGTTTAGTATATACAGTAGCACAATCGCTTGCATTCATACATGGAACAATTTCTATTGAGCAATTATGATACTCTGATGTAATATTTTGAGAAATTCCCATAAACCACATTTCTCTAGTCATTGTTTTCACTTCATTAACATTCACTGCCTCAAATTTATCATAGTGTAGCCAACTACTATACTGTAGGTAGCGCCAGCGAACTTGACAATAATCTTGACCCCTTAACTTCTTATAACTCGAAATAAATGAAAGAAATCGGGCTGACGTTTCTATCATTTGGGAAGAGTCCACCAGGAAATAGGTGTGGATATTTGCAGCCAGTTTGCTCCAGGCCCTTTTGAGTTACAGAAAGGTCAGGGATCAAGATTATTGTCAAGTTCGTCGGTGCTACCTATAGTGCTGGCATTTGTACATTAATAATTTGGAATAATAAATAATTTAGAATGATTAATGTATTCTTTCAGAGTATATCAGATTTCTGCTCCTCAGCCCATACAATAACTCAACTTTGTTTCTCCAGTTTATCGAGACAGTAGAGTCGTCGTCTGGCCGATGGCGCCGGGTAGGATATAAGGATACTGGGTGGCATGATAGATGATAGTGATATGACGCACCTTCAAAACACCACTTTGCCATCATCAAAATATTATGACTATCGCTTGTATTCTTAAGTCATTTTGTCTCTTCGCAGCACCATTATAGGACGAAAAAACTTTTAAAATTGTGCTACCTTTAGAAATAGATATGCTAACCCGTGTATTCTCCGCAAACAACGCTCATTCTCATAGTATTCATTCAATATCTGGCACTGCAAAGGGAAAGAATACAAGCATATGTTTCTTCTTTTCCAATTCTTCATAAGTCAATGTCATGACATTGTTCATCACTATTTCCTCCCTCTCTGATAAAACTCAAAAGCTAAATCTCAGTTCTTGAACCAAGCCTGGAGGTTTTCAAATGCTAAATCTACCCATTCCAACACCTTACTTCCTCCTGGGAAACCTACATTGAAGGTTGGCAATGGCAGAAATGCCGCCAGGTTTTCTTGTCTAGAAATGTGATTTTGTTTTTGTTATGTGTATGAAGGAGATAAAAGGCAAAACTGCCTGTAACAATTGTCTCCCCTAAAGTTGAAAGAGTGAGAGAACCAAATTAAGCTCTTTAAATACTCTATAATTCTGAGTCTACAATGTTTTCTATATTTTTCCATGTTTTTAAGAACCATAAATTAATCAATAAGTCCTCCCTGTTGAAAGATGAAGTTGTGGTGATGAAGGTGCGTTCTGAGTGTGGTTCGCTAACACCTGTGTGGCTCAGACAGTGACTAGGATCATGTAGCCGAGTCGTTGAGAAAAAATTATACCATTATTGTTTTAACCCTTTGAGTACCAGCTATGTGTGCTATATTATATTCTAGCTATATTTTGACGATATTATGCAGCTTGCGAAGGATCTGTGGTAGTTAAAAGGGTTGGTTGAGCTAGATTGAAGCCTTATTATTGCTAGAGGTCCTTCCTAAGCTGAATGAAATTATCCGATAGCTGCCAGAATATGATACAAATGACGTCCCTGGTACAGTATGGGTTAATATCAAACATGGTGGCTAATTTGACAAGAATAGTATAATTTTTCTTATCAACGACTCTTTGTGGTAGACTAACCGTTCATGTAACCATTTTTCAGGACTTAAGTTTTGTTTATCTGGCAAGTTAGTGTGTTCTTGCCCCAAATTATTAAAACAGTACTGGCATTCTCACCCATTAAGGGGGGTGACCTGCTTTTTTTTTCTCCTTTTCTCTCTTTCTCTGGCTTGTATCCATTCGGCCCCATTCAGCCAACTATTTTAAGACTTTTATCCCCATCTAGCTGTCGATTTCTTCCTGGCGAGCGATAGCGAGCCAGCATTATATGAAGAAATCCGGCTTCGCCGTAGACATTTTTCTATCAAAAAATTTACAAATTTACCCTGCTGTTAAAAACATTTTAAAAATATGCTGGCTCGCTACTGCTCACCAATAAAAAAATGACCCCTGGATGGGGATAAACATCTTAAAACAGATAGGCTGAATGGGGCTGAATGGATACAACCCAGAGAGAAAGAAAAAAAACAGGTGACCCCCCCTTAGCATAATAAACTATCCCCATAATGTTGTTTGGAGTGATGCAGTGTGTAGTAGGCCTACGGGACTTACAAGTGAATTAACCAAGCTTACTGTGTACTGTTTAATAATAATTCACTGTTGTTATTATTTATTAACTTGTTTGTTAATATAATATGAATTAGCAAATGATGCATATGATGATGCACTTCGATCCCATGCCATGCCATTGGTAGACAGCAAGAGTTTGGGCAGCTCAGCTCGGTCTAGCTATTCATGCCAATTATATAGTTAAGTCCATGTATCAAGGGCATGTCCTAGCCCTGTCAATCAAGGGAGGGCATGGGGTTAAAAATTGCATCATCATCTGCATCATTTGCTATTGTGTTTTTGCGTTTGTTAACAGGGTGTCAAACCGGAGCAATTTTGTTTGAATGCTTGCAAGAATATGTCAAGAAATACAAGAAAACTAACATAAAATAACATTGTTTTGGCCATTCTATCACTTCCAATGATATATTTTGAACTATGAACCATCAATTTATCTTTACATATACAATAATAACGACTAAAAATAATGGACCCCGGCTTTGGTTTGACACCCTGTTTGTGGAGGTGTGTTATGTGAACTTTTGGTGAAGGATGTATTAACTTAAAACTAAAATCATTAGTGCATTAATGTCTCCATCTATCTTAATAAATAATCATATTAACTACTAGACGATTATGAGACGATTTTATTCAGCTTTGGCAGGACGTCTACCCATAAAAAAGGCTAGCAGACTATCCCCGTTGTTGTTCCCCAAGCTGCCTGGCCGAACAGCCCCAAGGCCCCGAGCAATTCCAAGGCCATAACCGAGCGCCCCCACAGAACCCTCCCTGCCGACCACAATAAAGCCTGGGTGACCGAAGCCACTCCATGGCGGGGAACTGAGGAGGGTGCGGAAACGCCCGGGAAACCAAAGCCCCACCCAGGGCCCTGTGCCCCTCAGCAATTATGAAGAGAAAGTTGAGGGGCAAGGGGAAAATGTGACGCTTTGGCTTCCAATCTTGGTAGATTGGGAGGTCAATCCACGGAAAAGACGCCGTCACTTGAGATCTAGAAAATATATAAGTTAATGGAACAGTCAGAGTAAGCTATGGGTATGGCAGAGATCACTCAGTTCTCACTCTGATAGACCAGCCCATCACCACATGACTAGAACCCAATCCTCTCAGCATCAGCTAGGAAAGGCCCTAGAAAGCCGCCTTTGGCGAGGGGATAGCTCCCCTATTTCAACCCCTTTCGGGGTCGGGCACCCGCCTAGACTATCTCCGTTAATCATTTTAGCTACC
Source organism: Paralithodes platypus (assembly GCA_032716605.1). Classification (NCBI taxonomy): domain Eukaryota; kingdom Metazoa; phylum Arthropoda; class Malacostraca; order Decapoda; family Lithodidae; genus Paralithodes; species Paralithodes platypus. The sequence goes on along the minus strand of CM064506.1, from coordinate 12,757,518 downwards.
ACATAATCTTCCTAAGCTTCGTAAGATTGTCTAAATGTAGCTGAAATCAAATAAAGAAGATGTCGCCAGTACAGAAGGGGTTAACTCCTTCTGTACCGGTGATGTTTTTTATATTTTGTTCTAGCTTTATTTAGATGATTTTGTGCAGTTTAGGAAGGGTCTATGGTATAATAATGGTTAAGACAGATACTTCCAAGGCTGTTAATTGCTGGGGACCCTTTTTAAGCTGTATATCATCGTCTAATAATGGCCAGAATAAAGTTAAAAGGACGGTCCCGGTACAGAAGGGGTTAATTCATTGGTTGGTCATGCCTCTCTCCCCTTACCGTAACTTGTGGCACCTTCGAGTATCCTGGCTCCGTGGGTCGGCTCATTAGGATAAATTTGATTTTATTAAGCGTTATTTCCACATAGGGATTTTGATTATTACTTTTGCATTTATCTTGTGTCATCCCAGTTTTGGTTTGTTTATTTTGCAAGTTTTAAATTATAATATTATAAGACTACTGGTGGTTTAGATTTAGAAGAATATTTGGTCACTTTAATGCAATGGCAGCTTTTAGTCTCTGTGATGCAATTTTTACTCTTATTAAGAAGGTACAGTATTCTTAAATTAATTGACCACTTTCAAATTTTGGGCTATAAGGAAATTCAAGTAGTATACAGAAATACACATGTTTTGGGTTTGTTATGGATGGAAATTGTGCTCAAGTTGGTTTAATGTACTTTGGTGTGTATTACAAATAGATGCTAGACTATAATGAAAAAGACGCCGCCGGTACAGAAGGGGTTAAGCTTCCTTATAGCCCAAAGCTCACAAGTGGTCAATTGATAACCTGAATTTAATATTTCAGCGACTCTACGGATCTTAACCCCTTGAAGCTCTGACGTGTTTTAGCAGTTTATTTTGGCTATCATTAGACGATTTTATGCAGCTTAGGAAGAATCTGTGGGTATTTAAAGGGTAAATACTATCTCAATCAACCCTTTGACTTTCATATAATGTTACTAATCTGAATAAAATCATCTAATAGTAGCCAGAAAACAGAACAGAAACGCGTATTGGAGCTTGAAAGGGTTAAGCAACTGATCTGGAGACTGTAGCGAAGGCTGATATTGCTTTGACTTGCTAGGCACCCTTTTGATTATTAGTTTATTGATAGTTACATTTTGTTATCACACCTGAGTTTGAGTATTTTGTGGAGTGTATTAATCCTTTGTGTGCTCCTTTCTTAGATTTTGCAATTCTTTCTATACAGAACCCTATTTATTGTATTTTATTTTACTTATTTATTTATTTGTTGTGTAGGTTTTAATCCCTTTTATCCCTTTTTTAATTGTGTTGATCCTGTAGGCCTATTTCAGCTGTCCCGTTCCTGCATCCCAATCTTAGCAGTTCCTTCTGGATTGTATAACAGTACAACAACCCGGTTTTATTATATTCTATGTTTTGTATCCGTTATTTAACCTTTTTTTGTGCCCCATCCTGACTGTTTTGTCTTGTTTGTACCTTTCTTTAGTTTTACAATAGCTTTTGTACTGTCTCTTAATTTTTTGTTTATCCATTTTGTAGTTGTTATACCCTGTTTTCCTAAGTTGTACTGATTATGTGTTTTCAGTTTTCCCGTTCCCGCACCCCAAGTCTTAACGGTTCCTTCCGCTCCTATAGTCCGTATAACAGCCTCAACCGCAAGGTGCGTTTTTTTTTTTTGGTTTAGTTTGAGTTTGTGTGAGGTGTTCCGAGTCATTTGGTCTGCTTAAAGGTTTATAAATTTTAGTGGAGACATGTTGTTATGGGAGAGTGCAACAATTTAGGCTAATGCTGTTTTTTTTTTATGAAGGAGACAAAAGTGTCTGCCACAAAGTTGAAAGAGTGATAGTTGTTATTATATATTTAAAAAAAATATATATATTGCAAAGAAGTATGGTGTGCTTGTTCAGTAGAATTAAATGAATAGGAGGAGGAGGAGGTGTTTGTGAGAGCTAGCTCTCTCTGTGTAGGTGAGACAAAATTTGAAAAATTTATAGAAGCCAGACAAATGAAACAGGAGTTCCAGCAACTCTTTATCACATGCTTATGAGGCCTCCCCTGGGTATTGCCCTGCTCGATTGGTGTCTATAATCTCCCCAAATATACATTACTGTATGTACCTAAGGGCTCCCAAGTGCACAGTCACGCAAGTCAATGCCTGAGTCAGCTAGACTATGGCTGCTAAGCAGGAAGACCTATGGGCCCACCCAAACCTCCATATTTTTACTCAAGGGAGACAGTAGCAGCTTGCACTTCTAGTGAAAATTATTGTATGACTTGAACTGAGCGTGCTCTGGAACCTACCGGGTGGGACTCCCATGATGCTCTCCACTACACCAGCAAGCTATCCATGGAGATATTGTTATCAATTGAAAAGATAGTTACATGGTTTGCCCTGGTGTGGCTTAGTTATCTGATAGCCACTCTCCATGCAGTGTCCCTCTCAATAGGCGTGCCCCCCAGTTGAGTTTATTTTGTCCAAATCCTATAAAAATTGACTTGTAGCAAGACACAATGTCATGCTTGTCAAGGCCATTCAAAAGCTTGCATTTGCCTAACGAGCCCATCTACGATAAATTTGTAGAAACAGTAAAGATTTTGGATGACCATGTTGGGTCATGACACAAGGCTTTATGATCACAATGCTCTATTACTAGCTATCAGTCACATGAATCCTACAAAAAATGTCAAACATCATGATTAATGTGAATGCCCCTTTTAAGTCCCTTATCCCTTATCCCTTTGCAAGTTTTACATTATAATAATAATCCCTCAGATCCCTCCTCAAGGAAGACCTCATCCCAGGTCTGATACCCTTCCCTCCACTTCCTTACTTGCACCACATTTCACTCAATCGTCCTCATCCATTTTCCCCATAAATGCTGTTGTAATTATCAGAAGAAAGTTACATGGAGGTATAGCCTATAAATACCCCTGTCTCTTAGCACAGCAGTTAATGGCAGGGACAAGTGTCCTGGAGATCCGTGGTTTAACCCCAAGCCCCGGCATGAGAAAGGTTTATATAGCTGATGACAGTCTCTGATCATTATGAGAGTTGTGAAATGCGTATATCAAAATAAGCAATTGGCTTTTCCGGTCCTACAATGTGTATAACCCTTAAGTACTGTAAATAGACTGTCGAACCCCTACAGTTGGTTTTATTTCACCTGGCGGTAAATTCAATTCTTTGGCAACTTTCTCTCTGTGTCATATAATTACCAAATTTTCACAATTAACAACACAATTCGCACTAAGGTCATTGTAATTGCCGAATAATCGAGATGGGGTCATTAGAATTTACTGTCAGCTGAAAATATACAAACTATAGTAACAAGCTTGCCCAAGGACGTAGAACACCTCACACAAGTAAATGGGGATTCATACGATTAGTTTTCTCATTCATTTTTTCAGCAATTCTACTCTGGCTTAAATACATACATACATAGGCTACATACCGGTACACTTTAAGTACCAAATTATCGATGAGAAATATGGTTTCACGGTTCCTCTGAATTCAAGTTTTAAAGGGGGTTTTAGATTGCTCCCAAGACCTCAATCAAGCATAGAAAATACACCCCCAAGACCCCTCTTCGAGATAAATTTGTAAACATTTTGGTAGAAAAATGTCCTAGCCAATGGCCGGTTTTTCTTAAATTACAGACTCTCTATCACTCCGCCAGGAAAATATTGACACCTAAATGGTACGAGAGGTCTTAAAATCACCAAACTAGTGGGGCAAATGTCTTGAAATCTCAAAAACTAATGTGGCTAAACATGAGGGAGAAGGAGGTCCAGAAAAAACAAAAACCTTAACTTAAAAAGTCACTTGTAATAATCAGCCTCCAGTTATAGTTGCCAATATGCTCTACAGTACAGTACTGTATATATATTAATGCCAGAATAGAATGCTAATACAAAATTGCCGGGATTTTTTTTTGTATGACTGCTTTGTCTTTTTATTTTTTAGATGCAGTATGGTTTAGTGTAGATCTTGTTAGATATTTGTTATTTTTTATTTTGTTTTTTGCATCCTGTTAACTGTAGGTTTAATTATGTTAAGTTTTATTTATTTATTTGTTTTGGTTTTGTTTTGTTTTATCCTCTCCAGTATTTTTAAGTTACCTCTGGCTAGTTGACCTTGTTGGAGTTGACATAAAACCAAAGAAGATAGTACAGTATAATAATTGTATGGTTCACAGTTCTTACCACTTGACATTGTTTTTTTTTTTTTTCTCTATGTGAGTGAGGGAGACAAAAGGCAGAACTGCTTGTATCGAGTGCCTCCCCTAGAGTTGAAAGAGTGACAGGGCCAAAATCAAGGGACGTTCAAGCCAAAATGCCTTTACACACAGAGTTTAAAGCAATTGAAGTCATAGGAAGAGGGAAAGACTGATTCTGGGAGAGAGTTTCAGAGCTCAGCAGTTGAATAGAAGAATAACTGAGAATAACGTTTAACTCTTGGGTTGGAGAGTTTCACAGAATAGGGGTGGGATTGTTTATATTTAAAGGCTTGATAGTGTAGTAGTGTCCAGTACATGATTAATTGATATCCAGTATTCAATAATTGGATATTAATATTGGTCATTTAGTGAGCCTTTAACAATCTTAGTGGTGTAATGGTTAGTTCTGTATGTGGTGCCTGAGTTTGAATCCCGGGAGGATTACACACTTTCATTAATATCAATTGGGGGTGATTGATGCTAAGAACTAAAATTCATTAAGATTATAAATATCAATATTTTTTGTGTGTACCTCATTCCACGTACCGGTATTAAAACTTTTCCATTTTGCAGTTTTCCGGCCCATACCGCACGTGTTCACCCGGACTGATCCTTAGGGAGTACAAGTCCTCACAGAGCCCTGTAGACGTCAGCCGTATCTTCACTTACTCCTACCTGACTGCCGAACCCTCCCAGGGATACCTCCGTCGCCCCCTCGACCCCTACGATCGACCCCCACCAAAGTCACCTCACTTTCACCGACCGCCAAGTAAGTGTTTGCTATGACTGATAGTTTTAACCCGCTGAGACCCAGCGTCGCACGTGTTGCGTCGGCAATGTTCGATCACCAGAACCCAGCGACGCAACGTTTGCGTCCTGGCCGGTCCGGTCCTATGGCACCCCGAGGGCTCAGATTTGTATGGGAACTGTGTAAGTATCCCACGCACCCATGCCGATGGTTGAAAACTCTCAAAGTCAAACCGCGTGCGCGTGAGCGCGCAAAAACATGTTTTTTGGGGGAAATTGCCTTCAATTTTTTACTCTTGTAAAATCCGTTTTCGGGGGCTCTGTAGGACCATTTTTTGCACTTTATGACATTTTTTTTTTTTTTTTCCTTCATTCCTAACCCATTCGCTATTGTTTCTGGAATAAAAAAACATTTCAAAACCTGCTGGGCCCTGGTGGTACATTTATTAATAACTAGCTGGGGCTCAGCGGGTTAACTGTCTTGATAGCGTAATGCATAAGTGCGCGGAATTTCGGTGTGAGTGTCCTGGGTTCAAGTCCTTGGAGTGCCACATATATTTGTTGATTTAATTAATTGAGTTTAGAAGTGAAGTTGGTTGGTGAAAAAATATAATAAGTTGTCTGGAGGATTACCTTTCTTTTGGACTTTGGCTCTTATTCCTAGACAAACCCTTTCATATTCCTAGCCAATCAATATGATATAATAAGGATTATAATTACAATAAGAGTACCATACTGTCAAAGTCCCCAGCCAACTCAACCAGTAGACCATTTCAACCAGTAGATCTCAACCAGTGACAAATCAACCAGGTACTAGCAAATCAGTGCCAATCCATAGTACTAACCTAGCTTGATCTAACCTAACCTAACAATATTGGTTGAGGTGAGATTTAGAGCTACTGGTTGAAATGTTGAACTAGTTGATCTGTCCAATCACCTACAGTACTGTAATAAAGTTCCACTACTGCTCATTACAATTACAGCAACTAGTGTGTCATATTGACTGGCTAGGAATACAACAAAACTTTAATAATTTCCATCGACAATGATGGGGTATGTTTAGGAATACGGGCCAAAGGTTTTGCCTTAAAACGTCCAAAAGAGAAGAGTAAAGTATGGACCAAGGTCCAGATATACTAGCCAATACGTAAGGAAGGATTAACACCTTAGCGGATTATTCGGTCGTACTTATGAGAAGTTGGGCTTAAGCGACTCTCCCCAGTGAACAGGTACAAGCTAGATAAGCGAGTGAGTTGCCTCGACATATAGAAGCAGATGAAGGTGATTCATTCATAGCCATCCCCTCTCAGGGATTAAGAAGTCTGGCAATAGATGGATAGATAGATCTATGGTCAATTTTGTTTGCATAATAGTTTGTATAGATTAGTAAATCTTGACCCAGATACTTAGTTCTAAAGTTGTGGGTTACAGGAAGTCCTGAGTACAAAACAGAGGTTTTCCTTTGTTCTGATAAGTATTCCCCTTAAACTTTACTTCAACATCAGCTTCACTAAACTTACCGGTACACTAGAACTTTTTCCTCATCTTTGATTTAAACTTCTCAAGCTCCGGATGTCCAGACATTTTGACTCAAATGTACAGTACTGTACCTTGAATTTGGCTCTCTTTCACTCTTTCAACTTTGGGTGGAACACATGTTACAGGCAGCTTTGCCTTTTGTCTCCTTCATATGATACAGTTTTTACCACCATGCACTCCCTGCTCAAGAGTTGGGCTAGGGTGGGTACCCTGATGATCAGGGGCTTCAGTGAATAGTTGCCACAGATTGCTAGACCGCACCGTCCACCAACAGCACTGGTGCCTGCTAATAACACACACTGGCTGGCCCGAGACTCGAACCGTCAACCTCACGGTTTTCAGGCGAGTGCTCTAACAACCGTGCTACGGCCCATGGCCCTTCATACACATAGAGAAAAATATAGAAAATAAATAAAGCAGCTCTTATTGCATTCTCTCTCTCTCTCAACTGGATAGCTACCCCAATCCAATGAACACCACCCTTCACTCTGATAGATCCATCCCTCCATGAATCCTTCCCATTGTACTGCATATACAGTATTTACAATATGTATCCGATAAATATATGTCTTCTTTCCCTTGCCCCTCAACTTTCCCTTCATAATTGCTGAGGGGCACAGGGCCTTGGGTGGGGCTTTGGTTTCCCGGGCGTTTCCGCGCCCTCCTCAGCTCCCTGCCTTAGAGTGGCTTCGGTCACCTGGGTTTTGTTAGTGGTAAGCAGGGAGGGTTTTGTGGGGGCGCTCTATGGCCTTGGCCTTGCTCGGGACCTTGGGGCTGTTCGGCCAGGCAGCCTGGGGAACAGCAACAACAACAACAACAACAATACAGTACTATACAGCATCTGATATATATAAGATGCTTCTCCCTTTCTGTTATCTACCATAGTGATTATAAATAAGATAACTCATCTTGTTATAAAGATTATAGAAAATTATAACTCCACTGACAGTAACTCTGTATTATTTACAATCACTCAGCATCACAAGATGATCAGCATATCGGGTAATACTAGAATGTTTTAAATATTTTATACATTCTCAGATTTTATTATATAAATGCATTCCTCACTTACAGTTTTAATTTTAAACAATTTTCATTAATACATTGTTAATTAATTATAAAGTAAATTTCACTTTCTCAATATTTGTTTTATATTTGTTGTAATACACCAAAATTGTTTTGTAGGAGCAAACCCAAAAACCTGACTGAAAATATGGTGACTAGCCCAAAGTTTACAGAACTTATCTACAGTATACAGTGCAGAGAGATGGAATTGAGAGGTATATGAGTGAAAGGGGTATTAGGTGGAAGGAAGGACTCCGACTGACAGAGGAAAAAAGTTGCATGGAGGCAATTCATTCGTGGCCAACCCCTAAAGATCAAGGTGTCTGGCAATAGATTGATATTGATAGTGTTGTGCAGTAGATATATAGATTTATATGTTAATTTGGTTTGCAGCTAGTCAATCTCTCAACAGATGATGGGTACTGTATATGGTAATTGGTTGACCAGATACATTCATATTATATATATAATTTTATATATATATATATCTTGAGAGTGGTGAAGGCAGTGGAGCCATAATGGTGTACCCCATGGTTCCCTAGTGTCTTACTCTCATAGCCCACTGGCACAAGTTGGCCTTTCTCTCTCTGGCGTAGGGATGCGGCGACCCCACCGCCCGCTACTTTGGTAGTGCAATCAGCTTCTGAAGCAGTGGACCACTGGTTCTTATCTTCAGAACATGCCTGTGCTTGGTATGCTTTCAGCCAGGGCCCCACTGGGGTAAATAAAATAGCAAAACAGTGGTGGAACTGCCATCCTGGTGAGGGACTGCTCTGGGTCTGCTCCTTCAATGTTCATGGTCATAATCCACTTAGTGGAAATAGCACTGTGGAGTAAGTCAGTCGGGACATTTCTGGGAGCCTGGAGGCAGTTTCTGCCATGGCCATTTCTTTTGGGGCGCTTCCTCTGGAAGCGGGGTGTCAGATTTGATAATGATGATATTTAGAGTATTGAGAATATACTTGATGCAGTTTTTACAACCATCCACTCCCTGCTCAAGAGCGGGGCTAGGGTGGGTGCCCTAATGTTTCAGGAACTTCAATGGACAGTTGCCACAGATTACTAGACTGCGTCGTCTACCAACAGTAGTGTCGTCTGCTAATATTGCAATACTGTATGACATGAACTTCATTTCAATTCTTAGCCACTAACAACATTCTTTTCTCAACAGACGATGGTCGGAAGTTATCCCTGCCCAAAACATCGAGTCGCCTGGGTATGCGAGTATTGGTAGACCAAATGCAGACAGACACCCCACGTCCCAAGTCCCCGCGCATGAACAACGAGGAACCCATCGTTCTGTCGCACTACCCCGGGGGACGCAAGCCCGGCACTGGAGACATCTCGCGTATTGAGAGGGACGACTTCCCCGCACCTCCCTACCCTTATACCGACCCAGGTAAGACCAGGAGTTTGCTGGTGTGGTGGTTAGCATCTTTGAGGTCCTCCTCTGTGAGCCAGGTTGCTCAAGTCATGAACTGTTTTTATATCACTGCAAGTCAGGGTGTCAAACAAAAGCCGAGCTCCTTCATTTTAGTCACCATTATTATACATGCCAAGTAAAAATTATGATTTACTGTTATTATATCTTTGGAAGCAATAAAATGGCCAACATAATGAAACTTCATGTTCATTTCCCTGTATTCCTTCTCCTATTAATTCAAGTGTTTAAACAATATGCTCTCATTTGACACCCTGCTGCAAGTTTTTACTGTCTTTCTTGAGCAAGGGGAAGGGTATTTGAGTCAGCCAATTGGTCCTACTGCTGACAAAACAATAATCTAGCTGATAAAAGGCCTTGATATAGTATTGCATAGATGATGATGATTGTGATGAGATTTTAGATAGACTGGGGTAGCTAGGCAGCCTCGGTGTAGTTATAATTTATATAACAGTTAGTGAATAGTTGGCCAAAGGCCAATTTCCTCTAGGTTACAGTCTCACTATCACTCGGCCAGTACAAAATTGACACCTGAATGTGGTGAAGCGTGTTATTATCGCCAAACTAATGGGTTGAACCATCATGTGGTGATGGGCTGGTCTATCAGAGTGAGAGCTGAGCAATCTCTGCCATACCCATAGCTTACTCTGACTTTTCCTTTAACTTATATATTTTCTAGATCTCAAGTGACGGCGTCTCTTCCGTGGATTGACCTCCCAATCTACCAAGATTGGAAGCCAAAGCGTCACATTTTTCCCTTGCCCCTCAACTTTCTCTTCATAATTGCTGAGGGGCACAGGGCCCTGGGTGGGGCTTTGGTTTCCCGGGCGTTTCCGCACCCTCCTCAGCCTCCCGCCATGGAGTGGCTTCGGTCACCCAGGCTTTATTGTGGTCGGCGGGGAGGGTTCTGTGGGGGCACTCGGTTATGGCCTTGGAATTGCTCGGGGCCTTGGGGCTGTTCGGCCAGGCAGCTTGGGGAACAACAACAACAACAACAACAACAACAACCATCGAAAAATGTCCAAACTAATGAACCAAAACAGTGGAGGTCCAAAACAATCCCCCTTGGACCAAATAAGGTTAATACTGTACATGCATACATACATAAATTTAAAGATCGAGTGCTCCACACGAAGTGCGGTTCCGGTATCACGTCCCACTGACGGCGCTCCAGGCGGCCCTGTTCAGAACTGCCTCGCTTTTATTATTTAAGATCAAGGTCTGATCATACGTCTTTCTTGGTCTGCCCCTTGGTGCAGCTCCCTCCACATTCACAGACCTGTATCTTTTCACAAAAGTTAGTTTATCCATCCTCTCCACATGTCCAAGCCAGCCAAGCCTACTTAACTACTATACATCTCTTCACTGATACTCTTGATACCTAACTGTTTCCTTAGCTCTTCACTAGATATCCTATCTTGCAGTTTGGCACCACACATCCATCTCACCATTATCATCTTGTTATATTCCATTCTGTTGATATCATCCACTTTGACAAGCCATGTTTCTGAAGCATTGTATATCATTGCACTTCTGACACATGAAACGTACACCTTTTCCTTCAAGGGGAGAGGGAGTCTTCTCATGTTATTAATGGCAGCAGTTCTCTGAACTTTCCCTAGCCGCATCTAATTCTGGTGATAGTGGCGGCCTCAGCCCCACCACTGGCAGAGATGGTATCTCCCAAGTAGAAAAACTTGTCCACCATCTCCAGTGCCTCATTGCTGAAGTTAATACTGTACTCTCGAGCCGGTCATTGAACGCAAGCTCGCTTTTTGCATACCATACTATGCATACAAATTTCTCAACTTCGGACTTCTTCCTCGATAGAGGTCCAGTACATGTAGCATTATTTGTTATTGTTTTTATTAGGATAGCTAATGAATTTCTTCTGATTATTCTAAAAAGTTTATTATTTTGTTTTTTATTTTAGACAAATATATTTAAATTAAAATAATGCCATTTTCCTATGATGTAAGTTGGAAAATTAACCTCAGTAATGAATAGGGTACTTTTTTGTTTTAGATTTTTCATTGTAATTTAGATTAGTATATTGTACTTATCACATAATAGAGGATATAGAATTTTATTATTTTGTTTTCTATTGTATGATATATGAATTTGAAAGTATTACAGTAGAAGAGTTGGAGGTAAAGTTTAACATCAGTGACGAGACAGGTAATTTGTTTATCATCACCTTCCTTAGTTCCTGCACTCACGTCTTAAGCTGGTATCACACAAATGATTTTCTATCAATTTTTATCAGCAGCATTATTCAGGTAGCGTTTCAAAACTGTATTCACTACTAAATAATAATTAAATTGTCTATAATGTATTCTAACACCCCCCCCCCCCCCTCGACATATTAACTTACGAAAGTTAGAGGTTGCCCGAGCGCCCGGTATTTCCCCCACAACACTCTTTCTCACACTGAGGGACCGTTAGAAGACGGAGGAATTTGGGGTTGCCACCAGCCGACAGATTATGATCTAACTTACCTAACTTATTGAGCTCAATATGACGCAAATAGTGTCATAAACTTATTATTGAGCTATTTCACTAAGTTCATTTGACGCGATCGTGTCATATGATCCTTTTTGGCGAAACCGCCATATGGCGCGATCGCGTCATATATGACTGAGGGGGCTAAAAGGTTTAGATACATGCATGCATAATCTAATTTATAAATCTCACTCCCAACACCAAACACCTCCCATGAAATTAATTAAAGCATATGATCCACCCGGGATTCGAACCTGGGTTACCACATACAAATCTTAAACACTCAAACCATTACAGCATCACTAGAACAGACATGTAAAAGTGTCACTCATGGTAGTGGAAACAGTAAAGGGAATCCACAACTACAACACAAATGTTATGATAAGAGTCCCTTGCTCCAACACCACCATACCACCTTCAGATTCCTTAAGGGAGTGTACCCTTACTGGCCTCTCAGGCTATATTGGCAACCACCTTCATGTCATACTGGAAACTGTATTTGATCATTTACTAGTTTCAGGCTATAAGGAATTTGGAGCTGTAAGTATGGATATTTAGCTGAATTACCAGTACAGTATATTACGGTTGTAGTGCATATATAATATAAATATACAGTACATAGATTTAAAGACCAAGTGCTCCACACGAAGTGGGATTCCAGTCTCATGTCCTAATGGCGGTGCTTGAAAACATAAATTTAATTCAACAATCTCTATCCATCAATAACTCTCATTAGTTTGGTCATTTCTGCTAAATATTAATGTCTACAGTTCTAACTTACTTATAGCCCCAGGTCAATTGATCAACTGACCTGAGCTGTGTCTTTCTGATCTTGTTGCAAGCCCAACGTGGCAACCGAGCCGTCACAAGATCATCACTGGATGGGAAAAACACAGCTGGCAGTGTGCTATGTTTAAAAAATATATATCTCTTCTATTTCATTGGAATAACATTCACCGCCAATTCAAATATCATGAGGATTATATTAATGCAATTCTGATGAGTAAACAGTCGGTAAATAGTTACAGTTCATTACAGCTGGGGTTTGTTATTGTTTCCTGGACAAATTCTACCCAAGCTTACTGTCCGACGATAATTTATTATCAACAATTTGATATTAATTACCATGGGCTCTTATTACTCTTACTTCCAAATAATAGGCAAGTAAATTTTAAGATCATGTTTGGATAAACAAATAATTCAAAATACATTAGAATGAAGAAACAATAAGTTGAGTGAGATGTTTCAACTTGCCATCAACCCAACTACGGAGCTGTCTTGCCGTCTCAAGTGAAAATTTGAGTGAGCCACGCTTGCCACGGTGAGCTTGCCCCGGGACCGGGAAAACAGAAATCCTCTCTAAATCTTGCGACGATAGAAAGTCACAGCTCCGATATACTTTCCAGCAAAGATCTATCTTTTTAACCCGGGAGCTGCGGGGAGACTCTTAAGAGTTCCCCCGGCGCACTGCGGGGAGACTCTTAAGAGTCAGAGAAAACAAAAATCAACTTTTGACATAAAAAAAAAAAAAAAAAAAAAAAAATTTATTTTTTTATTTTTATTTTTTTTTTTGGCCCCTGGGCCATGCAAAATCTCAGTCCTCTACCTCCCCTCCTTCCCCACTTTCCTCCTCTCCTTCAGTTATCACCTATTTTCCCTGTTATTCCCTTATTCTGAGGTATATTTTCGTGCTAACATTAGAAATCCGATTGGAGGGTGTGGTCATCACTGATAGCAAGCGAGTGCAAGAGAGAGAGAGAGAGTATCGATCGACTGTGTCTCAGTGGCCTTGGGGGAAATTGGCGGGAAAGCAGATTGCCTCACCCATACATTATACAACTCGCGGGCTATATCTCCGATTTTGACCATCCAAACGCTGTTTTCACTCGTTTTATTGTTGTTTCAGGTTAATACCTTTATAATCAACCCATAATAGGCGCATATGGATAAGTATTAATGCTATTAATGGCACAATGAATATTTTAGTGACGGAAACACCTCAAATACGTCAGCACAGGGGGACGTTTCCAATTACCCCCATGCGCACTTCAGAGGTTAATAAAACATTGGCCACAAAATGTGGATGGTGGGCAGGACGTTCCCACCTACCACTGATAATGCCAACTTGACTGAAAGTAGATTTTTATGTGTGACAACATTAAACATTCTTATAACCCCAACACGATAATGTCGCTCTAGCAGATGACGCCAAACTTATGAAACACATAATCAACGAAAACAGTTGTGCAGAATTTCAAGGAGACCTAGACAGTATCTATAACTGGAGTAAAACATGGGAGATAGAATTCAATGCCAAAAAGTGTCACGCCTTAGAAATGTGGGAGAGTGGCAGAAGACCAAATGGAAGTTATAGGTTAGGAAATTAAGAAATCAGCAAGGCAAGCATGGAAAAGGACCTAGAAGTGATTATCCAAATAAATGTATCCCCTGAGAAGCACATCAATCATATAGTTGGAGCAACGTATAGATTAATAACAAGTATGAGAGTAGCATTCAATTATATGGATGAAGGCATGCTAACCCAGATAATCACATCCATGATCAGACCTAGATTGGAATATGCAGCGTTAGTATGGTCCCCCCATCTAAAAAAACACATAAACAAATTGGAGAAAGTACAACGAATAGCAACCAAACTGATCCCAGAACTAAAGGACCTACATTACCCTGAAAGACTAGGAAGACTAGGGCTTCCCACGCTAGAGGAGAGAAGAGTTCGAGGAGACCTGATAGCAATGTATAGATGTATAAAGGGTTCGAGAGACTCGATAAGGAGGATTTTATTAGGCTGGACGATGGAAGAACCAGAGGGCATAATTATATATAAAATAAGAAAGGAGAGGTGCAAGTCCAATGTGAAAAAGTTTAGCTTTCCGTATAGAACGATAGATAGGTGGAACAGCTTTGGTGCGGAGATTGTAGAAGCAAGAAATATCTACGACTTTAAAAGTAAACTGGATAGTCAATAGAAACTGAGACAGGACAACACGAGCGCAGCTCAATTCCTGTAAACTACAAATAGGTGAATACATATCATTCTGGTAACATTAGGTGATTTTGTATAATGTAGAAAGGATCTCTAAGCTATCAAATAGGCACGGACACTCTAAATTAACTTTAACTCCCATAGATCCCTCCTAATCTGAAGACAAATATTTAATATTATCCAGAATAAGATACTGAAAAAGACAGTTTAATTATGAAAGGGTTAAAAGTTTAGCCTATTAATTAAAATTTAAAACTTGCAAACAAAGTTAAACCAGAGTTACTGAAAATAGTTGCCGGAAAAGTTCTTCTGTGAATTAGCCTTTAGACAAGAATAATTTAGTACACAATTGAATATCTTAGACCTGAGGCATTTATTTACCTAATGTGTTTTGGAAGCTATGAATGAGTTTTCACGTTTTTTTAATCTTATAACCTTAATTTATTTTTATTTTTCAATATGTGCGTCTCTGCATGGCTCCCTAAATAGAATTTTGATTTTTTTTTTTTTTTTTAAGGGATGTAGTTTGAGTTTTTAGTATTTAATCCTTTATACTTGTTGTCTGTGAATGTATAAACAAAACACCCTCTGATAATTCATAATCTCTATTGTTTTACTAAAATTTTTGATGTTTATAAGATAAAGAAAAAGTTGCTAATGCATTAATGTTGCTACCTATATATACGTAGGCCTACATACACTATAAAAACTAAGTGGTCAATAAGAAATACAGCTTCATTCTAATGTCGTAATAGACACACTCACAGATACAAGAATAGTATGTGAGTTATGTGGTAAATAGCTTAATATGAGGCACAAGTGCTTATTGAGCCGGTTCAAAAGTTTACAATTACTCAACTCAGTAGGTGACCACGGGTTGGTAGGTAGCCATCCAAAATCAGCAGATAGAAGCAGTAAGGATTTTAACCCATGAGCTGCTAGAACATGTGCAAAATAATAGGCCAAGTTGAGGGAGGGAGGGGGGCGGGGTATAAAGGGAGGAAGGAGTGGAGGATGTGGTATGGAAAGATGCCACTACTTTTTATGTGTTGCCCAAATTTCAAGACATTTCCCGGCGCTGGCATGGTTTTTGAAGGGTTATTGTTGCACATGTTTAAATACCGTGGCTTCCGAGAGGACTTTCGCAATCCATGGGTTAAATGTCATTGATGGGCCCTGGCAAGAATTTGGATCATCCCTATGTCATCCATCAGTCACATGAATCAGGATTTTTTTTTTTGGACATTCACCTTCTTCTGTGAGCTTGCCTATTAGTGATTTTTAGGGCAGGTGACATATATGCAGTGGCAACTTTAGCAATGCTTTGGTTATTAAATGTGTTCCCCATTTTACCCAGAGGATGTGACTATAGTTTTTTAATAGAAATATTAGAATAGATTTTAGAATTACCCATCTTTGTTGCTTTGACCAATTTTGATAATCATAAATTACTGTATTTCATTTGCCAACTTATTTCTGTTAGCGTCCCAGTCCTAGTGTTTTGTGTAGAGAGCCGTTCTTCCAGCATCGCATAGAGTTTTGTGTGTATTGTGTGTGTGTACTGACCTATGCGCTGTGCGCGGGATGACGTACAGGTGTTTCAGAGCGGCGGCGACGATGGTCCGGCAGCACCAAGGCCGTCAGTATAGATGAAACGGACGAAGGTACAGAACTCGATGATGACGACATGCCTGTGGAGGACCCTAAACTCAAGGTTAGTGAATATCAAAGATATGTTGTTGAATGAATGCATGTCTGGTACAGTAAACTTCCGTTAATCCGAAGGGCAGCGGACCGGCCCTCGTTCGGATTAGTGGATTTTTTGGATTATCGGAATTTACCCCTATGAACCTGTGTATGACGAAAACATTGAGGCATTAGGCCACCCAAATGACACAATGGTGCACACACACATATCATATGTTCATGAAATCACTTCAAAAGTTTACCATTGTCATTGTAGGACCTACTTCAAAACATTCAGATTAATGGTCAAAGGAATCTGCTGATATAAACGTCTTCTTCTTCTTCCGTCTACTAGCGAGTTTGTCTTGCTCTTGAAGATCAGATCAGATGTGGTTCGGGAAGTAATGCCTTAACAACGGCCCTTCCCTGAGAGGTTCTTGTAATTTTAATTTTGTGATTTTCCTTTTGTGACGTGCTCTGTTATATTATATTGTATTGAAAGCACCCTTGTCTTGTTGTCTTGAAAGCACCCTTGGGACGCTCCGATCACTGAACTATAAATAGTAGCGTATCGGAATGTCCAAAGGTGCGTTTTCAACCTCAAGACTAATACGTCCAAAGGTGCGTTTTCAAGCTCAAGACTGAATGCGCTTGCAGAAAATGCGGTGCAAGCCAGTAGCGCATCGGAGCGTCCCAAGGATGCATTCAAGAGCAAAACAAACTCTCTAGCAGACGATGTGGAAGAAGAAGAAGAAGAAGGTGTTTAAGTTTATATCAGTAGCTTCCTTTGACCATTAATCTGAATGTTTTGAAGTAGGTAATAGGCTACAATGACAATAGTAAACTTTTAAAGTGAATTCATGAACATATGATATGTGTGTGCTCCATTATGTGTCATTTGAGTGGACTAATGCCTCAAAAAGGGGACTTTGGGAATTCTTGAAATTCGGACCATCGGGTGAATTCGGATTTGGCCTCAAATTGAAAAATTCGGACTATTGGGAGATTCGAATCATCGGTCGTCGGATTAACGGACTTTTACTGTACCTTGATTCCTCAGGAAGTTCCCCACAAGGGATGGCTATGGCAGAAATCTGCCACCAAGCCCCCAGACATTCCCCCAGTGCCCCACTCCACAGTGATAGTTCCACTATGTGGATAAGGACCATTAGCTCTGAACGAGCAGTCCCTCACCTGAAGGGCAATTAAACCACTGTCTTGGTATTTTCTTTGCACTTGCTGGGGTCCTGATTGTTAACATACCTGGCATAAGAGTGTTCTGAAGATCGAAATCACTGGTCCACTAGCCTACTATGCTACAGAGGCTGACCACCGAAATAGTAAAATGCCTTAAGGCTAAAGGGCCTAACCAGCATGGAAATTAGTTTAAGGTTTTCTTTCCCTACATTGGCTCCCTGCCAAGTATAAATGTATCCCATGTACCCTCCCCATTTATGACATGCATATGAATAGTGATATTTCAAGTAATTATAGCTTATATAATCAGACGACAAATATTGGTTTTATTGTAACATAAAACAAATAATTTCACTAACAGAGGGAAGAAGTCGAATTAAGCAAAATTGCGACGGGCATCGGCAAGGTGTTCCTGCAGCAGGTCAAAGAGCGAGAGAAGATCCGAGCGTACAAGGCCACGCACCTAGACCCTCGCAACGCCTCACGCACACCAGCTGCTGACAAAGAACCAGGATACAAGTTACGTTTTGGATCATCACTCAATGCATGTGAGTAGTTTGGGTATACAGTATACATTTACTTGTAGTAATTCAAATTTAATTATTATTAATTCATTGTGTGACCCCCAGTGTGGCTCAATGTACTAGAAATAAAATAAACATAGAGCATGAATGAATGGATGATGCCTTGTGTCTACTATAGGTGCTCTTGCCTTCAGTGTTCAGAAGAGAGGAACCACTGGTCTACTGCTACAGAGATATGTAGGGTTTCTACACTAAGTATAGTTCATCTGGAGAAGTATTTGCCATTGTCCTTCTTTAGGAGAGGCTTCCAAGTAGACAGTAAGACATGACAGACGAAGGTGATAGTTCACTCTAAATTTCATCTCTCCCCCCCCAGCTCCCTCCCGCATGACAGACCACAACCGACCCTGGGGACCAGAGGAGGATGAGTTTGACAGAGGATCATCTTATCGCTGCTCCACTGGACGATCCTCAGCCACTATACCTTCCTATAACGGTACGATGCTTAGCCTTACTGATTAGTGAAGTTTATTTACTTATTATTCAATTGTATTGTACATAACACTGCCTTTCAACCAATATCGATAGACAGTTCTATACTTTACTACACTACAATGCACAAATCACACTCTACGATGCTATTCGTTACAGAGTCTTGTACTCTCATTATTCTACACTATTTTAGGCTACACTTATATAGTATATTGTACTATATGATATTACAAAAACATGGAATATTTTGAGCCACTATACCTTCTTATAACAGTATAATGCTTAGCTTCTCTCAGGCTCTTAATTTGTTTATTACCAATGTCACATATAATTACATTGTTATAATTATCACACCCCACTAAGCAACATTACATTACACTTGGAAGCAGTACACTATGCTACATTACTTAGTCACAGGGCTGTTGGGGTAGGCAGCTTAGAGAACGACTACTACTACTGCTACTTCCTTCTCTACACTATATTACGATACTACAATACTCTAATACTGTTTGGTATACAGTACAGTACTACACTTTGCTATATAATAATGATATACAGTAAACCCTTGCTATCTCGGACTAATTGGGGGGAGACCACTTCCGAGAAGCCCGATTTTCCGAGATGTCCGAAGTCCGACTTATATCCGACTTAAGAGAGGGAAAATTCCGAATTAGAAGAGGAAAGTCCGCGTCGAAGATTTTTTTTTTTTTTTTTTTTTTTTTACATGTGAAATTCACCATAATAATGACAAATATGAACCTTGTTATGTTTTCAGGGACAGTACAGTACATAGTAATTCATATTAACACAATAATTAAAAGGCACAAGCTTCAATTCATCCTAAAATCACTTAAAACCGAGTGAAAGAACATTGTAAACCGGACACAAATCCTGTCCAACTCTGAAATTTCCGAGATATACAGGGACACTTCCGAGAGGCCGATGCCATTCCGAGAAGTGCGGGTTTCCGACAAAAAAGAGTCCGAGTTAGCGGGGGTTTACTGTATTTCCAAACATAATAACTTTTGAAACTGATATAAATACCAGTAGTTTTTAAACAATAATATAGTTTTCAGTTCAGTTGGCCAAAACAAAAAAAGTTGTATCACATTTGTCTTTATACTTGACTTGCACTGTAGTAATGTCTGTCAGATGTTGATAACAGGTGTGTAAATGTAAAGTAGTATATTAAAAACACATGCAATAAGTAGCCATATCAGTTTTCAGTGTTTGTATTTTTATTAATAATTACAGTACTGTACCTGTCATTGTGACATCACTTTCTTTGCCAACTATTACATACAGTTTATATATATATATATAGGGTGTCAGTAAGGATATAGAGCCCTGTATCCTTGTACAACTTGATCTCCAGTACACAGATAGAATAATTTAGTTTAGTAGTAGAGTAGTACGGTCATTTTATGTACTTTCCATATAATTCAATAAGTTGGTTTACTTGTAGACTAGTCATTTAAGTAAATTTCACACTAAGTGTAAGAGTAAGTTTATTTAAGTTAAGTTTAGAACTTTCTCTATCTTTCTCTTTTCAATGCGTTTCTCTATTACCAACTTGGGAGAGACTAACCTCCGAAGTACGGCTGACATCTACATTATCACCAGCCTTTTTTCTTGCCTTGAATTGCATCTGGTACGAGTGAAACTCGCCCACTTAGATATAGTGTGGCTCAAGCCAGTCGACAGAGGTTGTCTTTAACACTTTCTTCATTCCTCTTCTATGGCCATTTCGGAATTCCAAAAGAGCTGAAAATATCTACTTTTAACTCATTGCCACAATAAGCTTTAGAAAGTTACAGTGGTGGTTACTGGTGCCTATTTGCAGTTGACATAGCAATCTTGTTCATGCAAAAATAAATTTCTTCTCCAGAGAAAGAAAATAGTTAAAGATGATATGGCTTAGTCAAAATGTTTACCCTTTATGGGTGAAGTTGTCCCATGATGTTAATACTCCGAGGCATAGGTCTGAGTAGTGTTTGGTTGAGACACAGCAGAATCACTGAGGCCGGCCGGATGGGTGAGAGATTATGTGTATTAGAGACACTTTCACACACTAGGGACCAGACAACTAGTAATATTTTGTGCCATAGGCAGTATAAAACCACAATTGGCATAATGAATCACATTATTTTAGCTCTTTTTTTTAATTATTATTATCACAAAATTATATTTATCTTAAGAATTACCTGAAGATGATGATTAAGACTTCTTGCCAAAGGAAGTTCTTAATATTTTTCCCACCCTTGGTGGGGGTCGTAGCCCATTGGCTTCAAAGGTTCTTAGACTAGGTCTGGAGGTTTTCTCAACACTGGGACCTTGGTATCAGGTTTACTATAGAGCCTCCCAGGCTTCCCTCAAGCAACATAGTAAATAAAATCAATTATTTAATTATCTGCTTTTCAATTAAGTGGCTAAAAGTTGTCTACTCTCTTTGTTCTGAAGGGTCTCTCTTGTGTGTATCTGTGTGTAGTTCCTTAACCTTAACCTTTCCCCTATCCCCACACTACCATAATCCCCACTGTATCCCTCCACACTCCTACCATATCACCCCTCACCCTCACTGTATCCCCCATACCTCACCCTATTCCTTCACACTCAACCACAACTTATCCCCCCACACCCCTATCCTATCCTTTAACTTGTAAGTGGGATTACTGATGCATTATATACTCTTGAAAGGTATATTAGATGTAAACTTGAGCATACTACAGTACCTAAGCAGTGGCCCCATAGATGATCAGTGTTAACCAAACTGTCGCAAATTATTTAAAGGCGTTATGGTAGTGTTGGAGCCTGGAGCTCCTAAATACATACATACAATGGTTTAACATAATTTTTCATTACATACATTGTAACGGGTCAGACATGGTTGCCTTTCCGAAGTTGGTTTATAATACAATAAAGTCCCGTCACAACATTGCCCTATCATGTCATCACTGTGGCTGGTGTTAGCATAAGCTAGTGCTAACAGTGCTGCAGCAAGACTCAACTAAAGTCCAACTGCAACACCTGCATCTGCAGTATCTGTAAACCACACCAGCCTCAACAGTGCTACAACAATACAGTAGCCTACCATACCAAGACTATACTGTACATTAGGCAACTTGGACTTTTTAACAACAAAATCCTGCCACAGCACTGGCCCACCATGTGGACACTGACCGACTCTGGCGTGGCACCAAAATTCGCCAGGTTGTCAGATGATAGCTAGAATCAAATACAAATTGGCATCCTCATTTATTTTCAGCCATGCATCAGATTTCCCACTTGTCTTTTTGTGTAACTCCTGAATGCATCAAACTTATACCCGGATGATTTATGATCTTTTTGTCACTAATGGTGTCTTAGTTTGTCTGCATGATCATTATTTTAATGGCATGAGAGCCGACCAATTGGTATATATCCTGCGTATCCTCAGCCGGGGCTCCAACATTGGCCATGGTAATACCTACTCCAGCTTTTCTTACAGTTAACCATCTCTTATGAACTATAGAGATCTGGAAGCCCTAAGGTTCTAGATTAAGTTTGCAGTCTGTACTTTACCTCGCTATTTCAAAATAAGTTCAAAAGAAAAGTCCACAGTGGTATTCAGGCTGGATGTGTATTTTTCTGATTAAAGTCCTATTCGAAAGAGAGATGTAAATGTCCTGATCCGTGATATCTAATTCAAATTACAATATTATCCCAGTCTTTCAGATAGCCTGAAAGACCAAGGTACAGTACACGTCTGAAAGACTGAGGTGTTTTACACTTCTGCATAGGGTCACTCCTCGATTAGTCTGAAAGAGAAGGGTTCTATTGAGAAAAAAAATCATATCACATACAGCTTACCTGTAGGCTACACTCTCTTTGAAACAGCCTCATTAATATGAAAACATTTGTCGGTAAAAATGTGGGTGTGCTTGTAGAAGAATATGGCCTTTTGTTCCCCATTGCCTTTGGGGTAGTTGTCAGATTATCACCCTAATGAGTTTCTGTGAGGAATAGACCCAGAGGCTTTGAAGCCTCACTCACTCTGTGAGTGAGGGAGACAAAAAGCAGAACTGCCTGTAGCGATTGCCTCCCCCAGAGTTGAAAGAGTGACAAGGCCAAAATCAAGGGACGTTCGAGCCACTAACTTACTATACTGTACTGTAGTTATATTTAGATATTAATCTGACGAGTTTGTACTTGGTTTCTCTGTGCTAGATAACCCTACTTCGAGCTTATTGGCTGATGGAATTATGTAGTATAATTTCTGTGTTTGTTTTTGCAAATATATCTATCTGTTGCCAGACATCATGTTCCCTGATGGGGGGTGGCCACGAATGACTCGTCTCCATTGGCTCTAGCTTTTTTCAGTAGATGGTTGCCAGCCAAATTAAAAGATGTTATTCAGACACAGTACCATCAGCTAATCAATTCAAAGTAGAATTCTCTAGCTCAAAACAACCGAGTGCATACAACAAAGTTGATCATTCATATGCCTTTGTCTTTGACACAGACAAAAATGGTTCATCCTTTCCAGTATATACAGTACAAGGGAAAACATATGATACAGAACCACCGTGCATGATTAACTAGAAGCTGGAGTTGGTATTTCTGTAGCCTGGGTTTAATACTGGCTGAGATACTTGATCCTTTATATTTAGTTATTATTTAATGGTGTGTGTGTGTGTGTCATCCTATTCGGGACTTGGAATATATTTATTAATGAATGTTCTGTTTATTACATTTACCAGTTATTATGTTTTGTATATTATTTCTGTGTTGCCCTTTTATTTCTGTTTTAGTTGGTGAAGGATAGGTATGATAACCATGTCCAATTTTATATATAAATAACTGGACAGTTCATAGTTGGGGCAATTTTCAGCCACCCTAGTGGAGCATCTCAGCTGCTCTCTATTCTCAACTGAAATTAAAAGTCAAACTACGTTAATTTCTGCCCAACAATTAGGTTGACAAATAAAATTGGCTTTCTTTCTTATTGTTCCTATGAATGATGTTCTCCCTATTAACTCTGCCACAATTGCCGACTTGCGAGTTTCGTTTTATAAGGAAGTTGGAGCTGTAGACAACAATATTTTAACAGATTTTACAGCTAAAATACGGTCGTAGTACATTTGTAAATACTGTACATAAAACCCAATTCAGCATACCATTTATCCATCAGACACGTACATTATTATTGCATATCTATTCAATATCGATGTTCATGGCTCCAACTTCCTTATAGCCTGAAACTCGCAAGTGGTCAATTGGTGGTGTTTATAAAGTAAATCTCCTTCATAGAAAATAATAATGATTGCTGTCAACCCATCTATTGAGCCAAAATCAACTTACAGTAGCTTGACTTATACTTTCAGTTAAGGGAGCCCACCTCGCTTTTTTTCTTTCTCTCCCTCTCTCTTTGGCTTGTATCCATTCGGCCCCATTCAGCCTACTGTTTTAAGACGTTTACCCCCATCCAGATGTCAATATTTTCCTGGCGAGTGGTTGCGAGCCAGCATATATATATTTTTGTTTTGACAGCAAGCTAAATTTGTAAATTTTTTGATAAAAAAAATTCTCCGGCAAAGCCGGATTTCTCCATACAATGCTGGCTCACTTTCGCTCGCCAGGAAGAAATCGACACCTGAATGGGGATAAACGTTTTAAAACAGTTGGCTGAATGCGGCCAAATGGATACAAGCCAGGGAAAGAGAGAAAAGGAGAGAAAGATAAAAACAAAACACGGTGACCCCCCTTAAGAAAGTGCCTTACAACATGGATCACTGGTGTGCTCCACTGGGGTGGCCAAAACATACCCTTGGTTTGCCTTTCTCTGTCTCATAATTTAGTGATAGTTTACTGATTAGCCAAATGTCTATGTAAATAATGTGTTCCTTAACCCTGTGATATTAATGACTTCTTTGTGTATTTTGATCATTCTGGTCGGGCATGAGTTGTTGATAATAAATTGGATAAGTTCAGCATATTTAGCTAAATATAATATAAGATATACAATATATGAGCTTGCTACCAAAGCATAATATAAAATAAGTTATTAATATTAGCTTATTGGATGAAAAAGATTTTCCTACAGTCTACTGGGCAATTTTAGCTTATTGACTGAACAAATATGATTTAATATGGTAAGCATAGTATACTCCCTTTTTACCTGTCATCTTTGAGATTATACAACTGTATATAGATAATTGAGAGTTTCAGCGAATGTATACAATATTTAAACAGGAAAACTTTGACATTGGACTCTTCAGCACTGGAAACTTCTACACTGAATTTTTGGCACAGGAAACATCGGCACTTGAAACTTCGGCCCTGAATTTTCGGCACCAGAGACTTTGGCACCAAGTTTTGGGCCTCATGAATTTGGGTACTGTGAAACTTTGGTACAGTACTGTACCATGAATATTGTGCACCATATTTCATGCTGCCAAAAGTTCCTGGTGCTCATATTATGTCATGCTGCTCAAAAATCCTGGTGCCAAAATTCACAGTGCCAAAAGTTCCTGGTGCTTATATGTCACGCTGCTCAAACTTCCCAGTGCTAAAATTTCATAGTACTGTACCCAAAATTCCTGGCGCCAAAGAATTCCTGGAGACATATTTAACTGTGCTAGAAATTCAGTGCCAAACTTTCTGGTGTCCAAATTTCATAAATTGACTGCAGCTGCTGCATTTAAATAAGATTTTAACCCACTGAACCCCAACGACGACAACGTGTCGTCGGCAATGTATGTAACGCTAAATCCCAGCAACGACAACGTGTCGTCACTGGTACTCCGGTCCTATGGCACCTAGAGGGCTCAGATTTGTATGGGAACTGTGTAAGTATCCCACGCAACCATGCCGATGGTTGAAAGTTTAACCACGTGCGCGTGAGCGCGCAAAAACATGGTTTTTGGGTGTTTTTGCCTTCAATTTTTTACTCTTCTAAAATCGACTTTCGGGGGCTCCGTAGGACCCCTTTTTGACCTTTTTAATTGTTTTTTTGTGGTTTGTCCTTCATTCCTAACCCATTCGCTATTGTTTCTGGAAAAAAAAAAAAAAATCAAATCCTGCCGGTCCCTGGTGGTACATTTATTTATAACTAGCTGGGGCTCAGTGGGTTAACAAAGATAATATACAGTATTTTAATTAAGTTTGTCTTGAGCAGCAATCATATCAAACTTTCTGCATTTGAGTCTAACTAATTTTCAGTACTGCTCATTAGAAATAGTTGGCTACTATGCATACTATATAAAAACAATTTGGAAGTTCCATCTTGAAACATATAGCCTATATAATATTTTAGGACAAACGGTATATTAATTTTGCCTATTACATTTATTTATTTATTTGTTTTTATTGCTAACTAAATTTATTGTTCATGCCTGACTTTCCGATCATATCCTCATATTTTTCTTTTATTTTTGTTGCATGTTGAATGTTACTGATATGAATATTTTGTGTTTTCTCTCTCCCCCCTCACCCCCTCCATACCCTACCATCCCACTCTCTCTCTCTCTCTCTCTGTCTCTGTCTCTGTCTCTGTCTCTGTCTCTCTCTCTGTCTCTCTCTCTCTCTCTCTCTCTCTCTCTCTCTCTCTCTCTCTCTCTCTCTCTCTCTCTCTCTCTCTCTCTCTCTCTCTCTCTCTCTCTCTCTCTCTCTCTCTCTCTCTCACTTTCACTAAATTCACTATACTCTATTCAAAACTATGTGGCAATGAACATTGCATCACTTTAATGGTCCTTGGTTGCTTACTAATGATCAATTCATTACAAAATGTATATATATGCACAAATCACTCAACTAACTTGCAAATACACAATAATATATAATTTGGTGACTTTCCTATGATAAATTATTTATTGTATATATTGCAAAAAAATTATATGTATAACAAATTTCATTTTGCGTAATTTTATATAAATACACATTTATATTATTCAATTTGGAAACTTGTCTACGATCAATTAATTTTTGTATATACTGCACAAAAATAATATGTATCACCTTTTGTTTTTTAATTTAATTGTATATCCAAATCTAACTTTTTTACAAATTCAACATTTTTATCTATTATCTATTTATCTATACTGTATATGTAATTATTTATGATTTACATATTACCATAATTACCTATCTCTTCCTTTTCCCAACCAATTTTTTATATTTATTTGTATCTTTACTAAAAACTTAACTTATTATAACAATGTCTTTTCATAATTTGACTTCTTTATCTATTAACCAAAATTTCCGCTCCCTTCCTTCTCCAAATCCAAAATTGTAACTTTTGCTTATATATTTATCAAATCTTAACTAATTATAACTATGCAAATCTTTTTTACATCCTAATTTGGCTTTCATGGTATACATTGTTTCTGAAAATGTGTTTGTTTATTAATTATAATTTAACTTATTCCCAAAATGTATGTCATTGCAATTCTTTTCAATCTCAAAATTATGGTTACATTTTACTAAATTTGACCTGACTTATAAATTTTGTTTTTCAATCTTCCAAAAACATGTGTTACTAAATTTGGCCTGTCGTCTTAATTTTATTATTTAATGTTCCTTTATCATTTATTCCTGACCATGTGTTGCAAATTTTGAACTTATGTATTAATTTTTATTATTCAATGTTCTTACAAAATTGATTGCTGATGATGTATTGTACTACTAATTTGACGTATTGTATTAATTTTATTCTTCAATGTTTCTGAAAAATTTATCCTAACTTTGCCTGCCAATTTCTATGACTGCACATTTTCTAAATTACCTATTCTCCATTTTCTATTACATATTCTGTACCTTGATCTTGAAACTCGATCCTCCATTTTGACTCCAACTACCTTAATCTTATAACTCGATCCTCCATTTTGATTCCGTTCTACTAAACTTTGATCTTGCTTGACCTATTTATGAATCCAATGTCTTTCGATTTCCCTAATGCATTTATATTCATATACTCCATCCTATTTTGAATCTCTCTCTCGTTGTCAACTCACCCATTCAACCTTTTAATTCCCTTGAATTGACACTTACCTTCTTTCTCTTCTTTTTCTTCTTTTTCTTCTTCCCCCTCCTCTTCTTCCTGCTCCTTCTCCATCTTCTCTCTCTCTCTCTCTCTTTCTTCTTATCCTTCGTTCTCCTCTCTCGTTTCTCCTCCTATTTTAAATCTTCCTTCTCTGCCTCTTTCTCCAATTTCACACTTTTAAATATCCTTCCATTCCTCCTATTCTTCTCCCTCGCTCTCCGCCTCCTATCCTTCTACTTTGTCATAACCCTCTTTCCTTTTCATGCATCCTTCCTAAATCCCTTGCATTCCTCCTGTTATTCTACCTTCCACCTAATACCCAACCTCATACCAAACCTCCTCTCCATCCCACCCCTTCCCCGTGCCCCTACCCCATAGTGGTCTCAGCCTTACGAGGAGAGCCCAAACCAGGGTACGGTCTCAAATCCTCAACTCTCCCCGCGGCCGGTCGCAACGGAGGTCCCGCTGGAATGATCGTAAGTATCCGTATGCCTATAGTCTTTCGACGGCATCGCAAGGCCAGTTTATCCAGCATCTATTTACTATATTTATGCTTTCAGAGTTTAGGAAAGCTAAACCCACATACAGTAGTGTTGAGCCGGACTAATTTTCAGTTCTATCTCTATCCATTGTCAGACACCTTAATTCCTGAGAGTGGATGGCTGTGAATACATCGTCTTCATATGCTGAGCCAACTCCTTCAATTATCTAGGTTGTTTCTGTTCATGAGGGGACGGTTGCTTAAGCCCGACCGTTCATTTTCAATCACCTTAATCATTTATTTGAGACAAGAAAGACATGACAGTTGAAACTCATCTGAGGCCTCTTCAGGTGTGAAGGCTCAAGGTGAGCTGAAACTTTTGTGTGTCTACAATGCATTTTTTTGATATTGTGGGTTTAGTTTTCCAGTCATATATTCACGACACTGAATTTTTCACTCTTTAACCCCTTCAGCACAATGACGCAATTTTCGTCTTATTCTGGTAACAATTAGTCGGATTTCTTTAGCTAATACAGTAATCTACCTCTAGGGCTCAAAGGGGTAAATACTATTTTAATACATCATTTGAATAGCATAGGTCCTTCTTAATTGGCATAAAATTGTCTAATATCAGCCATAATAAAAGGCTAAAAATGCGTCATTGTGCTGAAAGGGTAAAAGGTTTAGCTAGGAGTATTCCTTCCATTTCTGGGGCTGAGTTCGGGTAGGAAGAAGGGGTGAAATCACTCCTTGCTTATAACATATTTATGTACTGACCTGCGGTAATACTGTCCGCCAGTTGTCAGCTCTCTCAGGCAACCCCCCAAGCCCGGCTATGGCTTCTCTCCACGCAGCACTTTCTACCGACAGGGACTGGGCTCATACTCAGCATTACATCATGTAAGTTGTGTTTGCAGAGACTTTGACTGTAAATTTCACCATATGAGGAGGAGCACTTTAAAGGTGAATTACACAAAGATGAAAACAAAAGTGAGATAAGTTATTCAGCAGAATGTTAAATGCTCTAGTAATACACCATTATTGGGAATATCCTTAAATATGCCCCTAACATATAAAATAAATTAGGTCAAGTTAAAGGTAAACTTCTGTTGTCTGACAACTATCGGAATCTATGACGTCATCACAATACTGGCAGGCGCGAAATTTGCAAGACAGTCAACTACCAGACGCCACCAGATATAAAAATGTTAAATATTTGTTTTCTTTACAGACGTAAAGTTACTTTATTATACACAAACCTGAGCATCCTTAAAATGTTTTGATGCATACAAAATATACATCTTACGAGGTATGCAGCTTATGTAATTTACCTTTAACCCCTTGAGACCCAGGAAGTATATCCTTTATACTCTGGCTACCGTTAGACGAGTTCCCCAGGCTGCCTGGCCGAGCAGCCCCAAGGTCCTGAGCATGGCCAAGGTCACAACCGAGCACCCCCACAGAACCCTCCCTGCTTACCACTAATAAAGTCCAGGTGACCTAAGCCACGGAGCTGAGGAGGGTGCGGAAACCAAAGGCCCTGTGCCCCTCAGCAATTATGAAGGGAAAGTTGAGGGGCAAAGGAAAAATGTGATGCCTTGGCTCCCAGTCTGCCAACCTCTAGGTTTGCAGTAGGGAGGTCAATCCACGGAAGAGACGCCGTCACTCGAGATCTAGAAAATATATAAGTAAAAGAAACAGTCAGAGTAAGCTATGGGTATGGCAGAGAATGCTCAACTATCACTCTGATAGACCATCCCATCACCACATGACTAGAACCCAATCCTCTCAGCATCAGATAGGAAAGGCCCTAGAAAGCCACCTTTGGCAGGGGGATAGCTCCCCTATTTCAACTCCTTTCGGGGTTGGGCACCCTGGCCCTGTTCCAAACAAGTAGTCCAGAAATTGTGAACCCTAACATAGGTAACTCACAAAGGGCTAGAGCAAATGGGCTGTAAATGTGTACACCTGTTCCCTGGCTGACCCTTCCCAAATGGTAGAAACATTAGCTCGATTGCTCTATTCGTTTGTGAGTTTGTAGAGATTAATGTTCAAGAAATATTGGCTTACTTACTTAGAATAGAGTATAGTGTATAGTACAGTACAACTTATCCATTGATCTGAAAATGCTCTATGGCAAACATAATCGGTAAAGTGCTTCTCCTTGAATGGTGTTTTATATCTTACTTCTACCTCACTCGACCCGCCACCCTGACTACTCACTCTTTCTTTGTATGTTGTGTGTGGCATGTTTTGTAGCAATAATTATATGTGATAATTATTCAGAGCAAGGATGAACTTATATACTGTATGTTGCATATGGATGGACTTTGATACTTTGTGATAGGGAAAATAGAGAAGCTTTTTGTCAAGTGATACTATAGGTAGTGCCAACGAACTTGACAATAATCTTGATCCCTGACCTCTCTGTAACTCAAAAGGGCCCAGAGCAAATTGGCTGTAAATATCCACACCTATTTCCTGGTGGACTCTTCCCAAATTATAGAAACGTCAGCCCGATTGCTTTCATGCATTTTGAGTTATAAGAAGTTAAGGGGTCAAGATTATTGTCAAGTTCGCTGGCGCTACCTATAGTATGTGGAATGATAAAGAGAATCGGAAGAGCCTGGACATCCAAGAGGGGTAGAGACTTGGAAGAGAGAGAGAGGTGGTTGCATAGAAGTTGAGATATACAAACTGGAGGTGAGGGGGTTAACCCCTTCTGTGCCGGCAAAGTTTTTAAAATTTGATTTCAGCTACTTTTAGACGATGTTATGAGGCTTAGGAAGGATTCATTGAGATAGTTGATTGGTAGACGTCCTTTCTAAGCTCAATAAAATCGTCTACTAGTTGCCAGAATATAATGAAATATACATCACCGGTATAGAAGGGGGAGAGTTCAAACAAGGAGGTTATGGAAGATGCTCTTGCTTGTATTCTTAACCCTTTCACTACCGGGGACGTCTGTTGTACAGTATTATGAAAGCTATATTTAGACTATTTTATGCAGCTTAGGTAGGATCTGTGGTAGCTAAAAGGGTTAATTGAGATAGTCTGTAGTCTTTTAATTGCTACACGTCTGTCCTAAGTTGAATCAAATCGTCAAATAGTGGTCGGAATAAAATGAAAAGGACGTCCCCGGTACTGAAGGGGTTAAGGGGACTAGCTATTTTGGGGGGTCTATTTATATATATATATTCATGTATTTTTTTAGTTCCCTCCCTAGACCTCCATCAAACTTAAAAAAAAAAACATCCATTAGAGCCCCCTTCGAGATTAATTTGTACATTTTTCGGTAGAAAAATTTCACGGCCAAAGGCCGGTTCCTTCACAATTACAGGCTCGCTATCGCTCGCCAGGAAACAAAATTGACACCTATAGGGCACAAAACATCTTAATATTGACAAAGAAATGGGGCGAAAGGTGTTCAAATCGTCAAACTAATGGGCCAAACGTCATATACTGTACTGCAATCTGAAAACTAATGGGGCTAAGCATGAGGAAGAAGGGGGGACCAGAAAAATGGCCCATCTCCCCTTAATGTATAGGTTCGAATAAACGTTTGGCCAAAGAAGAGTAATGGCAGTTTTTGTAGTTTCTGTAGGAGAGTGGGGCAGCAGGAATATTTGTTAGCCAGAGTGGACAGAAGGGTGCTGAGCTGTTATGGTCATGTTGAATGAATGGAAGATGTAAGGCTTACAATTAGAATACAGTATGTCAGTCAGATACAAGGGGAGATAGAGGGGTAGGAAGACCCCCATTGAGATGGAGAAACTGTGTAGGACAAGTGTTGGTAGATTGGGGAATGACTATAGATCAGGTAAGAGAAGTGGTAAAAATAGGAATGAATGGAGAATGCTAGTGAATAGATGAGTGTAAACTCGGTCGTTTGGGAGAGATGGTCATGCGCTGGCATAGGGAGCCAGTGGTAATGAAGGGTACGCCTGGAAGCATGGTGGGCTGGCTTGTGGTGGCTCCGCTGTGGGTCTGCCTGCGGAAGTCGGAGCCTCTCCAAGGGATACAGGACCTGGGAATCTTTTGCTGGGGACCCCAAATGGTCCTGGGTCTCTGGGTATTTCTCCTGGATGACCTAGATATGTGTGATTTTATGTTTTATTTTGTTTTTCTGATATGTTGTGATATCCCTATTCGGGCTCTGTCTTGAGCCGGCCACCCCCATAAAAAAAAAAAAAAAATGGGGTATGTGCCAGAGCATATACATACATATACAGTACAGTACATACATACAATAATTGTACAGTATTGTCCTCGTAATTAACTTATTAAATTTTAATATTAACCTTGTTTGGTAAGTATGTTCTCTGTATTTTTTGTACCCCGTATTATAATTAGTCTGTATCAGTCTAATCCAAATGAGTTTTTAAAGTGTGATCGTTTATATTGTAGTTTGTTATTTAATTGAAGTTTGATCTCAAATATACTTGTCTTACATTACTGTATATATACATACTCCCTAGTTTACTTACCATACTTTATATTTTAGAGTAAAGATAAATACCTGTAGTTTGCCGACAATCTTGCTTTTAAACCGTGTCTATATACGTTGCTATAGCATTTCCTTTACAGTTATCATGTGTTTCTAGTAGCCTGTGACTATTACTATATGCTTCACATCATCGTAGAAGTGATAAATTAATGCCATTCTCTCTAGATTTTACACAAATTATCAAGATTTTCAATGAACTACAGTATTGATTTTTACTGTACTTCGTGTTTCAAAAGGTTAAACGAATCTCTGTGAATCTGTGGCTATTTGAGAAGTACTATATGTTGAATCATATAGCTAACCCAGATCCCTACCTACCATGATACAGAACTACTGTACTTAACTATAGCCTGCCTGACCTATTAGTTAACTGGAATCACAGTTTACCTAATCTATAGCTAACGCAATGTCTGGATACTCAAAGATAGTTACAGCGAGATGGGATGCATAACAAACCAATAAATTAACAGCTTATGCCTTACCTATAATGTCATAACTTCCTCATGCTCAGTATTAGACTATCGTAAGTGTTATGACTTGTTTTTAGTACTACAGTACACTGTACAGTACAGTATTAATGACGCTAGAATTATGAAGTCAGCATGTAGTATCCAATGATCAGAGGAGATAAGGCAATTTATAGATATTAAGTATCCTGGTACAGATCACTACCTACCACGAGTCTTACTTTGCTTTATATTATTGTACCTGGCTCTGTCTTGAGTTCCCCCCCCCCCCCTCCTAAAAAAAAGGGAAAAGTGGGGATAGGGCCTGAGTATATAGATAGATAGATAAATAGTACCTGATCTTATAGGTAACCCAAAACCCATTGCATTACAGGGAGACTACACATTTAGCGGCCTCGGAGAGAAGACTCAAAGCACGGAATTCAGCAGCGCCCGCTCTGACGGTAAGATTAATTGCCTTGACAGATGAACTTGTCTCTTAACTCACAAATTTGCCTCATCATTTATCTGTTATTTCAATTTCTCTGTTCTGAACAACTCGACCAGTATATCACTTCAACCAGTAAATCTCAACTATATCAACTAGTACCAACTTGTAAATCCTCTCTGAGCTTAATGATTGTCTAATGATAGCCAGACTATAATAATGATATAATTTATCATATACTGAAAGGGTAATGATTACTGTATTTACAAACATAATGCAAAATGTTCCTTTTCAGAATATTTTTAATGGTGTATTAAGTTATATTATTATTCATCTAGTCAATATTTTTGGTTATATCGTTCTTAAGTATATATTTATCTTCTGTTTATATTATTTATGTTATTTTTTGTTATGTTATATATTTTAGCATATTCTATTCAGATTTATTATACTGATACAGCTTTTGAAAAGTTCTGGATTAGCCTCTTCCCGTATGTTAGAACCATTTGGGGTTTTCAAAACAATCAAATCACCAGATATTTTCCCATCACTTTATTACAACTATTATTGTTATTATTATTATTATTATTATTATTATTATTATTATTGACAACAGGTAAGGGTTTTCTTATTCCTGGCCTTGTGAATCCACAAATCAAAATTCCATTACATTATGGTGTTTAGGTTATTTTTAGAGAATGGTCATCCCCATTTATACCTACAGTACTGTACATTCATCTAGGATGGGGATTAGTTGGACCTTCGGGGATTAGTTCCAACAGGAGGTGAGACTGAAGAATTGGGATGATCATACATATTACATACATATTACATACAGCCGTAGCATAGTCAGTAGAGCGTCGGCTGCTGATCAAAGGGTCGGCGGATCGTATCCTCACTGTCAAAATGTTATTGGTAGATGTCAAGCCCGGGCAACTTGACCTAGCAATTTGTGACAAATGCCTATTTTCATGGCCACTCCTTCTTGGGAATTACGGCGTCTGGCAAAAAAATAAAAAAAATAAAAATAAAATATACAACACAGTACTGTACATAAAAAAAAAAAAAAAATGGGTTATGTGCCAGAGATAGATAGATACATACATATAGTACGATCGGGCTAATAAGTCATGTCCCTGCTGTCATTATGTTTGGCTTGCTCTGTGCTGTATTAAATGTCTGTCTGATGTTGAATAGGGTGGGTAAGTGTAGGAACATGTTTGCATATTTCACTCGATATGAAGAAATGAATCTTAGATATTGCTGATACCAATTATTGATCAAAACATAGTTGGTGCCAAGACATCACTTATTAGCTGGATTGTACATACACACATGCATTCATACACTTTAGGTCTCGCGTTAGGACATGAAAGTGAAACCGCACCTTGTGTGTAACGCCCTGTCTTTAAATTTATGTACAGTATGTATGTATACATGCACTGTAAAGACAGTGATCCAAAAGAAGTATTGTTCCAGTCTCATGTCTTAATTAATGGTGGAATTCCAGGCAACCCTGTTCTGGGCTGCCTCACTTCTCAAGCTTTTAGATTTGAGAACACCTAAACACCAAAATATCATAAAAACTTAAGCAAACATAAATCTGTAACTGGCCTAATGAGGCAGTTACTTTAAGACTCACCTCAGCCTTCCTCTTTAGCCTATCAACCCATAAATAAGAAATAAGAAAACTCCCATACCTGTTAGCCTGATAAATTGTTAGGGGTGACATCTGGTGCTTAAAGATTTGAACGTCTCCAATGTCTACACTGAGGTTTCTCCAATAACAAGGATAAATTTGACTTACTTGGCGGAGGAAGGGATAGTGCATGAATTTAAAGCTGGCAGTCACCATTACTTTAACCCCTTCAATACAATGGTGTGATTTATATTATATTTTGGCTGTCATTACATATATTTATTCAGATTAGGAAGGACCTGTCAGAATCGGAAGTGTAATAACTATCTTGGTTAAGCATTTGGCTTCTACCTGCCCTTCCTTAAGGGGGCCCACTTCGTTTTTTGTTTCTCTCTCTCTCTCTCTGGGTTGTATCCATTCGGCCCCATTCAGCTTACTGTTTTAAGATGTTTACCCCCATCAAGGTGTCGATTCTTACCGCGAGCCAGAATATATTTAAAAAACAAATTTACAGCAGGCTAAATTTGTACATTTTTTGATAGAAAAATTTCTCCGGCAAAGTCGGATTTCTTCATACAATGCTGGCGAGCGATAATAAACGTCTTAAAACAGTAGGCTGAATGGGGCAAGATAGATACAAGCCAAAGAAAGAAAAAAGGAGAGCAAAAAAGGCAGGTCACCCCCCCTTAACTGCACAAAATTGCATAATGTTTGCCAGAATAAATTGTAAGCAACTTGTATCACCATTGTTTTGATTGGGTTCATGTCAGCCTCTGCATTGCTAATTAACCAGTCTGCGCTTACTTAATTTGTTTTTGTGCCTTTCGTAGCCGCAGTTAACAAAAATCTATTCGACAGTCATTTTCACACTTTATTTTGTGTTGCTTAGCGATTGTTTTAGCCTATTTAAAATGGAATAAGAATGAGCATAAATAGGCCTGTTGTGCCTATGCATTGCATTTGATTTTTGCAAAAGCATTTAATGATTATTTTTGTAAATGCTTGTTGAGTATTTACATAGTACTTTTCTTTAGTATATTTATCTTCTGTACTAATGGAAGTGATCTATTTGATACAGATTAAACTAATGAAAATTTTTGATTGAGATATTCAATAGCTATAGCCAAAATTATTGTACATTTCTTTTTCTTTTACTGTAGGCTACAACCATGAAAATTGGAATACATTTATGAGTTTAATTTGTTATGCTTTGTGTCATAAAATTTATTTATCAATTTATAAGAAATTAAATTGAATTTATATTGTATTTGCATAATTGATAATAGAAGATCCTATTTAAATTTACTTGCAAAAACAGTCAATCGCCTAATGTAAATGGAATTTTTGTAGTACGCAAACGTCTGTCCACATACCGATTCTTACTTACGGTATGTACAGGTATCCATAATGTATCCATCTGAATTTCAGCTGTATTATTTAATGTCTCACTATCTACGCTCTTTTTTCAACACCAAGATCAAACCTCTTACTGTCAATGGTCTATATTTTATTCGCTGTAAGTAGGCGAGAAATCATGACCTCTATCCTCTGTAACTCAAAAAGGGCTAGAGCAAATTGGCCACATCTATTCTTTGACTGACCTTTCCCAAATGGTAGAAATATTAGCTCGATTACTCTGGTCGTTTTTGAGTTACAGAGGTTAGAGGTCATGATTTCTCGCCTACTAACAGCGAATATACTATAGTCTAGTTGGTAAATAATGGACTGTTCTTATACATTATTTACTACAATATTTATCTATTTTTATGTTTATTTGAACACAAACAAATATTCAAGTCTAGTAAATGATCTTTTATGAAACTTGATCATACCACCAGAATCATAGTGTAACTGAAAATATGATACTTGATTTGCGATATTTAAACTGTGTTAATGAGATACTGAAAATTATATGTTTTATCTATTATATTAAAAGTACAGTTAAAATAGTAGTTTGCTGACAATCTTTATGATAATCTGTGTAAAATCTAGAGAGAGGAACAAGAACTTGACACTTTTTCTGTGTAAAACATATACAGTAGGGCCATTTTATTAAACCATGGTAAGAGCTTTCCCTACGACCTTTCCCGACCCAGATTGACCCATATCGCTTATCTGTATAAGGGTCAATCTGGTCAGGAAAGGTCGTAGGGAAAGCTCTTACCATGATTTAATAAAATGGCCCTTAGTATTAGTTACAGGCTGTTGGAAACACATGAGGACTGTCAAGGAAACATGGTAGTAATTTAGGGTTTCGAGTCGGCCACCCCCAATAAAAAAAAAATAAAAAAAAAAAAAAATAAATAAATAAATAAAAAATAATAAATAAAAAATAGGGTATGTGCCAGAGTATATACATACATATATACAATATAGATATACACAGTCATAGACTACAGTAGATCTGGACTGGACACAAAAATGGAACTTTGCAGTAAGGGACCCAAAATCAGAGAACAAACCCCCAAGTTCGAACCTCAAAACCGCGAAGATATCACATTTTCGCGGTTTCGAGGTTCGAACTTGGGGGTTCGTTCTCCGATTTTGGGTCCCTTACTGCAAAGTTCCATTTTCATGTCCAGTCCAGATCTACTGTGTCTATGACACAGTTCATGAGCTATGTTATTGGTGAGTTATTGATTCTGATGGTGTATCTTAAGTACACAAAACATTTGCTATGATCCAGTAGTTTTGTTTCTTTACAATACTTTGCCTGCTCGGGATCAATTATAGCCACATCTATCAAAGTGTGGTGGATTGTAAAGACCACAGTTTGTACTCTTCTTGAGAACTCTTCAAATAAAAGGTCTATGTATCACAAGTCGCTCTCCGCTGGCCTCTACATCTCAGAAAAACAAACGTTCCTTTTTTTTTTTTTTTTTTTTTTTACAGTAGTTTAACCAGGCTGCTGAGTTTCAGAGCAAAACTCTCATTG
This sequence comes from Paralithodes platypus, assembly GCA_032716605.1. Taxonomy (NCBI): domain Eukaryota; kingdom Metazoa; phylum Arthropoda; class Malacostraca; order Decapoda; family Lithodidae; genus Paralithodes; species Paralithodes platypus. The sequence continues at coordinate 12,719,592 of CM064506.1, read as the reverse complement.
GGCTGGCCCGAAGGATTAGGGGAAAATGAGCATAGACTGTTAGGGATGAGGACAGACTAAATCAGGTAAGGTGTAAAAGGAGAAAAAGTACTAGTTTCATATTTTTCCATTAAGTATCAAGAAATTAGCTGATTAGGGCTTCAATTTACCGTCAGTTGAAATATAACCGACTATAGTAGTGAGGGGCTTGAACCCCAAAGTAACATCTAGGGAATCTGTCCCACCAACAGGTTTATCTTAGCTGCAGTATATAGTTGCACTCAGACAGATGTTAACCCCTTCTGTACCAGCGACATCTTTGTAATTATAATCTAGCTATATTTAGACGATTTTGTACAGTTTAAGAAGTATCTGTGGTAGTAAAAAGCTTAAGTGAGATAGTGCGACGCTTGTTAACTGCTGAAAGCCCTTTTTGAACTGAATAATATCGTCTAATAGTAGCCAGAATAAAGCTAAAAGGATGGCACCTGTCCTGAATGGGTTAATTAAAATGTAAAACTTGCAAAATAAATCAACCAAAACTGGGACGACACAATATAAAGGCAAAAGAACTTATCAAAATCCCTGCAGCCGGCATTTTTAGCTCCGAGGACACTAGTACAGGTTCTAGAACTAGTTTGTTCATTCTAGGTTGGGCAGAAATCGTAACCTCTAACCTCTCATAACTCAAAAAGTACTAGAGTAATCGAGCTAATATTTCTACCAAATAGGAAGTTTTGGTTAGGGAATAGGAGTGGAAATTGACAGCTCATTTGCTCTAGCCCTTTTTTAGTTACAGAGGTTAGAGGTTACGATTTCTGCCCAACCTAGACTGAATGGACTATACCACATTTGAAAGTATGCAATTGTATTGAAAAAGGTAAAGTCCTCAGAAGAGTTGAAACTGTTGTGGCTTACAATGATCTCACTGTATAACATGTGGATATAATTTCTACAATGTCTACATATTCTGTTCTATTTGCACCTTTTCTCCTTTTTCATATATATAATTACTGTATTTCCAATACAAACTTTCTCTATCCTTCTTCCACTTTCTTGATTTGGAATGCTTAGTAGCACCACATATGATTAAAAGCCCGGATACTCAAAACATTTACAATATTGTATTTTAACTAGACACTCAACATCGTAATTCTTGTACCTGCAGTACTGTATTTGAAACATCTTATAACTTGGTATGAAAATAATTACCCACCTATATATCATTAATTCCATCTGATTGGCTCTTGCGACTGTGTCCAATGTTTTATCTTTTAGTAATTATATATTCTTAGGAAAAGTTTTAGTAATCACGATCGCAGAAGTCAATCAGCTGGAACTATTGCCATATAAGTGGGCCGTAATTAGAGTTGCTGACACCGAGTATAATGACAGTATAATTTATGTGAAAAATGGGTAAATTATGGCATTGTAAGACAAAATTGCGCTAGGATAGAAATTTGCCATTCTGTGAGTACTTGAATGGAGAAATTATACTCACATGATTGAAAAAGGTATTTATTTTAATGATATAACACTTGCGTTGAAATTGTTGTATTGTTACAATAAAAACCTTTTTGAATGAGGGTATAGTTTCTCAAGAAAAGAATAGTCCGTCATACTCATTGTTGGCATAATTCAACATGTCATAACTTAAACACGTCTTTGCGTATCTGGGTCCTGGGGTACAATTCTACACTCTACTTTTACCAAGTCATTACTTTTATGTTTCTGTTCGATTTTTAAGTTAAAATATTTTATTTTTATTATTTTTTGTCCATTTTACTTTATGAATAGTACTGTATAGATTAATAATGACTTAAAGCTACAATAATGCATCTAATTTTCTTAAAGGTACCAGAATGCTGGTATAAGTAAAGCCCCTATCTTTCCAAGTACAGTACAGTAATCAGAGTGAGCTCCTGTCGTGTAGTGTGAAACACCTCAATCATTCAGACTATGGTTCATATCTCTCGATAAACCCCATCATTGTCGGTGGTAACTACTATAGTTTTAGTGTACTGTATTCCTAGCTAGTCAACGTGATATGATGGTTATTGTAATTGCAGTGAGGTGAGAAGTATTGGAAAATTATTGCAGTACTCGCATTGCAATTATGACAACTAGCGTATCATATTGACTGGCTAGGAATACAGCAAAACTACTGACAATTGTGGGGTTTGTCTAGGAATACTGGTCTTTGTCCGGAAGAGAGAGTCAAAATTAGGACTTGTTACGTATTCAGAAAGATAGGGGGATTTACTGAGAGCCTACCAATTAATGTTTAACTATATCAATATTAAGAAGACGTGTGAAATTTGACTGTTTGGTTTTGGTCTCTCAGTTTCCGCAGGGTCACTCACAGAAGCAGATAGGAGTGCCTTGGTATGTATTGCTCACTGGGTCCGTAGTTCTAGTAACTCTAGGTCTGGTAGTTTCCTTGTCTGGTGTTACGTTATTGATTTTCTGTCAATTTTTCGGGGGTAATACTTGCCTAGCAGCTATAAAATTCTAAAGTTTATTGTAATATATTTAGCCAGATATCCTCCATCATTCCAATGAAGAGAAATGCAATCATTTGCATTTTGCTTCTTTATTTCAATGATAGGCCTACTATAGAACCACTGTGATTTTCCTAACACCGAATATAACTTTTAAAATCTGGTTTGTTAGCTTGAGCTGTAAAGTTTGATAAGAATTCAAACACTTGAAATACCTGTAATCTAAAATAATTGATGATACTAATACTGTACCGAAGTGCCCAAAAATGTTACCAGAAAAATATAATTGCTAGCGAATATTGTCAGAAAAAGCACTAGCGTAACTCCACCTCACATCTGTGCCTTGGTCTGTAGTTGTAGTACAGTAGTGTAGTAATAGTACAGTACCTCTACATCTGTCTGTCTGTCTGTCTCTTAATGTGGTGTCACATATGATTAATTGAGGTTCATCCACACTGGTGTTTTGTGTCCAGGAAATACCAAACACTGTACTGTATGCTCAACTGTGTTTCTATTCCCTGTTTGTGTTTGGTGTTGCGCAGTTGTGTGCCTGTGAGTGTTGACTGCTTCCACAGATCGTACCACAAAAACTGCACATTTGGAGATAATTGCTCTGTATTTGTTTTAGAGCATTTTAGCAACAAGCATCCTTACAGTAGAGCATCTGGCACTGCACTTAGTAGGCATATATTTTATGGTCGTTGGTGGCAAGTGTAACCAGACAACTAGGCAGACAATTCATTAAGCACTGTCCGCCAAATCACTGATGAGCGAACACTAGACTGTCCATGAAATAGTGGATTCTGGCATGTATTTGTGTTTGGTGTTAGCAGTCAGTGTATAATAGCTTGCAGCGCTTCCTGAACATAAAACGCTAGTGTGGACGGACTTCTAGCAGAACATTTCCTTGGAAGAATCTAAGCACAGGTCTCCCTCACTATCCGTTGCCCCGATTTACGTTATTATTATAGGTTTTTAGGTGTTTGGGTTTGGGTTTTGGCTGGTCCGAGAACACATCCCCATTTACCCCATTAGTTTTAGGGTTTGCTATACGATTTTTCTATTTAAGATCGGGTTTTCAGGAACGTAACCCAATCGTATATTGAGGGAGACCTGTAGTTAAATTGCTGTTTACTTTGCAGGAGGTAATGTGGAGCCATTGTTGTGAGAAACAGTCTCAAAATGATCATATATAATCTTCTGCTAAAGCTGACTGTGTGACATCAATCTTAATTCCCAGTCAATTTAACCCCTTGTATAGTGCCTAATATAGCCTAAACTAACCTAGCTTAGCTTAGCCTAGCATAATCTAATCTAACATAGCTTAACTAAATCAAAGTTGATGTTAATATAATCTTATCTAACTTAACCAAACTAAACATGAATAACACTAACTCCACCACATCATTAATTTTGCCACTTCACAAAAATCCTGAGTACTATATACATCTTCATAAATTATACTATAAGTATACAGTATATTTTCCACCTGGTAGAAAATTGAAGACCTTAGCAGTTGATTTCTTGATACTTAACCCCTCCTGTACCGCGACGTCTTATTAATTTCAATTTTGCTATACTGTATTTAGACTATTTTGTGCAGTTTAAGAAGGGTCTGTGGTAGTAAAATGGGTGAAGGGAGATAATTTGAAGCCTGTTAATTGCTGGAGGCCCTTTTGAAACTGGATAAAATTGTCTAATAGTAGCCAGAATAAAGTTGAAAGAAGTCTCCGGTACAGAAGGGGTTAATGGAGATACATGAAATACAGTACTGTCTTTTGATCACATTACTTCCAACTTTTCATAGTTAACAGCTTATTTCGCTACAAAATATTCATAATAGCCAAGTACAGTAATCAAGAAGGAATTACCATCAGCTGGAATATAAATACTGTGCTATGTATAATTATAATATCTTATTATAATGTAAAACTTGCAAAATAAACAAACCAAAACTTGGACGAACACAGTCAAAAGTCAAAACAACTTATCGAAATCGCTGTGTGGAAACAACGCTTAAGCAAAATAATAATTCTTTATAAATAAAAGAACACAATCTTATTTTATATGATAATTTTTTGGGATAACAGTTGGCAAGTTAGATGATATTTATACTAGCCTAAAATAACCTAAATTAATCTAACTTACTCCCGTGGGTTTGAGTTGACTAAGTTAAGAGGAGATTTTGTTTGTTTATTATTATTTTCTTTTCTTAGCTTCCTCCCTAGATCTCCATCAAGCTTAAATAAAAATAATAATACCCCCAAGACCCCCCTTCAAAGACAATATAAAGTCAAATTAACTTATCAAAATCGCTATGTGGAAACAACGCTTACTAAAATCAAATTTATGAAATAAATGAACACAATCCACCACATAGGGTGTACATTACTACATGAGCAAGTTAATCTGTTTTAAGACCTTTAGTGACATTTATGTGTATTTATTCCTGGCGAGCGATAGCGAGCCTGTAATTTAGGAGGAACCGGACAAATTTTTCTATTGAAAAATGTACACATTTGTCTTAGGGATATTTTATAAATCTTGATGGATGTCTAGGGAGCAATCTAAAAACCTCACCTTAATTGTCTGAATGTAAATTGCCTTTGGTTCTAACAATTTTACCCGTTTTATTATATAGTAATTTGTGTAGCACCAACAATGATGGTGTTTATCTATGACTCTATGACTACGAGACTTTGACAGATCCGGTTTCCTGAACCTTTTTCATCCTTATAATATAGAAATGTATATAATGCTGATCTAGTTAATACTTTGTGTTTTATGTGGATGTCCATTGTTAGTATACTATATATATATACATATATATATATATATATATATATATATATATATATATATATATATATATATATATATATATATATATATATATACACACACAGTACTGTATTATGTACACATACATACCATATACGGAATATATTATAAAATTCTGTTACTGTACTTATATTATTGAAATAGTAAAGCATGATTGATGTTCTAGAAATTGTATTTTGTTGTCCTGCATAATATTCATAGCCATTGGTAAATTTGTGTGTACTGTATATAATACTGTATTAACATAATTTGTGTGTACTGTATATAATACTGTATTAACATAATTTGTGTGTACTGTATATAATACTGTATTAACATAATTTGTGTGTACTGTATATAATACTGTATTAACATAATTTGTGTGTACTGTATATAATACTGTATTAACATAATTTGTGTGTACTGTATATAATACTGTATTAACATAATTTGTGTGTACTGTATATAATACTGTATTAACATAATTTGTGTGTACTGTATATCATTCTGTATTAACATAATTTTGATATTTGATTTATCATTTATCAAGCCCAGAAGATTTTTTGAAGTTTCATCTCTAAACCCCTTCTGTACCGCGACCTCTTAATAATTATATTCTAGCTATATTTAGCTAATTTTATTCAGTTTAAAAAGGGCCTTAAGAAAGTGAGAGGCTTCAAACTATCATATTTAACCCTTTTTACTACCACACATCCTTTTTAAACTGTACAAAATTGTCTAAATATAGCTAGCATATAGTTTAAATGACGTCGCCGGTACAGAAGGGGTTAATCTTTGATATTCTAGAATCTTATATACTCATTACCTGTATATATTTCCACATAGGTTTATTTTCTCCATAGATGTATTGTATTGTCTTTATGAAAGGGTAGAGCATGCCCTACAGTCTGTCATAGTAATATTTTATTCTGCATGTGTCAAAGTATGTCTTATATTTTGGCATCATATTGTTAAGGGGGTCACCTGCTTTTTTTTGTCTCTTTTTCTCCTTTTCTCCTCTTTTTCTCTGGCTTGTATCCATTCAGCCCCATATAGCCAATGTTTTAAGACGTTTATCCCCATCCAGGTGTCGATTTCGTCCTGGCGAGCGATAGCGAGCCAGCTTTGTATGGAAAAATCCGGCTTTGCCGAATGCATTTTTCTATTGAAAAATGTACAAATTTAGCTTGCTGTAAAAAAAATATATATATACTGTATATGGTGGCTCGCTACCGCTCGCCAGGGAAATATTGACACCTGGACGGGGGTAAACGTCTTAAAACAGTAGGCTGAATGGGGCAGAATGGATACAAGCCAAAGAGAGAGGGAGAGCAAGAAGAAAAAGCGAGGTGGGGTCCCTTAATTTACTCTCATATTCTCCAAAATTTTCTTCATGCATGTCAGACCTTTCCTGTTTTTTGGCAATTTTATTTTGGCAACATATAGTGTCTATTATACAGTACTGGCATATAGTGTCTATTATACAGTACTGGCATATAGTGTCTATTATACAGTACTGGCATATAGTGTCTTATACAGTACTGGCATATAGTGTCTATTATACAGTACTGGCATATAGTGTCTATTATACAGTACTGGCATATAGTGTCTATTATACAGTACTGGCATATAGTGTCTATTATACAGTACTGGCATATAGTGTCTATTATACAGTACTGGCATATAGTGTCTATTATACAGTACTGGCATATAGTGTCTATTATACAGTACTGGCATATAGTGTCTATTATACAGTACTGGCATATAGTGTATTATACAGTACTGGCATATAGTGTCTATTATACAGTACTGGCATATAGTGTATTATACAGTACTGACATATAGTGTCTATTATACAGTACTGGCATATAGTGTCTATTATACAGTACTGGCATATAGTGTCTATTATACAGTACTGGCATATAGTGTCTATTATACAGTACTGGCATATAGTGTCTATTATACAGTACTGGCATATAGTGTCTATTATACAGTACTGGCATATAGTGTCTATTATACAGTACTGGCATATAGTGTCTATTATACAGTACTGGCATATAGTGTCTATTATACAGTACTGGCATATAGTGTCTATTATACAGTACTGGCATATAGTGTCTATTATACAGTACTGGCATATAGTGTCTATTATACAGTACTGGCATATAGTGTCTATTATACAGTACTGGCATATAGTGTCTATTATACAGTACTGGCATATAGTGTCTATTATACAGTACTGGCATATAGTGTATTATACAGTACTGACATATAGTGTCTATTATACAGTACTGGCATATAGTGTCTATTATACTGGTACAGTATACTGTATTGCACCAGCATTGACAAGAAAACTTAAGGGAGGTCACTGGCTTTTTTTATCTTTCTCTCCTTTTCTCTCTTTCCCTGGCTTGTATCCATTCGGCCCCATTCAGCCAACTGTTTTAAGACGTTTATCCCCATTCAGGTGTCGATTTCTTCCTGGCGAGGGATAGCGAGTCAGCATTGTATGGAGAAATCCGGCTTTGCCGGAGACATTTTTCTATCGAAAAATATACAAATTTAGCTTGCTGTCAAAACAAAAAAATATATATGCTGGCTCGCATATTGACACCTGCATGGGGGTAAACGTCTTAAAACAGTAGGCTGAATGGGGCCGAATAGATACAAGCCAGAGAAAGAGAGAAAAGGAGATAAAAAAAGCAGGTCACCCCCCTTAAATTCAATTATTATATGTGACAACATTCTTATAGAAGTGTATTTCAGAAGTTTGCCAGATAAGGAATTACAGAAATGGTTGAGTGGAAAGGCCTCATGTGATACCCTCTTTAGATACTGATGAAGGGTTTTTGTGCATGATTTAAGTTCTTGTAGATGCAACATCTTCCTAGATGTGTTATTGTATTGTGTACTGTGTTGTCCCTGTTTGGGCTCTGTCTATGGGTTATATGCCTATGCATATACATATATACATATATATACATACTGTATATACATATACCCAAGGATCCTCAAAATCGTAAGTGAATTACACGAGTATAAAGAGAGGAAAATACTACCTGTGGCACCAAGATGGCGAAGTTTGGCCGATCTCTGTTACTATAGGATCTCGACAACACCATTCCATTTTTTCCACCACATTTTATGACATGCATTTGTATACAGGAGGAATAATCTTTTCACTTGTTGTCTTTGATCAAGTCCGAGATCCCTTACCTTCCAGGTTGAACATAATCTATATAACCAACTGTACAGTCGGGCTAATAAGTCATGTTTCGGCACCAAGTATGTTTTGATCAATAATTGGTATCAGCAATATCTAAGCTTCATTTCTTCATATCGAGTGAAATATACAAACATGTTCCTACACTTACCTACCCTATTCAACATCTGACAGACAATAATACAGCACAGAGCCAGCCAAACGGAATGACAGCTGGGACATGACTTATTAGCGCGACCGTACATCATGTTTGTAAATAATCTGTCTGCATCATGGCAACTTTTCTGTCTCACTAATATGGGCTAAGGGAGCCCACCTCGCTTTTTTTCTCTTTCTCTCCCTCTCTCTTTGGCTTGTATCCATTTGGCCCCATTCAGCCTACTGTTTTAAGATGTTTACCCCCATCCAGGTGTCAATATTATCCTGGCGAGCGGTAGCGAGCCAGCATATATATATTCTTGTTTTGACAGCAAGCTAAATTTGTAAATTTTTCGATAGAAAAATTTCTCCGGCAAAGCCGGATTTCTCCATACAATGCTGGCTCACTATCGCTCGCCAGGAAGAAATCGACACCTGGATGGGGATAAACGTCTTAAAACAGTTGGCTGAATGGGGCCGAATGGATACAAGCCAGGGAAAGAGAGAAAAGGAGAGAAAGATTAAAAAAAGCCGGTGACCTCCTTAAGCACTTTTTCTGGCAACATTCTTTAGTAATTCTGGTCTGGTAATATTAAAAGTTCTGTTGATCAGAATTTGGCTACGAGGTGGTCTGTGATGCGTTTGGTTGCAAGCTCATGTACAGCGGAGAGAACCTGTGTTCGATTTTGGGAAGGTGGATGTGTTTGAGCCATCTTTTGACACCCACTGTTTTATCATATTTTTTCCACCAACTAACTTCACTTCTAAACTCAATTAATGAAATCAACAGATACATGTGGCACTCCAAGGACTCGAACCTAGGATACTCACACCGAAATTCCGCGCACTTATGCATTACACTATCAAGACAAACAATAAAATAAATTATAAATCAGTAAAACAGTTTCTATGATCACTGGTCATTTAATGCATAATATTGGCTACTTCTTGTTTATTTTCCAGTATCGGTGTAATACAGGTCTCCCTCGATTTACGATTGGGTTACGTTGCTGAAAACCCGATTTTAAATAGAAATATCATACAGTACTGTAGTATACCAAACCCTAAAATTAATGGGATAAATGAGGATGCGTTCTGGGACCAGCCAAAACCCAAATCCAAACACCTAAAAACCTATAATAATATCGTAAATCGGGGCATCGGACACTGAGGGAGACCCGTAAAGCCTTAAAATTGTACCAGAGTAAACTGCTTATCGAATATTGCCGGAAAAGTGGCTTGTGTGCTTTACATCCCTTGAGTACCTATGTCGTCATTTCATATTTTATTTTGGTTATCATTCGGCCACTTTAGGCAGCTTAGAAAAAAAAACAAAAAATAATAGGAATCAAAGGGGTACTGGTAAAATCTATATCAATTAACTCTCAAACCTTAAGCAATTTTACTTATAGCTTAGTAATATTGTCTAATGATAGCCAGAATACAATTACGAATGATGTCCTTATACTAAAGTTATCAGTGCTGATAATGTTATGATATCCACATAATTATGGATCTAACTGTACTTTTAGTATATATCTGCCATAGCTTCTTTTCTATTGTGCCCTTAACTTTACTTATACTATAATCATCATCATCTCCGACACCTTGCATCCTCTTGGAAACCCCAACTAAAGAATGGCATTCGCAGGCTGCTATGTCCAGACAGGTTTTCTTTTCCTGTGCTACAAGGATTTTACTACATGGAAGGTTTTCTTTAATATATTGTTCAACTATGTGGCTGTTTTTCATTATTAGACTTTTCTATTTTCTTCTCCCATACCGTAGGTAGTCTTTCACCACCAGGTGTTCCACTCACTTGACTTCCATGTACAGTATCTTTCTTGGCATTCTATCCTTAACCATGCTTTTTTCCTAGTAGGCTATTCACAAATAGTTTTTATTATTATTATTAGCCTTATCCATTCTTTGAACTGAAGTACCTCAAAGTACTTCTCTTTATGCATTAAGCTACTCCACATTCAATGCCCAGAGCATGCTCTTCCATTCCAAAAGGCTCATGCATTTACCTATTATTCAGTTCATCCAGTCTCTTCACACCATATGACATTCTGAAATAACTTGCCTCCCCAATACTCAGTTTGAAGAGGTCCTTGTCACTTGCTGTCTGTGTCTCACTTTCTTACCAGAGTGTTGGGAGCAGCACACTGTTCCACTGCCACTTTTTCACTTTTTGGATGACCATTCTTTCTTTCAAATTACATTTAACTTCTACAATAACCCTTCTCCCTTTCAGTCATCTCTCTTTTATCTCACCTTTAATTTTTTCATATTTGTACATAATAGCATTCTCTCTCTCCCTAAGACTGCTTTAAGCTTTGTGTGTCCAGACATTTTGATTTTAATGTATCTTGAATTTGGCTCTCTTTCATTCTTTCAATTTGCGGAGGACATTCAATTCAGGCAGCTTTGTCTTCTGTCTCCTGACACATAAGAAAAAAAATTACTTCAAACTTTCAACGTCTTCCAATACTGTACCTCATATTATCATGACATTTGTTTATTTTTGTATACTATCAGAACGCAGAATTGTGTGCATCAACAACCTACAGTAGCGGCCTCCGCGGATACTCTTACTCCCCACATTTACGTCGCTCTCTGCCCAACATGCACCATATGTCCTCTGAACCTCCCAAGATTTACCCTGCCCATCTTCTTCATGTTTCCAACTATAGACTACCTAATGACGTCGATCGCTGTCATCTTGAGGTACGTTAATTTTATAAGTCTATTTGTTTTCACTGTTGTTGTTGTTGTTTCTTGTTGTTGTTCCCCAGACTGTCTGGCTGAACAGTCCTGAATCCGGTAGACCGAAGCCGCTACAGATGCTCGGGCCCCACGAAGGGGCCAGGGTGACATGAGATCTGTCTCTGCTAGGGCAGCAGGGGAGGGAACATCAGCCAATGGGCTTGCATCCCTGGGCCAATGCCCCCACCATCCGCAGCCCCCTTGCAGTGCCACCCAATTGGGCGATCTCGCCAGCACATAGAAGGAAAAGTAGTACAGGAAAAGAGACAGACAGTAACGGCTATTTTCACTGTTGTTATTCCCCAGGGTGTCTGACCGAACAGCCCCAAGGTCCTGAGCAAGGCCAAGGCCATAACCGAGCACCCCCACTGAACACTTCCTGCCTTACCACTAAGAATGCCCAGGTGACTGAAGCCGCTCCCAGGCGAGGGGGTGGGGGGGAGAGATGAGGAGAGTGCGGAAATGCCACTTGAGATCTATAAAATATATAAGTAAAAGGAACAGTCAGAGTAATCTATAGGTATGGCAGAGAACGCTCAACTATCACTCTGATAGACCAGCCCATCACCACATGACTAGAATCCAAGCCTCTCAGCATCAGTTAGGAAAGGCCCTAGAAAGCCGCCTTCGCATGAGGGATAGCTCACCTATTTCATCCCCTTTCGAGGTTGGGCACCCGCCCAATGTAATGCTGCATACTGTACTGTATAATGGGTAGTGGGTGGTTGTTTACCATTTTGGGGTAGTGTTCCTGCCGTACCTGAGTAGTTAAAGAGGATACAAACGGTGTTTTTTTTGTTTTTTTTTTTTTTTTTCTATGTGATTGAGGGAGGCAAAAGGCATAACTGCCTATAGCGAGTGCCTCCCCCATAGTTGAAAGAGTGACAGGGCCAAAATCAAGGGACGTTCGAGCCAAAATGCCTGGACACACGGAGTTTGAAGCAATTTAAGTCATAGGAAGAGGGAAAGACTGATTCTGGGAGAGAGTTCCAGAGCTCAGATGTTGAGTAGAAGAAAGTTTGAGAGTAACGTTTCACTCTTGGGTTGGAGAGTTGCACAGAGTAGGGTGGGATTGAGTTGCAAGACGGGTACCACGTGCCCTACGTAAAGGAGGTGGTATGCACTGGGATAGCTCTGAGGAACACTGATTATTATAGTAGCGATAGAATAGCGAGAGAGATGCAACATTGCGGCGGAGAGAGAGAGATTGCAGAGAGTTGGTGAGTGGACGGGAGTTAATGATACGAAAGGCCTTCCTTTCAACTTTGTCTAGGAGAGCGGTGTGAGAGGAACCTCCCCACACATGTGAACAATACTCAATACAAGGGCGCACTATGCCCCTGTACAGAGCAAGAAGCTGTGCAGGGGAAAAGAACCCCCTAAGGCGGTTGAGCACACCCAGCTTCTGGGAGGCTGCCTTAGCAAGACTGGTAATATGGTCCTTCCAAATGAGAGCAGAAGAAAAAGAGACACCAAGAATATTGAGAGAAGATGAAGGGTTGATTTTTGTATTGTTGAAGAATAAGGGATAGTCCGCTGGGAGATCCTGACGGGTAGATAGATGGAGAAATTGGGTTTTGGAAGCATTAAAGTTAACAAGGTTTTCTCAAGGTGTTGATGGTGGATCACTCCTATTTGCAAAGGCTAGGAGGCCGACTGGCAATAAAAGCAATTGGAGTCAGCAAGGATATGCATACCCCTAAAACTGATCTACTGTACTCTAATAGTGGCTGGCATTGAATGATATAGCACTCTCTCTATGGCAGACATGCATTAAATAACGAGTGTAGGTCCCACTGGGCTGAGTAACTTACCCAGCAAACCGCTTCAACCAGCCACCTGTACTTGTCACACCAATTAGCAAAGATTTATCCTCCCTTGATTATATGTGGCTGAGGCTAAGCTGAATGGTGGGAAGGCACCTGGTGTCTGTGGCATTACTGAAGAACTATTCCCCCTGACTAGAAGAAAAGCTAGTAACTGTTCCTCCTTATCTGGAAAGAGAAAGAGGATCCTAAACTGCAACAACTATAATGTGTTATGTTGCTCAGTGTGCTAAGTGAGATCTTGGCTCTTATTTCATTAACGCAATATTGAGGCCATCTGTTTAAAAGTTTAGACTTGAACCTTTGGTGTCACACTTATGAAGTTAGTGATTGAGTAGACTAAGTAGATATTCAATTTCATTGTTGCATATGAATGATAACCAAATATTATGATTAGAAATATATATTGCATGTTATCTCTTTTCTCCCCAACAGCGACATCTATCTGACACAGACTTTGAAATGGTATTCCACATGGCGCGAATGGACTTCTACCGTCTGCCCGAGTGGAGGCGAAACGACCTGAAGCGACGATCTAAGCTGTTCTAAAATCTTCACTTTGTTTAGTTACTTAAGAAATAGTGGGGGGGTAGTAGTAATAGTAATACAAATAATAACGTTAACTGCACTGTTGATACAATATGTTTAAATTGTAGCAAAAATGGTTCTAAAACCTGTCTTTAATTTGAATAGTACTTACAAAAATTGGGGGGATAGAAGTAGCCTACAGGTAATACAAAAAGCATTAACGTAGATTCAAAATTTCCACATCGATTTTTTCTTTACTATTCATGATTCAGGGTTTCGTGATTATATTCTTAGTTGATATTTTAAAAACAATTGTACAGTAGCTTCAGGAGCCTCTGAAGAGTTTGTAGGCTAACAGACACTATTCCATCCTTGTTGCCAGTTTATCATACCAGATTTAAAATGGTTTCACATGGACAGTTTTATCGGCTGATTATCTATTAAGGCGAAAAAACTTAGTAAAGAAGATATTCAATTCAATTCAAATATATTTATTGTACTGTAATCGTATTAACAAAATACAGTTGTACATATTGAGATTCAAGAATAGTATCTATGACAAAGAGGACTTGATACATTGGTATATATTATGTCCTAAAATAATATAAATATCACGCAGGAAGCAACTCTCAGGGCCCCATCACATGAACATTTTGTATGTGCTTGAAGTTCACGAGCATAGATAAAGAATTTTATCATCAAGTGTCAGTTTACCTTTGGCGTGTACTGCCAAACCGTTCACGCCCTGCATGTTAGTTGGGTATTTTAGATGAGTGTGACGAGAGAACCTTCTCAATGCCCTTGGTGCCGGAACATTCAACAAGCCTCCTGTGCTTCAAAATTTATGCTCTTGTGAAGGCCAGGTATTTTACCCATATGCATGTCGCTCCCGCACAGGAAAGAATGTTCGTGTGAAGGGACTTTACTGAGACCTACACAACAAATATTTACCACAAAATGGATAACTCATTAACTCATTTAAGCAATCAGCTGCTAGAATTGTTCATGAGACATCAACACTAGGTTCACAATCATTAATAACGTTCCCCAGAAATGTTCTAACGGTGCTTTGGCCATTTCTATATAGCAGACATTTCTAGCCAAAAAAATATGTTCATAGATTTTATATGTCAGTAGGGTTATCACTTCTAGGTTGAGAGATACAATTTTTTTTTTTTAATCAATTTTTATTTTTCCACATCACTGGAGCTAAACTTGTCCAGCTAGGGTCAGCAAATCCACAAACGTGAGCATTTTTAAAGTCACCGCTGGAATGATGTCGCCAGTTTTCTTATAAATTGTCAGTTATCAATAAAATCGCCCAAAAAATTTCCAGAATCTTTCATAAGTCAATTTAGTATTCAAAATAATCCAAAATCTATATTCTTTGTATATAATCAGTTTGCTTTAGGTTGATATAATGCTATACATGTCTCCTCGTAAGTATTTTCAAACAATTTACTACATGTTTGAAACCCGAAGTTGAAATTTGGAAGGTAGGACACAGGATTGGAGCATTCTGTGCACTGGCAGCAATATTAGGATCCGTGGCGACTTTTATTCAGTGGCAACTTTAGTACTGTTGACATTATTTATCACCAAGGTATCTATAAGCAATATTTAAGAAGTTGCAATGATGCGTCTTTTGGGAAATTTTTTGACTTGGACTCCGAGATCGCTGAAAAAAGTAGAATATACCCGTACAGTATTATAAATTGTGGTGTCAAATGGATTATACAATATCGTATATGGTTGCATATTAGCCCATTAGGAGTATAGTAAAAATCAACACCTACTGTAAGTGTAGCAAAAATGGTACACATAAAAAGTGTTCTAATTGTTTGTGTTCTAATTTGAATAGATAAACTGAAGAACACTGTATACTGTATGTGTGTAACATTTTTGTTACAACCAAGTGTTCACAATTTTACAGTGTAGGCTAAATTTTTATCCCAAGAAATATTTGTGAAGGATATATTCTCCATATAATATAATATAATATTAGAAGCTGTTATTTATATTATACAAGTCCTCTATATTATTAAACCTTGGGCTGTAGCCTCTCAGAATAGATTGTTATACTATTAATATTTTCAATGTATTTTCTCTGGTCTATGGGTTATAGTGTAAAAACTATATCATCATATGTTTTCCGAGAATGCATTATGATAGAAACTATATCATATCAGCAAGCTAACTGTACAACTGCCATTTATTTTGATATACCCATAACCCATAAAGTACAAACAACACCTATAAATTAAACAAAGTAATAGGCCATATACAGTATATATATATATATATATATATATATATATATATATATATATATATATATATATATATATATATATATATATATATATATATATATATATATATACATACACAGTATATAACTATATATATATAGTATATCCTTTAAATACTGAAAGATTCATAAGGAGTGCAGTCTCATTCTAACAAGCAGTATACAAAACGTATAGAAATATATAGTAATACTAACTGACAAGCCTATTTCAAGGTGTTTAAAATTACTTTTTTTGTTTTTTTGTTTTTTACTTCGGCAATTAAAATTAACAAATTATAGTATGGGCTCTTTTTCTGACATTTTGAAATATATTATATAACTAATTGACAAGCCTTTTTCAAGGTGCTTAAACAAACATTAAATCTATTCTATTAATCTTTTCGTCTTCGTGATGCAATGCATAAGTGTGTTGATTTTCAGTGTGAGCATCCTGGGTTAGAATCCCCGGACTGCCACATGTGTTTGTTGATTTCATTAATCGAGTTTAGGAATAAAGTTGGTTAGTGGAGAGAACATAATAATATGAAACATAGTTAAGTATTAGGCCTTTTTTTGACATTTGGAAATATAACATAAAACTATTTGACAAGTCTATTTCAAGGTGCTTAAACAGACAATAAAAATAACCCAGCACAAAAAGAAAATATGAAATTGCAACAAATGTCCTAATAGCCGCAGCCACAGGATTTTTGGTCGATCTCTGCGTCCGAGTTAATCTTTTCTCCCAACTTGTCCCATTTCCCAGCTTCAAAGTCTTCTAGTCCTGTTTTCCTGTAAAGGCCGAGTTACACAAGCACTTTTTCCGGTGAGTTTGTTGCAGCATCTTTGTTTCGGGTAATATTTTGAGGACCCAATTCATACGGTATCAACGTTTGATAGTTATAATTAGCAGTGTCTTTAAAACATGAATTCAGATACTTTCATACCAGGGCTCAGATATTCTAAATGATATGAACTACAGGCATTGCTCATTTATAGTCTCTTCATTCTAAATTGTTTGGACTGTAAACTATTAGAAGCTCTAAGATATAAAATGCAGGCATAATGAAAGAAGTAAGTGTCAGTCAGTCGATTCGATTATAAACACTTTTCGACTCAGATACTGTGGTACTGATACATCCGCCGCTAATGTGCTAGTGTGACCCCAACTTAAGTTGTATTGATTAGTCAATCTGAGCCACAAGATGCTGAGATAATACTCCGGAAAAAAACCCTGCCAGTGTGATTCTTCCTTAATTTTGAGTCCGGAATAGTTTTTAACTCTTTATTTTATCTTTGAAGCCAATTGTCTTTATTTTTACAATGCTTTATTTTAATTCTTCACTCTTGGTTTTGTGCTAGACTGTCTTATATGTGCAGCATATTTTTTGCTAATTTATAGAATTTTCCTTCCCCAGTCCAGAATAGCTTGTGGATATACTTTTAAAAAGTCTGTGAGTCAATATTTTTACTATTCTATGATTTCTTTTGTGTAGGAATTTTAACTTTAAAGTATGTCATTTTATGTATAGAATCGGTACTTTTATCCATTTTTGTCAATGCTATTAATAATGAACAAGAGTTAGCTCGCGGTTTTATTTGAGTATGTCTTAAAGTTTGTTATATTCATCAATTTCTTTTTGTGTAGGAATTTTAACCTAAAGTATCTAAAGTTTTGTTTTTATATAGCATTGTGGTAGGTTAATTGATTTTATAGCATGATAATCCCTTTCTGATTTTACGTGTCTTTATCTGCAAGACCCCTCACTGACTTTAATAGTGTTTATGTTATCTATGTTCCCCTTTCTGTATAGTATTACGGTAGATTTAATGATTTATATATGTTCTTTATCCTCATGATCCCTTAGTAATTTTATACATTGTTTCTCACGGTTCCTTGCTGATTTTATACAGTTTTATCCGCAAGATCCCTCACTATTTACGTTATTGCTAGTGCATTTGTTGGGCAGAGAGCATTAGTTCCCAGCCTCATCAGGGGTATATGAATCATAAATAAGTATTACTTCCTATATATTCCCTCTACGCGGAAAGCAAAATTAGTCGAGTTCTACCCGAAAGTTAGTCCAGCACTATGTCTATATTCACTAGTTTTGAATAGCTGTGATGTTAACAAATAATACAGTCATCAGAAAAATTTAATAATTTCAGATAAAAGATTATAATCCAGTCATCAGAAAAATTGAGTAATTTCAATGAATAATTTCAATTTTGGATTGATTTGTGGGTTAAACCGGGACAATATTTTATAAGACTGGAATGAATATGAAAACAATTATAGAAAAATTAGCATTAAATATAACTATGACTAGCAAGAAAATACTCTATTTGAGAACTCGTTTTATACATGTTCAATAAAATTAATGACAAACCAAAATTAGTCATCCAGACAAACTCTTGAAGGTGCTCGACTAATTCACCCCTTTAACCAGATGACGATATTCATACTTTATTACGCTACAGCCAGAAGATTTTACTCCATTTAGGAAGGGTCTCTAACATTGAAAACATTAATAACTATCTCGATCAACTACAGCTCCATGCTAAGCTGTTTAAAATCGTCTGGAGGTAGCTAGATTCAAACAAATAAGTCGTTTGATCGAAGGGATTACAGTTTTCTGCGCTTTTCTATCACTGTGTAAATACAACAAAGGAACTACACTGTAAAATTTGTGTGTGAATAATGGAACACATAGACTGTAACAAAATGGCTACACATTGTATAAGAGTTTTAATTTGAACACATTTTAGAAAGCCTCACTAATTTGGCATGCATTCTAGAACACATTTACAATATGCATCATAAATGTTATAAATGCCTGAAAAGTGTTTTGAATTGGTATGCAAAACATTTATGATACATACTGTATTAGCTTCGTTACAGTCACTGAGTTAAACTTGAATAGAGGGGTTATCCACCACACAGAGCCCATCAGAGGGAATGAGACAAGCACAGTAAATGAATCAATTGGGGTATTTAAGATGGCTGCCAGACTACCAATGATCCGTATTAGATTAAATTTTGCAATTTTATGTTATTTTAGTTACTGTTACATATACAAACAGTAAAGTTATTGATAATGAAAGTGGTGAAATACCCAAATATGTAATAAGTGTTTTGGGTGATCCAATATGGCCACCGTCAGTACCAAGATTCAGACGCAGCTCTCTATCTATGTAAATATAATACACATCAACGGTTACAATCTATGTGTTCCATAGTGCACACATGAACTTTAGCTAGCCAGGTTTCCAAATCATAACTTGCCTTGTCTTGTCACATCTAAGTAAGTGTTATTATATATTTAAAAAACAAAATAATCAAGATCTGCAAAAAATGTTGAATGTGAGTGAAACAAGTGCGAGTTATATAATGAATCGGAGACCCTTTCGTAAGCAGAGATTTGACAATGTGCCATTTTATGCCATGGAAATTATAGAGTCAATCATAATTACATATGGGGTATGTATTCTTTGCCTTGGAAATCATTAAGGACAATTACAACTACACTTTAAATGCCAGTACTTTGCCTTTTATATAATTATTTGCACTATTTTAGGGCTAAGCTGATTTTATTAACTGTAGAAAAGAAAGTGTTTTATATTTTTCTTACTACAGTGTAGGCAACTGTATATACAATTGTCGTAACTTAAAAATTATAACTAAACAGTTTTATAGAGGTTCAATATAAGAAAACAGTGCTATAAAAGATTCACCTATTACCTCTTGATTATCGCGTTTATAGTCACCCAAGCGGCACTATGTTGTGAAGTAGTCCGATCACTGTGTACTGAAGGGTCTCTGATAGTTGCCAGTTGTTATACATTCTCTTGGATCAGGGTTAGGTTGCCTACAAGTCATTTTTCGCCCATTATTGATTCCGGCTACATTGAAAGTTGTTTCGCTCTCACTTTGTGTAACCAAACCTAGCTTATCATAATTTTTATAATTTCTTAAGTTAGCCAAATTTGACCTTAGTATCCAAACCTAACTGGATATTATGTCCCATAACCTAGCCTATGTATATTCATGTATTCCCACTATTTATCCAAATCTTACCTAACCTAACCAACTGAAGTTATGAGCCAAGCAACTCTTAATGTGTTGACGAATCGACTTATGGACGAAAACAACTTGCGGACAAAATAGCCTGATTCCATTTCTCTGTACATAGTGCCTCCTCAAGTTGGACATTTTGGTGTGATCAGTGGTTGTGAAGCGTCAGTATAATCCTCCGACTGGGAAGAACGTAAGTCGTGAACGCTAAGTCGCCGCTGCATGTAAATCGTCACAGTTCTATATACTGTATACAAGTCGTCAACATATACAGTACATGTATAAGGTTACAGTAATTTAAATATTTGAACCTTTAAAGACAAATTTTGAAGCATTTGGACTATAATAAAGCATTGTGTTGTCTCAATTGCGTTCTATATTAATTTAATTCAAATGGGTGTATCGCCACTTATGCTATCAACTGTACATATATACAATATAAAGACTTGAGTAATTCATGAGAAGTATAGTTTTAGTCTTGAGTACTAAAATTTACCATAACCAACAAGCATTCTATCATGATATTACTGGAGACAAAAAGTAATGGAAATAACCTGATCATTGTTACTTATTAACCCTTTCACGCACATATGACGCAGAGGTTGCCAGATTAGCAATAAGAAATAGTTCTCTCGCTCTTATAATTACCTCTCCAAAATTAGTTTTCTGCCCACAGCTAACTCTAACACAACTGCAGAGGTTGAAGTAACTAAACTAAAGGTTTATAAATACCCCTGATGGTAACAAAGGCTTTAAAGTATCCCTAATAGGCTCAAAATCGTGTCATATGTCGGAGAGGGTTAAGATTAGTAATGAATAGGATAGGAAACCTAATAAACATAATAATATTAATAATAATAATAATAAGAGTGGCAGTTTATAGGGAGGTGACGACTTTAATGCAGTGACGACTTATGTGTTCTTGTCTTGACCAACAAAATTGAGAAACTGAAGTTATTGGAAGAAAGTAGCATCAACTGAGAAACTATGTTATTGGAAAGCTGTGTTGACTGAATCAATTGAAATTATATACAGTTGTTTGCGGAAGTTGTGTCAGTTGAAAAGCTGTGTTTTATTGAAGAACTAATGTCCGTAGTGAAATTATTTTTATCAAAAGAGTTAGCATCACTTGAAAAATTGTCATGAAAATGTGAAATTATATATTTAATTAAAAAATAGTAAGCAATTGAGAAACTATTGAAAAGTGCGTAGATAATTGTACTCTATATTTATTGCAAAACGTATACGCATCGATTGGAAAGCTATATTTATTAGACGAAGTAGTATCAATTGAAAACTATTTATTGAAGGTAGTATTAATTGAAAAACTATGTTTAGGAATAAAGGTCTTTCCTTTAAATTAAATCGGCTATAAATTATTATTGCATATATCTATAATAAGCAATTGACAATTCTAAGGGAAATCTGGTACATACAGTATATGTGTTGACTATGGGCCGTAATCTCAGTCAGCGCACTACATTCTTCCTTATAGTGATTACATATTTACAAGACATATGAGATGGTAGAATCAAGAAGGGGAGTCATGCTGATTGGTTGGTCGTGAAGCAAATATGACGGTGTTCTTGATTGGTCGGGTTGTGTGTCAATTGAGAATACGTCCCTATTTAAGGCGAAAATATAATGCTCTAAAGTCGCCACTGCATTGAGGTCGTTACCTATTCTAAACATGAACATAAATATCATCATAGCCACATAACCAACTTTACCATCATTATAACACTGGAGATATGACAGCTAATAGAAATAATAGAAATGTATAGTGTATTGTATAGGCATATCAGCGTTTTATAGAACAACTGGCGACTGTATCTCTTAAATGTTTTCTAATACACATTTTGGACTGTGCCACAATTCTACAATATGTGTAACTGAGGCTTATGAGGTGGTGCATTGGCGACTTTATTTTGACTGAAATTAGGATTCCAGAGTGTAAATAGTGCTGATCACATCAAGAATAATCTTTTCGGTATATGATGACGTGTTTCTTCATTTTATTCTGGCTAAGATTAGATGATTTTATGCAGTTTAAGATGGACCTATATTTTTCAGAGAGATTGACTTAAGATAATATTTACCCCTTTGAGTCCAAGAGGTAGATCATATGAATATCATCTAACGAGACTAATGGTAACCAGAATGAGATGAAAATTATGTCATTGCGCTGAACGGGTTAATAAATAATTATGTTTCCAAGAAAATGGGTTTTAAACAACTCCCATTTCTCCATCCCTTACACGTTTTATTTTTTTATTTTTTTCAGGACATTATATTTTGTACTCTTTATTTTTTTTTAACTTTTTATTAAGAGTTTAGAAGTGTAGTTTTAGAAAGGATGAAGGGTTGTGTGGGCATAGCAGCTGATTTGTAAAGTTGACCCGTGTTGTATTATTATTATTATTATTATTATTATTATTATTATTGTTTATAGACTTAGCATATGTCTTACCTTGGCAATAATATTATTTTTGTTAGGAAGAAATAGCCAGTATATATCTTATCAATGTTCTTTATTATCTGTATTATTATTATTATTATTAAAAGGTTGATATTTTTTGTAGCGAATACATTTATACATAGTATCAATGTTTATGTATTTATGTTTTCAGGATAGTTTTCTTGATTATTTTGGTTTTCATTTGGGTAAGTATAGAAAACTGGTATCCTGGGTGAACTATTATATATTACCTAGGTTCTCAGATTTCACAGCTATACATTAATAATATACATATATATCCAGTTACTTGTAGTGCTATCATTTGTGTAGACATATAATTAATGTTGCAATGTCAAAAATACATTAAAATCGCCACTGCATTAAAGAACAGGTATAGTGACGTTAATCTCTTTAAAAAATATAGTGTTATTTTTATATTTTCCGGCCCAACACCAGGCAATTTTATTCAGCTTGAGAAGGATCTAGGCCTATATGAATCAAAGGGGTGAAATCAACCTAAACTAACCCTCTAACCCCCACAGGTCCTTCCTGAGCTTTCTGAAATTGACCAATGATAGCCAGAAAATATGAAATGGAGATTATTGCGGGGGTTTTAATGCATGGGTGGCTTTATTATTGCTTATGTTATGTTATGTGAGTTATTTTAAATGGTGCTGTGTTCCTTAATTATTATTCATCCCTTCTTACGTTTGTTGGGACAGCCGCGGAGGGCCGGATGTGCGGGGGTTGTGTCTTCATCCACGTTGATAGTCATGTACTTTCTTAGTTTCCTTCCATGTTGAACCCTCCGATCCGCGGGCAACTTTATTTAATCCTAAGGTAAACAAAATATAGTCGCCACTGTGTTAACCCGTTCTTTTGATTCTGGTAACCATTAGACGATTTTCATTAGCTTATGATCTTCCTCTAGGACTCAAATGAGTCAATACTATCTCAGTAAACTCTCTGAATAACATAGGTCCTTTTCAAGCTGCATTAAATTGTCTCATTTTAGCCAGAATCAAAGGTAAGAAGCCATTATCGTGCTGAAGAGATTAATGTTGCCACTTACACATTGCCATAAACAACAGTTTAAGTTGTCTCTGCATGAAATTAATGCTGGTGCTTACATATTACCAAAAGTTGCCATTGCTGTGTCTAAAGATAAAAAGACAATGTGTCCTGTCCTCTCCCAAAATACGTCTGGGATGAGGACCTAAGCAACGATCTCAGGGTTCGGGGACTTGACGGGGATGGTGCAGGGGAATTGTGTAGCAGGGAGAGCAACTATCACAGGAACAAGGGGTATCCCAGCAAAACACACAACACCTTTTCAACTGATTATTTTTTTTCTTTTATCATTATTATTATTATTATTATTATTATTATTATTATTATTATTATTATTATTATTTATTACTTTTCGATTTAGCTTTAGAGAATGTCTCTAGTATATACTATAATTATTATTTATATTATTATTATTATTATTATTATTATTCCTCTTTAGTTAGGTCGGCCCTCATGTGTCTAATATGTATGTTATTTTTAACAGATTTTGCATGTTGATTTCCTTACTTTATATTAACTGGTGATATTCCCTATGCGCTATTAATGTTCTTGTTCTGCGTGCTGGTTGTGCTGTAAATAACAACTTAATGACACCTCATTGCTTAAGGAAGAACAATAGGAATATATTCATATAGATTTTTTAAACTATCATACAGAGACAGAGCCCGAACAGAAACAACATTCAATGGTTCTAACTCGCAGGGTCTGGGACCACTTTCACATTCCCTATCCCCTCTCTCTGTCTCAATTATAATTATGGTAAAACAATTATCATATATACGTATATACAAATGTGTCTTTTGAAGTGAAACACCTTTAGTTTGATTACCGATTTTTTTTTTTCAATTACAAGTGAATAATGAAACATAGCAACTGGTAAGTTAATTTTTATTGCAAATTCAGGAATATTGTAACAATGAGAAAAACCAAACTTAAGAGGTGCCTGGTTTGGGGAGAAACCCATTCATATTTGTTGTTTCAAGAGCACAATTTTTTTTTTTTTTTTTTTTTTTTTTTTTTCTGTCCTGTGTTTTTTGGTTCGTCTCGTCTCAGTCGCTTGTGGACGATCTTCATTGGGAGGTCACATTGGATTCCTTGACCCTTTCACTCCAAGAGCTCCTTCTTATGCTGAAGAATAGTTAACCAGAAATTAGCGTTAGTTAAGCATACTTATCGTTGGCTAAATAATTTCTAATATTTGTAAACGATACAAGCATTTAGTAAGTTTTGGAATCCATTGAAGATGGTCATAAGTTTGCTTGATTGGAGGCCTATGGATTTTAAAGAAATTGTCGAGAGGTTCTTCTTAAGCTAAACAAAATTCAGTAAATTTAAATGTGCTATCATTTGCATTTGACTTTGATTGGTTGATTTAGTCTAACATTTCAAGCTATAAAATTTAAGAATATAAAAATGTTGATTAGAAGTAACTTTTGGATTGGAAGGATCTATTGCTAGTGAGTTCTGTGCTTTGGGTAATTCAACGGGAATAAGACTTTAACAGTTTCATGAATAGATGTGTTTAATCAGTATGTATCAATGATCTCCATCGTACACACCTGGATTGGAAACCTCAGTGATGGTTATGTAAATATAGAAGTAATGGCAGTTATGGATGAAGTCAATTTTGTTTAAAACTTCCAAAAAGCTAATTATAATTCATAGTAGCAATGTATTGATTTACATACAGTATATAACTTTCATATACATGTAGAATATGTATGTATGTGGTTTAGACATACATACAGTACGTGTGAAGATGAGTTAGTAAGCAATGGATTTTAATGAGCTTGGATCTTTAATGAAGCAAAATATTAGTAAGGGGTGCAATCTATACATGAATTTGATATTTTGTATTGTTCTAGTTAGATATACAATAGTACTCTACAGATCCATGGTATGTACTCAATTAAGTAATATAAGTTTGCCTGGACCATGCTGGGATTACATTTATGGCTGGGATTGTATTAAAATAGATTGAGTTATAAAGTATATATATTTAAATAATTGATAAGAGCCATCCCTATGAGAGTTTTATTCTGAAGCTCAGTGGTCTAGTTAAACTACTGTATTAAAAACAAATATACTGTAATAATAATAATTAGTAAGAAGCAGAGGTTTTATAGTTGACTTATCCAGTCCAGCACAGAAGCACATAAAAGCATTGAATCTGATTTATTTTCCCTGGGTCGCCCTCCAAATTACGGAGAAAACGGCGGCCAAGTCGGAATAACTCGCCCCTCGACCTCAGCTGTGAACGTCATCCACAAAAATAATCTTCCCGTTTGTTGCTGCTTGCTTTCCCTCCTTTTATGTGATTTACTAACAAGGACCACATGTTGACTGTTTGGTTTACCGTCGACATGGGGCAAAGCAAGGGTGTTGGTACTGTGTGGTGCGCTCGGGCATTTTAAGTATTCATTTTAAGTATTAAGTATTCAATCTATATTTTTTAACATACAGTACTGAAGATGATATTTTATTGCTTTTTTCTAATAATTTGCTAAATAATTAGATTGCGAGAAATACCCGATAACGCCACTTAATTGGTTAAGGACGAGGCTGTCAACCATTGCCACACTTTTGGTTACAATTATATATTTAGTTTTTTTTCTTCAGATTATTTACTTCTTATTAATCATTTTAATTGTTATGTCTTTCATTCTAATATTACTTTCATTCACATTTCTTTCTCCATTTTTCATGGTCTGTATTAGATTTGTTATTTTAGTTTTTAAAGATTTTACTTGTCATTCTGAATTTGTCTATAAGTCTTAATCCAGTCATTCTTATATTTGTGTTTCTGTATATGTTGTGATCATCCTTGAATCTCTCTCTCTCTCTGAATTAAGCTAAACTAATTATACCTTGAGGGCCGACCTAATTAAATTTATGATGTACAGTATATGTTTTTGTTCTATAACACGCATATGAAAGGCAGCTAGGTATTTGATTTTGGGTCATGTCATTTATGGGAACATTAATAAAGTGGTAATCTTACAATACAAAGGCAACATTAATATAATGGCAACTTTATCAATGACAAGTTGTATGTATGTATAAGTTTAATGGGGCAAATTTAATAGATTGACAACTTTAATATATGACAGCTTTAAATAAATGGCAACTTTAATTAATCATGTGCTACTTTAATATATGACAGCTTTAATAAATGGCAACTTTAATTTAATCATGTGCAACTTTATTTCATGTGCAACTACTGAAATGGTAACTTTATTATACCGGTAATGTATAACTTGCAAAATAACAAACCAAAACTTGGACGAACACAGTAAAAAGACAAAATAACTTATCAAAATCGCCATGTGGAAACAACGCTTAAGCAAAATAATAATTTATAAATAAAAGAAAAAAAATAGATTAGCAACTTGAACGAGGTTACTTCAAGAATGGCAACTTTCATGAATGGCGACTTTGATGCAGTGGCGACTTTAACCCTTTGAATACCAGCGACGTGTGTGTTATATTTTATTCTAGCGATAGTTAAAGCGATTTTATTCAGTTTAAGAAGGATCTGTGGTAGATAAAAGGGTTCGTTGAGATAGTGCGAAGCCTTATGACTCGAGATCCTTCCTAAGCTGAATAAAATTGTGTAATAGTTGCCAGAATGCAATAAAAAGGTCGTCCCTGGTACTGCAGGGGTTAACATTATTTACACTACAATCTGGCTGCTATGTCTTAAAAAATAGTACAGGACTTCTTAAATCGACTGTACATTTGGTTTGAACTCAAGGATGTGTGGTAAGTGGTTTAAGGGGGTAGTACTCGCTTTTTCTGGACCCCCTTCTCCTTCATGTTTAGCATATTTGTTTTGAGGTTTTAAGACGTTCGTTCCATTAGATTGGTGATTTTGAGAATACAGTATTAAGACCTTTCATACCATTTACAGTAGGTGTCGATTTTCTTACTGGCGAGTGATAGCGAGAATGTAATTATAGAAGGAATCGGCCTTTGGCCGGGACATTTTTCTACCGAAAAATTTACAAATTTATCTTGATAGGGTTTCTAGGGGTGTTTTTTTAAGCTTGATGGAGGTTTAGTGAGGAAACCAAAAGATAAAGGAATATATACATAAATAGACCCAAAAAACGAGCACTACCCCCATAACTCAGTCATTATGATGACCTCTTTGGACAGTCCATGCTGGCTATCATTAGACGATTTTATACAGCTAATGAAGGGTCTGTGGGAGACTTGGGGTTAAATGAGGTAGTCTGTTATTGCCCTTTGATTTCCAGTGGTCCTTCTGAAGCTAAGTAAATTTGTCTGCTGATAGCTGGAAGGCTTGAGAAAAGCATCAGTACTGAAAGGGTTAACATAACATTCAATGAACCTATTGAGATGGCGTGAAAAAATATGAATTGAAATTGTAAAGAAAAATCAAACTGAATATATAGACGGAGTTACGTATCAAATTAAAACTATAGACGGAGTTACGTATCAAATTGAAACTCTAGGCAGAAGACTATATATCAAATACACTTATGAATACCAACCCAGGAAACTATTGTTAGCTAAGGTTTAAAGGGGATATTGTAGATGCTATACCCTAAAACTAAACCTTTATTATCCCTTTCAGCACAACGACGTAATCTTCATCATATTCTGGTTACCATAAAATTATTTTCTTTAGCTTATAACCTCTTTCTAGGACTCAAAGAGGTAAATACGATCTCAATAAACCCTCGTGAGTAACATTGGTCCTTCTTAAACAATATAAAAGCGTCTAAGGCGTCATCGTGCCGAAGGGATTAAATGATTCTGTTATGTCTATTTACTCTGTGTCGCCATTCTGCTTAGACTAATATTTAAACGCTTAATTGTAACATAAATGATACACATAGAAAGCCTTGCAATTGTTTACCTGTGTAAATTTGAACACGTAAGCCATTTAAGCACTTATTTGTATAATTTGTTACATAGAACACAAAATTTTACAGTGTATTTGCTCCTATATTTGTTTCCCTATCATGCCGCTTTGGCTCATCATTTAACCAACCAAATCAACAAGAAATATAATATTCTAAAACTTAAGAAATGCTTCACTCATTCGGCTTTGCAGAATTGCAACACATGTCAAAGTGCGTAACAGACCTCAGTAACAGTAAAGTCGTCACTGCATTTAAGTTACCACTTTTCCTTACGACTACACTAAATATTACCATAACCAAATATATCATCTTAATATTACTGAAGACGTAAAAGCAAATGGAAATAACGTGCTTATTTTTTTTTTTTTTTTTAACATACCGGTATATTGTTAATTGACAGAACAGGTGGCAACTTTTATGCAATGGATATTTTAGTTTGTTGACATTAGGGTTATTATGATGCCAACCCAGGATTTCTACTAGGGTAGGATTTATCAATGTCCAACTCTTGCATCTCCCTTTCAAGAGGCGAGTCATTACTTCTCCAATCAAGTTGTACAGTAAAAATTAATAGTTCGGCGACAACCTTGCTCATAATCTGTACATAATCTGTGTCATTTTAAGTTAATGTCATTATTCCTTTACAGTCCTTAACATTCATTTCACGTCGTAAAACTGACCAGTTAATATCTATAGCTATCTCTCTATTAAAATTGTTTACGTATGACCAGGCCGAGCCTCAAACCCGGGCCTGTGGCACAGCAGACCAACAACAAACCAACTAGACCACCTAGGATTATAAAAGGGATAGTTTCATTTGGAACAAATTCCATTGCCAGACACTTTCATCCCCGAGGGGGTGACCACGAAGGAATCTTCTCCATTGTCACCCTCTCTTAGTTTAGGCAATTCAGTGTGCAGTTGGGTCTGAGTACTGTACATGATTAGATTGATATCCAGTATTCGATAAATGGATATAAACTCGTAGCCATGTACTTAACCTTTAACTGTCTTATGGTGCAATGGTTTGAGTGTTTAAGATCTGTATGTGATAACCCAGGTTCGAATCCCGAGTGGATCATATGTTTTCATTGGGAGGTGTTTGGTGTTGGGAGTGAAATAGAAATTATGATAAAGGTTTTTGGCGAACTAATGGTTTTGATATGTCGAGTTAACCTCTTCACTACTGTACGATGATACCTTTTTTACCGTTTATTCTGGCTAACATTAGATGATTTTATGCAGTTTATGAAGGACCTACATTATGCAGAGGGTGTATTAAGATAGTAATTACCATTTTCAGTCCTATAGGATAGAAGTAAGCTAAAGAAAATAATCGTCTAATAGTAACCAGAGTAAGATGAGAAATGCGTCATGGTGCTGAAGGGGTTAATGTCCCTCACTCTTAGACTTCACACACACATTATCATCACACTATTAATCCCTTCTGTACTGGCGATGTCTTTTTCATTTTATTTTTTGCTATACTGTATATAGACGATTTTGTGCAGTTTAACCCTTTGAGTACCAGCAACGTGTGCTATATTATATTCTAGCTATATTTAGACGATATAATGCAGCTTAGGAAGGATCTGTGGTAGTTAAAAGGGTTGGTTGAGATCGATTGAAGCCTTATTGTTGCTAGAGGTCCTTCCTAAGTTGAATAAAATCATCTAATAGTTGCCAGTATGTGATACAAATGGCGTCCCTGGTACAGTATGGGTTAAAAAGGTTTTGTGGTAGTAAAAATGGTTAAGTAAGATAGTTCGAATCCTGTTAATTGCTGGAGGCCTTTTTTAAACATGATAAAATCGTCGAATAGTAGCCAGAATAAAGTTAAAAGGGCGACGCCGGTATAGCAGGAGTTAATTTTGACTCTACATTTCTTCATCCTTTGCTTTAGGGGGTTTCATACAAGGGATTATTTTGAGAGGAATCTGGCCCATCTACATATAAACAATAGAATAGTGACTAGATATGAATACTATGAATGCATATAGACTACACTGTAAATGTTATGTGTGTATATACC
Organism: Paralithodes platypus; assembly: GCA_032716605.1. NCBI lineage: Eukaryota > Metazoa > Arthropoda > Malacostraca > Decapoda > Lithodidae > Paralithodes > Paralithodes platypus. The sequence goes on along the minus strand of CM064506.1, from coordinate 12,688,990 downwards.
ATTCGGTACCGGTGACGTTCTTTTTCATTATATTGTAGCAACTATTAAATTATTTTATTCAACTTAGGAAGGACCTCTAACAATAAAAAGGCTACTGTACATACTATCTCATTCTTATATATGAATAATATAAAAAATACACATTGAAATTCAGACTAAAACAAGTATGCAAACACAAAGGAAGTTTTAAATATTATTATTATTACCGGTATATATATGGAACATAATTATAGTGTGAATCATAAATGTGTATAAAACCTGAAAAAGGGTTGTTCAAATTATTATGCAGACCGATTATTGCACTCATCATTGGTACCAGTTTTAGTACACCATTTGTTTACAGTGCAGTCTATGCTAGAATAATATAAATGACCAACAGAGCTAATTAACCCATTCAGTACCAGGGACGTCCTTTTCATCATATTCTGGCAACTATTAGACAATATTATGCAGATTAAATAGGGCCTCCAGCAATTAACAGGCTTCCATCTATCTCACTTGACCCTCTTTACTACCCCAGATCATTCATAAACTGCACAGAATCGTCTAAATACAGCTAGACAAAATTATAAAGACGTCACTGGTACTCAAAGGGTTAAACTATATCAAATATCACCTTTTTGTAGTATGGGCCCGACGCTTCTCACAAACACTAAAAATTAGCAATTGATTGTAACAAAAATGGTAGGCTACATCTAAATATTGTTGTAATGGGAGATGGGTCGATTTTTGGTTGATTTTTTCATTTACTTATTATTTTTTTAGTTTCCTCCCTAAACCTCCATCAACTTAAAAAAACATCCCCAGGACCCCCCTTCAAGATATATTTGTACATTTTTCGAGAAAAAAAATCACGGCCAAAGGCCGGTTTCTTCTAAATTACAGGCTCGCTATCGCTCGCCAGAAAAATTTGACACCTAAATGACACAAATGCCAAAGAAAAGGGGCAAAAGGTCTTAAATTCGTGAAACTAATGGGCCGAACGTCTTAAAATCTGAAAACTAATGGAGCTAAACATGAGGAAGAAGGGGGACCAGAAAAACGACCCATCTCCCCAACATAAACCGAAGAACACTGTTTATGCGGCCCGTTTTTTGTTACTGTTAAATGTTGATATTTGTTATGGTGAACTATTATACCCTGTTTCTTAGAGGTAGGCCACAAATCCCATCTCCAACCTCTCATAACTCAAACATGACTTCAGTAATGGAACTACAGGTCTCCTTCGATTTACGATTGGGTTACGTTCCTGAAAACCTGATCTTAAGTAGAAAAATCATACAGCGAACCCTAAAATTAATGGATTAAATGGGGATGCATTCTCGGACCAGCCAAAACTCAAACATAAACGCCTAAAAACCTATAATAATATCGTCAATTGGGGGATCGGATGAGGGAGACCTGTATTATTTCTGCCATTGGAAAGTCGACCAGTTAATAGATGTGGAGAATTATAGCCTGTTTGCTTCAGCCCTTCCTGAGTTACAAGAGGTTAAGAGATTAAGATTTCTGGCCTAATGATAACGAACAGACTATAGATGATTTTTGTTTTCTTCTATATATTATGGGTAAATGCCAGACCGGTTACAGCCAGACCTATTTTGTATTTGTGAGATGTTCATCTTGATATGCTTACAGTAACTGCTTGGGTTGCTAAATAGTCTGTAGGATGAAATGGATAACCAATAAATGAATTTGCTTGCATTTGTAGCGTTTTATTGAATATAGATCCTTCATCATGCAGAAAACTGGATCAGGTCAGATTGTCACTTCACCAGTCTTAAGCCGGTGACACACGAACGCTTTTTCCGTCAATTTTCCATGAGCAAGTTTTGTCGTATTATTGGGGGGCTCTCTAGTCTTTCGCACTGGCATCGGAAAGTAGAGCAAAGGTAGATTATGATAGGTATTAGGTAGGATAATTCTTACGAAACTTGAATACTGAAGCTGCCAGACTACAATTGCCCGTAAAAAATGACGGAAAAATAGCTCGTGTGACACCACCTTTACATTTTACAGCCTTATATTATGCAGCAGGCAGGGGTAAATGATAATAAGCCATCACAACACAAAAAGGATAGCATCATATTCAAGCTTAGGTATCCTTCACTGGGTTAAGGCTATTTGCCCTAAAGCCATTAGATGATTAGACCCACCTAACGCCTTGAAACGACCGTGACAAAATGTATGCCAGCCAGTGGTTGTCAGATATTTTTGTGAATACACTTGCTTGTTTGATGCTGGCTATGCACTTTTAAGTATCACGTCAAGGTGGTTGACAATTAGCCCAGGAAAACCGTAAGGATTTGCAGCCATGTATTTTGGAAAAGTGTGCTGATCCCAACACTCCCATGTGGATAATAGATGTGGCACGGTAGCGCTGGAGTCGGGAGCTCTCACATGTTGCAATTGTAGATTTCCCTCTCTGTTTTCATTGTCCAAATTAGTTATACACAAAAACATTCCTTTCACCAGTTTAACAACACAACACACCAAGCAACTCTCACACAATGACAACAATTTATAAATCCAATCCATACAAATAAAACTACATACACCACATACAAACCACCCACTGCATCATGCCCACCACGAAACACACCTCAACTTCATAAAATCACAACCATTCTAAATCTCTTGTTCGGAGCAAACTGCAATGCACACCATACCACATGGTTCACAACAATGATAAAAAACAAAATTCATTATAGATCAATTACACACATTAAGAATTAGATGTGGCTGAGGAAAGTTCAGAGAACTGTTCCCACTACTCGCTATGAGAAAATTCCCTCTCCCCTTGAAAGAAAAGGTGTACCGGTACTCTTTATGTGTTAGAAGCGCAATGACATGTGCTTCAGAAATGTGGCCTGTCTTAGCAGATTATATCAACAGAATGGAATGAGTCAAGATTAAAATGGGGAGATGGATGTGTGGGGCCAAACTGCAAGATAGGATATTTTGTGAGGAACTGAGGATACGGTTAGGTATCGGGAATATCAGTGATGAGATGTGTACTAGAAGGTTAGGACATGTATAGAGGATGGATGAACTAAGTTGGGTGAAAAGATGGAAGTCTGTGAATGTAGAGGGAGCTGCACCAAGGGGCAGATCAAGAAAGAAGTGGGATCAGACCTTACAGTCTGATCATTAATAAAAAATACCTGACAAGTGAGGCAGCTCTGAACAGGGCTGCCTAGAGCACCGCCATCAGGATGTGAGACCAGAACTGCACATCGTGTGGAGCACTCAGTCTTTAATTTTGTGTTTGTATGTATATATATATAAAAATTCTCAACCAAAGACATATCCCAACCAGACATACCCTAAATGGAGTAAATGCTGCTCACCAATCAACATCCCCCGATATCACATTCTGTACTCTCACATCGTGACATTCCACACACGAACCACATGGGACATAATACGTACATGACCTACCCTCGGACCACCTCCCAATCCAAATCACCTATCAGCTGCAACATACATCAATTACAAAAAGGCAAACTGGCATCCATTCACACAATACATTAAATACAAGCTAAAAGACTACACACTGGACTTACACAACTCACTTAATCACGCCACTGCACACCTCAACAAAATCATACAGCAAACCAGCCGCAAACATAATGAGTAAGTACCTCAGTTGGTCTTTTCAGTGTGCTTCATCTTTGGATATGCGTTGTTATTGAACTTTTAAGAACTATTTAGCTAAGGCAGGAGTGACTTTAGCAGAAGGAGAGACGGTAGAAGAACAAGCAGGATTAGTAAGATTAGCAGGTGAAACAATTGAAGAACGAGCTGACATGCGAAGAGGATTAGTAGCTGGAGAAACCGTGACCGCTGGAGTAGCAATTGGAGTACGTGTAGTCGGAGAAGCAGATTCACCAACAGAAGTATCTTCACAATGAACGTAACCGGATCTCTTGCCCTTCATCTTGTCCAATGTACGCTGTTTGACCCGCCTGGCGAACGCTCTCTTCACCTCCGAGTACCTCAGTTCTTCTTCTCTGTGTACCTCCTCTCGGACTTTATCTCGGTCCCTCACCTCCTGGAATAATTGGATTTCCCGTTCCAGCTCTGCCCTCCATCGTTTTTTCTCCAGAGCGGCCTGTAAATGGGAAGGGAGAAAGAGTTAACGTGGAGCCGGGTCTATGTATCGTCAATTATAGCGGTTTGTTTTCAGCTGACGTATTCAGTCACTTAGAAGCTCATTTATTGATGCTTACTGGAAAAGTATAGAACTATTATGTACAGTATCTGTATCATAACAATACTAAGTTTTCATAATTAACAACACAGTTTGTTACAAAATGTTCACAATAGTTGTGTAATCAAGATAAGGACATGGCCGTCATCTGGAAAAAAAATATATATATAGTATCAGTTTCAAATGCTGTTGTGAGAGTTGACCATAGGGTTTCTTCTATATCCTGTTCCAAATAGGTAGGCCAGAAATCGTGAACACTAACGTCTGTAACTCAAAGAGGGCTAGAGCAAATGGGCTATAACTTGCCACACCTATTCCTTAGCTGACCCTTCCCAAATGGTTGTTGTTGTTCCCCAAGCTGCCTGGCCGAACAGCCCCAAGGCCCCGAGCAATTCCAAGACCATAACCGAGCGCCCCCACAGAACCCTCCCTGCCGACCACAATAAAGCCTGGGTGACCGAAGCCACTCCATGGCGGGGAGCTGAGGAGGGTGCGGAAACGCCCGGGAAACCAAAGCCCCACCCAGGGCCCTGTGCCCCTCAGCAATTATGAAGAGAAAGTTGAGGGGCAAGGGAAAAATGTGACGCTTTGGCTTCCAATCTTGGTAGATTGGGAGGTCAATCCACGGAAAAGACGCCGTCACTCGAGATCTAGAAAATATATAAGTTATAGGAACAGTCAGAGTAAGCTATGGGTATGGCAGAGATCGCTCAGTTCTCACTCTGATAGACCAGCCCATCACCACATGACTAGAACCCAATCCTCTCAGCATCAGCTAGGAAAGGCCCTAGAAAGCCGCCTTTGGCGGGGGGATAGCTCCCCTATTTCAACCCCTTTCGGGGTCGGGCACCCGCCCGAAAGAAATAGTTACTCGATTACTCTATTCGTTTGTAAGTTATAGAGGTTAATGTTCAAGAGTTTTGGCCTGCTTATTTGGAACAGGTGTAGTAGCAGTAGGCCAATTCAACAGGTAGATCTCATCCAGTGCTTTCTCAGTAACAGCTTATCCTATTTGGGCCTTGGGGGGCCTTTTTGGACCTCCCCTGTTTTACTCTTTTAGTTGGGAAATTCCAAGACGATTCACCCCATTAATTTGACGATAAGATGCATTACCCCATTCAGGTGTCAATTTTATTCAGGGCCAGCGATAACGAGCCTGTACATTAGAAGAAATCGGCCTTTGACCAATATATTTTTAATATACAAGGAGAGAAGAAGGAGACCTGGAAGAGAAGAACGATGACCAAGACAGAAAGCGAGCCATACGCTTAGCCTTTACACAAGAGAGGCCTAAGTACCTTCCTACCCAGGGTCCTTCTACCTATGGTAAAGAGACTAATAATTCTACCATACAAGCCATTCACTAGGGTTGTGCTCAATACAGCCGGAGTCTTCACACTTCGACCCCCATTGGTCTTGAGGATTTAAGATGTTAGCCTCATTACTTTGGCTATTTAAAGATCTTTTACCCCATTTCTTTGCCAATGTTAAAACCTTCGTGCCATTTATGTGTAAAATTTTCCTGGCGAGCGAAAGTGAGCCTATAATTTAGGGATCGGCCTTTGGCCGTGATATTCTTTTTACTGAAAAATGTAGGCTACAAATTGATCTTGGGGGTGTTTCATTAAGCATGAGGGAGATCTGGGAGCAAACTAAATCCCCCCCCCCCCTTTTAATTCTGGTCTGACCTGTGTGTCGGTGTGGGTGCGGTAGAGGTGATAGACATGATGACTTTGGTTCAGTTCGTCTTGGTTTCTCTTGATTTGTTCACGTTCCTCCTCTCGCACTCGCTCTCGTTCCTCACACCTGGGGAATGAGGAATAGACAAGAAGAGACGGTAATGGTCTCTGTTTGCTATTTCACCGCTGTTGAATCTCGAAGAAGAGACATGAATATTATTTTATTATCATTATTAATGGTTCCTAAATGTAATTGACTGACCAGACGATCTTTTATGACAACAAACAACAATAGAAGTGATTCACTTACAGTTTATCCAAGTCCTTTCTAAGCTTTTCTCTCTTTTCTTTTAACTGGAGACGTTCCCGATAACTAAGATCCTGAGCCTCCCTATGGTTGGTGTGAGCGAGGGCGATCCAACCTTCCTCTTCTCTACGTCGCTGTTGACGTTGTTCCTTTCGCTCCTCAACCTGCTGCTTCCGCTCCTCCACCACCTGTCAAGACAAAATGGACGGTAAAGGGAGGCGGGCATGTAGAGCATGTGTGTGTGTTTTTTTTTTTTTTTTTTTTTTTTTTTTTTTACCTGACGAATATGCACTTGGCCAAATTGAGCTGTAGAAGTTAGAATTCTATTTCGAGCTGAGTGACTGTCCAAATAATTAATTTCAGAAGCTAAGACAAATACCAGAAACATACAGCATAGTAGTCCTATCATTAGCAAAATAGCTCGAAGTAGAATCTTTAGCTCAATATTAAATGAGGTGAAAGGTCTCAAAATCGCCAAACTAACGGAACGAACGTCTTAAAACCTAAAAACTAATATGCTAAACATGAGGGAGAAGGGGGTCCATAAAAATCGAGTAATAGCACCTTAACATGTATCCTCCTGCCCCTCTCCTTGGGCGTGATGGGTGTAGGTGGCGGTGGTATATAGGTCCTCACCCTAGCCAGCACCGACTGTCTGCCCCTAGCTTCCTTCTTCAGTACCTCCACGTCCTTCAGTACCTCAGGGGGCTTTTTCTTCTTGTCTTCGCTGATTGTCGTCCTAGTAGCGGTGGAACGTCTGCTAGGAGACTCGCCAGGTTCCTGTGGACAAAAGTTATAGGTAGCGCCAACTAACTTGACAATAATCTCGATCCCTGACCTCTCCGCAACTCTAAAGTGACTAGAGCAAACTGGCTGTAAATATCCACATCTATTACCTGGTGGACTCTTCCCAAATGAGAGGAATTTCAGCCCGATTGCTTTCATTCACTTTGAGTTATAAGATGTTAAGGGGTCAAGATTATTGTCAAGTTCGTTGGCAATTGGCAAGGGTTGAGAGAATGTAGCCAATGGAAACGAGTCAAACGACCAAAGGTAAACCTGACTTTTTGGACCGACAGCGATTTCAGTAAGTTTTATTTTTTTATTTATTTTTTATTTTGCCTTCAGATATAGTTTTGTTTTATACTGAAGAGGAGCTGAAATGAGTATTTACCCATCATCCAACAATCTAAAAACGCACCCCCTACTAGTGGGGAGGGCTATGAAGTTCAGGGAAAATGAGGGGTTAACAGCGAAAAAAAGAAATTAACCTAACCTTACCTAACCTATCCTAGTATTATGGGTGGGAGCTGCCGCCCTGGTTGGGTAACAGGGTAAAAAAACCCACAGTATTATGGAATATGGGACATACCTTACTCCGGCAACGAGTGGCAGTGAGAGGGCTGAGAGTTTCACAACAATACATGAGTGCGGCGGCGAAATGGGAGGAGACCCAATAGTCGAGGACATAGAACACATAATAACGGAGTGTACAAAATATGATGAGGAGAGAAACGAGTTGGAGAGATACATGAGGAATAGAGTTGGGTACTTGGGGAAATGGGGTGGGAGGAATTAAAGCAGAAAGACAACAGAGGGGTAGGGGCATTTCTGGGGCTAACAAGATATGGAAACGCAAGACATGGAGATGATGAAGAGGATACTAGAAAAGATATGGAGGAAGATAAATGGGGGGGGGGGGGACGTGATAGGTAGGTCTAAAAAACTGTCCCTTTACTATCCTTCTACTCTAAACTTTCCCTCTTACTAACGTTTCTGAGCCAGTACCGATACAAAGGTCAGCCCTGTGGATTTGCGCGGTCTGCGGGCGGTTTCAAAAGAAGACTGACGTAAGTTAAAATAAGAAATCATCGTATTTATTACCCAATACTTTCCGGAAGTTTAAACCTAGGCCCTATGCGAAAAAATCTTAATCTTTAGGCTATTTTACTTTGTCATTACCCATTAAGATTGCGGTACAGACGAGTCAGACATGGCGGATCCACTGAGCATATATTGTTGATTCTGGTGGTCTAAATTGAAGACAGTGGCATTGTATGAACATGAAGCACGCATAATACGTCAGTGCATCGGCTCGATGGAAATAATGTCTCAAAGCAGTACCCAGACTACCCACATAAGCCTCCAGACTTAAGTTGCCAAAAGACTGGTAAAAGATGGCGGCACACGTAAACAAACAAGACTCGTCTAGCGATGACAAGGACTCGAAATGCGGAAAGTGCAAGGTGGAAGTGACAGACTGATAATGCACTCGAATGTGAGGTATGTGATGTTTGGTTTCACATTGGATGCGAAGATATACCTGTAGCTGTGTATGCATGCATGGCAGCTTGGTGGAAAAAGATGCAGGTAAACAGCTGAGTTACAACTGCAGTTTTTGCATGCGGGGAAGTGTGAAACTACACAATAAAATTACAAAGATCAGTAAACGGCAGGAAGAGATGATAGGTAAACATCAAGTTTTGGCAATCACAGTGGGTGAGATGATAGCTGATAGGCTATGTTTAAAAGTCAGGACAAGCAGAAGCAGTTTGATGACAGGTTGAGTCATATGGAGGCAAGTTCAGTAAAGTTTAATGATCTAGTGGAAGGAAACTCAGCTGGCACACGGAACTTGAAGAATAGACTGGGAACTTTGGAAGACAAAATGGTTAGCCTAGTTTTGAGGATAGAATTGTGTCATGTGAAGGAAAATGTAACAGAAATTCGGGAGAATATTGCGGAACTGAAAACAAAGGTGCATGATAAGGTGAAGGAACAGGTAGGCTCATCATACAATTTTTTTTTTAATGGATGAAGCGAAGAAAGTTTGTGAAAACATTAGAAATGATCCTGGCAATCAAGTAAGTGGGGACAAGGTATTAAGGTAATACAGCAAACAACTCGGCATATCCAGAGGGTAGGATGGATCGCAAAGACAATATAGTTTGTATGGTGTATTAGAAGAGATTTTGACAGGTGCAAACTTGCAAATCAGAAGTGAAAAAGAAAAACATGACAGAATGGTGGTTATTGAAATCTGTGATGAGATTGAGTTGACATGTTATGATAGTGATATAATCTACATCACAAGAATTGGTAGATACAAAGGTGAGACAATTAAACCCAGGCCTATCCTTATGAAAATAAACAGTGGACTGAAAGAAAGGATGATGAGAAATGGATACAAGTTAAGGGAAGCAAATCAAACGGTGTACAACAACGTTAGGTTGTCGCACGACATGACAAAGGAGGAGCACCAAACCGACAGAAAACAGAGAGGAAGCAAGAGCCAAGAACGAAGCTGAAAAGGACTCGGGACATTTTTACATAGGCCTAGTCAGCGTCAGGGGAAATCCTTGGGAGCGTCGAATACTGAAAGTGAAGAGGAGAGAGGTGACCGTGGAAACAACAGCAGCACAGAGGAAAGGGAGGGAAGGACTTCGGTCACTTCACATCCAGACGGGAATTAATTCGGGATATTTTCACAAAGTACAAGAAATTAAATGATGGCAACAAGGAAAGCAAAGTTAATGAGAAAACAAAGAAACTAGATATCAAGTTGATAAATGTATTCAAGAACAACCAAAATACTGACATTCAAGAAAACAAGAAATATCTTAAAACAATTTGGAAAACACGTAAACGAATAATAGAAAATAAGATTATACAACAAGTGAAGTAAACTACAAGTGGGAGTTGTTAAAAAGACTTATCCCAAACCTGTTACTGGACTGCTAGCTGTGGTGCGTATTTTAGCGTTTTATTTTTGTTCTCCCTTATAATACATTTCAGCTCTTAATGACCTAGGCCTATATATAGCAATGATTTTTATATGCTCTGCCGGACCTATTAGGCTAGGCCTAAAAATATCGATGGGCTAACTGTCGGTCCAAATCATCAGTATAACCATTAATTGTGTAAATGTACCGGTACTCAATATACTGGATTTAGGGGCTCATGACCTTTTTGAAGTAGCTAAACTATTGGTAACTTCACACACTGGGGTTTTGGCCTTTTGGGTGGTGGATATTGAGTTTAGCCTATGTCAAATTAGGCTTAGCTTATAATTATATATTTTTTAATTTACAATCTTTACTTTGCCTACCTTATACGATTCTAATAATGAGTTAGTTGTTTCATTATGCAATTGCATGCATGTTTATCCGTTTTCCAAGAATATTAAAATACAACCCTACTAGCCTAGTGGGGAGGACTATAGCCTATGAAGATCTGGAAATATAAATAATATATACAGCATGGTGTCTAGGCCTAGAGAGAGACTTTTTGATACATTTTATTTGATTTATAGAGAGATTAGTTAGTGAGGGGGCTTTGCCCCCCCCCCTCACCCCACATGACTCAATGTCATCCTCATATAGGCCTATAGCCTATTACCAGCAGGGGCAAATAACAGCAGTCAAATTAGATGCAAATGTAACTGCGAGTGTGTGACTGTAAAGAAAGCGGGCGGTACACCCGCTAACACAACTTTTACCAAAAAAACTAATCTAGCAGTAGGCTAACTTTAACTTAGCCTACTTTAACCTACCCTAGGTAAGGATGGAGGAATTCGGGCGTATCGCCTGCCTTGATTAGACTACTCGCATACTCAAGATCACGTTTCCGTCAAGTTTGACTGCCGTGGAAAACAAGAATAGGTAAGGGGGGGGGGGGGGGGCCTTTGGCCCCCCTCACTCCCCATGACTTATCATAATATTGCCATCAGGGGGCAAAATACTCCTTCCCCTACCCTAACCTAATGACATAACTATAAATGGGACTTCTAGGAAAATGGCCTATCCTAACTTAATCTTGACTAGGCCTAGCCTAATATGCTGCAAACTACTATACACAAATTGAGTTTATGGGAAAATATAACCTAGCAGAATCTAATAGCCTATAGACCTACTATAAACAATGTAAATGGGCCTTTGTTAGGGGTTAAATATAGGATATTGCACGATTTAATATATATACAGTATATATATACTGTAGATACATAAGCACAAGATAAGGTAATACAACAGCTGGGTAGCTCTCTGCTACAGTGGCGTTTGTTTATTTTGATCTGCTGATATTAATGTCCCGTGATCCACCCAAACAAAGGAATATAGCCTAAGGAGCCCCGTGATTGGCTGAACAACATAGGGCACCCTAGATGATTTAGGACAATTTAGGAGTTTCTAACCATTTAGGAACAGGATAGGACATCGTAAATTGTGTTTGAGTATACAACTTAAGACACGAGATAAGTTGTCCTAACCTGTTCATATCTTAGGGAGCCCTAAAGGGGGTATCACACTGGGCCAATTCTCGTCATTCTTCAGCAAAAAATGGAGCTACCGCCAGTCTCCAGCACAAATTTCATCATTTGATGGAGCTAGGATGCTTCCCGCACTGGGTGGGAAGCTCCATTTTTTGATGGAGGTAGATTGTCATCCTCTTTACAGCTCGCATTTAATTTCATTGATATCTCAAGTATATGATGTCGAAATATATATTTGTGGTTTGATTGTGAGAAGGGCTGCGGATAGACATAGACTAAGTTAATTAATGCTAAAATAGCTATACCACTTGCAGCTAAATAACCACTTCCTATACCTACGCCACGGCGATTGGTATGAATTTAACTTGTAGATTGAGTCATATTGAAATATAAGTGTCGATATAAATCCATATTACTCTAAATTATTGGTGAAACAGCACAATATAAACGATCGTTTAGTGCCGAGGTAACGACAGGGGGAGCTCAGGCTATAGCCTATATTTTGCGAAACATTTCCTCATAGCTACTTATATAAGCTTCACACGCAAAACATAGCAACATTAAACATATATATATTGGGTCCTATTACACAAAGTTTGTCAATATCAATCCATATTATTCTAGTTTAAGTGAAACTACTGTTCTATAGCCTACGCCACGGCGATTGGTATGAATCTAAAAAATTGAAAATATAAATTTCCTCATATAAGCTTCAAATTAAAAAAAAATTACACTAACGTGTAGATTGAGTCATATTGCATTATAGTTGTAGATGTAAATTCATATTACTATACATTACAGTATAGGTGAAACGGACCAATATAGGCTAAGATCGGACGTTGTTATTGTTGTGTCGAGACTCGCGCAGCCAGGACGCTTGGCGTGTGTGATAAAATTTGCCGGCGCTACTGACTGGAAACGGAGACTGGAGATTGGAGAATGACGAGAATTCGGCCCAGTGTGATGCCCGCTTAAGTCAGTTAGGAAGTCCTAAATGCCCCAAGTTAGGACAGTTTTGAGTATCCGGCCCCTGTACAATACCGGTGACGCCCTTTCTTCATATTCTGGCAACTATTAGACGGTCTTATTCAGCTTAGGTAGGATGGTTGTAGAATGTAGTGTAATGAGAGAGGGACACACACATGCAGAGATAGAGAGAGAGAGAGCAGAAGTCCACTACAACCGAGATTCTTGTAACCCACGTTGTGTATAGAGACTCATTTTGAGAATGCAATTATACAGTATATTGTATTGATAAATTTATAATATATTTCAAATGTTGACCATTGTAAGCATAGCCTAAGCCCTAAGCAATGATGTTTTAACAATAATTTGTAATAGCCTACATGAGAACAGTCGTCGCAATGACTAACTGGCAGCTAGAGAAGGAAGGTGGGGGAGTTGGGGATAGTTTGGGGGTAGACTTGGAACCGACTCCCGCCCCCCCTTCCACCTGCCCAGAGTAGGGGAAGGTAGGACCCACCCCTGAGCAACTTTTAGTACGCGTGAGTGTACCTATTTTATGCATTTCAGCGGTATTTTTAAGTTTTAGTTTTTAGTTTTAGGACCTACAGAGGTCTGCCCACGGGCAGATTGACATGTGGGGGGTAGCATGATATGTGGCATCATATGTAACAGTTCGAGGAGCCAGAAAAGATCAGTTGCTTCTTAGGCGGTGTCACACGAGCGATTTTTCCGTCAATTTCTACGGGCAATTGTAGTCCGGCAGCTTGAAAATTTAAGTTTCATGAAAATTAAAATTGCTAACGTACCGGTAACCTACTTTCGATCTAGTTTCCAATGCCAATGCCAAAGAGCCTCAAAATAATAAGAGAACAAAACAGTTTGTCAAAAATTTACTGAAAATGCCCTCGTGTGACATCGCGAGTGTAGCCTACTGGACCAAAAGTCGACTCCGTAAACAATTTGAATCCTGTTCGAACCGACGACGAGTCGAACTGAAGTGTACCGGGTCGCCGGGCGGGAAAGATGATTCCAACGAGAGGTGATCATTGTTGCTAATGTAGCTACTTTACAAATAGATCTAGATACGTTGATGAAGCAACTACTATTAACATCTAGCGACTTGAATTCCAGCCTTTTGCAGAAAATTTTAGCCATTTCAAGCTATATTCTGAAAATTTGATTTGTTTTTATCAGTATGCCATAGATTCTGCCATTTATCTAGCGATGCTTTGCATTTAATACTATCTAGCGATATTATAGCAATGTGTGAGGACTAATCTAGCTGTATTTTTTGTTTTTTTGGATTGGTAACCTTGGCTTGTACACGAAAACTGACAGTTGTCTTTGACAGTGTGTGGAAGGCGGAAGCGTCGTCGTACCGTACAGTGACAAAAATGGAGAATTAATCGCCCCTGGACAGAATTACCCAAGTCTCGACGAGGCTGTTCGGCCAGGCAGCCTAGGGAACGACTACTACTACTACCCAAATCTTGAAGGTAAGTTATATCGTAGTTGACCAGTATGACCACAGACAGAGCCCCCGAGGCCCGCCCGCCCCCCGAGGCCCCCCCCCCCGCCCCACACACACATATATACCTGTCCAATTATGATGTCATGATACTAGCCATTCTCTTCTCTTTCGAACCGTAGCATCTCATTTTCTTCTATTCAAAACTAAAATACACCACTGAACGTTTGGATCATACATACCTCCCCAATACTGAAGTCATGAAGCTGGGCTCGGAGCCACTCTATCCTTCTCCGGACTACGGCATCCTCTCTGTCCTCTCTGTCTTCCGTCTCTTCTTTCTCTGTCTGGTAATAATATAATTAGTAGTAATAATCATAATAATTATGAATATAGTACTATTACTACTACCACTACCGGGGCCGAATAGATACAAACCAAAGAGAGAGGGAGAGAAAGTAAAAACAAAAAATAACCGGTGACCCCCCTTAATAACCACATCAACAACAATAACCACTGCAATGTTTGTTTTCTATCTCACACCCATCGCATTTTTTTTTTATATACTGAGGGATTCGGAGAATCTTTAGGAAAGCTAAAGCTATGATTATGAATTATTAATTAGGAAGTTTGCGGAGAAGGCCTTTAATTTTGCCTTGCTAGAGGTAGACAGGAAAGACACATTAGATCCTTAGCTATCTACAACAAAATAACTCTATCTATCTATTTACTCAGGCCCAATCCCGACTTTTCCTTTTATTTATTTTCTTGTTGGGGGGGGGGGGGATTCAAGACAGAGCAAGAATATGGACAACACAGAACACAACAGAAAACAATAAACACACAAAAACAAAATACAAATTCACTCACCTCTAATAATAACTACATTAAAATATCACCACTTGCAACAGAACATAAAACACCATACAAACTACACAGCAAGGTGGACTGCCCGCCAACTGTTACTCCCTTACTTTCCTTCATATTTCTAACTTTCTCCTTCTCCCCCCGCCCTTAGACCCACCTAGGATAAAACAATTAAAGATAGAAACTACAAAATTACTCTGCAAAACTTCAATGGGACTGGAAAAATGGGTATACATTGGAGAGACAGCCTTTTTACTCATTATATTATGTTGTTTAACACTTTGTTCAACCAGCGGGGGTGTGGGAGCGACAGCCCCCACCCATAATACTAGAATAGGTTAGGTAAGATTGTTAGGTTAGGATAATGTAAAAAAATAACTAGGGTAAATCTACAGTTATACTAAACCCAGCTCACGTTCCCTGTTTATGGGTTTGCGAAGGTTTGTAATACTTCAATGTATCTATTTCAAGTCAAATATACATTTCCGCACATCATCAAACCATACTAAGTCTACTACTTATAATATTAACCCATTAGGGTCAAAATTGATAATCTTCAAGGACACTACATCCGCCTTATTAGAAACCATTTATTAGGGAAAATAGGGACCATAGACTCGCCATATTTTTCTCATTATAGTCCGCATGGAGGAATTTCGGGTCAATATTTACGAGTCACACCACAGCTGGGATCTCATTTTTAACGGTAGTTTTGGGTTCCTATCATTCTATGCTTCATTGCTATATACTTTTTATCCACCGGAAAATATATTTTTTTCTTGTCTTTTTTTTTTTTTTTAGCATTAACCTAACCAAAAAACCTAACCTAACCTAACCTAACCTAATAGCCCCCAAATACATTTAGGTTAGGTTAGGTTAGGTTTTTAGGTTTTTAGGTTAGGTTAATGCTAAAAAAAAAAAAAAAAAAAAAAAAAAATCCCCCCCCCCCCCCCCCCCCCCCGTGGATAAAAAGTATATAGCAATGAAACATAGAATGATAGGAACCCAAAACTACCCTTAGAAATGAGATTCCAGCTGTGGTGTGACTCGTAAATATTGACCGAATTTCGTTATCGACACTTGAAAAAACCCGATTTCACAGAAAAATACACCAAAAATCTGTCAAAGATGTCAAATAGCGGGGGTGTGGGGGCGGCAGCGCCACCCATAATACTAGGATAGGTTAGGTAAGGTTGTTAGGTTAGGCTAATGTCCTTTCAAAGGGGTATAGGCTAGTAAACACTAGGATAGCCTATACCTGGTCAGAGGTAAGAAGAAGAAGAAGAAGAGTCCTGCTGTAGTCTCCTTGAATGTTACCTACTGATTTTCGACATTCAATTAAACATCCTACAAGGTCTAACCAGTCCCCTGAACAGTTTTTAATAGTTTACTTGAGGATATTTTAACGGGACCATAGGTAAATATTTATCCTCATTAGTACCAACAGAATAGCGACAAAATAGGGGTAGTATAACTGTAGATTTATCATAACGAGTAAAAAGGCTGTCCGGGGTCTCTTCAATTTTGACCGAAAAATAAAATAGGCTCTAACTTTGTGAAATTGTACATACTCATTTCCTCGTGTACTCTTACCCTCTTTATCTCTCGTGTGGCTAGTTGTCGTAATTGGGTAGTTTGGTTGGCCCCCAGGTGATGAGCTAGAGGCAGGTGACAGCGACGGGTTGGGTCCACAAAATCCTTAATACTGTCAGTACCCCTTTCTCGCGTCCATTTGGTTATTTTTGTGGCCATTTTTTTATTTTTTTTAGTTTTGTTTCTTGTGAGCCTGCACTGTAAAATATATCAGTCAAATTAAGGGGCCTCAGACGGTATTGTGTAGCATAATTTACTGTTTCGGCTCAATGGTTTAAGGAGGGGGTTTAGTTTGCTTTCTAAACCTCTATCAAGCGTAAAAAAACACCCACAAGATGTAAATTTTTCGATAGAAAATTTTCCCAGCCGAAGGTCGATTCCTCTTCAAATACAGGCTCGCTATCGCTCGACAGGAAAAACTCGACCCCTAAATGGCACAAAAGGTCTTAATATTGGCAAAGAAAGGGGGCAAAAGGTCTGAAAATCACCAAACTAATGGGGCGAATGTCTTGAAATCTCATAACTAATTGCGCTAAACATGAGGGAGGAGGAGGAGGACTCGAAAAACCAACTGCCTCCCCTTAACACCCCCAGAATAAATTGGCACCTTAGAGAATTATACTGTCATAAATATCCGTATTTAACAGTAGAACACATTTATTTTCCACAACTGTATTTAACCCTTTGAGTACCATGCGACGTGTTAATATTTTACTCTTGCTATATTTAGACGATATTATGTAGCTTAGAAAGGCTCTGTGGTAGTTAAAATGGTGGGTTGAGATATGTTGAAGCCTAACTATTGCCAGAGGTCCTTCCTAATCTGAATAAAATCGTCTAATAGTTACCACAGTATAATGAAAAGGACTTCACCGGTACTGTACGGGTTAACCCCTTCGGTACCAGGGACCGTCATATTCTGGCAACTATTAGACGATTAAAATCAATTTAGGAAGGGCCTCTAGCAATAATTAGGCTTCAAACTATCTCAACCAACCCTATTAACTACCACAGATCCTTCCTATGCTGCATAATATCGTCTAAATATAGCTAGCATAAAATATAACACGTCGCTGGTACTCAAAGGGTTAAATAAGGGTTTGGAAGTGATAAGTTATACGGTCTCTTACTGTCAATTTTACGGACCTATGTTTACAGAATACCCCTTTGTCTTTCGCTTCCCAACACTCACAAGTTGTTTTGGTCAGAGTTGCCAATACTAAATCTCTCGCACCGCTAGACTTAACCCCTTCTGTACCGGCAACGTCTTTTTAATTTGATTCTAGTTAAATTTAGACGATTTTGTGCAGTTTAAGAAGGATCTGTGGTTGTAAAAAGGGTTAAGTTGCCGCTAGATAAAGTGAATATTTTAAATTTTAGCAGTAAAAAGCTAAATTGGTAACACTTGTTTTGTGACGCTGTTGCTATAGTAACGGGACGACGCCACTGTCCCGATCCTTTCTTGTGGCTTTAGCTACCTCATTTTATAAGATGACGTTTTTTATTTAATTTCCTTTTAGTTATTAAAGCATTGTTGACCATTTTGAAAAGGTAAGAGGGGATCATTAATTTTTGAAAAGGTAAGAGGGGATCATTCATTTGTTGGTTGATTTTTGCATTTATTACTTGTTTTGTTTCCTCCCTGGACTTCCATCAAGCTTAAAGAAATGTCCACAGGATCTCCTTTCAAGATATATTTGTACATTTTTCGGTAGAAAAATGTCCCGGCCAAAGGTTGGTTCCTCAATTACAGGCTCGCTATCGCTCGCCAGGAAAAAAAGACACCTAAATGACACGAAAAGCCTTAAAATTGACAAAGAAAAGGGGCGAAAGGTCTTAAAATCGCCAAACTAATAGGCCGAACGTCTTAAAATCTGAAAACTAAAGGGGCTAAGCATAAGGGAGAAGATGGGCCAGAAAAACGGTCCCTCTTCCCTTAAGGGGGTAGTGCTTGGTTTTGGGACTATATATTTAGTTATTAATTTATGTGTGAGTTTCCTCGCTAGACCTCCATGAAGCTTAGCAAATCAACCCCCTATACCCCCTTAACAAATCACCCCCCTATACCCCCTTAAAAAATCACCCCCCTATACCCCCTTAACAAATCACCCCCCTATACCCCCTTAACAAATCACCCCCCTATACCCCCTTAACAAATCACCCCCCTATACCCCCTTAACAAATCACCCCCCTATACCCCCTATACCCCCTTAACAAATCACCCCCCTATACCCCTATACCCCCTTAACAAATCACCCCCCTATACCCCCTTAACAAATCACCCCCCTATACCCCCTTAACAAATCACCCCCCTATACCCCCTTTCAAGATCAATGTGTACAATTTTCGGTAGAAAAGGGTCCCGGCCGAAGCCCGGTTCCTTCTAAAATCAGAGGCTTGCTATCGCTCGCCAGGACAAAAAATCGACACCTAAAGGGCACGAATGGTTTTAACATTGACAAACAAATGAGGCGAAATTTCTAAAAATCTCAAAACAAATTATGCTAAACATGAGGGAGAACTGAGTCCAGAAAAAGCGACTACCTCTCCCTTAATAAAAAAAAACTATTATGTAAATATAATGGAAATAAAGGTGAATAAATGACTTGGCACGCTATGGTTGAACGATCGAAGAGTAAAGTTAGTAAACAATATGGTTGCTATGGTAACTAGACGCCACACGCAGACGCTCTTTAACCCCTTCTGTACCGGCGACGTCTTTTTAGTTTTATTCTAGCTATATTAAGGGGGGTCACCTACTTTTTTTCTCTCTCTTTCTCTGGCTTGTATCCATTCGGCCCCATTCAGCCTACTGTTGTAAGATGTTTATCCCCATCCAGATGTCAATACGTATGATGGTTGTGACGTAAGCATCTGACATATAACATTCCAAATATACAATGGTAGTAACAAACTCATATATTATAAGGATAGTAAGTTCAATCACTACAGCATACCCAATGAGTTGATAATCCGTGTTTTATTCCCTCTTTATTCCTAAGGTCAAGTGAAGTTATTGAGGGATAAGCCTTTACAACGGCACCTCGTAGCTACTTTATACTTTTTCCTACTTTGGTTTTTGTCTGAAGAGTGTTGAGAGGGGTATAGGGATGTTGGAGAGAGAGGAAGCTGTTGTAGTGGCTTTGTTATGTGTGTTATTATAGGTAGCGCCAAATAACTTGACAATAATCTGGACCCCTTAACTTTTTATAACTCAAAATTAATGAAAGCAATCGGGCTGACATTTCTATCATATGGGAAGAGTCCACCAGGAAATAGGTGTGGATATTTACAGCCAGTTTGCTCAAGGTCCTTTTGAGTTACGAAGAGGTCAGGGATCAAGATTATTGTCAAGTTCGTTGGCGTTATTGTTGTGGCAGAAGAATCTGGCAGCACTGACTAATCCGACATTTGGCTTACCTTACCAATACGATCATACGGTTCATACCTTGGCCCCCTCAGTGTAATGTGGACTGTCATAGAGGGAGGTGGTGTCGATTATCGCTCTGTGGTTCTGAGAGTGAACATAGGTGTCGAGTGTGTGTGTGTGTGTGTGTCAGTGCTTATAATATATATATATATAGGGGAGGAAGTAGGTTATTCCAGTCCTCCTCCTCCCTCACGTTTAGCCATATTAGTTATGAGATTTCAAGTCATTCGCCTCATAAGTTTGGCGAGTTTCAGACCTTTTGCCCCATTTCTTTGTCAATATTAAAACCTTTTGTGCCATTTAGGTGTCGATTTTTACCTGGCGAGCGATAGCGAGCCTGTATTTGAAGAGGAATCGACCTTCGGCCGGGACATTTATCAAAGGGGGGTCTTGTGGGTGTTTTTTTAAAGTTTGACAGAGGTTTAGAGAGCAAACTAAACCCCTTCCTTAAACCATTGAGCCGAACCAGTAAATTATGCTGCACAATACCGTCTGGGCTCCCTTAAACTCGAAGAAGAAATGTGTTTGTAGTGAATTTTGGGATGTGCTTCTAATTTATCTTTGTATTGGTCAATATAAATCACCACGTGTGTTTAAGATAGGACAGTAGTAATCGCATAAACACTGATAAGATAATGTGACGGAAAGAAAGAAAACTGGCTTAACCCGTGGAGCCCCGGCTAGTTTTGTAATGTTTGCGCACCAGAACCCGGCCGGTTTTCAAAAAATTGTTTTATTCCAGAAACAATAGCGAATGGGTTAGGAATGAAGGAAAAACCACGAAAAACCGCTCAAAAAGCTTAAAAAATGGTCCTACAGAGCCCCCGAAAATGGATTTTACAAGAGTAAAAAATTGAAGGCAATTATCCCAAAAAACCAGGTTATTGCACGCTCGCGCGCACGCACGTGGACTTTGAGAGTTTTCAACCATCGGCACGGTTGCGTGGGATACGTACACAGTTCCCATACAAATCTGAGCCCTCTTGAGTGGCTACACCTGAGGTTACGGTCGGCGCAATTAGGGTGACGCGCCAGGCGCGTCTCTGGGGCTGTGCGTTACATACATCGCCGACGCGTCAGGCGCGTCGCTGGGGCTATACGGGTTAAGGGGAGATTTCCACTTGAGGGATTGTTTTCTGGATCCCTTTCTCCGCCATGTTTAGCCCCATTGCTTTTGAGATGTTAAGACTTTCGCCCATTAGTTTGACAAGCTTAAGAACTGTCGCCCCATTTCTGTCAATTTTAAGACCTTTCGTGCCAATTAGGTGTCGATTTTTTCCTGGCGAGCGATAGCGAGCCTGTAATGTAAGAGGAATCGGCCTTCGGCCGGGACATTTTTCTACCGAAAAATGTACAAATTCATCTTTAAAGGGGGTCTAGGGGGTGTAATCGTAAGCTTGATGGAAATATAGGGAACAAATTAAAAACCTCCCCTTAACCCCTTCTGTACCGGTGTCGTTCATTTAACATTAATCTGGCTACTATTAGACGATTATATTTTCAGTTATAAAGGGCCCTCCAGCAATTAACAGGCTCCGAACTATCTCACTTAACCCTTTGTACTACCACAGATCCTTCCTAAGCTTCCTAATCGTCTAAATCTAGCAAGAATATAATATAACAGACGTCGCTGGTACAGAATGGGTTAAGATAATTGTTTTGGGACGCTTTGCTAGATTTTTGAAATTATATGATGTGTTTATATATTTGAAAAGTGTCTAATGCAAATTGATAAAATTGTATAGGCCTATAATGTCTTAACCCCTTCCTTACCGGGCGACGTCTTTTTCACTTTCATTTGGGTACTATTAGACGATTTAATTCAGGTTTGGAAGGACGTCGCCAATTAAAAACTACAGACTATCTCGGTTAATCCTTTTAGCTACCATATATACTTCCTAAGCTACATAAAATCGTCTAAATGTAGCAGAAATGTACAAAATACGTCACCGGTACAGAAGGGGTTAAAAATATACTGTCATAGATTTTGGGTATGAAAACGGTCAATAAAGTGTCCACAAGAAGGGTATATTGATAGTCATACACCCATCTAGTACAAACCTAGAAAGGTAAGTCACTATCAATATACCCATTTATCTTGTATACCTTTTTCATACCCTAATAACCACATCTAATATAAGGATAGAAAGGTTGGGGGGAGGGGGAGGGGGTATTCTTTATTTCCTTCTCCATTATGTATAGCCCCATTATGTATAGCCCCATTATGTATAGCCCCATTATGTATAGCCCCATTATGTATAGCCCCATTAGTTGGAAACACTTGATTTTAATGTCACTACTTTTCCCAGGGTTTTTATTTTTGGAATCTGTTATTTTTCATCAATATATATAGTGTTTGCATTGTATTACAATCCTCGGAAAACCCGTTTTCTCCATTATCCAACGATCTTAAGACACGTCGCTCCATAGTAGGGAGGGCTATGAAGATCAGGGAAAATTAGGGGTTATATATATATATATATATATATATATATATATATATATATATATATATATATATATACGCCCCCTTAACAATGTGGTGAGACAGAACTTTGGTATGTTACTTTGGTATGTTTGTGTGAATAAGTAAACCATATTGATTGTTGGCAAGGAAAGGGGGGGGGGAGGGATATACAGATAGATAGATAGAGAGAGAGAGAGATAAATAGATAAACAAGCATTAACATATATAAAGATTTACATAGATGGATTTACATAGATACACTGGCCACACAGACCTTATGATCCCCGCGAGGTGGTCAGGACTTAATTGCAGTCGAGGTGGCAACCCCGATAGTAAGGGGGGGGGGGGAGAGAGAGAGAGAGAGAGGGAGAGAGGGAGAGAGGGAGAGAGAGAGAGAGAGAGAGAGAGAGAGAGAGAGAGAGAGAGAGAGAGAGAGAGAGAGAGAGGGGGGGGGGATTGGGCCTGAGTATATAGATAGATATATATAGGTACTATTATGGAACCTCTCTGAATGACAAATATCTAATGATAAGCCACAGTGGCTCCAAAGCAGATATACTGTATACTATATATACGGTACCGCTAATAATGAAAACCATAATAAATAACGTGCCCTTAAAGGTATATTGGTGGTACCTAAACCCATGTAATACAAGGATAGAAAGGTAAACTCACCATCAATATACTCAATGATCTTTAAATACCTACCCTTTTTATATCCTCTAATTTTCGGGGAACTCTTGATATTGACTGTACCTTCCAACACACACACACACACACATACACACACACACACACACATCCTTCCAGCTGACCTTACCTCCCGCCTTAACCTATAGCTCCCATACCTTATCTATAATTTAGCTACCCTAGAGCACAGTAATACTCAATAATTCAAGTGTTCAAATGATATAACAAAAACTATCATCAAACACTTACTATGCGTGCCATTTTTGTTACAGTTGTAAGAGTGTGTTCTATATTACACACGCGATACTTAGTGTGGGAGCCAACCTTACATAATCTGTATTTTGTGTATCCCCGGAAACGGATGTAGGGTTCAGTAATAATGAATCCGGATGTGGGCCTTATTGTAGGGTGCCAAACAGAGAGAGAGAGAGAGATGGGGGTGGGAGGGAGCGAGAGAGAGTTACGCATCATACACTTTAGGGCTGTTTGAAATGCACTTAAAATTTGCTCATGAAAAACGAAATGCACATAATTGCTTATATATATATTAGTGGGTAGAGGGCACACAGATAAAGTTTGCTATTGATAAGATTAGATAAGAGGTAAACTTATTTGGGTATTGCCTATATGAAATTAAATTATTTTGGATTCTCTTAGTCTATAATATTATAACACACACACACACACACAGACACACACACACACACACACACACACACACACACACACACACACACACACACACACACACACACACACACACACACACACACACACACACGTTACATTTCTATGCTTACGAGTACATTTTGTGATTTTTAAACCTAAATATAACTATCTAGATCAAGTTTAACCTAACCTACCTAACCTAACCGAAAACACTCCATGTCAACGTATTTTAAAGAGGTGTGTACACTTAAACTGTCGCCCTAAACCTCATTTACCTGTAAACTTACATATTTAGTCAAGTTTGTACCTTTAAGCACACCACCGCTTGTACACACACACACACACACACACACACACACACATAAGGGTAAGGCAGCCGAGGGCACTGAACTTAAAGTGATGACTCTGGCAGAGGTGATTCGAATCCACGTGCAGGCAGGGGAGGTTTCTCAAAAGCGTTCCCTGGCAGTGAAGGTTAGTTCTGGACAGATCAGTTTCTGGGGACCACAAACTCTCCTCCTCACGTCCTACTTTCCCGTGGGTATGTAGAAGAACTCGTTAGCAGCTAAGATCAGTCTGTTGATGTAAAAACATATCTTGAAAGGGGGTCTGGGGGGTGTAATTTTAAACTTGGTGGAGGTCTAGCGAGGAAACTAAAAAATATATGAATAACTGAATACATAGGCAAAACAAAAAAGGACCTGTTTATTTTCAACCTCATTGGCAGTGGGCACGAAATCAACTGATTGCAACCTATAATTACTCGTAAACATGCACACTCTGTCACACACACAGGGAGAGAGAGAAAAGGTATAAACACTAGCCTATCTCACCAATATACCGTTATCTAACCTTATCAATAGTTATCTTTATCTGTGTGCCCTATAAACACTAATATCCAGAGTGTGTGTGAATTCGGTGTTAATAATTGCGAAAACTATGATGCCTATCCCTATTTTTTATTTTATTTTTATTTTAGGATTTGTTGTTGCGGTTTCTCTCTCGCTCTCGCTCTCTCTATCTCTCTCTCTCTCTCTCTCTCTCTCTCTCTCTCTTCTGTAGTCTTAATTATTGTACTTCATATACTGTATACACACTCCTACTGAATATTAATTAACCACACACACACACACACACACACACCAATATGCCCTTATCTAACTTTATCAACGGCCAAATTGATCTGTGTGCCCTCTTAAACTAAAGTTGACAATAGTGTGTGCATTTCGTTTTTATTGTTGAAATTATAAGTGCATTCCCAACACTGCGAAAACTCATTATTCCTATCGCTATTATGGATATGGTTTATACTGTTGCTCTCTCTGTCTGTCTCTGTGTGTCTGTCTGTCTCTTTGCTCCACCGATTATACCCGTTGATCTTCGATAGTGTCGTTGAGCAAATGTAACCCAAGGCATGAGTCCAACAAGTATCTGTGTCTCCATTTGATGATTTGAATCCACATCCTTGCTCGAACACAGGATCCACATTTTTGGACTCGCATAATCGACTATTTTTTTGTATCTCTTTGAAAATACTAGGGCGCATTTCTCTTCCGTCTTCTGGCTATTATTAGACGATTTTACACAGATTGGGAAGGGTTGTGTTGTGTTTGTGTTGTCCCTATTCTAGCTCTGTCTTAAGTCGGCCACCCCTCCCCCTCCCACCAAAAAATAAATAAATAAATAAACAAATAAAATTAAAAAGGAAAAGTGTGGATTGGGCCTGAGTATATAGATCGATAGATAGATAGGAATGGTTCGTGTGTAGAAAAGTACGTGGATTCATTGTTCATGTTTCAATGATATAATTCTTCATTTTGAAATGTTTTGGTCCCGAATTTGTGATTCACTCGAATATTATAATTTTAATTAACCTCTTTGATCCATATTTTCTTTTAACCAAATAACTCCTAATTAATCGCAACGATTTTAATAAATCATTTAATGATATTATGTATGTTAAGATATTTTCTGTGTTCCCATTAGGCTGTGATGATATGGTTTTGAAACGTCAGCTAAACATAGAAGTCAAGATGTGGTAACCTACGCTGGTGTTTCTATTCCTTATTCGCCTACTGTTTCCAAGCTCCAGATAATTTGCCGATATATATATATATATATATATATATATATATATATATATATATATATATATGTATACAGTATATATACAGTATGTGTGAATCGACTCACAACAGACCCAGCACAAATGTTCAGTCATAATTCTGCCCAAGTACTTATTCCCCCCCACTTTGAATTGATCCGCTCACATTCCCACAGTAATAGGAGTCACGCACAGGTGGTGGTCTGGCTCTGGCTCTGGCTGGCTC
>CM064506.1:12649750-12662942 GCA_032716605.1 Paralithodes platypus | reverse complement strand
ATTGTTCATGTTTCAACGATATAAATCTTTGATTTTGACTGTTTTGGTCCCGAATTTGTGATTCATTCGAATACTTTAATATTAATTAACCTCTTTGATCCATATTTTCTTTTAACCAAATAACTCCTAATTAATCGCAATGATTTTAATAAATCATTTAATGATATTATGTATGTTAAGATATTTTCTGTGTTCCCATTAGGCTGTGATGATATGGTTTTGAAACGTCAGCTAAACATAGAAGTCAAGATGTGGTAACCTACGCTGGTGTTTCTATTCCTTATTCGCCTACTGTTTCCAAGCTCCAGATAATTTGCCGATATATATATATATATATATATATATCTATTTTTTTTTTTTTTTTTTTTTTTTTTTTCTATATTCCAACCTTACTTCCTCTCGGGCATAGGCTGAGAGCCTTAACATTCACCACTTTACAATGAACAGTGAAGCCCGTGCGGTCTTGTTCCAGTCTAGGGAGTGAGACATGTGAAGCACGTAGAGTACAACGAGCACCTGCCATCTTGCCTTCACATGAGGCACGGTGCTCACTCATGGCCCGAAACGACCCCATCTCTGAAGCCATCTCGTTCCCGTGCTTCACTGTCTCATCCCCTACACTCGGACTCTCACACTTACACACACACAACGCCACCTGTTGAGCAGATAACTCACCAGGCATTGCACCCCTATAGCATATTTTGAATATGGGAATATTCATACAGTGCTATTTAATCAGGGAACAATGATGGTATTTTATTGACGTTTCGGTGGGCTTGTGGTAATGCACTGATACCAGGTACAGCACAAATTCCATCCAATAATATCTTCCCATTGATACATCGGGATTTGAACCCGGGACCTTTGGATTACCAGGCCAGTGGCAAGACCACTCCACCACACCTCCCCTATATATATATATTATATATATATATATATATGTATACAGTATATATACAGTATGTGTGAATCGACTCACAACAGACCCAGCACAAATGTTCAGTCATAATTCTCCCCAAGTACTTATTCCCCCCCACTTTGAATTGATCCGCTCACATTCCCACAGTAATAGGAGTCACGCACAGGTGGTGGTCTGGCTCTGGCTCTGGCTGGCTCAAACAATGTACAGTAACTCATCATAGTCACCTTCTTCAGACAGAGTTGTATCTTTCTCTCTTTGTTTCTCTCTCTCTCTCTCTCGCTCTCGCTCTCGCTCTCGCTCTCGCTCTCGCTCTCGCTCTCGCTCTCGCTCTCTCTCTCTCTCTCTCTCTCTCTCTCTCTCTCTCTGTATACTGTATATATATAATTATATATACAGTATCTTAATAAATAAAGGTCAATGTTTGTCTGTTTGTCAGTTACCCGACCTTTGTACCTTTGTTACTAAACTCCTCCCACAGTTTTGGTGCCAGGTGGGAGTGTGGGGCACCGTTGGAAAGCCCAGGCTTTGGAAATGGTTTTAGGCGAGTTTAGTGGAAATTAGAGACACTTTTGTTTAATAAAATTTTCGGCAGAACTTATGTAGTATACGGGAGCGAAATAAATGGCCGTTTGGGGCAGAAGGAGGCCTCCGATCGAAAAGGTGTATGGAACGAAAGTTGTTCGCAGCTCCCCAAAATGGGGGTACGGATGAGGTCAGATCCAAAATCGGAGGTCATTTAGCGGCCGAAATCGAGGTCGCCGTTTAATGAGGCCCAGGGAGGTCGAGGCCGGTGATTATGGTAGTAGTAGTATTGTGATGATTGTGGTAGTAGTGATTGATGATGGTGATTATGGTAGTATAATTTAAACCCGGGCAACGCCGGGTACCCATCCTAGTATATATAATATATATATATATATAATTATAATTATTGAATTATTATTATTTGATTTTTTTTATATAATTAATAATATATTTATAGTATTATATTAATATTTACGTTTCAATACGATGAAGCTATAATTATATGCCTTTAGGAGAAACTATAAAAATATCTATATTTATCTATCTATACATATCTATCTATCTATCTATCTATCTATATTTACCTCTACCTATCTATCTATCTAGCATGTATTATGTATTATGTATGTATGTATGTTATTAATAGCTATACAAATTAAAAAGCCTCTCCTTAAGGAAAGCTATGATAAGGAAACCTAGAACCCAATCCCCACGCACACCTTGCCAAAGTTTATTGCTGACCTTGTATGTGACAGTGTGTGTGTGTGTGTGGTGGTGGTGGTGGTGGTGGTGGTCATGATCGCTGAACACACACACACACACACAGACAGATACGTGAGCGTTTATGTATACGGGCATGTGCACACTTACTGCATGTTCTTATGTTCTTATATATGTATGTATATATATGCGTATTTATGTGTGTACGTATGCGTATTTATGTATGTTCTGTATATATATGAGTAAAATAAATGTACTGTATATGCACTGTAAATCACTTACTCTCATGGTTAATTTATGATAATTTGTATTTTGCACTAGCATAATTATTGTATTAATTTCTTGTTTTAATGTAAAGTATATTATACTCACCCATTGTAAACTGAGCTTACCATTTTCATATCTGTACATCTCATGTTCATCCACTAAATTGTAAAATGTGTATTTTCAGCTCATGAGACTGCCATTCTTTAATAAACCGTTTATTATTATTATTATTATTATTATTATTATTATTACACACACACACACACACACACACACACACACACACACAGCCCGTAGCCTAGTAGGTAGAGCTCTCGTCTCACACACGAGGGGTCAGGGGTTCAACCCCCCGGCCGGGCAGAGACAAATTGGGCTCGTCTCCTTTCATGTGTTAGCCTCAGTTCACCTAGCTGTAAATAGGTACCTGGAATAAGTGGACGACGTTGTGACGTCCCATCTGGGGTTGGCAAAAATGGTACAAGGCGAGATGGGTATCATATGGTTCACCTAAGCTGATGGCTACCTAAGCCTTCGGGCGAGACGGTACCGTCTATAGTGAGAATGGTACCATACAGATCCACCCTAAGCCTTCGTTTCCGATGTCGCCAATTGGCTAAAATACAGACTACACACACATCCACAGCCATTCCAACAGTACATAAAACACTTAACATGCATTTCACGCAATACATTCCCAGTTAAGGAGGCGCGATAATAATGAGCTTAGCTCGCATTGCGTGGATTCCCCTTGACGAACAAGTAACTGAGTAACACACACACACACTGTCTTATGTGTGTGTGTGTGTGTGTTTGTGTCATTCATTGTGGTTGTGTCAGGTCCATAATAGCTAAGGTTGTCATGACCACTGTAAATGCTGACTATACCACCTCACACACACACACATACACACTCACTTACACATACTCTCTGTCTGTCTGTATCTTTCTCTCTCTCTCTCTCTCTCTCTCTCTCTCTCTCTCTCTCTCTCTCTCTCTCTCTCTCTCTCTCTCTCTCTCTCTCTCTCTCTCTCTCTCTCTTTCTCTCTCTCTCTCTCTCTCTCTCTCTCTCTCTCTCTCTCTCTCTCACTCAACCGGGGGCAGCCAGGCAGGGTAGTTAGTGCAAGTCAAATAAGAATCACAAATTCGGACAATACGCAGTCAGTAAAATCTAGTATGTATTATGTATGTATGTTATGCATGTTATGAATAGATATACTGTATAATTTTAAAAACCTCCCCTTAAGGAGGGTCACCTGCTTTTTTTTATCTTTCTCTCCTTTTCTCTCTTTCCGTGGCTTGTATCCATTCGGCCCCATTCAGCCCACTGTTTTAAGATGTTTATCCCCATCTAGGTGTCGACTACTTCCTGGCGAGCGATAACGAGCCAGCATTGTATGGAGAAATCCGGCTTCGCCGGAGAAATTTTTCTATCGAAAAAATTACAAATTTAGCTTGCTGTCAAAACAAAAATATATATATGCTGGCTCGCTACCGCTCGCCAGGAAAATATTGACACCTTAATGGGGGTAAATGTCTTAAAACAGTAGGCTGAATGGGGCCGAATAGATACAAGCCAAAGAGAGAGGGAGATAAAGAGAAAACAAGTGAGGTGGGCTCCCTTAAACACGGAAGACAGAGACTCTTTTTAGCAGAATATGCTCTTCCCGGTTATACAATGTTCGAGAAAAGTCCAATCAATATAAATGGAGGAGGAGTTCTGTTAGTTATCAAGGCAAGTCTTCAGGGGAGATTTCCACTTGAGGGACTTTTTTTCTGGACTCCTTTCTCCCTCATGTCTAACCCCATTGCTTTTGAGATTTTAAGATGTTTGCCCCATTAGTTTGGTGATTTTTAAGAATTTTCGCCCCATTCTGTCAATTTTAAGACCTTTCGTGCCATTTATGTGTCGATTTTATCCTGGCGAGCGATAGCGAGCCTGTAATTTAAGAGTAATCGGCCTTCGGCCGGGACATTTTTCTACCGAAATTTTTTCAAATTTATCTTGAAAGGGGGTCAAGGGGGTGAAATTTTAAGATTGCTGGAGGAGTAGGAAACAAACTAAAAAACCTCCCCTTAAGGGGGGATGCGCCGGTTTTCTGGATCACTTTGTCACTCATATTTAGCCCCACTAGTTTTCAGATGTTAAGATGTTTGCCCCAATATTTAGACCTTTCGTGCTATTTAGGTGTCGATTTTTTCCCCTGGCGAACGATAGTGAGCCTGTAATGTTGGAAGAAAAATGTACAAATTAATCTAGGAGGGGGAACTAATAGATGTTTTTCTTTAAATTTGATGGAGGTCTAGGGAGGAAACTAGAAACATAATGAATACATGAACAAATCGCCCAAAAAGTGAACCATCCCCCCTTAAACCCGTCTTAATGTCAAAACCTCAATTTGCAAATATTGACCTATCTTATGTACTATTAAAAATATAATGTTATAAACACTCAAACGAGACAGACTCGTAAATCATTTGGAGGAAAACAACATACTTAAAGATACTAAACACGGTTTTCATAACAAACACTCCTGCTTAAGGGGAGGTTTTTAGTTTGGTCTGTAGATATCCTTCAAGCTTAAGATTACACCCCCTTGAGCCCCTTTCAAGAAAAATTTGTACATTTTTCGGTAGAAAAATGTCCCGGCTCAAAGCCGGTTCCTCTTAAATTACAGGCTCGCTATCGCTCGCCAGGATAAAATCGACACCTAAATGGCACGAAAGGTCTTAAAATTGACAGAAATGGGTTGAAAGTTCTTAAAATCGTCAATATAATGGGGTGAACGTCTTAAAATTAGAAAAACAATGGGGCTACACATGAGGGAGAAATGAGTCGAGAAAAAAATCCCTCAAGTGGATATCTCCCCTTAACAAACCTCTTTGACTTCTTCCACGATATCCTCAACCTATATGATGAGAGTAAAGCTGTAGATATTGTAGACCTTGATTTTCAAAAGGCTTTTGAACTAGTTCCCCACAAATATTTATTGCTAAACCTAAAAGCGCATGGGATACAAGACGGTGTGTTGAAATGGATAGAAAAGTGGCTCAGTGACAGAAAGCAAAGAGTAGCCTAGTCATAAACGTGAAGGTATGCACATGAATCAATGTAAGTAGCAGGGTACCCCAGGGATCGGTACTAGGGCCAATTCTCTTCCTAATTTGTATCAACGATATAGATGAGGGTCTCACCTGTACAATCTCGAAGTTTGCTGACAATAAACAAATTGCAAATAGCGCACTCAAAAGAACAAGTTGAAGATGTGCAACATAATCTAGATAAGTTGTCTTGTTGGGCTTAAATTTTGCAAATGCGGATAAATGTAAAGTACTCCATATTGGAAACCGAAATGAGAAAGCAAACTATTCAATGAATGGCATCCAGCTTAAGCGTATAGACAGAGAAACCGATTTGGGAGTAAATAAATCGAGTAACCTAAAAACCTGGTCAACAATGTTCAGAAGTTGTTAAGAAGGCAAACAAAAAATAATTGGCTTTATAGGCAAGCCATTTGAGCATAAATCCAAAGATATAATCCTAACTCTTTACAATTCCTTAGTCCACCCTCTTCTGGAATATTGCGTTCAATCCTGGTGCCCTTACTACCAAAAAGATATAGACAAGCTAGAACGAGTTCAACGTAGAGTTACCAAAATGATACCTAGCCTAAAGAACAAACCGTATGAGGAGCGTCTTGGAGAATTAAATCTATTTCCTTTAACCCCTTCTGTACCGGTGATGCCTTTTTAATGTTATACTGGCTATGTTTAGACAATTTTCTGCAGCTTAAGAAGACTGTGGTAGTAAAAATGGTTAAGTGCGATAGTTCGAAGCCTGTTAATTGCTGGAGGCCCTTTGTAAGCTGAATTAAATCGTCTAATAGTTGCCAGAATATAGTGAAAAAGACGTCGTCGGTACAGAAGGGGTTAACCCAGTGCAGATTAAGAGGCGACTTAATTCAAAGTGTTCAAAATCTTCAAAGGCATCGACAATATTAACTGCAGTAAGTACTTCACTATCGACCAATCTAATACTCGCGGGGAAACGGTTGCAAAATTATTGGTAAATCTTTTAACTCACGAATCTAAAAATGTCGTCAATCGATTTGTCAGCTTGTAGAATGGGCTTCCCCGAGACGTTATAGACTGCAGCACCGTTGATTCTCTTAAACTTTGCATAGACAAATATCTTGCCTCAAATCCCCAACTGACTGCATTTATACATGAATAACTTTATTTTTCCCCCTCAGATTCATCAAGAATTATTGCGTTTATATATATATATATAATATGTTAATCTGTTTTTTCCCAGATACACGAAAGATCACTAATAATGGTGCTATGTTACTAACCCAACTGTCTCTTACTAACATCTCCTAATCCTGCCACGGACAATCGGACATTAGTTCCCTTTCCAATTTTCCCTTACCCACTCTAAACCACTGTTTAGATACATCAGTGTTTTAGAGGACAAACAGCCTAGAGGGGTCGCTAGAACGGTTGTTGCTTGATTTCGTGTGTGTGTGTGTGTGTGTGTGTGTGTGTGTGTGTGTGTGTGTGTGTGTGTGTGTGTGTGTGTGTGTGTGTGTGTGTGTGTGTGTGTGTGTGTGTGTGTGTGTGTGTGTGTGTGTGTGTGTGTGTGTGTGTGTGTGGTTAATAAAAGTCTAGGTAGTCATGGCCACGGAACACGCAAACATAATACTGTACATTGCTTTTTATTCTGTTATGCATACTCATACTATATAATTATACTGTAGGCCAGGGCTCGGCAACCTGCGGCTCTTTCAGGACACTTGTGTGGCTCCAGAAGCTTCAGAAATAATATTTTTTCCTTCAAAACGAAACTTCGAAAAGATGTATAGGTATCAATCGTTATTTCTAGAAATGTAACACATATGTCTTCCCTAAGCCTTGTGAATGCAAGTATGCTGACCAATATCACTATAATGTGTGTAGTTCATAAATAGTGTATATTCTCTTATTTCTGAAGTACAGGTACCGGTACTGTAGATTTCAGTTTATGAGACCAATGTTTGTATAATGCGGCTCCGACAGTACAATTTTTTTATGAAGCTTAAACAAAAGTGGCTCTTCTAACTTTAAGGTTTGCTGACCACTGTTGTAGGCTATATATACAGTATACTGTATATATATAACCGGTACGGTACTTTCTTTATATTCCTTGGCTGTTATTATGAATGCATTTACTTCTAACAATACAAAACCTTTATAATAGGCCGAAAAATAGTTCATAAAACCCGCCCAATAGCCAGAAAAGCAGCCCAAATATCCCATATAATCCGCCCAATAGCAAGGAAAGTAGCTCAATAAACCCGCCCAATAGCCAGAAAAGTATTCCAAAATAGCCCGTAAAACCCGCCCAATAGCTAGAGGAGTTGCACAAAATAGCCCATAAAACCTGCCATTAAAGTGACCCAACATATCCCATAGTACCTGCGCAATAATCAGACAAGTAGTCCAAACTAGTCTATAAACCCTGCCCAATAGCCACAAAAAGTAGTCAAAATAGCCCATAAAACCCACTCAATGACCAGACAAGTTGCCCAAAGTAGCCAAAACACGCCCAATAGACAGATAAGTAGCCCAAAATATCTCAATCTCTCCTTATTATATTTATATATTTTGTCTATGTGTATGAAGGAGACAAAAGGCAGGTTGCTGTGTATTGGTGGATCGCTATCGCTCGCCAGGTATAAATCAACACCTGGATGTGCATAAATGTCTTAAAACAGTAGGCTGAATGGGGCCGAATGGAACCCAGAGAGAGAAAAAAAAAGCAGGTCCTCCCCCCTTAACAGTGGGCTAGAGACTATGGTATTTGAGTGTAAGTTAAGACGTTCGGCCCATTCATTAGTTTGACGGTTTTTAATACCTTTCACCCAATTTCGTTGTCAATTCCAAGACCTTTCGTGTCATTTAGCTGCCGATTTTATTCTGGCGAGCGATAGCGAGCCTGTAATTTTAAGAGGAATCGGCATTAGGCTGGGACATTTTTCTACCGAAAAAAATTAAAAATTTATCTGGTGGGGGGGGGGGGATGAAAAATGAGTGAATATAATATACATTAATAAACAAAGAAAACAGCCACTGTCCCCTAAAGAGGTAGTCATCGATCGGTCCACAAACCACGTAGCTGGGGGGGGGGGGGTTCTTAGAATAGTGTGCTATTATATTATTAATATGACTTATAGCCGGCATTTTACAAGGAACTTAGTGTGTAATTACCCTCTTCTTTGTATTTGAATTAAGGGGGTAGTGCTTGTTATTTGAATTAAGGGGGTAGTGCTTGTTATTTGAATTAAGGGGGTAGTGCTTGTTATTTGAATTAAGGGGGTACTGCTTGTTATTTGAATTAAGGGGGTACTGCTTGTTATTTGAATTAAGGGGGTACTGCTTGTTATTTGAATTAAGGGGGTACTGCTTGTTATTTGAATTAAGGGGGTACTGCTTGTTATTTGAATTAAGGGGGTACTGCTTGTTATTTGAATTAAGGGGGTACTGCTTGTTATTTGAATTAAGGGGGTACTGCTTGTTATTTGAATTAAGGGGGTACTGCTTGTTATTTGAATTAAGGGGGTACTGCTTGTTATTTGAATTAAGGGGGTACTGCTTGTTATTTGAATTAAGGGGGTACTGCTTGTTATTTGAATTAAGGGGGTACTGCTTGTTATTTGAATTAAGGGGGTACTGCTTGTTATTTGAATTAAGGGGGTACTGCTTGTTATTTGAATGAAGGGGGTACTGCTTGTTATTTGAATTAAGGGGGTACTGCTTGTTATTTGAATTAAGGGGGTACTGCCTGTTATCTGAATTAAGGGGTACTGCTTGTTATTTGAATTAAGGGGGTACTGCTTGTTATTTGAATTAAGGGGGTACTGCTTGTTATTTGAATTAAGGGGGTACTGCTTGTTATTTGAATTAAGGGGGTACTGCTTGTTATTTGAATTAAGGGGGTACTGCTTGTTATTTGAATTAAGGGGGTACTGCTTGTTATTTGAATTAAGGGGGTAGTGCTTGTTATTTGAATTAAGGGGGTACTGCTTGTTATTTGAATTAAGGGGGTACTGCTTGTTATTTGAATTAAGGGGGTACTGCTTGTTATTTGAATTAAGGGGGTACTGCTTGTTATTTGAATGAAGGGGGTACTGCTTGTTATTTGAATGAAGGGGGTACTGCTTGTTATTTGAATTAAGGGGGTACTGCTTGTTATTTGAATTAAGGGGGTACTGCTTGTTATTTGAATTAAGGGGGTACTGCTTGTTATTTGAATTAAGGGGGTACTGCTTGTTATTTGAATTAAGGGGGTACTGCTTGTTATTGGAATTAAGGGGGTAGTGCTTGTTATTTGAATTAAGGGGGTAGTGCTTGTTATTTTTGGTGTATATATTCATTAATTTATATATTTTTGAGTTTCCTCACTAGACCTCCATCGAGATAAAAAAAAAAAAAAACCCGCTTGACCCCCTGCCAAGATAAATGTGTAAATGTTTCGGTAGACAAATTTTCTGGCCGAAGGCCGGTTTCCTCTAAAAAATATAGGCTCGCTATCGCTCGCAAGGAAAAAATCGACAGCTAAATGGCACGATAGGTCTTAATATTGACAAAGAAAAGGTTTTAAAATCGCCAAACTAATGGAACGAACGTCTTAAAATGTCAAAACTAATATGCTACACTTGAGGGAGAAAGGGGTCCATAAAAACCGACTACCACCCCCTTAAGAGTATGATTAACTTAGTATTTTGGGGGTTGAATTTAAAGCAGGATTAGCATATTCTTTGTATCTGAATTCCTACACCATGTTAAGGGGAGGCAGTTGGTTTTTCGAGTCCTCCTCCTCCCTCATGTTTAGCCCTATTAGTTATGAGATTTCAAGACATTCGCCTCATTAGTTTGTCGATTTTCAGACCTTTGGCTCCATTCCTCTGCCAATATTAAGACCTTTCGTGCCATTTAGGTGTCGATTTTTTTCCTGCCGAGCGATAGCGAGCTTGTATTTGAAGAGGAATCGGCCTTCGGTCGGGACATATTTCTACCGAAAAAATTTACAAATTTATATCGAAGTGGGGTCTTGTGTTTTTTTTTTTTTTTAAGTTTGATAGATGTTTAGAGAGCAAACTAAACCCCCTCCTTAAACTATTGAGCCGAACCAGTATATTATGCTGCACAATACCGTCTTGAGTTCCCTTAATAATAATGCCCTGGTAGAGGTATATTGGTAGTAATATATACCCATCCAATACAAAAATATAAAGGTAAATCTCTATCAATCTATCCAATGTTTTTTTTATATAAGTAACATTCCGTTCTTTAACATTAATCATCCATTACAAACCCCAATTATGTACTTGAATAAACTAATGAAAGCATATGGTCCTCCCGGGATTCGAACTCGAGACACCACACCCAGAACATAAGCACCTAAACCACTACACCACCATCATCATAGTTACCTTTTTCGTACTCTGTTTCACGTCCTTGATCTTTGAGTTCTGTGCAGTGAGAGTTAGTCATCGATTGGTTCAGAAACCACACTTTAACCCCTTCTGTACCGGCGACGTCCTTTTCACTTTAGTTTGGCTAGTATTTGACTATTGTATTCAGCTTAGGAAGGACGTCTACCAATTAAAAAGCTACAGACTATCTCAATAAATCCTTTTAGCTACCATATGTCCATCCTAAACTACATAACATCGTCTAAATGGAGCTGAAATATGGCACAAAAGACGTCACCGGTACAGAAGGGGTTAATCAAATCAGGGGTATAAATAGGGTATGAAAAAGGAATATGATCTATAAAAATCAATTACAAACCCCAATGTACTTGAATAAACTAATGAAAGCATATGGTCCTCCCGGGATTCGAACTCGGGACACCACACCCAGAACATAAGCACCTAAAGCCGACATTGTATGAGGGTTGTGCAGTGTATAACAATTATTATGTAGTCATCGAATGGCCCACACACACACACACACACACACACACACACACACACACACACACACACACACACACACACACACACACACACACCCACACACACACACACACACACACACACACACACACACACACACACACACACACACACACACACACACACACACACACACACACACACACACACACACACACACACACGGGGTGGGAGTTTCTTAGAACTGTGTACTATTATACTGTATGTCGCCCGGAAATTTAGTATGGCTTTGGAATTCTGTATAGGATTATTTACTATACTATGCTACTATATACGATATACTCAGGCCCAATCCCCACTGTTCCTATTTTGTTTTTCTTTTTTTCGTGTTTTTTTTTTTCGGGGGGGGGGGGGGGACAGATCCACAATAGGGACAACACAACAGAAAACAATGAACACACAAAAACAAAATACAAATTCACACACATCTAGGTCATCCAGGAGAAGACCCAGAGACCAGGGATTATACAGATAGGCGTTTTATTATGTTGTCGTACCGTATTTTAATGTCGGCCCGTAATTTACATAATCTAATTTATTAATTTCACTCCCAACAACAAACACCTCCCAATGAAATTAATGAAAGCATGTGATCCTCCCGGGATTGGAACCTGGGTTACCACATACAGATCTGAAACACTCTAACCATTACACCACCAACACAGTTAAAGGTCAAGTACATGTCTACGATTGTATTATCCCTTTATTGAATAGGCCTCTACAGGATATCAAGCTACTCCTGTGCTCAAACCCAACTGCACACTGAATAGCCTAATGTTTAAGGCAGCCCACCCCGCTTATATTATCTTTCTCTCCCTCTCTCTTTGGCTTGTATCCATTCGGCCCCATTCACCCTACTATTTTAAGACGTTTACCCCCATCCAGGT
This sequence comes from Paralithodes platypus, assembly GCA_032716605.1. Taxonomy (NCBI): domain Eukaryota; kingdom Metazoa; phylum Arthropoda; class Malacostraca; order Decapoda; family Lithodidae; genus Paralithodes; species Paralithodes platypus. Next base: position 12,650,622 of record CM064506.1, on the reverse strand, counting down.
GTCAATATTTTCCTGGCGAGCGGTAGCGAGCCAGCATATATATATTTTCGATTTGATAGCAAACTAAATTTGTACATTTTTCGATAGAAAAATGCTTCCGGCGAAGCCGGATTTCTCCATGCAAAGTTGGCTCGCTATCGCCCGCCAGGAAGAAATCGACACCTGGATGGGGATAAACGTCTTAAAACAGTTGGCTGAATGGGGCCGAATGGATACAAGCCAGGGAAAGAGAGAAAAGGAGAAAACGATAAAAAAAAACCGGTGAAAGGAAAGAACATTGTATGGGGCACAGATCTCTATGGACCGACCTCGCTATGAAATACATAGACATGTTCATGGTAGCCTGAGCAAGTGAGCATGGCCTATAAATGTGTTTGTAATCCCTTCTATACCAGTGACGTCTTTAATTTTCTTCTAGCCGTATTTAGACGATTTTTTGCAGTTTAAGAAGGATCTGTGGTAGTAAAGAGGGTTAAGTGGAATAGTTGGAGGCCTGTTAATTGTGTAAGCCCTTTTTACACTGAATAAAATCGTTAAATAGCGAGAAGTTATAGGGACGACGCCGGTACAGAGAGGGTTAAGGGGGGATGGGCCTATATATTTGCTCATTTGTATGTCTGTGTACTGTAGTTGTTTTAGTTTCCTTCCTACACACACACACACACACACACACACACACACACACACACACACACACACACACACACACACACACACACACACACACACACACACACACACACACACACACACACACACACACACACACACACACACACACACACACACACACACACACACAAAATCCTTGAAGATAAATTTGTAAATGTTTCGATATCTAAATGTCCCGGCCAAAGTCCGATTTCTCTTGA
>CM064506.1:12564750-12647250 GCA_032716605.1 Paralithodes platypus | reverse complement strand
TTTGATATATTTATTTAATTATGATTTGAGGAATTTGCTTGTTTTTGCCATTTTCGAGCAATGCAATTGATTTTGTACCTAAAGCTAACATAAACACCTTCCCAGACTTCGTTCATACTAGCTAAGCACACCTAGACCCCCTTCAAGCTAAATTTGTATTTTTTTCTATATAAAAATGTCTTGTATAAGTTACAGGCTCTCTATCGCTCGCACCGAAAATTGTCGACACCTGAATGGGGTGAAGCCTCTTATTATCACCAGACTAATGGCATGAAACTTCTCAGTCTCCAAATTAATGGAGTGAAGCAAGGGAGATCTTAAGAAGACCCCTTTTGGACCAATTCATTTTGTATATCTATATTCCTAGACACACCCCGTAATTTGTCGGTGGTATGTAGTATTTACTATTATAGCTTAGCCGTATTTGTATAGATCAAACACGAGTTTTTCCATTTATTGTGATTTTTTTTTTTAATTTTGACCTTATTTTTTTATCGGCAATAATTCGCTGTTTCTCGCTAACCAGGCAAGTTGTCGATATTTCCAATTAATAATGATGTTATCATATTTATCTTAACTTAATCATTGTATCAAAAATCACGTATGTGGTCATAACCCAGAATAAAGAGGGATTCCTAATTCTATTGCGTGCTTACCGTATTTTATAATTTAGTTAACGATGAAAACGCATTTTCTTATACGATTATTAAAGAAAACGACTGCATTATTATGGATAACTACCTTACCTAATATTATGGAATTATATCCAATAGTTTTATATAATAGTTTCTTCAGAGCCATTGCAAGGAATAATAGCCCGTTATTTAGAAATCATGGTATTATTGGAGTTTATTTCCGTTTTTTTTTATCATCATGAATAAGCAAAAACATGTTGAGTATTATTGTATAGACCTAGGCCTACATGTGTAGGCCTTATATGCCTCATTCATGCCGGAGATGCGTATATATATTATACAAATAGCGTATATAGTTTTTACAGTAGTAATACAGTAGGCTGAATGGAGCCGAATGGATACAACCCAGAGAAAGAAAAAAACGAGGTGGGCCCCCTGAACCCTCTCCGACATATGACACGATTTTGAGCCTATTAGGGATACTTTAAAGCCTTTGTTACCATCAGGGGTAGTTAGAAACCTTTAGCTTAGTTACTTCAACCTCTGCAGTTGTCATTGAGTTAGCTGTGGGCAGAACACTAATTTTGGAGAGGTAATTATAAGAGTGAGATAACTCTATTTCTTATTGCTAAACTGGCAACCTCTGCGTCATATGTGCGTGAAAGGGTTAAGAAAAGGCTCTAGCAGTCACTTTACACTTACATAAATTGAAAGCTGTTTATTGTCTGTATAACCCATCTAACTTATTGAAGATTATATGTTGAACCTATCTAACCTATTGAAGATTAGCTGTTGTCTGTTGAACCTATCTAACCTATTGAAGATTAGCTGTTGTCTGTTGAACCTATCTAACCTATTGAAGATTAGCTGTTGTCTGTTGAACCTATCTAACCTATTGAAGATTAGCTGCTGTCTGTTGAACCTATCTAACCTATTGAAGATTAGCTGTTGTCTGTTGAACCTATCTAAGCTGTTGAAGATTAGCTGTTGTCTGTTGAACCTATCTAACCTATTGAAGATTAGCTGTTGTCTGTTGAACCTATCTAACCTATTGAAGATTAGCTGTTGTCTGTTGAACCTATCTAACATATTGAAGATTAGCTGTTGTCTGTTGAACCTATCTAACCTATTGGAGATTAGCTGTTGTCTGTTGAACCTATCTAACCTATTGAAGATTAGCTGTTGTCTGTTGAACCTATCTAACCTATTGAAGATTAGCTGTTGTCTGTTGAACCTATCTAACCTATTGAAGATTAGCTGTTGTCTGTTGAACCTATCTAACCTGTTGAAGATTAGCTGTTGTCTGTTGAACCTATCTAATCTGTAAAAGATAATCTGTTGTCTGGTTTGCTATTTGAAACATAATTATTGCTTAATAATATTTGTCTAGTATAATTTATAATGTATTACACGTTTCAGAGGCTTCACTAAATTAACATAAACACTGGAATCAAGAAAACCAAAAAAATAAATAGAAATGTTGGAAAATATAAGATGACATTCGATACATCGAAATGAGGAAAATTATTATTGTGAGCTTGAAATCTAATTGGAAACGGACAGCAAAGCTACATGGTTAGAACATTAAATAAGAAACAAAGGAAAAGCACAATAGTAGGGAGAATAGTAATATTAGTGATGATTTAAGAACAATTAAGTGATATCAAAATGGAAAACAAATGGTGTGTTCTTTAACTGAAAGTTTAAATGAAGAACAAGACCAAAATAATACAAGGCACTGCAAAATATACATAAAACGAAATATTTTGTGCGGAAAAATTAAGGACAGTTGAAAGATTTTGTGTATATAAAAACAATACTATACATAAAGTGGATACCATGCATAGTTGTATACATATAGAAACTTAAAATAAGGAGCTAAAACAAATACATAGGACAAATTGTATGTTTCGATATACTGTATAAGGAGAAATATGTATACAGTATATAGGTATCAATACAAACATTATAAACAATAGAGGAGGAAAGGCGGCCTAAGGCTAGTTCAGGAATACATCTATGTACAAAAGCAGCAAAATGACGCGCGTGGCTTCAGTCGATTCCATTGTAAGTGAAGATCACCTCTGCTTAGTCTTCAAGAGAATGGAGTTCTCACAGAGAGGCTCCAGTCCTGACGTTATTCTTGACTTACAGTGTGCTGGCTTAATAATCCAATAGGGTTGATAGACTCTGTAATTCTATTTTAACTAATTGCTTAGTCTTCAAGGGACTGGGTTCTCGAAAAGGGTCTCCAAGTCCTGAAACTAATCTTTACTTACAGTGTACTGGCTTAATAATCCAGAATGGTTGAAAGCCTCTGAAGTCCTATTTGAACTAACTAAGCTTAATCTTACTCCCGTATATTCAAACATGTGGCTATGGAGCTATCAATGCTATATCGAACGAAGATGAAATAACTTAGCTCTAATTTGTGACAAAGGACTAAACACCATTCAGTTTAAGATCACTATTTGCTTCTGTTTATTTCGTTTATAAATGTCTCGGGAACTATTTTAGTAAGGTTTAATAATATGGCTTTTAAACTCTTATGTCTATATATCTGTCTATTGCCAGACGAATTGATCCCCGAAGAGGTGGCCATGAATAATTCGCCCCCATGCAACTTTGCCTCAGCCGACGCACCTCCCATCCAGCACCGCTTTCACGCAAATACCTCTCAACTCCATCCTTCCACCTCACTCTCCGTCTGCCTCTCCCTGTCTGTCCTTCTACCTCGCACTCGTACACTCTCTTAGTCATTCTCTCGCTTACCATAATGTAAACATTACCCGAAAGTACTGGGACGTACACGATCCGAGCAAATCCAAACTTGGCTTTTCTGAAGGTGCTAAGAGACTGCCTACTTTGCACAAATGTTAGTAACACCTTTTAGATTAGCTGTTTCTGACGCTAATTACTATCATTTTTATTTCCAGTTGTCCCCACGAGCGACTAAGTACGTCAAGATCGCTCGAGAGTATTGGGACGTTAGGGACCCCAACAAAAGTAAGCGCGTCCCTCTGAAAGTTCTGAAGGACCGACTACTCTTCACGAGTGATGGGGACGCCTTACCTAACATGCTGGTCACAAAACTACTCAACCAGGCAGATAAAAACCAAGATGGCTACCTCAACTACGATGAGTATATCAATTTTGTAAGTTATTTTCTTCTTTCAACTGTATTTATTCATAATTTAGTACCTCAACTTCTATGCATATACATTTTGAGAGCTTTGTATTTGCCTAACTTGATCAAGTTGACAAGATGTATAGATAGAAAGGCCCACCTCACTAACAAAGAATTCACCAATTTAATAAACATTACATTTCCTTTGAGTATATGTATGCAAAAGAAGGTTCATACAGTCAAGATCAATAGTTTGATTGTCATTGTTCATTATGTGTTCAAATTAAAGTTACCATTAACTTTCTTTAACAGTTTCCATGGGTTTCTATTAACCTGTGGCAATTACTATTTTTCAGTCGTAGAAGTGCCAAATTATTGTCCCTCTCTACATTGCACACATATTGCCATCAATGTTTTTGACAAGCTATTAATTTTACCTGTACATCATGGTACAATACACGGCACAATACGTGCACTCCTCCAATAGTACCACTAGACTGGAGAAGTATGTATTGTGCCATTGTACAAGAGTTGTGAAGAGTCTTATAATCGCCAAACTATGATTTTATCCTACTTTAGGCTGAATCGGCAAGTGGTGAATCCGGGACTCGAGCCGCCATAACCAACTCGGCCCTTCTGGTGATACCCCGCAGTGAACGGACAGCGGAGAAGAGAACCTACCTTCAGGAGTTCAAGTGTTGTCCCCCGGCCCTATTCATGATCATCGCTGGCCTGGCTGAGGTATACGTTGCTATTAAGGGGGGGAACCGGCTTTTTTTGTATCTTTCTCTCCTTTTCTCTCTTTCCCTGGCTTGTATTCATTCGGCCCCTTTCAGCCAACTGTTTTAAGACGTTTATCCCCATCCAGGTGTCGATTTCTTCCTGGCGAGCAATAGCAAGCCAGCATTATATGGATAAATCCGGCTTAGCCGGAGAAATTTTTCTATCGAAAAATTTGCAAATTTAGCTTGCTGTCAAAATAAATATATATATATATATATGCTGGCTCGCGAAAAATATTGACACCTGGATGGGGGTAAACGTCTTAAAACAGTAGGCTGAATGGGGCCAAATAGATACAAGCCAAAGAGAGAGGGAGAGAAAGAGAAAAAAAAGCGAGGTGGGCTCCTTTAATTTATTTCCTTCCGAGCAGTAGAAAGCCTGGTATTTTAACCCGTTCAGCACGATGGTATAATTTTTTACAGTTACCATTAGACGACTATCTTTAGCTTATAATCTGCCTCTGGGATTCTAAGGGGTAAATATTATCTCACTAAACCTTCTAGGCCCTAAATAAAACATTCTTTGTAAACTGCATAGAATCGTCTAATTTAGCCAGAATAAAAGGTAAAACTGTGTCATCGTGCTGAAGGGGTTGTTATGTTTCAACCTCTTTCAAACTAACTTTGTACATATTTTAGTAGAAATTTGTTCAGGCCAAAGGACAATTTCCCCTACTTTGCAAGCTTGCTATCGCTCGCCCAGGAAAAATTGACACCTAAATGGGGTGATACTTGTGTAAATTTACCAATACATAAGTCCACCGGCTTTGCTTCAAGACCTGTTACCATATCTGTCAGATGTTGAATAGGGTGGATAAGTGTAGGAACATGTTTGTATATTTAACTCAAAAAGAAGAAATCATGTGTAAATAATGCCGATACCAATTATTGATCAAAACATAAATGGTGCTGAGCCATCACTTATTAGGCCGACTGTACAATCATTCTAGGGAGAGAACATTGCTTGTATTATTATTGTACAGTCATGAGCATTATATGTCTACACTATTTCCCATGTTTGATCCTTTATACCCAATTAAGGGAGCTCAGACGATATTGTGCAGCATAATTTACTGGTTCGGCTCAATGGTTTAAGGAAGTGGTTTAGTTTGCTCTCTAAACCTCTATCAAACTTTAAAAAACACCCAGAAGACCCCCCTTCGATACAAATTTTTAAATTTTTCGGTAGAAAAATGTCCCGGGCCAATTCCTCTTCAAATACAGGCTCGCTATCGCTCGCCAGGAAAAAATCGACACCTAAACGGCACGAAAGGTCTTAATATTGGCAAAGAAATGGGGCAAAAGGTCTGAAAATCACAAAAAACTAATGAGACGAATGTCTTGAAATCTCATAACTAATAGGCTAGGGCTAAACATGAGGGAGAAGGAGGACTCGAAAAACCAACTGCCTCCCCTTAAGTTCTGAAGTACAGTATCTGTATTGTCTCGTTTATGTTCGATACTGATTGAATTGGGTGCGCCGCTATTTATGTCCTTGACTACGTGCGAGTGTTGTGAAATATATACAGTATAATTATGATTGTGCGCTTGTTACCCCTAAATATGTGACTTTTATTTGACTAGTGCTACAAGGAAAACGGTTTTTATTGAGTAACTAACTTAGTTTATAATAACACAAACACAACATGTATCTGATCTAGCTATCCCAGAAATTGCCTAGCACGAATCAGGGGGCTGTTATACCTTACCTGGTCTTATAGCTAATCCAGAGCCTCTTACCAGATCGGTGTGTTCGTGTACTACGCTGTTACGATGGGACAAACCGTGACGGAAAGTGGACCGGCCCCTATCGACAGTCCGCTCATCTATAATCCCTACAGACGCTACGAGGCTTGGCGATACATGAGCTATGCCCTTATTCATTCCGGGTAAGTTTATTCTTATCAATTAACTAGATAATCGAGAGTGTACTATAACAATAACACAAACAATGATTACTAGTACAACCCTTGTAGTCGATACCAGGCCTGGAGATGTGTGAACTTTGCTTACCTGATTAACTTACCTGGTAGGGCCACAAACCTCTCCGGTAGTCAAATGACTACACCAGGAGGGGGGAAATGGCCCAAGACTCAAAGGGATGCTCTTATACATTTGGGGTAGGTTCCTTGTTATCTATTAAGGATTTATGACAAGACATGGACTGTATACCGTTTATTTCTTTAATGCTATCATATTAATACTTTGTTGGTGATTATGTTATAATCAATTTTTGTTTTTGCAGACTTTGCATAATTTTGCAGATTTTGCAAGACGTTTCTCGGCATTCTGTTTGATTGTGAAACTTGTTCATAGATGGTGGCTGGGATATCATAAAATTAGGCTTTTCCTAAATGTATGTCTTCTATCAATTATTTGAAATTAACTATTAACCCCTTCAGCACCAGGACCCCTTTTTACCTTTGATTCTAGCTAAAGTGAGACGATTGTATGCAATTTAAGTATGACCTATGGTATTCTAAGGGTTGTTGTTGTTGTTGTTCCCCAAGCTGCCTGGCCGAACAGCCCCAAGGCCCTGAGCAAGGCCAAGGCCATAACCGAGCGCCCCCACAGAACCCAACCTGCCGACCACAATAAAGCCTGGGTGACCGAAGCCACCCCATGGCGGGGAGCTGAGGAGGGTGCGGAAACGCCCGGGAAACCAAAGCCCCACCCAGGGCCCTGTGCCCCTCAGCAATTTTGAAGAGAAAGTTGAGGGGCAAGGGAAAAATGTGACGCTTTGGCTTCCAATCTTGGTAGATTGGGAGGTCAATCCACGGAAGAGACGCCGTCACTTGAGATCTAGAAAATATATAAGTAAAAGGAACAGTCCGAGTAAGCTATGGGTATGGCAGAGATCGCTCAGTTCTCACTGATAGACCAGCCTATCACCACATGACTAGAACCCAATCCTCTCAGCATCAGCTAGGAAAGGCCCTAGAAAGCCGCCTTTGGCGGGGGGATAGCTCCCCTATTTCAACCCCTTTTGGGGTTGGGCACCCGCCCTTTGAGTCCTAGAGGTAGATTCTAAGTTAAAGAAAAACGTCTAATGGTAACCAGAATATGATGACAATTACGTCGTGGTGGTGAAAGGGTTAAACTTACAAAGCCTTTTTATTGTTGTTTCAGATATATGCACATCACGACGAACTTAATAATGCAGACGTTCTTGGGAGTACTTCTGGAGCTGGTTCACGGTTGGTGGCGGGTTGGACTAATCTACCTGTCGGGTGTGTTGGGTGGATCCCTGGCACAGTCCCTCGCCTCACCCAGGGTATACCTGGCCGGAGCTTCAGGCGGGGTCTTCGCTATCTCATACGCACATGTTGGAAATTTGCTGCTGGTGAGATACAAAATCGATCAGACGCTTGATGCGTACCTTTTTTTTTTACTGCAATTTTGTTTTCATAAATTTAATTATATGTTTTACCAGAAGCAAATAGATTAGTGTGAATTTGTAGTTTGTTTTTGTGTGTTCATTGTTTTCTGTTGTGTGTCCCTATTCTGGCTCTGTCTTGAGTCTAGTGCTTTTTGTAAGTTATGAGAGGTTAGGGGTTACGATTTCTGCCCAACCACCTGTAGAATGAACGGACTATATACATTTGAACTTTAGCCATTCCCAACGCCAGGGTGGGCCAGTCAGAAGTTATACCTGGTATGAGAGCTGCCAACAGATGGTAGTGGTAGTACCGGTATATACTGTATATTTTGTTTAACCCTTTCAAGCTCCAATACGCGTTTCTGGTCTGTTTTCTGGCTACTATTAGACGATTTTATTCAGATTAGTAACGGTATACGGAAGTCAAAGGGTTGATTGAGATAGTATTTACCCTTTTAATACCAACAGATTCTTCCTAAGCTGCATAAAATTGTCTAATGATAGCCAAAATAAACTGCTGAAACGCGTCAGAGCTTCAAGGGGTTAATACCCGTAGTTTAACCAGACCACTGATTTTCAGAACAAAACTCTCATAGGGTTGGAGCATGGTGTACAAGTACAAAGGAGTACAAAGGAAATCAAGCAACAACAGTTCTAGTGACCCTTCTAGGCTGCTTGTCCTCCAAAACACTGAGGATCAAGTGTCCAAACAGTGGTTTAGAGTGGGTAAGGGAACATTGGAAAGGGAACTACTGCTCTGGAACTAATGTCCGTGGCAGGATTAGGAAGTTAGTAGGGGACATATGGGTTAGTAACTGAGGGGAGGATAAAATAAAGTTATTAATTTACAAACGCAGTCAGTCGCGGGTTTGATGCGAGATATTTGTCTAGGCGAAGTTTAAATGAATCAACGGTGCTGGAGTCTATAACATCTCTGGGAAGCCCATTCCATAAGTTGACAACTCGATTGAAGAAGACATTTTTAGCTTCGTGTGAGTTAAAAGATTTACCAATAATTTTGCACGCGTTTCCCCGCGTGTAATTAGATTGGTCGATAGTGAAGTACTTATTGTCGATGCCTTTGATGATTTTGAACACTTGAATTAAGTCGCCTCTTAATCTGCGCTGGGTTAAAGGAAATAGATTTAATTCTTTAAGACGCTCCTCGTATGGTTTGTTCTTTAGGCTAGGTATCATTTTGGTAACTCTACGTTGAACTCGTTCTAGCTTGTCTATATCTTTTTGGTAATAAGGGCACCAGGATTGAACGCAGTATTCCAGAAGAGGGCAGACTAAGGAATTGTAAAGGGTTAGGATAACGTCTTTGGATTTATGTTCAAATGGTAGTGGTAATAGCATTTCCTTAATCTCATTTATACACATTCTACGAATCTGTGTGTGTGTGTGTGTGCTGGTGGATTGTGCGTTTATGTGTGTGTGTGTGTTTAGTCTAGTATAGTTTAGATATCTCATGTCAATGTGTTTTTCCCACAGAATTGGTCCGAGATGCAGTATCGATGGTTCCAGCTGATCTTCACGTTGGTCATCACTATTACGGATTTAGTGGTGGCTCTTCATGATACGTATTGGTCCGACAATCCTAGCAGAGTAAGAACTGAGTATTTCAGTAGTTCAATACACGAGATATAATACTAATACAGTAGTATGGTTTTTTTCCAGCTGATGGAAAACTGCCATGTTCTCATCTTGATTATTCAGTTATTACGAAGAGTTAGTAGCGAAATATATTGTTGATTATGAAAACTTGGCGTTAGTATGAAGTATCTAAAGCGTGATAGGCCTCACCGAAGTATCTGTATAGCATACACGATAGGCCTCACGGAAGACAGCCCAAGAAAATATACCCAAAAAATGCCCCACAGGCACTCAAATGGAAGCAATGTGATTAGGTAGTATAATCACTCTCCAGTACCTCTTTGCTCTCCCCTATGTATCCCAAGCCCCCCTCCCTCTCCTTCTCCCCCTTTCTCCCTTCCTCAATTATTTGATATTATTCCTCTTATTTTCGTCATTCCTCTTTCCGTGCATGAAATATGGTGAGTCACTTCCTCACAGTCCCTCCTCCCCTTCACATGGGTGGAAGAGAGCTGGAGGGCCAGTGTGCCTCAAGCAGGCTCAGCAAGCAGACGTATGTTGCACGCTCTCTCTCGCCTCCATCCACCCCCTCCCGCCACAAATATAAATTTTTCACTAGATATTTGCTTTTTACAAATTTTCTTGGCTTCACTGATCATATGTTCATCATATAAGGTAAATAGACGAGCATGGAGACGAAATAATGCTTCATATGGTAAATATAAAAAATTCTGTCAGAATCAAAGTTTTTTTCCGCATACGCGGAACTTTTAACCCCTTCATTATTGAGGTCGTCTCCATTATTTTCTGGCAGTTATTAGACCATTTTATTTAGCTTAGGAAGTGTATGCACTAATTAAAAGGTATCCAAGTATCCCCATTCATTATTTTAACTAACACATGTCATTCCTTAGTTGTATAAATATAGCTGAAATAAGAAAAAAAAAAATCCCGGTATTGAAGGGGTTAAGCAATACACTGTGGCCCCTTTTAGCATATTTATTATTATAATAAATATTTTGGCTCATAGACTAGAACATTTGGAAGGGAAGAACTTTTAATATTCCATTATATATTTCTGGCCGTTTTACACGATTTTGTTGGGTATATTTTGGGTACCATTATTAAGGTGGTGTCACTCGAGCGCATTTTCCGGCAATTTTCGATGAGCAAGTTTTGTCTCGTACTATTTTACGGCTTTATCACATCGGAATCGGAAACTAGATCGAAGGCAGATTATGCTTGGTAGTTGAATTTTTACGAAACTTGTATTTTCAAGCTGCCAGACTACAATTGCCCGTAATTGACGGGAAAATCGCTCGTGTGACACCACCTTTCAGTGAAGGATAGTAGCGATCTCTGCCATACCCATAGCTTACTCTGACTGTTCCTTTTATTTATATATCTTCTAGATCTCAAGTGACGGCATCTTTTCCATGGATCGACCTCCCTACTGCCAACCTAAAAGTTGGCAGATTGGGAGCCAAAGCGTCACATTTTTCCCTTGCCCCTCAACTTTCCCTTCATAATTGCTGAGGGGCACAGGGCCTTGGGTGGGGCTTTGGATTCCCGGGCATTTCCGCGCCCTCCTCAGCTCCCTGCCTTAGAGTGGCTTCGGTCACCTGGGTTTTGTTAGTGGTAAGCAGGGAGAGTTTTGTGGGGGCGCTCTATGGCCTTGGCCTTGCTCGGGACCTTGGGGCTGTTCGGCCAGGCAGCCTGGGGAACAACAACAACAACAACAACAGTCACTTATAAAAACTCATGGACCCCCCCCCCATGTTTTTTCTATGCAATTATATCTATCTGGATTCATTTTTGGATATAATTTGCTTTTCAATAAATAGTACATAATATAGTTTTGTAGTTAATACATAGAACATTGATACTCATAAATTCGTTTCGATAGATATACTTCCATTATTAGAAATGCGTGAGGTCCATGAATTTTTATGAGTGACTGTACGTAATTTATTGGGCAATTCTGACGCGCTGATGAAATATTTTGAAACAATCCCTTTAGTATTCCAATACATTTTTCCGAATTCTTTCAAACGAGGAGGTAATTTTTTCATTGTAATTTATTTTACTCTTTCGCCTTTGGGGGAGACACTCGTTACATGCAACCTGCCTTGTGTCTCCTTCATACATATTGAAAGAAAACAAATATATAATTAATTTGTTGTCACTTTTGTTTTGTCGCTCTTCTAATACAGTATTTTTTTATCACTGTTTTGTTATGTCACTCCTTCGTTGTATTACTCATTTGAACATATCCCACACAGACACATATGCTGTACGCACTCACCTAAGGACATGCACACAAACAATCACTATGTATTTATATTTATTGATATAACTATCTGTATATACTGTATATATATATATATATATATTTTTTTTTTTTTCAATTATCTTGATGCAATACTTAATGTTCAAAATAATGAACAAAATGTGCGATAAGATTGTTCTTGTACCCTCGGTCCAAAAAGTATCTGCACCCCTACCCTGATCATCTGGTGTGTACAGCTTGATAGGTTTAGCACGTCTGCCTGCAACTATATCCATGTGTCGGAGTCTCTGACACATGGATATAATTGCAGGCAGAGGTGGCAACCCTACCGAGCTGTACACACCAGATGATCAGCATAGGGGTGCAGATATTTTTTGGACCGAGTGTACATCACGCTCTACAGTATACATGTAAATATTTTAAAACCTATATGTAAAACTCTTGACTATATCTATTATAATCTATCTATCTCTATTTATCTATCGATCTCAGTATTTTTCTCTCAAACACTTCATCACTCCCTGCATGTTCCACTCAGCCAAAGTATTCCACTTTAACTTTTTGGATCAATTTCAATTCTCTTGCTGCCTGATCGAAGTTTTCCAATACTTTGTTTCCTGGTACACGTGTTAACCCCTTCAGCACGATGACGTAGTTTTCAGCATGATCTGGTTACCATCAGACGATTCTATGCAACTTATAATCGGTTTGTACGATGTATTCCACCTCTTTCTTTGTGCAGCTCTCACGGCGTTTACAGACTTGTATCTCTTTTGTTCATTTGTCGTCTCTACATCGGGCAGACATTAATAAATATTTCTCCTTCAACAGACGGGACACATGGCACACTTTGGCGGAGCGTTGGCGGGTGTTCTGGTCGGCATCAACTTACTCCGCAACCTGCGACAAAGAAAATGGGAACGGTACTGTTGGTGGATCGCGCTGGTCATTTTCTTCGTCTTTATCATGATTGGCATACTTATCAACGTTTTCCCGCCCAGAGAAGATTTTTACTTTGATAGCCAATAAAAAGTAGGTATTGCAAACAATTTTAGCGACGAATTTGGCATACTTATCAACATTTTCCCGCCCAGAGATTTTTACTTTGATAGCCAATAAAAAGTAGGTATCGCAATCAATCTTAGCGACGAATTTGGCATACTTATCAACATTTTCCCGCCCAGAGAAGATTTTTACTTTGATAGCCAATACAAAGTAGGTATCGCAAACAATCTTAGCGACGAATTTGGCATACTTATCAACATTTTCCCGCCCAGAGAAGATTTTTACTATGATAGCCAATAATTAGTAGGTATCGCAAACAATCTTAGCGATGAATTTGGCATACTTATCAACATTTTCTCGCCCAGAAAAGATTTTTACTTTGATAGCCAATAATAAGTAGGTATCGCAAACAATCGTACGACAAATTAGTACTAAATTTGCTGCAAATTATCTGGAGGGTATTTTCAGACTCATTGATTTGGTTAACCCCGAATCTGCAAAATATCTCTATAGATGCTTAAGGGAGTAGTGCTTGGGTGTTGGTCTGTATATTTATTTATTTATTTATTTATTTATTTATTTATTTATTTTTGAGTTTCCTCGCTAGACCTCCATCAAGCTTGAATAAAACCCCCTAAACCCCCTTTCAAGATATATTTGTACATTTTTCGGTAGAAAAATGTACCTGCCGAAGACCGGTTCCTTCTAAAGTTAGAGGCTCGCTATCGCTCACAAGGAAAAAGTTGACACCTAAAGGGCACGAAAGGTCTTAATATTGATAACAAAATGAGGTGAAAGGTCTCAAAATCGCCAAACTAACGGAACGAACGTCTTAAAACCTCAAAACTAATATGCTAAACATGAGGGAGAATGGGGTCGATAAAAAGTGAGTACTACCCCCTTAAACGGCAGAATGCGACTTACCTCAATGAAGAGAGAGAATTCCAGGTTGGTTGTAGTAGTAATAATTTGATGGGGGTCACCGGCTTTTTTTCTATTTCTCTCCTTTTCTCTCTTTCCCTGGCTTGTATCCATTCGGCCCCATTCAGCCAACTGTTTTAAGACGTTTATCCCCATCCAGGTGTCGATTTCTTCCTGGCGAGCGATAGCAAGCCAGCACTGTTTGAAGAAATCCGGCTTCGCCGGAGACATTTTTCTATCAAAAAATTTACAAATTTAGCTTGCTGTCAAAAAAAAAAATATATATATGCTGGCTCGCTACCGCTTGCCAGGAAAATATTGACACCTGGATGGGGGTAAATGTCTTAAAACAGTAGGCTGAATGGGGTTGAATGGATACAAGCCAAAGAGAGAAGGAGAAAAAGAGGAAAATAAGCGAGGTGGGCTTCCTTAATGGCATTATCGCACTTACAACCGCCATTACTCGATAACCAGAAGGATTAGAGCAAGAATGTTTTAGGACTAATAACTAATAACCAACTAATAACTAATAACCAACTAATAACTAATAACCAACTAATAACTAATAACCGACTAATAACTAATAACTAATAACCAACTAATAACTAATAACCGACTAATAACTAATAACCAACTAATAACTAATAACCGACTAATAACTAATAAACCAACTAATAACCAAGGCATACAAGCACTCACGAACATATCAAACTACAGCTATTCACACAACACAATACCAGACATTTGGAAGCATGGTATCATCATCACATTCCCCAAACCCAACAAAGACCCCACGCTACCCTCCTCGCACCGCCCCATCACACTCCTTTGCTCCCCCTCCAAAGTCATGGAACGCCTAGTATTACAACTAATTACACCTGACCTACCCCTAGCTCCAACACAACATGGCTTTAGGCCACTGCACTCCACAAACACTCTTCTCACAGACCTTACACAAAGAGCTTTCGACGGCATCAACTCAGCTAGACCACCACACAGATCACTATTAGCCACACTCGACATTAGTAAAGCCTTCGATGCCATCCCCCGCCACAACCTAACAAACAAAATCTACAACACAAACATGCACAACAACACAAAAAGGTGGCTGGCCAACTTCCTAGCAGGCAGATGTGCACACGTATCTTTTGCCGGTCAGTCATCTAAAATCAGAAACTTTCCAAACGGAGTCCCACAAGGATCTGTCCTATTGCCCGCACTCTTCAATCTGTACATGCACGATATAACTACACCCAATACGCCCCAAATAAACTTAGCCTCCTATGCAGATGACATAACACTCACATGCACACACCATGACCCAAAAAGAGCAACAGATCTCCTTCAACCCTATCTCAACACACTACATGGCTGGTGCACTACAAACAGACTTAATCTAGCCCCAGCCAAATCCACCGCAACCCTGCTCACAAGTTGGACAGGAGAACACGAATACATCCCTCAACTCACCATAAACAACACACCCTTAACACATACACACACACCCAAAATCCTAGGAGTAACATATGATACTCATATGACATTCAAACAGCACACCACAAACATTAAAAAGAAACTGACACCCAGACTTAACGCCCTCAGGTCACTTGCTCACACAAAATTTGGACACAACAAAGAAACTACCACCACAGTATAAACAATACATTAGATCAGTGATGGAATATGCAAGCCCAGCCTGGGCTTCTAACCTAGCTGAAACACATCATAAGACCTTACAGACTATTCAAAACAAAGCCCTGAAGATCATTACAGGCTGCACAGCTACTTCACCCACAGATCACCTACATCAAGAAACCAAAATCCTCAAAGTCAAGGACCATCTGGACATGAGAGGCACTCAATTCCTGGCAGCAGCCTCCACGAACCAAGACCATCCACTAAACTACATGGCAACACACCCACAGACACCAAGAAATATCAAAACAACACCCAGCACACGGTATCACACACAATTATTGTCCTCTCTCCCTCCCTGCCCACCCCGAACCAACTTCCAAAAGCACATCCATACTCATATCTCTCACCGATCCATCCACTCACTCACAGACAACACGCAGCTGCATGCACGACCTCCCGAAATCCATCCTTCCGAATCCTCCCTTCCTCGCGAGGACAGAGTCCACCTGGCCAGGCTGAGATGCGGACACCACCCAGCTCTCCTGAGCTATCAGAAGAGACTGGATGACTCCGTTGTCGACGCCTGCCCGGGATGTAACACAGCGCCCCATACCATTAAACACATCATAGAGGACTGCATTTCACACAACCACTTACGCCAACAACACAATCTACACTCAATGAGAGCTCTGTGGGAGAGCCCGATCGTGGCCATGGCCTTTCTCAGGGACTCGGGGCTGTTCGGCCAGGCAGCTTAGGGAACAACAACAACAACAACAACAACCAACTAATAACTAATAACCAACTAATAACCAACTAATAACTAATAACCGACTAATAACTAATAACCAACTAATAACTAATAACTAATAACCAACTAATAACTAATAACCGACTAATAACTAATAACCGACTAATAACTAATAACCGACTAATAACTAATAACCAACTAATAACCAACTAATAACTAATAACCAACTAATAACTAATAACCAACTAATAACTAATAACCAACTAATAACTAATAACCAACTAATAACTAATAACCAACTAATAACTAATAACCAACTAATAACTAATAACCAACTAATAACTAATAACCAACTAATAACTAATAACCAACTAATAACTAATAACCGACTAATAACTAATAACCGACTAATAACTAATAACCGACTAATAACTAATAAGCGACTAATAACTAATAACCAACTAATAACTAATAACTGACTAATAACTAATAACCGACTAATAACTAATAACCAACTAATAACTAATAACCAACTAATAACTAATAACCAACTAATAACTAATAACCAACTAATAACTAATAGCCAACTAATAACTCCGACATTGCCGCTGAGATGATAAAAGCCTCAGGGGAGATTGGTGTAAACTTGGTCACTGAGTTGATAAACACCATTATTAAAGATGAGAAAATCCCAGAGGATTGGCTCAAAAGTGTAATAGTAAATATATACAAAGGAAAAGGGGATGCGCTAGATAGAGGAAATTATAGGGGCCTGAAAATGTTTGACCAAATCATGAAGGTCTGTGAGAGAGTCCTTGAGGGTTTGATCAGGCAAAGTATCTCTTTTGATGATATGCAGTTTGGTTTTATGCCAGGACGTGGTACAACCGATGCTATCTTCATAGTCAGGCAGATACAGGAAAGATACTTACTAAAAGGCAGGGATCTTTACTTTGTGTTTGTAGACCTGGAGAAGGCCTTTGATAGGGTGCCTAGAGATGTTGTACAGTGGGCTATGAGGAAACTTGGTGTGGAAGAGTGGCTGGTGCGTGTGATAATGAAGATGTATGAGGATTCGCGAAGTTCTGTGAGGGTGAAGGGTGTACTGAGTGATGAGTTCGCAGTCCGTGTTGGAGTCCATCAGGGTTCAGTGTTAAGCCCCCTCCTCTTTATTATGCTCTTGGAAGCGCTGTCTAGAGTTTTTAGAGGCGGACTCCCGTTGGAACTGTTTTATGCAGACGATTTAGTCATAATAGCTGACAGTATGCAGGATGCTGAGGCCAAATTCAGAGAGTGGAGAGAGGGCATGGCGAGCAAGGGTTTAAGAGTCAATATTAACAAAACCAAGGTTATGCATTGTAGATTGAGACGAGGCAATGTGGAAAAGAGCGGTGCATACCCATGTGCAGTGTGTGGAAAGGGAGTGGGCGTTAACTCAATTCAATGTAGCATCTGTCGATGTTGGGTACACCATGGAAGTAAGCGCTGTAGTAGAATAAAGGGGCCCCTGCCGAAGGATAAGTCAGAAATAGAGAAATTGGAGTGCGTAGTGTGCAAAGGTGAGCTTGTGTTAAGTGATGATCCTGTGGCTGTGAATTTTGGAAATGAGTCTTTGGAGCTGGTGAACAAGTTTTGTTACCTAGGAGATACCATCACTGCCGGTGGTGGGGCCGAGGCTGCCACTGTTGCTAGAATTAGGTGTGGCTGGGGGAAGTTCAGAGAATTGATGCCAATCCTGACCATGAAAAGAATGCCTCTCCCCCTGAAGGGAAAGGTGTATGCCTCATGTGTTAGAAGTGCAATGACGTATGCCTCAGAAACATGGGCCGTTAAAGTAGAGGATGTCAACAGAATGGAGCGTACTGAGATGAGAATGGTGAGATGGATGTGTGGGGCCAGCCTACAGGATAGAATAACAAATGTTGAGCTGAGGAGACATTTAGGTATAAAGAGTATTAGCGAGGTGATGTGTACAAGTAGACTGGGATGGTATGGACATGTGGAGAGAATGGATGAACAAAATTGGGTGAAAAAATGCAGGTCTGTGATTGTGGAGGGAGCTGCACCAAGGGGTGGACCGAGGAAGACCTGGGATCGGACTATACGCGCCGATCTTAAATCCAAGAACTTGACAAGTGAAGCTGCCCTTAACAGGGTTGCCTGGAACGCCGCCATTAGGACAAGAGACTGAAACTGCACTTATGTGTGGAACACTCAGTCTTACAATTTTATGTATGTATGTAATACCCAACTAATAATTCAATGACTATGTAGATAACTACTTGTAGATGGTAAAAGTGTTAATTATGCTCTCTCTCTTTCCGGGTATTTATTGACGTACTTAATAACCAGTATCCTTAAGAGGGGTCACCGGATTTTTGTTTTCTTTCTCTCCTTTTCTCTCTTTCCCTGGCTTTTATTCATTCGGACCCATTCAGCCAACTGTTTTAAGACTTTGATCCTCATCCAGGTGTCGATTTCTTCCTGGCGAGTAATAGCGAGCCAGCATTGTATGGAGAAATCCGGCTTCGCCGGAGACATTTTTCTATCGAAAAATTTACAAATTTAGCTTGCTGTCAAAACAAAAATATATATATGCTGGCTCGCTACCGCTCGCCAGGAAAATATTGACACCTGGATGGGGGTGAACCTCTTAAAATAGTAGGCTGAATGGGGCCGAATGGATACAAGCCAAAGGGAGAGGGAGAGGAAGAGGAAAAAAGTTAGGTGGGCTCCCTTAAGCTTTGTGCATGGTAGATGTGTACTTAGTGTAACATGTAGCCTATGTGAGTTCATTTATTTATTGCATGTCATAATTGTATTTGCTACTATATAATCTAGTAGTGTTTATAGTATAGGCCTATGCTAGCTATTTAATACATGTTCTAGTCTATATCTGTATGCTATGGCCAGTTGATGTATAGTTTATTAGTCTATATATAATTATATATATATATATAATATGGTCAGAAAATGTAGAAGGTATACGGTATGTTAAGGACTACTTATAGGAGACTTATTAATATATATATATATATATATATATATATGTATGTATGTATTGGTCACCCCATTCTTAAACATTCCATTTTAGATTTACAAAAGAGCGACCATTACTTACATGTCGAAAACATCCCAGTATTGTATCCTTATATACTATAATTTTAAATATTGTTTTAAATACTACTACTTGTACAACTACTACTACTACTACTACTACTACTAGTATAGAATGACAGATAGATATGGTAATCGATAGAAAACATTGCCATAGACAATTATACGACAGATAGATAGTCCGTGAGAAATACACGCTGGTAGATAGATATACTTAGTCCATCCATCCATCCATCCATATACTCCGCCCCAATCCCCACTTTTATTATTATTATTATTATTATTATTATTATTACCGGTATATATATATATATATGTATATATATATATATATTTTTTTTTTTTTTTTTTTTTTTGGGGGGGGGGTTCCGACTCAAGACAGAGCCAGAATAGGGACAGCACAAAAGAAAACAATTAACACACAAAAACAAAATACAAATTCACACACATCTAGGTCATCCAGGAGAAGACTTATAGTGACAGACAGAAGAATTACCTATTATATAGACACGAGAGACGACAGGAATATTGGAAAGGTGAGACAATTATATTTGTGATCACTTTAAGGGGGTAGTACTTTGTTTTTCTGGACCCCCTTCTCCCTCATGTTTAGCATAATAGTTTTAGGATTTCAAGACATTCGTTCCGTTAGTTTGGCGATTTTGAGACCTTTCTCCTCATCTCTTTGTCAATATTAAGACGTTTTGTGCCATTTAGGTATCGATTTTTTCCTGGCAAACGATAGCGAGCCTGTAATTTCAGAAGGAACTGGCCTTTGGCCGAAAAATTTACAAATTTATCTTAGAAGGGGGTCTAGGGGGTGTTTTTCTAGGCTTGATGGAGGTCTAGCGAGCAAACTCAAAATAAATTAATAGATAAATATATCGACCAAAAACCAAGCACTACCCCCTTAGGACTGATATGTAAGAGTGACTGATAGATAGAAACCATACCATAGACAGTGACTAGACAGATGGATAGATACATTGATAGAAAGATGGATAGTTTACAATGACAGACAGATGGATAGATAAATAGAGACTAAGTTAATTATACGTGTAGTGTTAATGACAATCTATAATTATTATGTTATCAATAATAGCCTATATCAGTACAAATATTAGCACAGTCTACGCATATCAATTATAACTACACTGTAATAAACTAATTTAGCCCCATTAGTTTTGAGATAAATTTGTGCATTTTTTGATAGAAAAATGTCCTAGCCAAAGCACGAAAGGTCTTAAAATTGACAAAACTGGGACAAAAGGTCATGGAATCGCCAAACCAAGGAGGCGAACGTCTTAAAATCTCAAACCTAGTGCGGCTAAACAAGAGGGAGAAGGGGGTCCAGAAAAAATACAATCCTTCCCCTTGAGTACCAGTTTAGCTTCAGTTTCCCGTGATCTGTTTTGCACACCCGCATGTTACAGTACACTTAAGGGAGCTCAGACGGTATTGTGCTGCATAATTTACTGGTTCGGCTCAATGGTTTAAGGAGGGGGTTTAGTTTGCTCTCTAAACCTCTATCAAACTTACAAAAAACACCCACAAGACCTCCCTTCGATATAAATTTGTACATTTTTCGGTAGAAATATTTCCCTGCCAAAGGCCGATTCCTCTTCAAATACAGGCTCGCTATCGCTCGCCATAAAAATAATCGACACCTAAATGGCACGAAAGGTCTTAATATTGGCAAAAAAATGGGGCAAAAATTCTGAAAATCGCCAAACTAATAGGCCAATGACTAGTAATCTCATAACTAATAGGGCTAAGCATGAGGGAGGAGGACGACTCGAAAAACCAACTGCCTCCCCTTAAGGTTGTTTTGGATGTTGTGAAAGTTAGATGTTTTATAAATGTTTGGCATGCTTTATAATTGTTTGATATCCTGTGATCGAAATAAAATGTAGAAGAATATTGATCTCTTCAATCAACTTCGAAAACGTCTAGGAAGGTCAGAGTTCAATAATATATAATATATGTGTGTATGTAGTCAAACTCGCTAGGCAAAGTGAAACATTGGAACACCAAGCTTTCGTCATTCTCTCAAGACATCTGGGTAATACCTGAAGATGTCTCGAGATAATAGACAAAACCTTGGTGTTCTAATTTTTTATTTTTCCTAGCGATTTTACTACATACATAAATTGAGCACACGTAGTGAATTTGTGATATATATATATATATATATATATATATATATATATATATATATATATATATATATATATATATATATATAAATATATATATATATATATATATATATATATATATATATATATATATATATATATATATATATATATATATATATAATCGCCCCACAAAAATATGAGTATAAATTATTGTTATGCACCAAATACTAAATATTTCGGATTTGATAAGGATTAACTGATAATCCCTCCGAAAAAGAATATGAGTATGATATTTGTGTTATTATGTGACGCTGGTGAAAGTACAGTGGATGGAGTTATTAAGAGTTGATGGTTCACTTTTTGGGCGATTTGTCTTAAAACAGCTGGCTGAATGGATACAAGCCAGGGAAAGAGAGAAAAGGAGATAAAGATAAAAAAAAAAAGCCTGGGGACCCCCCTTAACTCTCATTTGTATTGTGTTACACGAATTGTACTTTTTAACGCATGGCGATTCCGTTTAGCTGTCTCTGTTTAGCGTATATTTGCGTTGCGATTATAGCGTATAATTTGCGTTGCGATTAAAGCTATTGTTAGATTTGCTGTGCTTGGCAAGCATGTCAGCCAAGTTGTCGATTTGCTCAAAATAATTGTTCATTTTAATGCTGGATATCGATTAAAGTAAGAAACTACAGAGTGGAATCTGGTGTCAGTGGACCTTTTGTATACAATACCTCACTCCCCCCCAACTCAAAAAGCCAAATAAAACATGCAGGCAGGAAAACAACAACAATTCGAAAAAGGTGAACAGGAAAACGTTTGAAAATATATAAAATCGTGAATAGTGAGAGAGAGAGGTAGGTAGGTAGGTAGGTTGGTTGGTTGGATTCAGGGGATTGAGTACGCGGACACTTTTCACACACATGAACACATACACTTTCTCTCTCTCTCTTTCTCTCATACACACACGCACACACACTCTCTCTATCTCTCTTTCTCCCACATACACACACGCACTTGACTCACACACACACTTGACTTACACACACACACACACACATCACTCGCCTACACATGCATCAGTCACCTACACAATCTTTATCCCTCGAAGACAACCCATAGCCTACTCCTACTAACTCCCTACAATCTCTCTCTAAACGTTGCAAAGTTGCATTTATCTCACTCTTCAGGTCAGGTCAGGTGAAGATATTGAGGGATAAGCCTTTACAACGGCACCTCGTATCTACATTCTACTTTTCCTATTTTTCTGAAGTGTAGAGAGGGGAGAATCTACTATTACAATTATTAACCCTTTCACTCATATGACGCGATTTTGAGCCTATTGGGGATACTTTAAAGCAGGGAGGAATACCAGGCAGCTAAACGAACTGCCAAAAGAGTTATTTACAATGCTAAAAATCGCATTAAGGACCTGGTCCTCGAACAAGTGTGTAACACTGACAATCCCAATGGGATCCTCAACCTAGCTAGGCGAGTTAAAAATGACAGTAGGGATATTATAGGTGAACAGTGTGTTAGAGATGATAATGGGAAGATTGTGTATGCAGAAAATGAAATCAGAGAAGCATGGAAGGTACACTATGAACGATTGCTAAATGTAGAGTTTGAATGGGATAAGGAACCGCTTAGTATCGAAAAACCAATATCGGGCCCCCTCCTTTGATAGCACCAGCTGTAGTGAGCGACGCAATCAATAAAATGAAGGACGGTAAAGCTCCAGGTTGCTCCGACATTGTCGCTGAGATGATAAAAGCCTCAGGGAAGATTGGTGTAAACTTAGTCACTGAGTTGATAAACACCATTATTAAAGATGAGAAAATCCCAGAGGATTAGCTCAAAAGTGTAATAGTAAATATATACAAAGGAAAAGGGGATGCGCTAGATAGGGGAAATTATAGGGGCCTGAAAATGCTTGACCAAATCATGAAGGTCTGTGAGAGAGTCCTTGAGGGTTTGATCAGGCAAAGCATCTCTATTGATGATATGCAGTTTGGTTTTATGCCAGGACGTGGTACAACCGATGATATCTTCATAGTCAGGCAGATACAGGAAAGATACTTACTAAAAGGCAGGGATCTTTACTTTGTGTTTGTGGACCTGGAGAAGGCCTTTGATAGGGTACCTAGAGATGTTGTACAGTGGGCTATGAGGAAACTTGGTGTGGAAGAGTGGCTGGTGCGTGTGATAATGAAGATGTATGAGGATTCGCGAAGTTCGGTGAGGGTGAAGGGTGTACTGAGTGATGAGTTCGCAGTCCGTGTTGGAGTCCATCAGGGTTCAGTGTTAAGCCCCCTCCTCTTTATTATGGTCTTGGAGGCACTGTCTAGAATTTTTAGAGGCGGACTCCCGTTGGAACTGTTTTATGCAGACGATTTAGTCCTAATAGCTGACAGTATGCAGGATGCTGAGGCCAAATTCAGAGAGTGGAGAGAGGGCATGGCGAGCAAGGGTTTAAGAGTCAATATTAACAAAACCAAGGTTATGCATTGTAGTTTGAGACGAGGCAATGTGGAAAAGAGCGGTGCATACCCATGTGCAGTGTGTGGAAAGGGAGTGGGCGTTAACTCAATTCAATGTAGCATCTGTCGATGTTGGGTACACCATGGGAGTAAGCGCTGTAGTAGAATAAAGGGGCCCTGCCGAAAGGATAAGTCAGAAATAGAGAAATTTGAGTGCGTAGTGTGCAAAGGCGAGCTTGTGTTAAGTGATGATCCTGTGGCTGTGAATTTTGGAAATGAGTCTGGAGCTGGTGAACAAGTTTTGTTACCTAGGAGATACCATCTCTGCCGGTGGTGGGGCTGAGGCTGCCACTGTTGCTAGAATTAGGTGTGGCTGGGGGAAGTTCAGAGAATTGATGCCAATCCTGACCATGAAAAGAATGCCTCTCCCCCTGAAGGGAAAGGTGTATGCCTCATGTGTTAGAAGTGCAATGACGTATGCCTCAGAAACATGGGCCGTTAAAGTAGAGGATGTCAACAGAATGGAGCGTAATGAGATGAGAATGGTGAGATGGATATGTGGGGCCAGGCTACAGGATAGAATAACAAATGTTGAGCTGAGGAGACGTTTAGGTATAAAGAGTATTAGCGAGGTGGCGTACAAGTAGACTGGGATGGTATGGACATGTGGAGAGAATGGATGAACAAAATTGGGTGAAAAAATGCAGGTCTGTGATTGTGGAGGGAGCTGCACCAAGGGGTGGACCGAGGAAGACCTGGGATCGGACTATACGCGCCGATCTCAAATCCAAGAACTTGACAAGTGAAGCAGCCCTTAACAGGGTTGCCTGGAATGCCGCCATTAGGACAAGAGACTGAAACTGCACTTATGTGTGGAACACTCAGTCTTAAAATTGTATGTATGTATGTATGTTTAAAGCCTTTGTTACCATCAGGGGTATTTAGAAACCTTTAGTTTAGTTACTTCAACCTCTGCAGTTGTCTTTGAGTTAGCTGTGGGCAGAAAACTAATTTTGGAGAGGTAATTATAAGAGTGAGAGAACTCTATTTCTTATTGCTAATCTGGCAACCTCTGCGTCATAAATGCGTGAAAGGGTTAATCAGTGTTCTTCAGAGCTCTCAGTGTATGCCTCCTCCCCTATTCCCGTCTTCATGTACGGTAATTCCCGTAAGGGATGGAGGGTGGAGAGAGAACCTTCTTATTTGTTATCCTTTTCTTCCACTTTCCCTTACTATCGGGTATGCTATCCCTGCTCGAATTAATTCCTGACCACCTCGCTGGGATCTTAAGGTCTGTGTGGCCAGTGTATCTTATGTAAATCTCTCTCTATATATATATGTACTGTACCTAACTATCTACCTATCTATCTACTGTATCTCACACACGCACACAAAAAGCTCTCCTAGATCTTTCCGCCTTATGCATAAAACATCTGAATGCCCAATGTGGTTGAGTTTTGCCCGTGGATTTAACTGTGTGTATATTGTTTCACTTGTACCTACGCCAACGCAATTGGAGGGAAGCTGTGTTTTCGCCTCCGTCTGTCTGTTTGTTTGTGTTTAAACAAGATATCTCCCAAACTTATGAACCAATTTTCACGAAATTTGCTGGAGATATGTGCCAAGGAAGAAGTGATTCAAATTAGGAGGCAATCAGGACCATGTCCTGGAAACCAGATCCAGAAGAAAATTCAGGCCTTGGAGTGCCACATTTATTTGTTGATTTCATTAATTGAGTTTAGAAGTGAAGTTGGTTTGTGAAAATATATAATTTATGGTAAAGAACCAACCAGCGTAGTCGGAGGTATGCGCTCTACCGTATATCCCTCCCATTTAAGTTATTTGACCATGGGCTTTAAAAATGTGTCTGTGCAATAGAGGATGCATGCAACAATAACAACACCGTAAGCTACACAGTTGAATAGGTTATATATATTCAGTCTCTCTCTCTCTATCTATCTATCTATCTCTCTATCTCTCTCTCTCTCTCTCTGCACCAATAGTCCTAATAGTTTACTAATATACGCAGGAGATCAATAACACAATAAAGGGTAATCAGCCAATTGATACTTATATATTCTTTATTTGTCCATCACAGAATGCATACTATTATAAAGTAACCTGTATTTAAGGGGGTACTGCTTGGTTTTTGTATCTATATATTTATCTATTGATTTATTTTTTAGTTTCCTCGCTAGACCTCCATCAAGCTAAACAAAAAACACTCCCTAGACTCCCTTTCGAGACAAATTTTTACATTTTTCGGTAGAAAAACGTCCCGGCCGAAGGCCGATTTCTTCTTAAATTAAAGGCTCGCTCTTGCTCGCCAGGAAAAAAATGACACCTAAATGGCACGAAAGGTCTTAATATTGACAAAGAAATGGAGCGAAAAGTCTCAAAATCGCCAAACTAACGGAAAGAACGCCTTGCAATCTCAAAACTAATATGCTAAACATGTGGGAGAAGGGGGTCCAGAAAGAGCGCGTAGTACCCCCTTAACAATAACAGCAGTAACCTACAGTATTAACAGTATTAGAGGTATTAGTGTTAGGTGAGTATTAGTATAAGTTAGTATTAGTGAGGATGCCTTTAGGCACATGGACCTTTTTGTTTTATCTGTGTTTTTCCTTCCTCCGTTCATTGTCTCTTTAAAAAAAAAAAAAATATGTTCAGTATCCGATAATATTAGTGTTAGGTATGTTCAGTATCCGATAATATTAGTGTTAGGTATGTTCAGTATCCGATAATATTAGGCTCCGAGTCGCTGGATCCGATTCTAAATGTACGTAATCCTTTCATATTAGCTATATTTAGATAATTGTATGCAGCTTTCGAAGGATCGGTGGTAGTTGAAAGGGTTAATTACTACACGTTCTTTCCTTTATCTTCCGGCAATCATTAGGCGACTGTATTCAGCTTAGGACGGACGTGTTGTAATTATTGAGATCTTATACAGACTAATAGACTATCTCAATTAACCCTTTCAACTATATATATTCCACAGAGCCTTCGAAAGATATATAAAATTGTCTAAATATAAGGACGCTTTCTTAATATATATATATATTTTTTTTTTTGGGGAGGGGGGGCCGACTCAAGACAGAGCCCGAATAGGGACAACACAGCAGAAAACAATGAACACAAACACAAAATACACATTCACAAACCTCTATAGTAGGTCAACATAATACTAAAAAAAAAAAAAAAAAAAAAAAAATTTTTTATTAAGGGGAGGTATTTAGTTTGTTCCCTAGACCTCTATCAAGCTTAAAATTACACCCC
Source organism: Paralithodes platypus (assembly GCA_032716605.1). Lineage (NCBI taxonomy): Eukaryota > Metazoa > Arthropoda > Malacostraca > Decapoda > Lithodidae > Paralithodes > Paralithodes platypus. Next base: position 12,620,109 of record CM064506.1, on the reverse strand, counting down.
CTTGAGTCCCTTTTAAGATAAATTTGTACATTTTTCAGTAGAAAAATTTCCCGGCCGAAGGCCGGTTCCTCTTAAATTACAGGCTCGCTATCGCTCGCCAGGATAAAATCGACGCCTGAATTGCACGAAAGGTCTTAATATGGGGAGAAAGTTCTTAAAATCGCTAAACTAATGGGGCAAACGTTTTATAATATCAAAAGCAATGGGGCTAAACATGAGGGAGAAAGGGGTCAAGAAAAAATCCCTCGAGTGGAGATCTCCGGCCCTTAACCCCTTCAGAACCGGTGCCACCTTTTCATTATATTCTGCCAACTAGGCCTATTACACGATTATATTCAGCTTAAGAAGGACGTCTATCTGCAGACTATCTCCATTAATCCTTTGAACGACTATATAGATCCTTCCTAAGCTTCATAAATTCGTTTAATTGCAGCTGAAGTACAACAAAAACACGTCGCCGGTACCGAAGGGGTTAAACTGGTATCACACGGGCGAGGTTATCGGCTACAGGTATCGGAGCCTGGAATCCGCTACAAATTATGTGGCTATATTTGATTGTGCAGTTTATTTTGATATTAAATTGGACTGTACATGATATGGGGGGTCACCTGCTTGTTTCTCTCTTTCTCTGGCTTGAATCTATTCGGCCCCATTCAGCCTACTATTTGTAAGACGTTTATCCCCACCCAGGTGTTGATTTATTCCTGGCGAGCGATAGCGAGCCAGCATTGTATGGAGAAATCCGGCTTCGCCGGAGACATTTTTCTATCGAATAATGTACAAATTTAGCCTGCTGACAAAAACATATCAAATATGATGGCTCGCTACCGCTCGCCAGGACAAAATCGACACCTGGATGGGGATAAACGTCTTAAAACAGTATGCTGAATAGGGCCGAATGAATACAAGCCAGAGAGAGAGGGAGAGAGATAAAACAACACGAGGTGGTCCCCCATAAGAGTTATAAGATACAAAACCCAGTTAGGAAGCAAATATTGTCAGATAATTTATATAATAGTCTCAAATGTAGTTTCTTTTTGACTCGGATACTGTAACTCCGATACCTCCCGCCGCTATAGTGCTCATGTGACACCGGAATTACGCATAACAGACTCGGATACAGCTGCCGTGTGACATTAGTAAAGACCTCTGAGCAATTAGTTTTATCGCACCTTATAAACTAATTCAAGAAACAAAGTAAATTTTATCACATTAGTCTGAATATTCTACAGTATACAGTATATATATATATATATATATATATATATATATATATATATATACACACACGAGGTATCCAGTTTGAAGCTCCCAGTTTTATAATGTTTTCTTAAACTATGTATATACCTGTATATCACTAAATATTTATTGGCTTTAAACAGTATCAACAGATCAATTGAAATATCAATAAAAACTTACTTGTAAAGGGTATATTGGTAGTGATAAACCCATAGATAGAAATGAATATCTGGTATTCTAAGTTGCATCACTTTCAATATAACTTATTATTATGTTTATATATATATATTTACTGTTTTATGCACTCTAGTTTGTACAACGTAGTGCCTTTATTTCGCTTAATATACATAAACATGAAACCTACATATACATTTAGCTTTTACAGACCCGTATGTTTGGACAAATCATGATTGAGGGTGGTAATATATATATATACATATATATACAGTAGGTGTACCCACGGTATAGTTACTCACTATTGTCTTTATACCGTGGGTGTACCGTATCCCCAGCCAGTCAATATTACACGCTACACCCTGTTCCAAATAGGTAGGCTAGATATCCTGAAACCCCAATCTCTGTAACTAAAAAAGGGCTAGACTAAATGGGCTGTATATGTCCACACTTATTCCCTGGCTGACCCTTCCCAAATGGTAGCAATATTAGAGTTCTAGAGGTTAGTGTTCAAGAGTTTAGGCCTGGAATACGTCAACAATATAGTAGTCACTCACAACAATTCGTGTACAGTGGCGCTAATAAGTCATTGCTCAGCTGACATTACGTTTGGCTTGCTCTGTGCTGTATTAATGTCTGTCAGATGTTGAATAGGGTGGGTAAGTGTAGGAACAGGTTTTGTATATTTCACTCGATATGAAGAAATTAAGCTTAGATATTGCTGATACCAATTATTGATCAAAATATACTTGGTGCCAAGAAATGACTTATTAGCGCGACTGTACCTGCCGCCAACAATGATGGGATTTTGTTCAGGAATACGCGGGTCTTATAACTCCATTTGGCTATTGGAATCTGGCTATCATTACACGATTGTATTCAGCTTAGGAAGAATCTGTGGGAGTCAAAAGGCTAATTGAGATCGTTTTCACCCCTTTCATTTCTAGAGGTCCTTACTAATCTTAATAATATCGTCTAATGTTGGCCAAAATGACAACAACGTAATGGAAATATTAAGGCTATTCGCATGGCTCTTATATAATATATATATATATATATATATATATATATATATATATATATACTGTACATATATATACAGTATATATATTAATATTACAGATAGGTTAAGTATATTTTTATAATAAGCAAAATCCACTACATCTTAACTAATCGAATTATATCCTATAGTCAGTTTCTTTCCAGTTGGCGGTAAGCTGAATCCCTTGGCTGATGGGGGGATGGGCAGGTTTTTCTGGCCCGCTTCTCCCTCATATTTAGCCCCATTTGTTTAGAGATTATAAGACGTTCGCCAATTAGTTTAACAATTTTGAAACCTTTCGGACAATTTCTATATCAATATCAGACCTTTCGTGCCATTTAGGTGTCGATTTTTTTCCTGGCGAGCGATATTGAGCCTGTAATTTTAAGAGAAACCGGCCTTCGGCTGAGACATAGTTTTATCTTGAAGGGGGTCTAGGGAGTGTTCTGTTTAAGCTTGATGAAGGTCTAGCTAGGAAACTTAAAACATAAATTATAATATATTACATAATTATACTAAACGAAAATAACCACTGTCCCCTTAATGCAAATATACTGAATGAAACTGCTATGTCTATGCCGCATAATATAGCCAACATTTCATACTTAACCCTTTCTGTACCGGCAACGTCTTAAATATTTGATTTCAGCTACATTTAGATGATTATATGAAGCTTAGGAAGGATATATGCTAGCTAAAAGGATTGTTTGAGATCGCTGTAGCCTTTTAATTGGTATACATCCTTCCTAAGCTGAATTAAATCCGACTCTCCCAAATATATACTTGGAGTGAGTTCGAATCCTGGTCTTGAATAAAATCGTCTAATAGTTGCCAGAATATAATGAAAAGGACGTCTCCGGTACTGTATGGGTTATACAAAAAAAAATCAATCGAAATAAGGGAGTAATCAAAATGGCGATATATGGCAATTTACCGTAACCTAGAGCCCCCCAGAGTCACGTGACCTCGTAGTGTTAAGGGGAGTAGTACTCGGTTTTTCTGGACCCCCTTCTCATGTTTAGCATATTAGTTTTGAGATTTTAAGACTTACCTTCCGTTAGTTTGGCAATTTTTATATCTTTCGCCCCATTTCTTTGTCATTATTTAGACCTTTCGTGCCATTTAGGTGTGGATTATTTCCTGGCGAGCGATAACTAGCCTGTAATTTTAGAAAGAACCCATTTTTCTACCGAAAAATTTACAAATTTATCTTGAAAAGGGGTCTAGGGGATATTTATCTTGAAAAGGGGTCTAGGGGATATTTTCTTAAGCTTGATGGAGGTCTAACGAGGAAGCTAAAAAAACAAATTACTAGATCATTATATAGACCAAAAACTAAGCACTACCCCCTTAATTTCCGAGAATCCCTACCATTTTACGACTTGCGATTATTAGAAAGATAACATATTTGGTTAATAAGGGGGGAGGGGGGGGGTGCTATCTGGACCCCCTTCTCCTTCATGTTTAGCTCATTCGTTTTGATATATTAAGACGTTTGCCCCATTAGTTTGTCGATTTTTCTAACCTTTCACCCTATTTAATTGTCAAATTTAAGACCTTTAATGCCATGTTTTTCTGGTGAACGATAGGGAGCCTGTAAATTAGGATATACATACAAATATTATTAATGAAAAGAAAACTTATGGTCTCAACTCTCCTCTATTTGCCCATCGCTTCAACCTCGTCTATATTTTCTGGCAGAGGCATTTTGTTGGTTTCTGGCAGTAGTAAGGTTAGCAGACCAGCCAACATGGACAGAATCCCGAAGAGAGTTGACGGGAGGACGTTATTGACAGCACCCTGGGGACAAAATGGACGGGTTATTATTGTTATTATTTATATTGTTGTTATTGTTGATACTTTAATTAGTGTTGTTATTATTATTATTATTATTTTATTACTATTATAATTATCAACCCATACTATACCAGCCTATTTTCCAATTTATGTTACCCTCAGTACCAGGCCTATATGAAAAAACAAACATAGTGACACTTGCGAAAGACAGTGAATAACTGACTCGAGAGGGTTCGAGCAGTGTTGAAAATAGTTAGCAGAAGGCCAATGCTTGATCTTAGCAAAAACCGCGTAAATCGATCGTAAACTAGTGACGAGACTCTCTCGTGGCTCGTACTTGCGCGTAACTGTCAGGGTGACGAAACTCTCTCATCGCCGGTACAGCATGGGTTCACAGACAGGCCAACATCGACAGAATCCCGAAGAGTGTTGATGGTACTTCACACATGCACAACAACACTACTCTCAAAATAGGATCAAACCAGCGGAACATTAGGCTTATTTTTGCGCCAAAGGACCGTGGGACGATGTTATATGAAAGTCAATAAGAGGGTATATGACGGCGCCAAAATGGCACCATGAGTGTCACGACTGCCGGCCATGAACGAGTAAGACCAAGAAAGATGGTGCCACGGTGGCAGATGGAGGCGGTAGGAATGTGCTATGACGGCGGGACGAGGACATGTGCAATGGTCCATGTCACTCTGTGAGCATATTTAACCTCTTCCTGATGGCGCCCGCCAACTGACGAGCGCCAATTTCCGCCTATAATGTGGCCTGGGAGCAAGACAAGGTGTTGCAGGCACCGCAGGGGGACCTCATCCGGAGCCCGCGGAGTCTGGACTCTTATTGAACTGTAAGAGAGAACCTCTGCAGCTTTTACACATAGCGAAAACCGCTAAAAATCGCGAATTTTTTGCTATTTTGGCCGAATTGTGCAATATCGTTGCAATACAACCAGACATCGTACAGAGATGATTCAGGTGTCATTGGAAAGCTCTATTACTATACTTTCACGGATATATAATGTATTACGTTCTGGCTTTTGCTTATGCATGAAAATGAGCAGGGAATGAAGGTAATTTCAGGCCAATATGCCTGCAGGTTGACTGTTAAGGGGACATTAATACTTATAACTTTGATTTGTGTGTGGTTATATTCATTATCATTATTTTATATAGCATATCATTCATTGTGATTTGTATTCATGTCCATGATATTATCCATTGTGTCCTGTAATGATTGCTTCTATTGACCTTTATTATTAGTTTCATTGTGGTCATTATTTATTATGTTCTCTTTGCCAAACGTATTTTTATGTATTGGTAGCAATATTAGCTTGATTACTCTAGCCGATTATGAGTTATACGATGTTGAACTCTGGATTTCTGGCCTACCTATAGTGAACAAGGTATAGTTGATGGTTTAGTTGGGTTTTAAGTTTAAGAGTATGATTTGGTAGCTAGGATGGTTGGTAGGTAGGTAGGAAATGGGAAGTAGGTATTATCCCTTTGGGCCGGCCCCATTAGTCGTTTGATATTTACAAAAAAAATCGCATTAGCTGACGATTCTATCCTGGCGAGCGAAAGCGAGCCAGCAATTATAGGGGAAACTGGCCTTTGGCCAGAACGATTTTCTACCGAAAAACGTAAACATTTAGATAACTGTCTAAGAAAATGGGAAGTTTTGACAGCTACAGCATAGTCTATTCGCTGTAAATGGGCGAGAAATCATAACCTCTATTCTCTGTAACTCAAAAAGGGTTAGAGCAAATTGGCTATAAATTTCCACACCTATTCCTTGACTAACTCTTCCCAAATGGTAGAAATATTAGCTCGATTATTCTAGTCGTTTTTAAGTTACAGAGGTTAGAGGTAATGATTTCTCGCCTACTTACAGCGAATAGACTATGGCTAAATTTGTATGTCATTAAAAGACATCGATTCGCTCGCTGTCGCTCGCATAAAATTAAAATTGAACGACTAACGTGGCCGAATGAGAGAGAGTAACTTACCAACAAAGTAACGACGTAGGGGGTGATAACACAACCAATTCTGGCCATCATGGAACAAGTCCCCACCGCCATGTTGCGGACGGAGGTGGGGAACAGCTCGGAAGCGTAGAGGAATTGTAGTTGGAAGACTGCGGTGGTGAAGAATTTTCCCAAACTGACCAGGAAAAAATTGACGTAGATTTGTTCTGCAAGAGACGAAAGGTCATTTTAATAATTAGTTTTGATTTGAAGAAAGGATATAGAGATTTTGATTGATATTAAGTAGTTTTAATTTGAGAAAGGATATAGAGATTTTGATTCATATTAAGTAGTTTTAATTTGAGAAAGGATATAGAAATTTTGATTGATATTAAGTAGTTTTAATTTGAGAAAGGATATAGAGATTTTGATTCATATTAAGTAGTTTTAATTTGAGAAAGGATATAGAGATTTTGATTCATATTAAGTAGTTTTAATTTGAAGAAAGGATATAGAGATTTTGATTGATATGTTTTGTCTGTGTAAGATACATATGCAATTAATTCTGACAAGGATTTTCTGGGACCCCCTTCCTCCTCATTATTAGACCCATTAGTTTGGAGATTCCAAGACATTCGCACCATTATTTTGTCTATTCTAAAACTTTTCGTCCTATTTCTTTGTCAAATTTAAGACCTTTCGTGCCATTTAGGTGTCAATTTTTTCATAGTGAGCGACAGCGATCCTGCAATTTTGCAGGAACCGATCATCGGCTGGACATGTTTTACCAATTTATCTTTGCTCCCTAGACCTTCCGGAGCTTTAAAAAAAATAAAAAAAACAAAAACAAACATAAAACCCCCCCTTTGAGATTAATTTGTACATTTTTCAGTAGATACATTCCTACTGTAGATGCCTTCCTACTGGACCTGGCATGAACGGTAATAATATTGACAAAGAAATGGGACGAAAGGTCTTACAATCGGCAAACTAATGGAACAGATGTCCTAAAATCTCAAAACTAAGGAGGCTAACCATGAGAGACTGGTGATGGGCTGGTCTATCAGAGTGAGACCTGAGCGATCTCTGCCATACCCATAGCTTACTCTGACTGTCCCTTTTACTTATATATTTTCTAGATCTCAAGTGACAGCGTCTCTTCCGTGGATTGACCTCTCAATCTCCCAACCTAGAGGTTGGCAGATTGGAAGCCAAAGTGTCACATTTTTCCTTTGCCCCTCAACTTTCTCTTCATAATTGCTCAGGGGCACAGGGCCCTGGGTGGGGCTTTGGTTTCCCGGGCGTTTCCGCACCCTCCTCAGCTCCCCGCCATTGAGTGGCTTCGGTCACCCAGGCTTTATTGTGGTAGGCAGGGAGGGTTCTGTGGGGCGCTCGAGCGGGTTATGGCCTTGGCCTTGCTCGGGGCCTTGGGGCTGTTCGGCCAGGCAGCCTGGGGAACAGCAACAACAAATAACCATGAGAGAGAAGGGGATCCAAAACAGCCCATCCCCTTGTTAACCCTAGTACACCTACCATCCGGCACAGCAAGGATGGCCAACAGACACACAGCGATGGCCATGAACAAACCCAGCATGGTAGGTCGCCGTCCCAGGCTGTCAAGATAAGAGGTCAGGTCATCACTACTGTCAAGATAAGAGGTCAGTTATTCACTACTGTCACTAATTAATCCGACGTCCTCATTATTCAACCCTCAGTTAAGGGAGCCCACCTTGTTTTTTTTACCTCTTTCTCTCCCTCTCTCTTTGGCTTTTATTCATTCGGCCCTATTCAGCCTACTGTTTTAAGACGTTTACCCCTATCCAGGTGTCAATATTTTCCTGGCGAGCGGTAGCGAGCCAGAATATATATATACCGGTATATATATATATATATATATATATATATATATATATATATATTTTAACAGCAAGATCAATTTGTACATTTTTCGATAGAAAAACTTCTCCCACGAAGCCGGATTTCTCCATAAAATACTGGCTCGCTCTCGCTCGCCAGGAAGAAATCGGCACCTGGATGGGGATAAAAGTCTTGAATCAGTTGGCTGAATGGGGCCGAATGGATACAAGTCAGGAAAAGACAGAAAAGGAGAGAGAGATAAAAAAAGCCGGTGACCCCCCTTAACTCATAAATAGTGAAATAGTTGGATCATAAATAGTGAAATAGGCCAACCTCCTTTTTAAAAAAATACAAAATAAATAACCCATCATATTGCACAGGCATCCGTTAACCCCTTCTGTACCGACGACGTCTTTTGTATTTGATTTCAGCTAGATTTAGACGATTTTATGTAGCTTAGGAAGGATATATGGTAGCTAAAGGTATTAATTGAGATAGTCTATAGCATTTCCATTGGTAGCATCCTAAGCTGTATAAACTCGTCTAATAGTAGCCAAAATAGAAGGGGTCAAGCAAGCCATCAAATATTCGCTGTGAACATGGAATAAAAGTTGCGAGGTGAATAAACATGTGTATTGTACTGTTCCGCTGTGAGACACTAGGCAGAATTTCAGATTAAGGGGAGGCTGGCAGTTTGTTTGGTCTATTAATTCATTTATTCATATATTTTTTTTGTTTCCTCCCTAGACCTCCATCAAGCTTAGAAAAACACCCCCTAGACCCCCCTTCAAGATAAATTTGTAAATTTTTCGGTAGAAAGATTTTACGGCCGAAGGCCGGTTCCTCTTAAAATTGCAGGCTCGCTATCGCTCGCCAGGAAAAAATAGACAACTAAATGGCACGAAAGGTCTTAAAATTAACAATGAAATTGGGTGAAAGGTGTTAAAATCGCCAAACTAATGGAACCAACGTCTTATAATCTCAAAACTAGTGGGGCTAAGCATTAGGGAGACGGGGGTCCAGAAAAATTGTCTTCCTCCCCTTCATATTTACCCCTCCTGCACCTCAATCAATACTGAATGGGTTGGTATATTTGGCTATCCCACCATAAGAGTGAGTTGGAGACCCTGTGGTTAGAACGATTTTTTTGTTATCATCTAAAATGTATATTCATAGACCAATCTATGTATCCTGCAACATGCCATTTAAGTGCTTCCTGACGAGCGATAGCGAGCCTATATTTTGTGGGCTATTTTCCTGCCGAAAAATTTGCACATTTACCTCGAAGAGGGTTCTTTTGGGTTGTTTTAAGATTGATATGGTCTAGAGAGGAAACTGAAAAAACAAAAAATTATATATATATATATATATATATATATATATATATATATATATATATAAAATATATAAAATATATAACCTGCATGTGTCCTATTGTGGCCACACGAGATTGACAGTGTAGCAAACAAGGGGTAAAAGCTATATAAAATACAAGGCTCCACTTTCCAAAATCCACATCTATTTTCCATTCACCAGTCAGGCACAATTTGCTTGAAGTAAAAAAATGAAATTATATATAGCCTACAGTCTCTCTCTCTCACACACACACACACACCTAGATTCCTATTCATTTTTATGCATTCCCGAATATCTTTGCGTGTCCTTTCGTACACATGTAAATTTATCCCTCGTTCGTAGCAGGCTCAGGCAGTCAAAGTCTTCAATCAAACGTTCATTGTAATGTTGAGCTAAAAATATTCCTTTGACTTTGCAATGGACCGGTGGAAATATATCAATGTTTATGGATGTACAGCACAGTCGCGGTCATTAAGCGGGGTCAACGTTTTTGTTTATGTTTCTCTCCTTTTCTCTCTTTTCCTTGGCTTGTATCCATTCGGCCCCATTCAGCCAACTGTGTTAAGACGTCTATCCCCATCCAGGTGTTGATTTCTTCCTGGCGAGCGATAGCGAGTCGGCATTGTATGGAGAAATCCGGCTTCGCCGGAAACATTTTGCTATCGAAAAATGTACAAATTTAGCTTGCTGTCAAATCAAAAATATAAATATTGACACATCGATGGGGTAAGCGTCTTAAAACAGTAGGCTGAATAGGGCCGAATGGATACAGGCCAAAGAGAGAGGGAGAGAAAGAGAAGCAAAGCGAGGTGGGCAGTGTACAGTTAGCTACATCAATTTGTAAGCACTCCATGATTTTATTTATGGAAGGGAAATTAGTATTATGGAAAACGATCGACACCTGAATAGGTCTAAACATATTACAATAGCCAAACTAATGGGGTGAAACGTCTTAGAACACTGACCTATTGAGGGAGTATATAAAGACTACACAGGAAGGCAGCTCCACCAGTCCAGATATGAAGATCATGAGGAAGGGATCGGCCTTAATGTTGGCGCCAGAGAAGATGAGTCCGTAATAAACACTGGCTGCAGCGAACCACAGGTAGAAACAGATGAAGGACCGCCTCCTCATGACCGGGGTCCGAACCAGAGATACCTGGCCACGTAGACAGCTCACCAGGCCGGAGTACCACGCTCGTTTCGTCTTTTCCAACTCTTCGGATTTCTGTGGGTGAAAGAAAGTATATTTGTTCTTTTAACCCGGTATGAACTTGTTTTTTCTTATTGTTGTTGAGATTTTCTTTGATTAACCCTTTGAGTACCAGCGACGTGTTATAATTCATTCTAGCTATATTTAGACGATATTATGCAGCTTAGCAAGGATCTGTGGTAGTTGAAAGGGTTGGTTGAGATGGTTTGAAGCCTTATTATTGCTTGAGGTCCTTCCTAAGCTGAATAATATCGCCTAATAGTCTCCAGAATGTAATGAAAATGACATCATCGGTACTGGACGGGTTAAAGATAGGCCTACTCCAGATTATGTCAGTTTTGAGATGTTCGTCTTTTTGAAGAGAAGCTGAATAAAAAAGGCATGAGTAGCCTTATATAAACCTTTCACAGAATTATAGCCATCATAGTAAAAGAAAACTCTACATCGAAGAGGTTAAACGTGTACTGAAGAAGAAATGTAAGCGTAAAGAATTAAATAAACCCTTCAGAAAAATAGTCATCCTAGCCAAGAAAACATTATATTTGTCATCCAATCAAATTGACAGAACCAATATCGTCTCTAGACTTTTCCATTTCGCGATCGTCCACTGCAACCCGTTTCACTTCGATAAATACATACTGATAATGGTACAGTCAGTTAGTTTGTGGGGTGTTTTTTAAGCTTGATGGAGATCTAGCGAGGAAACTTAAAAACGTCTTAAAACAGTTGGCTGAATGGGGCCGAATGGATACAAGCCAGGGAAAGAGAGAAAAGGAGAGAAAGATAAAAAAGATAATAATGTGAGTGACAGTGTTGCCACTGCTTGCAAATTGTTCAAGATCTTGAAATATTTATGACTAATCTTGAAAGCTTTAAATAGATTTTATATACTGTAAACTCAAATTTCTTGATTTTTTTTTTAATATGTTGTGTTATTGTATATGTTTGTGTGTTGATATTAAAGAATCAAAGATAAATTAAAAGCGACAACGTTTTCCTGCCAGGTAATTAGCAGGCAATAGCCATTTGAACCCATAATCTGTGATGGTCGGTCACCCTTGAAATATCAGAAGTTTGGTCCAAACGTAAATCTTTTAATGATGGGAATGATCAGCCAAAGTTTGGATTATTGTCAAATCTATTGTGTGGACTGCTTGCACTGCTGCACTCCTCAGATTGTGCTGAAAGGGTGTTTTCTCAAGTATATTTGGTAAAAACAAAACTGACTCAAAACAAAATCAGTGGCGAACAGACTACTATCCAAACAGGCTATGTTCTCGCCAAATGGCTAGGTGTTCTTTATGGGTTCCATCAAAGGATATAATAGATGTAAAATAAGGAAGATATCATTGAGGTTACACTGAGTACCTCTAGATGCTTAAACTGGGAAAGCCTCTATCCCATCAAACATATTCTGCTTGTGAAGAAAAGCATACAGTGATGCAGACATTCTTGCAGTGATTCTCTCATTCAACTTTTACACAACAGGTTTAATTGTTATATTTGATTTTTTAGCTAAAAGTTGGAACTGTAGTAGCCTATAGGCTAGTCTCACCTCCAATTATCCTCTGTATATTTTTGTTTTCTACAGGGAATATATCTAAGCAGTTGCCTATTCATGTATATTTATATGTTTGTATTTGTTTTGCATGAAAATTAATTGATTGGAATTGAAATAGATAATCTTCAAGGACAGGAGTGAATGGAGAATGCTTGTGAATAGTCGAGTGAACACGTGGTCATTTGGAGTAAGGGGTCGGGTGCAAGTTGGACTAGATAATAGTCCATCAGGCCTGGCCCGGGGAGACGATTAATATGAAGGGTGCGCCTGGAAGTGTGGTGGGAGGGCTTGTGGCTTTGGCTCCGCTGCATGTCTGCCTGCCGAGATCGGAACCTCTCCGGGTGGTCGGGGGCCGGGGGAGTGCTGGAGCGACCTTGGTGACCCTGGTCTCTGGGTCTTCTCCTGGGTGACCTGGATGTGTGTGAGTTTGTGCTTTTTATCTGTGTTTATTTGTTGTTTTATGTTGTTTTTGTGTTTTCCCTGTTCTTGCTCTGTCTTGAGTCGGCTACCCCCAAAATGGGGATTGGGCCTGAACATATAGATAGATAGATAGAATCTTCAAGGACACTACATCCGCCTTATTAGAAATAATTTATTAGGGAAAATAGGGACCAATAGACTCGCCATATTTTTCTCATTATAGTCCGCATGGAGGAATTTCGTTATCGACACTTGAAAAAACCCGATTTCACAGAAAAATACAATAAAATTTTGTCAAAGATGTCAAATACTAGGATAGGTTAGGTAAGGTTGTTAGGTTAGGCTACTAGTAAACACTAGGCTAGTTACTAGTAGGATAGCCTATACGTGGTCAGAGATAAGAAGAAGTAGAACCTGCTGTAGTCTCCTTGAATGATACCTTGAATATTATGTAGTTGGCTGTAATTTTAACGTACCTTGAATATTTTGTTATCAATCTTGAGTGGATATTTTTTTCGTGAGTGATCCCAAGTTCTGTTCATCTCACATTTCCGAGTTGCCCTCTGTCGTGTGCGGGTGCGTGTATGCAAAACCATTCGTTATTCGTTATCTTGTGTTCGTATTCGCGTTGTGGTAGTGCGTCAGGCGTTGGGGAATGGGGATATTCGGAAGGAGGCGATGAGGAAGGAGGATAGCAGACGGAAGGCGAGGACGTAGCGAGGTGAGTGTGATTTTCCTGTTTTGAGTTTTTTCAGTGTGTTTATCTTCCATTCTGTGATCTGTCGTATATTTCATGGCCGCTAACCTGGGGCCCTTAGGGATAAATCTACAGTTATACTACCATTATTTTGTCGCTATTCTGTTGGTACTAATAGGTTAATATTATTATTAGTAGACTTAGTATGGTTTGATGATGCGCAGAAATGTATAATTGACTTGAAATACTGTAGATAGGCCTACATTGAAGTAGCCTATTACAACCTTAGGCAAAGTGAGGTTTGTTTACCTGGGTGTACAGTCGGTTGGGCCACGGCGTACTTGTTTTTTTGGGTAAACCTGACTTTTTGGACCGACAGCGATTTCAGTAAGTTTTAGTTTGTATTTTTTAATTTTTCCTTCAGATATAGTGTTGTTTTATACTGAAGAGGAGCTGAAATGAGTATTTACCCATTATCCAACAATCTAAAAACACGCCTCCCACTAGTGGGGATGGCTATGAAGTTCAGGGAAAATGAGGGGTTAAAAGCGTAAAAATACAATAATATAGCGTTTTGTATCAAAACTTGGCTCGGGTTTTCCCAAATTGCAAACCCATAAAACCCAATTTTGTGAATACCCGAGCCAACTTTTGACGAAAGCTGGCTCGGATTTCACGGGGTGGAGTGGGTAGTCTAGGCTAATATCTTATGTTATAAAAATAGTCAACTTTGGGAAGACATTAGCCTTACCTAACCTATCCTAGTATTATGGGTGGGGGCTGCCGCCCCCACACCCCCGCTGGTTGGGTTATTTTTTTTTTTTTTTTTTTTTTTTTAAATGTGCTAGGCTATTAGCCTAACCTAACAACCTTACCTAACCTAACCTAGTATATGGGTGGGGGCTGCCGCCCCCACACCCCCGCTGGTTGGGTAGTGGCTGAAAAACTTATTGTTTTACAGTATACTGTATTTTAGCGTTTTGTTTGTGTTCTCCCTTATAACACAGTTCAGCTCTTAACCCGGCAAGCGCGATAGGCCTCACGGAAGGCTTCCTATAGGGAACGCGATAGGCCTCACGGAAGCAAGACCATAAAAAAAGCCTTCCAAAAAAAAAAAGGGCCTATCAAAACAAAGGATTTTGTCTCTAGGTGAGATAATTCCCCTCTAGTACTCATCCATGTGTTTCTCACCCCTCCCCCTCCCCTCCTTCCCCACCTTATTCCCCCCTCCCCCCCCTCCTCAATTATCACCTATTTATCCACTTATTATCATCATTTATCGGTTATTTTTCTCTCCCGCGATAATGTAGCACAAGTGGGTTGCATAAAAGATCGTTATGCAACACCCAGACACCGGCACACACCGCCCCGCTCGTCTCAGTTGATTCCCAGACAGCGAGAGGGGAGGGCTGCCTGTGGCTCTCTCTCGCCTGAGATTATGACCGGGTGGCCAATATCTTCGTTTTTCACCACCCAAATGCTTTTCCCACTTATTTTAGCACTCTTGAAGGTTCATATATACATCATATATGTAAAATAAAAGCATACCGAAAACAAATAATGGTTTATATTGTAAATATAACTAATTCTGTCAGAATCCAGGGCTAGAAATGCACAAATAACTACCCTAGCACCTAGGTCTATATCGCGCTTGTCAGGTTAATGACATATATAGCAATGATGTATATGCTCTACCGGACCTATTAGGCCTAAAAATATCGATGGGCTAACTGTCGGTCCAAAACATCAGTATAACCGTTTTTTGCTCCCTGCTGTCAATATAGGCTATAATTATGATGACAATAAGTCATGGAGGCAGGGGCAGAGGGGAGGGGCAAAGCCCCCCTCATGGGGAAAACGGTTATTCAGAGGCTTGTAATTACTGTAGCCTACTTCCAAACATTATATAGGCTAGGCCTATTGATGAAAATTAACACAGAAAACTATAAATTCATGGGAAAATTAGTGTCATTAGGCTAGGCCTAGGCTAATATAGCCTAAACAAATTCATTTTTTTGGTACGATTTTAGTTTCTGGACACCTAGGCTAGGCTATTTGACAGGTACCGGTACCACCAACGATTTAATAGCCTACATATTTTTTTTTCGGTTTCCACTCATCAAGCCATCCAACGCAAAGCTACACCTTTTTCTGGTCCGGTAATAGTATTGAAAGCTATATAATAGCTTTTTTAAATGTGGTTTTCGACGAGAATAAAACGGCGTGTTTGTGCCGAAAATCGGGAGTCCGTCGTCGGTTTGTTTACACAGGACGCTCGAGGTTACGGCCAGCTGTTACTTGCCCCCTGCAGCCCTGCTGGCAACATATATGACGATTATTATAATTCACGCAGGGGGGGGGGGCCCTCAACCCGTCCTGTATCCCACGGCCTATAACGCAAGTCGGGATGGATGTAGTTAGCGGGTGTACGGTCGTCATGTTTACATAGGGCGATCGCTGCGGTTAACTTCGCGTCTATTTTGACGGCGATTTTTTTTTCGGTTGTTTTTCCCCCTGCTGGCAATATATATGATGATAACAATATGTCATGGGGGAGGTGAAGGGGGCAAAGCCCCCCCTCAACATATTATTGTATCCAATGACATTCAAAATAGATGGAAACATAATTGCAAAGGTCCGACGCCTCCCCTGCCGCCACCACCGTCCTGTTTACATTTCTCGATCGCCGTAGTTAAGTGGGCGTCTATTTTGACATCGATTTTTTTTTCGGTAATTTGTCCCCTGCTGGCAATATATATGATGATGACAATATGTCATGGGGGGGTGAGTGGGGGCAAAGCCCGGCAAGAATGTTTAGTGCGGGCGTACCGCCAGCCTTTTTTTCACTACGCATGTGGTGTCGGACCTTTGCCATCATGTTCCCGTCTATTTTGACTGCCTTTGGATACAATAATATGTTGAGGGGGGGATTTGCCCCCCCCCTCACCCCCCCCCCCCCCATGACATATTGTCATCATCATATATATTGCCAGCAGGGGGCAAAGTACCGAAAAAAATCGCCGTCAAAATAGACGCGCACTTAACCACGATGATCGACAAATGTAAACATGACGGCGGCGGCGGTGGGTGAGGCGTCGGACCTTTGGGTTTAGGCCTAATGTTATTTTAATACCACAAATTTTGTTGATATATTTGAAGATAAATATTGAATCTACAGTATATGATCTAAAGATCATAAGAACATTTGTTTTAACCCTCGGCAAAACCTAATAAAAAAGTATGGCACTAAAATTTATTTTTCGTAACAAGGTTGTCAATACGGTACTTTCAGTCATCGATAGCTCTAAAGATCATATGAAAATGTGTTAAACCCTCGGAAAAACCTAATATAAAAGTATGGTACTAAAATTTAATTTTCGTAACAAGGTTGTCAATACGGTACTTTCCCGTTATCAATGTACAATCAAGCTGAAGATTGCAGAGTAAACACCATAGACTTCATCGACTTTTCTTTCACCTTCGTATAATCGACAGCCAATTTTTTATTTTTTTATTAAGGGATTAGTACTCAACCAGCGGGGGTGTGGGGGCGGCAGCCCCCACTCATATTCTCATAATACTAGGTTAGGTTAGGTAAGGTTGTTAGGTTAGGCTAATGTCTTTTCAAATCACTATCGAGGGGCTGTCTCAACATCGATCGATAGGCCTAATGGGGAAAATAGGTTTTCCTGAGATTTCTAATTAATTACAAACACTATATATTGATGCAAATGACCAATTTTGTTTATAAAAAAACACTCGGAAAATTTGTGGTATTAAAATAAAAATTTTCCGACCTTTGCAATCATGTTCCCGTCTATTTTGAATGCCATTGGATACAATAATATGTTGAGGGGGGGCTTTGCCCCTCTCACCCCCCCATGACATATTGTCATCATCATCATATATATTGCCAGCAGGGGGCAAATAACCGAAAAAAATCGCCGTCAAAATAGACGAGAAGTTGACCACGGCGATCGCCCTATGTAAACATGACGACCGTACGCCCGAACTCTACATCCATCCCCAAAGCCCCCCTTCAAAATAATATTGTATCCAAAGGCAGTCAAAATAGACAGGAACGTGATGGCAAAGGTCCGACGCCACTACGCGTAGTGTAAACAAGGCTGGCGGTACACCCGCTCTTAACATTCTTGCCCGCAAGTCTTTATCAAAAAATTTACCCAACAACTGGTTAGCTTAGCCATTTTAAGTCGACCGCCAAGGCGGGAAGTCACTCCGAGCGTAAAGTAAACAAAGCGATGCTACTTCCACGAACGCAACAGAGTTGTCTGTATATTTCGTCCCATATTATCATTATTCAAGTGTCCCCATTGCTTTTTTAGTGTTTCGTACACCAGAAAAGGGTGTAGCTTGGTGTTGGATGCGTGGAAACCGAAAAAAAATATGTATTAAATCGTTGGCGGTACCGTACTTGTCAAATAGGTGTCCAGAAAATTAAAAAGTACCATTTTTTTTCCAGTTTCCGCGTCTGCTGAACCATCCAAAAAACAAAGTACCGGTAAATTATTTTTCTTTAGATTTTGTGGGTTAAAATAAGGGTGGAAGGAAAAATGGTGGCCATCTTGGATCAGTGGAGAACTAATATTTTTCACTTATCCACCATATTTTTAGTATTTTGTCATCTTCTATATCAGTGTTAACCCAACGGGGGTCTGGGGGCGGCAGCCCCCAGGTTAGGTTGTTAGGTTAGGCCCTAACCGTTAGGGTAATGACAAAATATGATTTTCGGTTGGACATGTTATAAAATGCCTATATAATGGGTAAAATGCATTTGCAGAAGGAAAAATACCTTAAAACATACTAATTAATGAAGGAACTGATGAGAAAAAGGATTATAATTATAAAAACACATACGTGACCTAAAGTGCATATTGACCTTTTTTTTCTATCAAGCCCCAATAAATTTTAAGTTTGAATAACCACACAAAGTTACTACATCTGTGGTGATGGGCTGGTCTATCAGAGTGAGAACTGAACGATCTCTGCCATACCCATAGCTTACTCCGACTGTTCCTTTATATTTTCTAGATCTCAAGTGACGGCGTCTTTTCCGTGGATTGACCTCCCAATCTACCAAGATTGGAAGCCAAAGCGTCACATTTTTCCCTTGCCCCTCAACTTTCTCTTCATAATTGCTGAGGGCCCTGGGTGGGGCTTTGGTTTCCCGGGCATTTCCGCGCCCTCCTCAGCTCCCCGCCATGGAGTGGCTTCGGTCACCCAGGCTTTATTGTGGTCTGCAGGGAGGGTTCTGTGGGGCGCTCGGTTATGGCCTTGAAATTGCTCGGGGCCTTGGGGCTGTTCGGCCAGGCAGCTTGGGGAACAACAACAACAACTACATCTGGGTGAAAATTTAAAAAAACATACAATTTAGACAATAAGTTAACTTGTTAAGCTACCGGTATATTAGGCTAGGGCAGAAAAACCTACATTTCTCAAATTTTCCTTTCACTAGGTTCTATGCATATACTGTATTTCATAAATTATTAGCTTAGGCCTATATTACAAAATATAGTTTGGGGGGAGTAAAATAACCACCTATTTTATTTTATTAGGAAAAAGATGGGCTACTGTAAAGAAAGGGGTTAAGGATGTAGTATATGGGCATACAGATGGGCTACTGTAAAGAAAGGGGTTAAGGATGTAGTATACGGGCATATCACCCGCCTTGTTTACATTAATCGCAAGCTCGCGATTATGTTCTGGTCTATTTTGACTGCCGTGGTAGACAATATTAGGTTGAGGGGGGCTTTGCCCCCCCCCTCCCCCATGACCATGAATTATTTTCATCATCATAATTATATAGTGCCAGCAGGGGGCAAATATCAGAAAAACTAGCAGTCAAAATAGAAAGGAACGTATCCGTGAGTGCACGACTTAGAACATGACGACCTGACGCCCGGATACTACATCCTTCCGAACTTCCGAAGAAAGGCGTTAAGAAACAAATAATGTGTGAGCCATGAATACAGGCTATTCAGCAGTCTAGCCCAGGTTCGAAAGTTCCACAATTATACTAGGTTGGGTTAGATAAAGGACAATTATGATTTATGATATTTATCCAAAGGTAATTCGTCAAGTTTAGATCATAAATTATATATTATTTTTATTGTATGATTTTACGACTAATCATGATGTGATAGGCCGGAAAATATAACCGAAACTACCACTAATTTTCCCATGGTTTTTCTTTTTGGTTTTAGGTAGTTTTCATCATTATACAGTACCGGTAGTTGAAATTACTGTAGTTACAATCCCCGGTAAACGTGATTTCTCCCATTATCCAACGATCTTATAACACTCAGATGTAAGTAATTTCAGAGTAAATATACAATTTTGTCTTGCCTTTGGATACAGGATGGGTTGAGGGCGGACAAAGCCCCCCCCCCTCACCCCCCATGACTTATTGAAATCAGCATCTATTTTTAACAGTAGGGGACTTAACCTCTGAAGTGCGCATGGGGGTAATTGGAAACGTCCCCCTGTGCTGACGTATTTAAGGTGTTTCCGTCACTAAAATATTCATTGTGCCATTAATAGCATTAATACTTATCCATATGCGCCTATTATTGGTTGATTATAAAGGTATTAACCTGAAACAACAATAAAACGAGTGAAAACAGCGTTTGGATGGTCAAAATCGGAGATATAGCCCGCGAGTTGTATAATGTATGGGTGAGGCAATCTGCTTTCCCGCCAATTTCCCCCAAGGCCACTGAGACACAGTCGATCGATACTCTCTCTCTCTCTTGCACTCGCTTGCTATCAGTGATGACCACACTCTCCAATCGGATTTCTAATGTTAGCACAAAAATATACCTCAGAATAAGGGAATAACAGGGAAAATAGGTGATAACTGAAGGAGAGGAGGAAAGTGGGGAAGGAGGGGAGGTAGAGGACTGAGATTTTGCATGGCCCAGGGGCCAAAAAAAAAAAAATAAATAAATTTTTTTTTTTTTTTTTTCGATGTCAAAAGTTGATTTTTTTTTTCTCTGACTCTTAAGAGTCTCCCCGCAGTGCGCCGGGGGAACTCTTAAGAGTCTCCCCGCAGCTCCCGGGTTAATAAGAGTTTCACTGCTGTCAATAGGGAGATGTTTTTTGTTTTTACAGTACGGTACTTTATATAGTGCACATAAAGTGTATCTCTAGAGGTTGAAACACATTTTAATATGATCTTTGCAACATCCTTAATCTCTTCTAAAGATGTACTTTCTACCCCCTCTGGGCTTAACACTAATAAGGCGTACGGTCCGGACGGTGTTCCTCCTGTTGTTCTCAAAAACTGTGCTTTTGTGCTGACTCCCTGCCTAGGCAAACTCTTTCGTCTCTGTCTATCCTCTAACGTCTTCCCTTCATGCTGGAAGTTTGCTCACATTCAACCTGTCCCAAAGAAGGGTGACCACTCTCAACCCTCCAACTATCGTCCAATTGCTCTTATCTCTTGTCTTTCTAAAGTTTTTGAAACTATTCTTGCTTCCAAATTTCTTAAGCATTTCTCTTCTCATAATCTGCTCTCAGATCGCCAGTATGGCTTCCTTAAGGGTCGCTCTACTGGTGATCTTCTTTCATATCTTACTAACTCTTGGTCATCCTCCTTTCGGGACTTCGGTGAGACTTTTTCTATTGCACTAGACATATCGAAAGCCTTCGATAGAGTCTGGCATAAATCTTTAATTTCTAAACTACCCTCCTTCGGTTTCTATCCCTCCATCTGTGCCTTTGTCTCTAATTTCCTTTCTGGCCGTTCCATAGCCGCGGTTGTGGACGGCCATTGTTCACTTCCTCACCCTATAAACTCCGGTGTTCCTCAGGGCTCTGTCCTATCTCCTATTCTCTTTCTAATTTTTATAAATGATCTTAACTGTACCTTAATTCCCATCCATTCATATGCAGACGACTCAACCTTAAACTACTCCATTAGTTTTTCAGAACGCCCCAGCCAGCAATCCCTCAACGACAAACGTAATGAAGCCATAGAACTCTTAAATTCTGATCTAAATACTATTTCCAATTGGGGCAGAGAAAACCTTGTTAACTTTAATGCTTCCAAAACCCAATTTCTCCATCTATCTACCCGTCAGAATCTCCCAGCGGACTATCCCTTATTCTTCAACAATACAAAAATCAACCCTTCATCTTCACTCAATATTCTTGGGGTCTCTTTTTCTTCTGCTCTCATTTGGAAGGACCATATTACCAGTCTTGCTAAGGCAGCCTCCCAGAAGCTGGGTGTGCTCAACCGCCTTAGGGGGTTCTTTTCCCCTGCACAGCTTCTTGCTCTGTACAGGGGCATAGTGCGCCCTTGTATTGAGTATTGTTCACATGTGTGGGGAGGTTCCTCTCACACCGCTCTCCTAGACAAAGTTGAAAGGAAGGCCTTTCGTATCATTAACTCCCGTTCACTCATCAACTCTCTGCAATCTCTCTCTCTCCGCCGCAATGTTGCATCTCTCTCGCTATTCTATCGCTACTATAATAATCAGTGTTCCTCAGAGCTATCCCAGTGCATACCACCTCCTTTACGTAGGGCACGTGGTACCCGTCTTGCAACTCAATCCCACCCCTACTCTGTGCAACTCTCCAACCCAAGAGTGAAACGTTACTCTCAAACTTTCTTCTACTCAACAGCTGAGCTCTGGAACTCTCCCAGAATCAGTCTTTCCCTCTTCCTATGACTTAAATTGCTTCAAATTCTGTGTCCAGGCATTTTGGCTCTTAACGTCCCTTGATTTTGGCCCTGTCACTCTTTCAACTATGGGGGAGGCACTCGCTATAGGCAGTTATGCCTTTTGCCTCCCTCAATCACATAATAAAAAAATAAAATAATAGCCTTCAAATATTGAGAAATAATTAGTGGTAGTTTCGCTAATAAGTACCGATAGGCCTACCGGTACTACAGTATTATATTATTTTATCAAAGAATAGGCCTAGCTATTTTATGGGGGTCACTAGTGGCATGGCAGGGTTAAAGGCATAGCCTAAATATATGAGGCTTCTATAATAAGTATAACTTGATTAAGTAACAAGGGTTAGTTAACCCGGGAACTGCCGGAAGACTCTTAAGAGTTCCCCCGGCGGACTGCGGGAAGACTCTTAAGAGTCAGAGAAAAAAAAAATCAACTTTAACCCTCTCACCACGGAAGGGCTCTTGATCGCCCATAAAAAAGCATATAACAGGTACCCGGAAGGGCTCTTGAACGCCCAGTGGTTGAAAGCCTGTGAGCTTCGTGTGCGAGGCGTCGGTCCGACGCATGTAAACAACAGCCGGCTGGACCGACGCCCCGCATCTCCGGCCACAAGAAGGAGAGCGTCGCTTGTTCGTGTGTGCCTGTATGTTGTTGTTAAGTATCGAAAAGTAGTGTAAAGTGGCTGTTTTGGCCATAAAGTTATCTCCAATGAAATCATCATCACAACTCAACCAGTTGACTTAGAGAGCTCTACTTAATGCCATTCTACAGGTAAATAACACAGCTACGCTTGGGGATGCGCGGAATGCGGGAAGCGGTCAGATTAACACATATACGGTAGCCTAGCCTAGACGTTTTTCGGCCAAAACACCCGGGTTTCGAGGAATATATATATAATACATAGCCGGGGCTGGAGGGTTAAACATCGAAAAAAAAAAAAAAAATGTTGGCCCCTGGGCCATGCAAAATATCACTCCTCTACCTCCCCTCCTTCCCCACTTTCCTCCCCTCCTTCAGTTATCACCTATTTTTCCTGTTATTCCCTTATTCTGAGGTATATTTTCATGCTAACATTAGCGAGTTGCAAGCAGGGCATTGTCATCTCTGTTAGCAAGAGAGAGAGAGAGAGTATCGATCGATTGTGTCTCAGTGGCCTTGGGGGAAATTGGCGGGAAAGCAGGTTGCCTCACCCATACATTATATAACTCGCGGCCTGTATCTCCGATTTTGACCATCCAAACGATGTTTTCACTCGTTTTATTGTTGTTTCAGGTTAATACCTTTATAATCAACCCATAATAGGCGCGTATGGATAAGTATTAATGCTATTTATGGTAAAATTAATATTTTAGTGATGGAAACAGCTCAAATACGTCAGCACAGGGGGATGTTTCTAATTACCCCCATGCGCACTTCTTAGGTTAAACTAGCCCAACCTAAATTAGGCTAGGTATGTTAATCTAACCTAATAAGGATACCAGTAGCTTATAACTTGAAGTTGGCCTAGCTAACCTCTCCATAAATAATAAATCGGTAATTCTGCATAACTACAACTCCTGTTATTTTAGGTTTTATTTATTTTATTTTTGTATTTTAATGCTTTGTAAGTGTGTATTTAACCCCTTCAGACTTATATGACGCAGAGGTTGCCAGATTAGCAATGAGAAATAGAGTACTCTCACTCTTATAATTACCTCTCCAAAATTAGTTTTCTGCCCACAGCTAACTCAAAGACAACTGCAGAGGTTGAAGTAACTAAACTAAAGGTTTCTAAATACCCCTGATGGTAACAAAGGCTTTAAAGTATCCCTAATCGACTCAAAATCGCGTCATATGTCGGAGAGGGTTAATTGCTATAAAATGCGGAAAGCCCTTTTTATTAGCATTTGCATTGTTAATTGTAATTCATATACCCCAACAATCTAGGAGTTTAGTCGATTTAGTCAACTTTAAAAAGACATTAGCCTAACCTAACAACCTTACCTAACCTATCCTAGTATTATGGGTGGGGGCTGCCACCCCCACTGATTGGGTATTAAGACTATGCAACAAATTATGGGATAAAGTCTATGGTGTTTACTCTGCAATCTTCAGCTTTGGCTGTTGATAATAGGAAAGTACCAATAAAAATGTACAGACTTCGGTGAAGCTCCACTCTGATTGGCTACTAAACATCAAGGGGCTAGAGCCGCTAGAATGTAAACAAAGTGTCCTGGACTGGCTGTACAAAAATAACTCAAATACCGGTATGTTGTAGGGGAGTGGAAATCAAATTGACAAAATAAGAAAAGTAGCACTTATCCGCACATCAGTAAGGTCCCCTGAGTAAGGGAAGAGCGAAAAAAATAATTCCATGCGACAGGAAGCCCGTAATCGAGAAGTTGTCGTTCTGCAGAATACCCAATAAATCTACAACAGTCTTTTTGGTCAATATAAAGGAACCGCACCACAGCAAAATTCAAGGAATTATTTTTTTGGATTTGTTATTTATATGGTTTATAAGCTTTCTATAATAAAATTTGGGGTAGAATGTAGAGTTCGGGCGTACCGCCAGCTTTTGTTTACACTACGCGGAGTGGCGTCGGACGCTTGCCATCATGTTCCCGTCTATTTTGACTGCCTTTGGATACAATAATATGTTGAAGGGGGGGGGGGGCTTTGCCCCCCTCACCCCCCCCCATGACATATTGTCATCATCATACATATTGCCAGCAGGGGGCAAATAACCGAACAAAAATCGCCGTCAAAATAGACGCGAACTTAACCACGGCGATCGAAAAATAATAATGTAATAATGTAAGCATGTCGGCGGTGGGGGGGGGGGGTTGTCAGACACTTGCAATCATGTTCCCGTCTATTTTGAATGCCATTGGATACAATAATATGTTGAGGGGAAGGCTTTGCTCCCTGTCACGCCCCCCATGACATATTGTCATCATCATATAATATATTGTATTGTCAGGGGGCAAATAACCGAAAAAATCACCGTTAAAATAGACGCAAAGTTATCCGCGGCGATCGCCCTATGTAAACAATGACGACCGTACTCCCGGAATCTACATCCATCCCAAAATTTGTTCATGGAAATAGTATTTACCCATTATCGAAGAATCTAAAAACATGGCCCCCGATAGTGGGAAGGGCTATGAAGAATAGAGGAATTGAGGGGTAAAAAGCATATAAAGCGAATATGTTGCATTTGTAAATAAAAGTTGGGTCAGGTGTGTGTATTTTCGAAACCCATAAAACCTGAGCCAACTTTTGACGAAATTTCACGGGGTGGAGTGGGTCTATGTTATCAAAATAGTCATCTTTGAGAAGACATTAGACTAACCTATTAACTCCTTCAGACATATATGACGCGATCGCGTCATATGGAACTTATAACCAAAAACTCATATGACGCGATCGCGTCATATGGACTTATCTCCATGGCTCTCCAATAAGTTTATGATGCGATTTTGCGTCATATGAGCTAGTAAATCCGATAAGTTAGCTTACGATAAAACCGTTGGTGGCAACCTCAGCCACCTCCGATAATTCTAATGGCCGCAGTGTTGTTGTGAGTGTAGTGCGAGGCAGTGGCAATGATACCGGGGCTCCCGCCTCCTTGGACTTACTGGGACTTAAAATGTCTGAAGGAGTTAACCTTACTTAACCTATCCTAGTATTATGGGTGGGGGCTGCTGCCCCCACAACCCCGCTGGTTGGGTAAAACTGGTAACAACTGGTAATAGCCTACCCCAACTAGATTTCTATTGTTACCAGTTTTACCCAACTAGCGGGGGTGTGGGGGCGGCAGCCCCCACCCATAATACTAGGATAGGTTAGGTAAGGTTATTAGGTTAGCCTAATGTTTTCTCAAAGTTGACTATTTTGATAAAATAGGCTATTACCCACTCCACTCCTTGAAATCCGAGCCAATTTTCGTCAAAAGTTGGCTCGGGTTTTTAAAAATCGGGTTTTATGGGTCTCAAAAATGCACAAACCCGAGCCAACTTTTATTTACAAATGTAATATACGGTATTCGCTTTATACGCTTTTTACCCCTCAATTTCCCTATTCTTCATAGCCCTTCCCACTATCGGGAGCCGTGTTTTTAGATTCTTGGATAATAGGTAAATATTAATTTCCATGAACAAATTTTATTATAGAAAGCTTATAAACCATATGAATAACAAATCCAAAAAATATAATCCTTAAAAATTGCTGTGGTCCCGCTCCTTTATATTGACCGTCTTTTTTGGCCTAGACACCATATCATAGCCTATACATACAGTATATATTGTTAACACCACATTCCCTGAAATTCCCGATCTTCATTAGGCCTATTCATAGGCTAGTCTTCCCGAGTTCCCACTAGTAGGGTTGTATTTAAATATTCTTCGAAAATAGATAAAAATGCATAATGAGCCAACTAACACTTAAAATAATAAAAGCAAAGTAAAAATTGTAAGATAGAAATATACGTATAGGCCGTATAGGCTGAGGCTAGGCTGAACTCATTATCCAATTGGTCTCCACCACCCAAAACCCCAGTGTGTGAAGTTACCAATAGCCTATGCTACTTCAGACACGTCTTAACCCTTTTGCTGTGGCTATGTTTCGGCTATTTAGGGCATATTCAGGCACTCCTGAATGATAAATCAAGCATCTGCATTAAATGAAGTGTATTCTGCCGAAAACTAGACAAAAATAGCTTCAAAATGAGACCAGAACGGGCCCCATTCGTGGTCTGGTTCACCCGCAGTGGTGCCAGTGAAACGCGGGAAACCCGCTATTTGGTAGCACACGCTCGCTTGGCTACACTGCTGTGAGACACAGAGAGAGACCCGCGCGAGACACAGTGTATCTCAGTGAGCCGCTCGCTGCTCTGAGGGTCGGAGGTGGGCCCCTCACGCTCCCGCCCACTGACACTCGATTTTTAAGTTTTTTACAGGCTTTTAAAGCCTGGAAATTGCTGTAACTTGCCAGGACGTTCCAGAATGTCACCCGCAACGAAAGGGTTAAGCCCCCAAATTAAGTATATTTAGTACATATTATTCCATTATTGAAAGGGTTAATCAAGTAAAATCACAGAATCCTAGGATTGGAAAGTAGCCTTCTATTTGGCTATGTATAGATACATTCTCTCCAGCCTTAAAACATGATCAAAACAGTTTAAGACCACTAGTTCCATCACTAGTGACATTACATGTCACGCTCTAACTATTAATTACACCAGTTAGATCCATAGCATCCATATATGACTATTAAAATTGGCTAGAGTCGCATTGAGGCTGGCCATATTTCTTCTTCTTATTGTTTAAATGTGCAGTTTGCTTGGAGGGTTGTGGTGTCTCCAGTCATTTTAAGAGGGGTGAAAAGAAAAATTGTGTTAGTATAATAGGGGTTAGGAGAGATATTAAAGGTGGATTTTATACTATATAGAGGATAAGTTTGTCGTCAGGGTGATTTAAGTCAACGTGAGACCGTGAGGGTGAGGTCAGAGATGATGATGTTGACGATCAGTGGTGGTACAGTACAGTACTGCTCGGTTTGGGTGATTTAAGTCAAGGTGAGGGTGAGGTGAGAGATGATGATGATGATGATCAGTGGTGGTACAGTACAGTACTGCTCTATGTGTATTCTGTTGGTGTACTGTATGTGGGATGGTTGTTCAGTTGGGTGGTAATTTTATATGCTTGTGATTTTGTTTGTTGTTCTGATGTAGGTTCCTAGGGCTGATGCGATGACATGTTTGCTGTGCTGTGGTAGGTCTCCTCCACCTAGGATATGCTTGATGTTGAATGTTCCTCCTTGTTGGGTTACTACACTTCTGAGGTGGGTGCGGGCACTGTAATGTCTGTGGCAGTGGAGTAGATAATGCTCCACTGTCTCTGGGGTGAGGCAGTACGGACAATTTTCATCTTCTTGCAGTCCCATCCTGTGCATATGCCCTCCCAGTCTGGTGTGTCCTGTTCTGAGGTGGAGAGAAGCGGTGTTTAAGGCTTTGTTCTTGTAGATGGAGTGTTTCCACACTGACCACTCTGACTTGATGTTACTGTATTGTGTGCTAGCTATGGTAACTTTCCACTCTTCCTTGAAATCTTGGAGGACGTCTTCTCTGAGGATGTTTGTCCGGTCGGTTGTGGTGTAAGGTATGACTGTTGTTAGGTGAAAGGAGTGCAACCCTTTGGCTAGTCCATCCACTATTTCATTATGGAGGATGTCAATGTGGCTGGGTACCCATTGGAGGGATATTGTATATCCTTGAGAGTGGAGGGTGGTGAGGAGTTGGATCATAGGGTATATCGGTACTATTTCCTTGTTTGTCTTGGTGTTATAGTTGATAGCTTGTATGGTACTTTTGGAGTCACAGCAAATGGTGTAGGCACTTACTGGGAGGGTGTTGATGACCTCAAGTGCACAGAGGAGTCCATAGAGCTCTGCTGTAAACACTGTGGTTTGTTTGGGTAGCTTCCATCCCATGGTAAGGTGAAATTTTGGGATCCATAATGCTGAAGACACAGATTTACTGTTGTTATTACTGGCACTGATGCGTGATCCATCTGTGTATACGTGGGTGGAATTTTGGTGCTGGGTGTGGGGGACTTCGAGGAACTCTTGCTTGAGCTCAGCCGAGTTTTTTTTCTTGGTTGTTGAGGTGATGAGGTCTGTGTGGACTGTGGGTGGGATGTATTTTCATGGTGGGACTGGTGGTACCATGGGGGTTGAGTGGCAACCAAGGAATATGCGTGCTTTTCTATGTATAATTTGCCCTACGCGCTCTCGGAAGGGTGCTCTATGGATAGGAGCTCCTTGAGGCTGTACTGGTACATTGCAGAGAGATGCGGAGAATGGGTGGGAAGGTGGGGCAGCATAGGTTTTTGAGAAGTAGGTGGCACACTGTATATCCCTTCTGGTGTGGAGTGGGATAAGATTCGCTTCACACTGAAGGCTGGCCACTGGGGTTGATTTAAGGGCCCCCATTATGATCCTCATTGCTGAATTCTGTACCACCTTCAGTTTATGAAGATGGGTCGGTGCAGCTGAGGCGAAGGCTTGGGCACAGTAGTCAAGTTTACTTCTGATGTACCGGTATGCTATGTAGAATGTTCGGAGGGTTGTGGCGTCTGCATCCCACGTTGTGCCTGCGATTGCTTTCATGATGTTCAGTCTTTGGTTGGTGTTGTATGTCAGGTAGTCTATGTGGTCTTTCCAAGTGAGGAGTGGAGCATCAAAAATTACTCCGAGATATTTATGACTGTGTAGGAAGCAAATCTTCTGCATTAGCCTAAGCGTGAATCTTGGAGGTCTGTAGTTTTTCTTTCTCGTGATGATCTGGTATAGCGATTTGGTTGGGTTGATACTTAGTTTTGATTCATTAGTCCAGTTCCCTAGGATGTTGAGGGCGTCCTGAATCCTTTGTTTGGCTATTTGAGGATTATGGTCTGAGGCGTATATTGTTATGTCGTTGGCATATTGTATTGTTTTTTCTGGGTTTATGTCTGGCATGTCCGACAGGTATGCTTCGAATAAGGGGGGCTGAGTGAGGATCCTTGTGGTAATCCTTTTTTTGTTGTTATGGTCTTAGACATCTGGCCTTGTATGAATACAGTGGAGCCCCCATTTTCACCACATCAGTCTTCGTTGTAGACACCAAATATTCCCAATTTACATGTTCGCTCAAAAAGCTTCCATCTTGGCACAAATATTCCAGTCAAAACCCCAAAAAGGCAAAAATAATGAAAAAATCGACATAAAACTAAAAAACATAAACAAAAACAGTCAAAAAAGTTAACTGAACTAAAAGAATCTGCCACTGTCAAGGTGTTTGCCGCTTAGAGACAAAATCCGAGATCCGATCGTCATTGCGCAAGATGCCGCCATCTTTGTATGATGTCAACACTAGCTGAGCCTAGCTCACAGTCCATTTGTTTCTATGTTGAAAAACTAGCTGTTTGCAAGCTTTTTTGTGCCTGAACCTCGTATCTCTCGCGTTTATTATAACCTCTAGTACATCTGGTGATAGGGATGGTGGGCCTGGTGGTAGTAATGAAGGAAATTCATGCTCAAAACATAGAGCACAGGCCAGTCGGACGAAAGCGGTTAAAATAGCCTAGACGATGTTAGGCTAGGCTAGGCTAAATATGACAATGATTTTAAATAAAGGCTGTGTGGTAAGTAATCTTCTCATAATATGTATTTATACATATTCTCCTCATAATATGTATTTATTGGATGTATTTGGGGCAAAATGGGTACTTGAGGGGTGACTGGACAAATTTAGAACCTAGACTAGGCCTAGCCTAGGCCTACCATTTTTCCCATAAGAATAATGCCCCAATGTACTGTACAGTATTTATAATGCACTTAAGTTTTTATGGTTAGGACTGTTATTTAGCCATGTCTACGTTATTATTTACAATGCATAAGATTTACTTTATGTAGACAAAACAAATTTTTCATAGGCTAAAACTGGGAAAAAGTGCAACTTTTAGAATGAGCACAGAACCGATTAGAATTTTCCCCATAAGAACAGTGCCCCGATCTTGGCTGTTTCAATCTTAGCTCGAATTCTGCGGAACCGATTTCTGCGGAACCGATTTCTGCGGAACCGATTAGGAGCGAAGATGGGGGTTCCACTGTACTTGGTTTGTTCTGCTGGAGAGGGAAGACTTTAACCATTGCAGCATGTGTCCTTTTACTCCCATTCTGGCTAGTTTCAGCAGTAAGAGATCGTGGGGAACGGTGTCGAAAGCAGATGAGAGCTCTAAATATACTACGATACAGGTCTTTTGGCTTGAAAGGGCTGATAATATTACCTGTTCCTGGTTAAGTACCTGGTCTACTGTAGAACAGGTAGGTCTGAAGCTGGCTTGTGAGGAGGGGATGAGGTTGTTTTCAAGGTGCCAGGAGTGTGTTGTCTGGACCATTCTTTCTGCCAGCTTGCCTATGCTAGGCAGGAGGCTGATTGGTCAGTACAATGATGACAGGTAGGGGTCCTTTCCTGGTTTAATGAAGGGCAGGATGGTACCGTTTTCCAGTCCTTGGGGATGTTGCCTTGTGTCCATGTTGTGTTGATAAGGTGAAGCAGTAGGGTGTGCATTGTTGGTGGTAGGTATTTGATAAACTTGTATGGTATGCGGTCATGTCCTGCTGTTTTGCCTGTTGGGAGGTGGGCTATTGCAGATTGCATTTCAGAAGTGGTGAAGGGTTTGTTCATTTGTGTAGGACGATGTATAGCTATGGTGATCTCATTACTGATCCTGTTGGCTTCTTCTTGGTCATCTTGGGATTCCTGGTGTTGGTTGTTTTGTATGCAGGTAGCTATTGCATCGGCTCTGTCTTTGGGTAAAAGGCATATCTCTCCATTTATTGTGAAGGGGAAGGAGGGTCGTCCTGTGATGCGGAATCTATTCTAGACTTCTGAAATTGGGGTCATGGTTTATGTTGCTACAGTATTCTCTCCAGGAGGGCTTGCAGGTTGATCGGATTGTTTTTGTGGCAAAAGCTGTATTTTTTTTTAACTTGGATCCAATTCAGTAGTGATTTAGACCGTTGTTTTCGGATAGCCCTTCTTCGTGTCGCTACAGCTCTGGAGGATTCCTCGGTCCACCAGGGTCTCAGAATTTTGTTGGATGGGAGTCCTGACGTGAGTTTGAAGTATTGTGTGGCTGCTGTATCTGTTGCTTCGGTAATTTTTTTATGCATGACGTTGGGGTCTATGGTTTCCATTTGGGTTTTGTACAGTATTTTCACAGGTCTTCCATTTGAACTTTGGGGGGGATACGCCTTTTGGGTAGGGTAACGGCGTATATAGGTGGGCTGAAGCTTGTGAACTCTGTGTAGGGGCCGGTGGTCTGTGCCCAGGTCTGGCCCGACTTTGGATCTAACCTCTGGGGAAAGGATTCCCGAGCCAAGGCAGATGTCGATGGTGGAGCTGTAGTTCGTTTGTAGGTTGAAGTATGTTGGGATGAAAGGTTCTGATAGTAGACTATAGTTGCTGTTTTGGATGTAGCTAAATATGTCGTTCCCTGCTGTATTGGCTGTGCCTCTGCTCCAGGAGGGGTTGTTGGCATTTAGGTCGCCTATCACCATGAAGGGTGTGGGTACTTGTTGGATATAATGTCAGCTCCTGATGTGATATAGAACCCCCTGGGTTATATGTTCCAATGATGGCTAGTTGTGTTTTTTTTATATGGGAGTGAGATGGCTAGGATTTCTAATGTGCCATTAGGGAATGGCCCGAGTATTATTTAGTTTGCGGAAAGTTTGTGTTTGGTTAGCAGCAAGATTCCTCCTCCTGGTCTCCCTACTCTGTCTTTCCTTATGCTGATGTAGGGTTTAAAGTTGGGTTTATACTTGTCAGTTAGCCAGGTTTCTGTTATAATTACTACATGAGGGGATTTTGTTCTTGAGCATTTTTTTTTAGTTCTGACAATGTTTTAACCCTCCTGGCCCGGGCAGGCTCTCACAATGACAGTGTGGGCTACCCGGGCGATCTGGCCGAAAAACGTCTAGGCCTAGGCTACCGTATTTTTGTTTAGTTTAACTGCTAGAAATTTCCCACGCATCTATAAATGTAGTGCGGTTTCCAATCTGTAGACTGGCGTTGAGTAGAGCTCTCTAAGTCAACTGGTTCAGTTGTGATGACGATTTCAGTGGAGAGCACTTTCAGGCGATGTTAGCAATACGACGATCTTTTCACTACTGAAACAACGACATACAGACATACAATAACAAACGAGTCTTCTCTTTCTTGTTTTCGGAGGTGCGGTGACGTAACGATCGGCTTTTTTTACATGCGTCGGACGCACGGCGTTCAGACCAAGCTGAATAGGCTTTCAAGCTTACGGATTTTAAAATGACACCCGGGCACCGGCCCTTATTTCGTGGTGTCATTTTAAAATGACACCCGGGCCAGGAGGGTTAAGGCACTTGGTGTTCCATTTCATTACTTGGAGTGGAGCCATAGTTACTAACGTTTTTTGTTCGTGTTTCTGAGGTTTCTGCAGCGGTTATCCTGAGGTGGTGATGATGGATGTTGGGTATGGGTGGTGTTGTTTTGGCTTTTTCTTGGGTGCTGAAAATCTGCCGTCTTGATGGTGGGGGTCTGTTGGCTTTGGCTTTTACTGTCGGTTGTTTTTGTTTGTGTTTTGTTACTTTCATTTAAGCTTTTTTCGGTTGGGATGCTTTTGGGTTGGCTGGTATTCCCAGTACCGTACTGGTACCAGTATCAGTTATTATTATTTGTTGTTGTTTTTCCATGGGCTGTTGCTCTGTTGAGTTGACTGGGATCATTGTGCACTTTGGTGATGGTTGTGGGGTGGGTGAGGCTGATGTATTAGCTGCCAGTACTGGTGGTGCTGTGGTACCGGAAGTTGTATCTACCGGTACTGGAGGTGTTATGCTAGTTGCAGCTACCGTTACTGGTGGTGTTGTGATAGTTATAGCTACCGGTGCTTGTGGTGTTGTGGCTGTTGTAGTTGTAGCCTCTAGTACTGATGGTGCTGTGACTGTTGTAGCTACTGGTACTGTAGGTGATGTGTTAGTTGTGGTTGCAGGTGGTGTTGATGGTGATGATGTTGTTATAGTTATGGCTGCAGTATGTGATGAGTGTGGTAGGTTTTTTGGGGGGCCTGGTGGAGGGACTGGGCAATGCATATGTGGGGGGTCTGGTTGTTGTGAGGGTGGCGGTATGCTTATGTTGCTGGAAGATGGTCCGCCAGCTGTATCAGTGTCATTATTTTTTGTTTGTACAGCATGTTGGAGGTTGCTGATGATGGAGGCCATTATGTGTAGCTGCTCCTCCAATGGCAGTGATGTTATGGTGTTAATTATGTTCATGTGCTTGCCTTGGTCTTTGGGGTTTGGTGCTTGTGTGGTGTTTTGTGGCCTAGTGTTTGAGTTGTGTTGTGGGTGGGTGGGAAAGTTTGTTAGATGATTGTGGGATGTCATAGTTGTGGGGTTCTGATTCTGTAAGATATGGGAGTATGATGTGCTGGGGTCCCATGTGCGTTCGTGGGCCTTGTGATGTTGAGAACTAGGTTTGTTTCCTACTAGCGGACAGTATTCTGGTTGCACAGTTTGCACTGATGCACCTTGTTCCCTTGCAAGTGGTACTGATGCAACTTGATCCTGGATTTGATTTGCAGTACTGGTTCCCTGAGGATTATTTTGGTGTTTTGCTTTTAAAAATTCTGGGCAGGTGTTTGAGGTGGATGGGTGGTCTCCGCTGTAGTTTGGACATCTGAATTCTGTGCTCGTGCAATCACTGGTTGGATGTTTTTGAGCACATTTGCCGCAACGGATCGATGTTGTTTGGCAGTTTTTAGTCATGTGGCCCCATCTTTCGCACTTCCTGCAGCTGAGGGGCGGTGGGGTGTAGTGGGTGACGGTGCGCTGGAAAGTGTCAACTTTGATAATTTTTGGGAGGGGAGATCGATAAATAATCCACACTTTGTTTGAGGGGCACCGCTCCCCGGTAGTATAATCTTTGTCCTTAAATCTAATGATATTGACTAAATTACTACCTAGGCCTATTTCTGTTTCTTGTAGACTGCTGGTGATCTCTACGGTTATGTAGGTGGGAATGCTTATGATACCATGGGAGAGTTGCTGGTTATCCCTAGGTAAGGACACTGTAACTTCTCATTGTCCGATTTTGGTGGTTTGTAAAGCATTTTCTATTATAGAGGTGCTAAGTTCAGTGTCGGTGTCCATTGCCAGTATGCCCTTATCTTTGTTTAGTCGTACATTCAGGGCAGTAATGTGGAGATGTTATTCTATGTTTTTGAAGAACTCAAGGTACTTTGTGTCCTTGGAGAAGAATGCTGCTACTTTGGGTTTGACTAGAATGGTATGAAAAGTTCGGGAGGGGTACTTACCAACGTTGTTTGGGCTTACCGCTGGGGTTTTTTGGTCACCATGCCGCCTATGTATTTTGGATGATTTTGCGTTAGCACGAGAGTGGAAGGCATTATCTAACCATTGGTCGGGGTCTGTGGGGCAGTCAGGGTTTGTGGGGTCAGTTGGGGGGGGGTTACATGCATGATAGGTGAGGTAGAAGAGGTGTTAGTAGTGGGAGAAGCTAGTGAGACCTCTTCAGACGCCATCTTGCCTAAAATTAATCCACAGCCTCAGACGGTGGGCCCCAATATTTTGAGGTACGCCCTAAATAACGGCTCCTATTATCAACTCTTTTCCGCTGTTTTGTGTCCTAAGTCGAGTTAGAGTAGCCCTAACTTTCACAAAATGGCTGCCCGCAGCTTCTGAGTATGCCGTCTTAACTGTTTTGAGTATGCCGTCTTAAGCGTACGGTACTGGAGCAGTTAGGGCGCCCTAAGTGAGATAGGACGAGATAGGATGTCCTAAATAGTTTTGAGTATCCGGCCCCTGGACTGGACTGGATGGCTACCGAAAAGATTGAAAGAATATTGGTTAGTTGGGGAAAAACTAGATTGGAAGGAATTATGAGGTCTTATGGGAGAGTTGTTGGGATCGGTTTCTTAGTACAAGGATAAGATAGAAATTGAAATACAGTGGAGGAGTAAAAGTATCTAGGCTACTAACTTCTTTCTTCCCGCCCTCTTATTTACTATACTATACTATATAAATTGCATAATTATATCTATATATAGCTTTCAGAGTGTGATAATACAGTAAAAGTGACTTAGCTAGGCGTAAGGGTTTTAGGGAGATTTTAAAATGTTCAAGGCTTCCAGCTTTTAAATTTTACTCTAGTTGAGATGTATGGGATCTGTCGCCAGTGTGGTTATATTTATTCATTAATAATAACGCGCCTTACTGTGTATGCTCTTTTATATAGTATTGTTTTTACTTGGAGGACATTTTGCTTCCATTTGAAACTAATTTCTCGATAGCTAATTGAAAAATAAGAAACTACTATGTCTTTGCATCACATGACTGCCAAGTTTAAGGAATTAACAACATATGTGGGTACAATAACGTTGGAAATGCCGAATGATTAAGATGGGAACAACCCAATTTCTCGCCAGCTTTAACAAAAAAGAAAGAAAATAAATAGTTTAGCTTTGTATTATACAGTACTAGCAGGGGTACCCGGCATTGCCCGGGTAATCACCATCACTACTACCACCACTACTACTACCATAATCACCATCATCAATCACTACTACCACAATCATCACAATACTACTACTACCATAATCACCGGCCTCTGTGCCTCATTAAACGGCGACCTCAATTTCGGCCGCTAAATGACCTCCGATTTTGGATCTGACCTCATCCGTACCCCCATTTTGGGGGACTGCGACCAACTTTCGTTCCATACACCTTTTCGATCGGAGGCCTCCTTCTGCCCCAAACGGCAATTTTTTCGATTTTTTTTTTCGCTCCCGTATACTACATAAGTTCTGCCGAAAATTTTATTAAACAAAAGTGTCTCTGATTTCCACTAAACTCGCCTAAAACCATCTCCAAAGCCTGGGCTTTCCAACGGTGCCCCACACTCCCACCTGGCACCAAAACTGTGGGAGGAGTTTAGTAACAAAGGTCGGGTAACTGACAAACAGACAAACATTGACCTTTATTTATTAAGATATATATAATGTTTGCATTGCCCCATTTATTGTCATTGTTAGTTCTGGTCTCCTGTAATTGTTTAGTAAGCCATTATAGATCTGAATAAACTAGCATCAAATGGGGGCAATTTCCTCCCCCTCTCCTACACTGCTTACTCCTCCCTGCCTCCCCCACCATATCCCCTTTCCCTCCCTTCCTCCTCCCACCATATCCTCTCTCCCTCTCTTCCCTCCCTTGCTATGTACTGCCTCACCCCCCCCTCCCTCCAGACCACTCTCCTCCATCCCTCCCTCCACCCCACTGTCCTCCCTCCCTCCACCCCACTCTCCTCACTCCCTTCCTCCCTACCTCCTTCCTTCCCTCCCCACCTCCCTCCTTCCCTCACCTACCCCTGTACCCCATACTTCTTTTCCTCCTCCTTGCCTCCCCCACACCTCTTTCTCTCCTCCCTACCTCCCCGATACCTCTTTCCCTCCTCCCTACCTCCCCCACACCTCTTTCTCTCCTCCCTACCACCATCCTTCCCCCCTTCTCTCCCCACCCCCATCTTTCTCTTCCCTACCTCCGTCCTTCTCTCATTCCCTCCCCACCCACACCTCTGTCCCCTCCGTACCTCCGTCCCCATCCCAATCTTTCCTGCCATGCCATCTTTTCCCACCTCTCAATAACAAACAATTAAAGCTATCGAATTTACTCACTGACACACACACACACACACACACACACACACACATGCACATATATACCCTCTCTCCCCCAATCTCTCTTCTCTCTCTCTCTCTCTCTCTTTGTTCATTTATCTCTACTAACCTTATCATAAACTCTGGACACCAACCCTAGGAGGACGTGGTCTGGAGGTAAAGTTCTTCCGTTGGTTCGAGCCACCTCCTTCAGTATCTTGACCGCCTCCTCTCCCCGCCCTTGTGAGGCTAGCCAACGCGGCGACTCGGGCAAGATCCTGAAAATGTGTGAAAGACAACATTAATCGGTCAAGCTATTTTTGTATTTCTTATTTCATATTTTTGTTTTGGTTTGCCTTGTTTTTCACGGTGTTTGAATATTGAGGACCACCAGCAACTAGCATTTACCCATTGTCCAGGGATTTTTAAGAGAACTCCCGAAAACCATATTTTGTGTATATTTATATTTGATAGTGACAGATAACTTGAATGTATAGGCGATATTAGAGTTGAATGGTGGGTGATAACTACCGTGTTTGATGGAGGAGCAATAATGGTTTGGTGGTTTCCACAGGTACGGTACGCCACGGTAGCTTTGTCCGATTCCTAGTCATTCAAGTGTGACTTTAACCTCATGACACAGGGACAAGTGGCTTAATTCTCCACTTCATAATGCACAATATTAACGAAAATTAGGGTACGGTGTGAAACAAGCTGTGACAAAATATCATACTGATCCAACTGTTTGTAATAAGTTATTC
Organism: Paralithodes platypus; assembly: GCA_032716605.1. Taxonomy (NCBI): domain Eukaryota; kingdom Metazoa; phylum Arthropoda; class Malacostraca; order Decapoda; family Lithodidae; genus Paralithodes; species Paralithodes platypus. The sequence continues at coordinate 12,582,082 of CM064506.1, read as the reverse complement.
CCGAAAAACTGTGCAACACGGCCTCTGAAACCCACAGTAGCTACAGACAGCCTCGTCTCCTTTTTATCTGCAGCGGAATGCCGGAGGTCTATGAATGATCGACTTTGTTGTTGTTGTTGTGGATCAGAGGTGGTGGGTGGATAAGACACTTTCGATCTGTTGCCGTATTTGGCGAGATATTTATTTCATACATTTTATTTTAGTAAGCGTTGTTTCCACATAGCGATTTTGATAAGTTATTTTGCCTTTATATTGTCTTTGTCCAAGTTTTAGTTTGTTTAGTTTGCAAGTTTTACATTTTAATTGAGCTGAAATTTGGTGTGTTGGTAAATATTGGCCACCGGAAGTCCTGTGAGAGCCAAAACAACGTACGCGAAACCAGTGCCGCCGCAGGTTGCGCGCGTAGTCGCTCTTGTCTATTATTAGGGGAGATGGGCCGGTTTTCTGGTCCCCCTTCTTCCTCATGTTTAGCCCCATTAGTTTTCAGATTTTAAGATGTTTGCTCCATTAGTTTGTCGATTTTAAGACCTTTTGCCACATTTCTTCGTCAATATTTAGACCTTTCGTGCTATTTAGGTGTCTATTTTTTCTCTGGCGAACGATAGTGAGCCTGTAATGTTGGAAGACCCGGCCTTCGGCCAAGAAATTTTTCTACCGAAAAATGTACAAATTAATCTAGAAGGGGGATCTAATCGATGTTTTTTTTTTTTTTTTTTTTTTTTTTTTTTTTTTATTTGATGGAGGTTTAGGGAGGAAACTAGACAAATAATGAATACATGCAAAAATCGCCCAAAAAGTGAACCATCCCCCCTTAACATAGCAAACCAAGGTAAAATAGTGCCAGTGTGATGTGAATGAGCCTACTTACCATATATAAGCGACAAGTAGAACTGAAGAAAGTCCTATGGCGAGTTCTAGCTGCCTCCAGTCCTTGAGGAAATACGCTATGCCGGGTAAGATGGTGATGCCGATACCGAAGAAGCCAGCATACAGCATACCAGTCAGAGTCCTGGCTGACGGCTTAACCACCTCCAGTACTGCAAATAAAAGGCAAAGCTGAAATGTAAGGCATCTCTTCTAATATTTATTTTTCCCTATGTCTAAAATGGAGACAAATGGAAAAGCTGCCTGTAAGTTGCTGTAACGAGTGTCCCCCCCATACATTGAAAGTGACAGAGATCCAAATTCAAAGTACATTGGAGTCAATATGTATGGACACACGGAGCTTGAAGCAGTTTAAGTCGTAGTATGAGGGAAGGATAGATTGAGGGAGACAGTTTCAAAGTTTACTTGTCGAGTGGAATGAAGATTAGGGAAATCGGTGGGAATGTGTTGAAAGGCGGGTGCCACCCACACATGCGAACAATACTCGATACATGAACGTACTGTGTCCCTGTATAGAGCAAGAAGCTGTGGGTAAAGAACCCAAGGAAATAGTTAACACTCCTAATTACCTAACACAGGGGCTACAGTATGTTGAGGGAACAGTGGTTGTATTTGGGTCGATTTAATTACATATTCATCTATTTTTTTTAGTTTCCTCCCTATACCTCCATCAAAGTTAAAAACAAAAAGACATGCATTAGATTCCCCTTCTAGATTAATTTGTAATTTTCTTTATGGACAAATGTCTTGGCTAATGGCCGGTTCTTCCAAAATAACAGGCTCACTATCGTTCGCCAGGAAACAAATTGACACCTACTATGGGTTTCAGAGGCCGTGTTACATCGTTTTTCGGGAATAACTTATAAACAAACAGTTGGATCAGTATGATATTTTGCCACAACTTTGTTCACACCGTGCCCTAATTTGTGTTTTAATGTTGTGCATTACCAAAAGTGGATAATTAAGCCACTTGTCCCTGTGTCATGAGGTTAAAGTCACACCTGAATGACTAGGAAACGGACAAGGCTACTGTGGCGTACCTGTGAAACTACCAAACCATTATTGCTCCTCCATCAAACACGGTAGTTATCAGCCACCACCCAACCTTATTATCGTCTTTATATTAAAGTTATCCGTCACTATTAAATATAAATATAAAAAAATTCATATTTTGTATATATTTATATTTGATAGTAACAGATAACTTGAATATAAAGAGGATAATAGGGTTGGGTGGTGGCTGATAACTACCGTGTTTGATGGAGGAGCAATAATGGTTTGGTGGTTTTACAGGTACGCCACGGTAGCCTTGTCCGTTTCCAAGTCATTCAGGTGTACAGCAAATTAAATAACACCCCGTTCTTAACATTAATCATCAATTACAAACCCCAATGTACTTGAATAAACTAATGAAAGCATATGGTTCTCCCGGGATTCGAACTCGGGATATCACACCCAGAACATAAGCATCTAAACCATTACACCACCAACAACAAATTTCACATACCGGTATATATAATCTAAGATTCAAGGTGGGAAAGCAGGCAATTTAGTGGGAACTATGGAGCATAAATTTAGCTTTTTATATTTAATACCGGCAATAATGACTAAAAACAAGATACTTGTTTTGAGATTGGATATGAAAAGTCTTTTGTTTGCCAGCCTGCTAAGAATGTCATCATGAGATTGACATGGTTGAATCTTGTTGAATATAATCGTCTGGCAGCACCCACATACCAAGGACGAACGTAATTATCATAAGTCCAGCGCAGAGAAAGGCAATGATGAATCGGAGAGCCAGGAACTGTACGTAGGTGGTCACAAAGGCTGCGCAGGTGCTGACGATGCAGAGGAAAATTGCGCAGATGACGCACATTATACGACGTCCGAATCTGAAGGGAAGGATTGAAAATGTTAGGTTAGGTTTGTTTGCTTTTCTTAGGTTGGGTTAAGTTGGGTTGGATTAGGTTTGCTTTGCTTTGGTTAGGTTAGGGTAGGGAAAGTTTGGTTTGGTTTGGTTGGGTTACATATGGTTATATGATATTAATGCTTAATTATGAAAGTATCCCAGCTCTACAAGAAATATGTTCCAAGCACAGAATAAATACATCACACAGCATCTAAACCTGGGGAAAAGAACAAAATTGAGAACCAGGAATTGGGCGTAGGTAGTCATGAAGGAAGCGCAGGTGCTGACGATGGAGAATAGTATTGTGTAATACCCATGGGAGGCATCATAGGTATGTGATAAGGGGTTGCTGGAACTTTTTTTTTTCATTTGTCTGGCTTTCCTCATCGTTCTTGTTTGCGTCTCACCTACACAGAGAATAATCCAGTTAGCTCTCACAAACAACTCTTCCTCCTATCCATTTCACTCATTAAACAAGCATACTGCACTTCTTTTCAATACTCCAAAGGAAACAAAATAAGTTTAACCCTTTCTCTGCGGTCATATTTGGGCTATTTAGGGCATATTTAGGCACTCCTGAATGATTAATCAAGTGTCTGCATGAAATGAAATATATTCTGCCAAAAACTAAATGAAAATAGCTTCAAAATGACACTAGAATGAGCTTCGTAGCTCGCGGGGTTCACCCGCAGCGCTACCATAGACATTGGGGAAAACTCGCTATTTATTAGCAGTGTAGCGTTTTTTTGCCTTTGGCAGCAATGCTGAGACCCGGGTCTGGGACCTCAGTGCACGGACGGACGTGCTTACGGTCGGAGGTGGGCCCCTCGCGATCCCGCCCCCTGACACTCGATTTCTACGGTTTTTACAGGCTTTTAAAGCCTGTAAATTGCTGTAACTTGCCAAACGTAGTACTACGTTTCCCGCACCGGATGGGTTAAAATAGCAACTATAACTTTTTTAAATTTTGACGAGACACCTGTTACAGGCAGCTATGCATTTTGTTTCTTTCATACACATAGGAAAAAATATATATACACAGTGTGAAGCTGAAGGATAGAAGGATACATAACCAGAATCAGCAAACCAATCACATTAATAGCAACATTGGGCAACAAAACTAGTAATTTAAAAGCAACATATGGCAACTCAGTATTCCCACCTATCAGAGAGCTGCCCCATGACGAGTGAGCCAATGAGGAGGCCGCTCATGAAAGAGGCTTGTACGGTTGCCTCCATCCACTTGTCATCACAAACCAAAGAGTACTGGGGATAAAAAATATTTATTTGATAATTAATTATGATTGTTATGAATTATATTTTTAACCCCTTCCACAATGACGCTTTTTTACCTTTGATTCTGTCTATAATTAATCAATTTAATGCAGTTTATGAAGGACCTTTGTTACTCAAGAGGGTAAAATGAGTTTGTATTTAACCCTTTGAATTCTAGAGGTAGATTGTAAGCTAAAGTAAATCATCTAATTGTAACCAGAAAATGATTAAAATTACATCATTGTGCTGCTAAAGTAACTGATCCATAAAGATTAATTTAATGTTGCCAATTCACCTACTCTACCGCTAGATCTAGATATTTACTTAGATCTAGCAACAATTTTTGAAATCAAGTGACATACATTCTAGCGATATTCTTGAGATTTGAGCCATTTAGACTTCGCCAATTATTAAGTTATTTTCTAGATATTGTGCCATTTTCTAGCGATATTCCTATTTTTGCATTATTATTGAGCGATTTCTGAGAATAAATTTAGCAGTATTTTGTTATTTTGATTGGCAACACAATATATAGTAGCACTAATCATGATAATAATTAGGCTATAGTTACAGTCAACTGGATATCAACACTTTAGAAAACTCTTCCAATTCTAACCTCCGAAACTAGCGACGACTTAAAGACCGAATCATCGAAGATCCAGGAATCACATGAAGCTTTTGAATCGTTGGTTTGGAGTTCATAGTAATAGGTTGGATAATCTTGAAGTAGTGGTAGTAGACTAGTGTAGTTTAAGGAGTAGTATTCACATTTAGCGTATCCTTCTTTAGCGGTCCTGTGGGTAGAGAATTATATTATTATTATTATTTTTACTTTTATTATTATTATTTACTTGGGGAATAGTCAGAATGGGGATTGCCCTGCAATACTTCCTACAACATCCCTGGCTGAAATCCCTACTGCTCCAGGACCTGTCCTCCTCATGTCCCTGAGAGTTGAGCCCCTCGCACCCACGACTATGTAAGCAGACGAACCCCCTTGTTACCAACCATGACGGAGCATGAATGTTACCAGAATGATAACTCGCCCAATGATTGGTTGACGATGTAAACAGAAAAGGTCCTCTTGTACGATTTACTCGCAATCCGGAGTGCAAACACTGTCCATTCTGGGGGACTGGTTCGCACTATGACAGTCAGAAAGAGTCAGGCTCACTACGAGTCCACAACTCTCTCCTCTCCCCTGCTACAGATACAGTAGTCTCCAGCCCAAGCCCCCTCTCTGCCTTTGCAACGGAATTCCCTTGCAATAGCTCAGAGGTCCGACCAACAGGACAGTCATGAAATAGAAGCGCCAGCATGTCGAAATCTCAGAAATTGTGATAGTGCCTGAGGAATGTGAGGAGTTGAGAGAATTGAAGCCCCTGGTTTCCCTAGCCCTTGACGGCTACTTTGTCCACCTAAAGAACAAGTGAGAAACAGCTAGCCGACACCCTGAAGAGGTGGAGGGAGGATACCGATAACTAACAGAAGATGTTCTGGTCCTTGGGATATGCAGAAGTCAACCTGAAGTGTGGTCGGCCCTTGCGAGTGTGCAGTCTGGATGTGCCAAAGTGCCAAAGTGTGCCAAAGTGTAACGGTGGTGTGCAGTATGGTGCAGAAGTCGAGCTTAAGTGTAGTTGACCCCATGTTCATGTGTCTATGGCCTCTGACATCTCCCTGAAGCTTGGTGAGGCCCGCATTCGTACAACTGTGGTATGCAGAAGTCGATCTGAGTCTATCAATCTCCCTTCCAAGTTCCCTGTGAGTGTAATAGAATCTAGAATCACACGCCACCCTCTAGTCCCTCCCTCGAGTGTCTACATAATCTGTCACCTGTGCTCCTTCATTAAGTGTTTAATTGACAAAGACTCACCTTTAGAAGTACTAAGGCAAAACTATAAGTGCTGCGACGTTAACTAGATAACGTTCACCCCTTCGTTTCGAAAGGTATTGCTAATTTTGTTTATACCTACAACAATTTGTTTTATTTCATTCTAGTTACCGTCAAACGATTACTGTATATCCAGCTTAGTAAAAATATCTCGTGATGAAGAAGTGGACATAATTTAGTTGATGTCTCAACATTTGTATTTCAGACTGTAAAAATATTGATGGGGGGTTCTGACCCCTACTCCGTCATGTTTAGCCCCATTAGTTTTGAAATTTAAAACGTTCGCCCCATTAGTTTGGCAAGCGATAGTGAGCCTGCAATTTAGGAGGAAGTGGCCTTCAGCCGGGTAATGTTTCTATCACCAAATGTAAACAATTATCTGGAAGGAAGGGTCTTAGGGGTATCTTAAATGCTTGATTTAGGTCTAGAAAAGAAAATATATACAAAGAATGAACAAATAAATACACAATCTCCCCTTAACTAGGCAGCTATCTATTTATATGCACATCTCTCAGTCTATATCTATATACTGTATTTACCAAAACATTTTCATAAGTATACTTGCCAAGGTATAGATAAATTCCTGTAGTCGAACGTAGAATTAGACCAAAAGCTTCCTCCTCCAGCTCCTACTACCTCTTTCCCCTCCAGCCCCTCCACCCTGCACCAGTGGTCGGGGGCGTAGCTTAGGAAGGCTGCAAGAGATGGAAAGTAAATAAGACAAAATATTTCAATAAATTTGTTTAGCTACCCTCCAAATATGATATAGTTTTCTATGGTGTTTTCTTTGGCACCCGGTTAGAAAACGGCACATCCACGACATCATCAGCAGATCGATATTATCAGGGAAACCCAGATTTCAACAGTTTATGTTTAACCCTTTGAGTCTACGAGGACACTTCTTTACTTAATTTTGACTGGCATTAGACGATTTTGCTCAGATTTGGAAAGCCTCTAGGAATCAAAGGGGTCAAATCTATCGCAATTAACCCTCTGCTTCCCACAATTTCTTCCTAAGCTGAAAAAAATCTGCTACTGAAAGGCAGTATACAAGGAAGAAACGCGGCCTCGTATCTTGAAGGGTTTATTGTATATATATGCTATCAACATTTGTCATCCCTTTTGCTTTAAATACAATCCTCTGGTTCATAATCATATTTCACCTTATATATATATATATATATATATATATATATATATATATATATATATATATATATATATATATGTATGGGGTAAGGTGTTATTTCACTATCTTTGTTTTTCTATGTGTAAGAACGAGATAAAAGTGGAGAATTCATAAGAGCCGAAGTCAGGAACACGAGAGCAAGTTTGTTATGCACATACACACAATATAGCTGTCATGTGACCACAGAAACATGGATTACTTTAAGGGGAAACTTATAGTTATTTGTAAATATATTTATTATATTTTAGTTTCCTCCTTAGACCTCCATTAAACTTGTAAACATATCCAAGATACCTTTCAAGATAAATTTTTGTATTTTTCGGCAGATATTGTCCCGGCCGAAGGCCGTTTCCTCCTAAATTGCAGGCTCGCTATCACTGACTCTTAAATGGCATGAAAGGTCTTAAAATCGCCAAAGTAATGGAGCAAATTACTTAAAATCTCAAAATCAATGAAGCTAAATAGGAAGGAATAGAGGGTCAAAAATAATTAAAAAAAAAACTGGATAGTACAACTAGTGCCAACAGTTGTCCAACCAAAGCTATAGTAATAGTGATTTTGACTTTTAGTTATTGTTTATCACGCCGTGGTGTAGTTAATGAAACCATGGACTGCCGTTTATAATGGCCATGGTTCGAATCCCAGCTGAGAGTAAAAACATTTATTTGTGTAACTCACGTGTATTTTTTAGATATACTGTACTTCATATTATGTAACCTTCGTGTTTGACTGGTGGACGATTAAGGAAGCCCACCTCGCTTTTTTCTCTTCCTCTCCCTCTCTCTTTGGCTTGTATCCATTCGGCCCCATTCAGCCTACTGTTTTAAGACGTTTACCCCCATCCAGGTGTCAATATTTTCCTGGCGAGCGGTAGCGAGCCAGCATATATACAGTACAGTATAATTATATTTTTGTTTTGACAGCAAGCTAAATTTGTAAATTTTTCGATAGAAATATTTCTCCGGCGAAGCCGGATTTCTCCATACAATGCTGGCTCGCTATCGCTCGCCAGGAAGAAATCGACACCTGGATGGGGATAAACGTTTTAAAACAGTTGGCTGAATGGGGCCGAATGGATACAAGCCAGGGAGAGACAGTAAAGGAGAGAAAGATAACAAAAGCCGGTGACCCCCCGTAAGGGGGGATGACCTGCTTTTTGTTATTTCTGTCCTTTTCTCTCTTTCTCTGGCTTGTATCCATTCGGCCCCATTCAGCCAACTATTTTAAGACGTTTATTCCCCATCTAGGTGTCGATTTCTTCCTGGCGAGCGATAGCGAGCCAGCATTATATGAAGAAATCCGGCTTCGCCGGAGAAATTTTTCTATCGAAAAATGTACAAATTTAGCCTGCTGTCAAACAAAAATAAAAAATATGCTGGCTCGCTACCGCTCACCAGTAAAAAATTGACACCTGGATGGGGATAAACGTCTTAAAACAGTAGGCTGAATGGGGCCAAATGGATACAAGCCAGAGAAAGATAGAAAAGGACTGAACAAAAACAGGCCACCCCCCTTAAATGATATCAATTGAACCCGAGTTGCGTGGGAACAGTTGTCAAAATCCGTGTATGATACTCTGGAATATGGGTCCTATCACTTGGTATGGATTGAAATATTTCCTCCCAAAGTTTGATTTATCCATCTCCTAAATATATAATTATAGGACATTGTTAACTATTCTTTATCACGCCGTGGTGTAGTTTACACACACACACACACACACACACACACACACACACACACACACACACACACACACACACACACACACACACACACACACACACACAATATATATATACAAGTATATATGGTTTTACTCTGTCTGCTCTCCCAACTTTTTCTTTTACACTAACGAAGAAACTCTGTCAAATGAAACCTGCCCCATTGCAATATATATCATTTTTGTTTCCGTTCTAATATTATTGCAGCTTTTAAGGGGGAATGGTTCACTTGTTGGTCGATTATTGTTCATTTATTCATTATATTTATAGTTTCCTCCATAAACCTCCCTCAAACTTTAAAAAACACATCCATTAGATCCCCCTTGTAGACTAATATGTAAATTTTTCGGTTCTTCCAATATTACAGGCTCACTAACGTTAGCCAGGAACAAAATCGACACCTAAATAGCACGAAAGGTCTTAATATTGACAAAGAAATGGGCCGAAAGGTCTTCAAATCGACATAGTAATGGGGCAAAGTTCTTAAAATCTGAAAACTATTGGGGTTAAACATGAGGGAGAAGGGGTCTAGAAAAACAACCCATCTCCCCTTAATGTATTTCCGTGAATTTCCTTTGCAACTTTCAATGTTCAGTTACTCGTATGATTCACCGTTTGATGAGAGAGAGAGAGAGAGAGAGAGAGAGAGAGAGAGAGAGAGAGAGAGAGAGAGAGAGAGAGAGAGAGAGAGAGAGAGAGAGAGAGAGAGAGAGACAGAGATAGAGAGAGAGAGAGAGAGAGAGAGAGAGAGACGGAGAGAGAGAGAGAGAGAGAGAGAGAGAGAGAGAGAGAGAGATGTAGAGAGAGAGAGAGAGAGAGAGAGAGGAGTCAGCTTCTTGGTGTAATTCACATATGTTTTGTTTCTACGTTCAATAATTTAATTACCGTAAGTATAATATAATAAATATGTCTGTACAATTTATCACAGCAATTCAGTATACTATGAGTTCAACATATTTTCAATCTAATAATTCCAATGTTAATATTATTTCAATATAATTGGAATACGGTATAATGTTAGTATATTCTATGTATAATTTCAGCATAATACAGTAATTCAAAGATATAATTGTTTAGGCTATATATAATTTTCAATATGTAATTTGTGTGGAGTCTGATTTCCGACGTCTTCAACTTATAAAAGGGGTTGGTTTCCTTGGCAACACTATCCTTTTCATTGCTCACTCTTTTCAATGTACCGTAATAACCTTGCCGGGATTTCATATATTTTCTGATTCTCTCTCTCTCTCTCTCTACCCCTCTCTCTCTATATACCTCTCTCTCTATATACCTCTCTCTCTCTCTCTCTCTCTCTCTCTCTCTCTCTCTCTCTCTCTCTCTCTCTCTCTCTCTCTCTCTCTCTCTCTCTCTCTCTCTCTCTCTCTCTCTCTCTCTCTCTCTCTCTCTCTCTCTCTCTCTCTCTCTCTCACATACTTCATTCTTTCTTGCATCCCCTCTTTCTGTCTTCATCTTCTATCTCTCTCTACATAGTTTTAAGGGGCTCAGTATATACACACAATACTTGCAAATGTAAACAAACTAAGGCTGAAGCATTGCTGGTATTAACTATTCAAAAGCTGACCTCTTAAGGGGACATGGGCCGTTTTTCTAGTCTATTAATAATTCATGTAATCCTTTGTCTAAGTTACCTCGCTAGACCTCCATTAAGCTTAGACAAAAATATACTTAGACCCTCCTTCAAGATAAATTTGTACATTTTTCGGTAGAAAATTTTTCCGGCCGAAGGCCGGTTTCTCTCATAATTTCAGGCTCGCTATCGCTCGCCAGGATAAGATCAACACCTAAATAGTACGAAAGGTCATACAATTGTCAACTAAATGGGGCGAAAGGTGTTAAAATCGCCAAACTAATGGACCGAGCGTTTTAACATCTCTAAAGTAATGGGACTGAACATGAGGGAGAAAGTTGTCCAGAAAAGCGGCCCATCTCCCCTTAAAGCGCCAACAAGTACAGACAATATATTATACAGAATACAAAGATCATTGAAGGTTTGTTGGATTATTGTTGTTGTCGTGTACTCCAGCTGATGATGTATGTTGTTGTCGTGTATTCCAGCTGATGATGTATGTCCATTATAACTTGGTTCAATTCTTACTGTTTCTATGTGGCTGTGATTGTGGAGTCATCTGCATATTATAACTTGGTTCAATTCTTACTGTTTCTATGTGGCTGTGATTGTGGAGTCATCTGCATATTATAACTTGATTCAATTCTTACTGTTTCTATGTGGCTGTGATTGTGGAGTCATCTGCATATTATAACTTGGTTCAATTCTTACTGTTTCTATGTGGCTGTGATTGTGGAGTCATCTGCATATTATAACTTGGTTCAATTCTTCCTGTTTCTATGTGGCTGTGATTGTGGAGTCATCTGCATATTATAACTTGGTTCAATTCTTACTGTTTCTATGTGGCTGTGATTGTGGAGTCAGCTGCATATTATAACTTGGTTCAATTCTTCCTGTTTCTATGTGGCTGTGATTGTGGAGTCATCTGCATATTATAACTTGGTTCAATTCTTACTGTTTCTATGTGGCTGTGATTGTGGAGTCATCTGCATATTATAACTTGGTTCAATTCTTACTGTTTCTATGTGGCTGTGATTGTGGAGTCATCTGCATATATAACTTGGTTCAATTCTTACTGTTTTCTATGTGGCTGTGATTGTGGAGTCATCTGCATATTATAACTTGGTTCAATTCTTACTGTTTCTATGTGGCTGTGATTGTGGAGTCATCTGCATATTATAACTTGGTTCAATTCTTACGGTTTCTATGTGACTGTGATTGTGGAGTCATCTGCATATTATAACTTGGTTCAATTTTTCCTGTTTCTATGTGGCTGTGATTGTGGAGTCATCTGCATATTATAACTTGGTTCAATTCTTACTGTTTCTATGTGGCTGTGATTGTGGAGTCATCTGCATATTATAACTTGGTTCAATTCTTACTGTTTCTATGTGACTGTGATTGTGGAGTCATCTGCATATTATAACTTGGTTCAATTTTTCCTGTTTCTATGTGGCTGTGATTGTGGAGTCATCTGCATATTATAACTTGGTTCAATTCTTACTGTTTCTATGTGGCTGTGATTGTGGAGTCATCTGCATATTATATAACTTGGTTCAATTCTTACTGTTTCTATGTGGCTGTGATTGTGGAGTCATCTGCATATTATAACTTGGTTCAATTCTTCCTGTTTCTATGTGGCTGTGATTGTGGAGTCATCTGCATATTATAACTTGGTTCAATTCTTACTGTTTCTATGTGGCTGTGATTGTGGAGTCATCTGCATATTATAACTTGGTTCAATTCTTCCTGTTTCTATGTGGCTGTGATTGTGGAGTCATCTGCATATTATAATTTGGTTCAATTCTTACTGTTTCTATGTGGCTGTGATTGTGGAGTCATCTGCATATTATAACTTGGTTCAATTCTTCCTGTTTCTATATGGCTGTGATTGTGGAGTCATCTGCATATTATAACTTGGTTCAATTCTTACTGTTTCTATGTGGCTGTGATTGTGGAGTCATCTGCATATTATAACTTGGTTCAATTCTTACTGTTTCTATGTGGCTGTGATTGTGGAGTCATCTGCATATTATAACGGTTCAATTCTTACTGTTTCTATGTGGCTGTGATTGTGGAGTCATCTGCATATTATAACTTGGTTCAATTCTTACTGTTTCTATGTGGCTGTGATTGTGGAGTCATCTGCATATTATAACTTGGTTCAATTCTTACTGTTTCTATGTGGCTGTGATTGTGGAGTCATCTGCATATTATAACTTGGTTCAATTCCTCCTGTTTCTATGTGGCTGTGATTGTGGGAGTCATCTGCATATTATAACTTGGTTCAATTCTTACTGTTTCTATGTGGCTGTGATTGTGGAGTCATCTGCATATTATAACTTGGTTCAATTCTTACTGTTTCTATGTGGCTGTGATTGTGGAGTCATCTGCATATTATAACTTGGTTCAATTCTTCCTGTTTTCTATGTGGCTGTGATTGGTGGAGTCATCTGCATATTATAACTTGGTTCAATTCTTCCTGTTTCTATGTGGCTGTGATTGTGGAGTCATCTGCATATTATAACTTGATTCAATTCTTACTGTTTCTATGTGGCTGTGATTGTGGAGTCATCTGCATATTATAACTTGGTTCAATTCTTCCTGTTTCTATGTGGCTGTGATTGTGGAGTCATCTGCATATTATAACTTGGTTCAATTCTTCCTGTTTCTATGTGGCTGTGATTGTGGAGTCATCTGCATATTATAACTTGGTTCAATTCTTACTGTTTCTATGTGGCTGTGATTGTGGAGTCATCTGCATATTATAACGGTTCAATTCTTACTGTTTCTATGTGGCTGTGATTGTGGAGTCATCTGCATATTATAACTTGGTTCAATTCTTACTGTTTCTATGTGGCTGTGATTGTGGAGTCATCTGCATATTATAACTTGGTTCAATTCTTACTGTTTCTATGTGGCTGTGATTGTGGAGTCATCTGCATATTATAACTTGGTTCAATTCCTCCTGTTTCTATGTGGCTGTGATTGTGGGAGTCATCTGCATATTATAACTTGGTTCAATTCTTACTGTTTCTATGTGGCTGTGATTGTGGAGTCATCTGCATATTATAACTTGGTTCAATTCTTACTGTTTCTATGTGGCTGTGATTGTGGAGTCATCTGCATATTATAACTTGGTTCAATTCTTCCTGTTTCTATGTGGCTGTGATTGTGGAGTCATCTGCATATTATAACCTTTGGTTCAATTCTTCCTGTTTCTATGTGGCTGTGATTGTGGAGTCATCTGCATATTATAACTTGATTCAATTCTTACTGTTTCTATGTGGCTGTGATTGTGGAGTCATCTGCATATTATAACTTGGTTCAATTCTTCCTGTTTCTATGTGGCTGTGATTGTGGAGTCATCTGCATATTATAACTTGGTTCAATTCTTCCTGTTTCTATGTGGCTGTGATTGTGGAGTCATCTGCATATTATAGCTTGGTTCAATTCTTCCTGTTTCTATGTGGCTGTGATTGTGGAGTCATCTGCATATGCATAGGATTATAGGAGGCCTTGTAGTATGTCATTCATGTATACATACCATAGAATCAACCCTAGTTCTGCTCTTAGGGAGACTGAAGCTCTAACAAGGTAGTTTGATAATGACGGCTAACTACCACTGAAAGTGTTAGGGACCTCAGTAGGTTTTACCAGACTGGCGCGCTAACCCACTATACTACCACGGCCATACAATAGGATAGCAACCTTAGTTCTCCTTGAAAGACTCAGGTGATAGTCTGGTGGTGATTCACGTGGTGGGTTTCTTAGACTTCGCCACCAACGACTATTTTACGCTATCCCAGATGTCAACTCGGGTAGTTTTGTGGTTGCGGGATTTTCCGGGTACAGGGTATTACAATTTCTTTGTTCATGTTCTTTCTCTTTATTTTTATTTTTTTGTTTCTTTCGCTTTCTTTTATTTTTATTTCTCTTTATTTGTATTTCTCTATCTTTCATTTGTTTCTTTATCTTTCTTATTTTTCTCTTTCTTTCTCTCTCTTTCTCCTTTTTCTTTCTTTCTCTTTCTTTATCTTTCTCTTTCTTTTGTTTCTCTTTATTTTTATTGATTTTTCTTTTTCTTGTTCTTTCTTTCTTTTTCTTTCTTTCTCTATCTTTTTTTTTATCTTTCTTTTGCTTTATCTTATTTTTCTTTATCTTTCGTTCTCTTTATTTCTTTCTTTTGTTTTTTTCTTTATCTTGCTTCTCTTTCTCTTCCTTTCTCTTTGTTTCTAGTGTGAGTGTGTTTGGCAGATTCACCAATCCACGACGTGGGTACAAACTACAAACATAAACGTATTTACCCGAGGCCAAACATCGAACCCAAGACCATAGGAGTAAGGGGAGGGGGCCCACCTCGTTTATACTTTGTATATTTTATTTGTTCTCTCTCTTTCTCTGGGTTGTATCCATTCGGCCCCATTCAGCCTACTGTTTTAAGACGTTTATCCCCATCCAAGTTTCGATTTTTTCCTGGCAAGCGGTAGCGAGCCAGCATATTTAAAAACAAAAAATTGACAGTAGGCTAAATTTGTACATTTTTCGATAGCAAAATGTGTCCGGCGAAGCCGGATTTCTCTATAGGACAACAGAGGCTATCAACCCTATTGTATTATTATACCAGCACACTGTAAGTCAAGAATAACATCGGACTGGAGCTTCTCTGCAAGAACCCCAGTCACCGTTAACACTACGTTAAAATGCTGGCAATACTGCTGCCTGAGTCCTTAAAATCAACTGAATCCATTTATCAATACTTACGCTACATTAACAATGAAACTCTTTTGAACTTCACGAGAAGTCAGCGGATAAATCTACACCATGAATATAACGGTACACATAATTGACCTGTCTGTCTGTTTACCTACGAGAGAGAGAGAGAGAGAGAGAGAGAGAGAGAGAGAGAGAGAGAGAGAGAGAGAGAGAGAGAGAGAGACGGATAGCTAGATAGATAGATAGGTAGATATAGATAGAGAGAGAGAGAGCGAAAACAAATATTGAGTGCATAATTATGTTTGTGGGGAGAGAGAGAGGCAGGTTTGGGAGAGAGATATCCAACTGAGTTAATTGTGAAATTTTCGATATACAAAGGACTAATTTTTAGGTAGTTGAGGGTCTGAGTAAGTGAAACAAAAATAATACAGTTCTTGTGGCTTACAGAGAGACAGAGAGAGTGAGAGTCCGTGTGGAGCTACGCCATATATAATATAAATATAGTAACCCATAATTGATTAGCCTAGTTTACCTAGAAGTGAGTCCACAGATCCCCACAAGCTACTGCAAAACAACAACACATTCTTGAAACCAGTTCATACTAGACTGTGCCAGCTCTCTCTCTCTCTCTCTCTCTCTCTCTCTCTCTCTCTCTCTCTCTCTCTCTCTCTCTCTCTCTCTCTCTCTCTTGAAGATAATGTTAAAAATTATCTTCAATATCAATGTATTACTCATCTAGCTATATATGTAATGACATAGTTTAAGCTAGAAATAGGGTGAAGATTGCGTATGCACCTTCGCCCTTTTGAGATAATGTAACTATGATACTTGTGTAACATTTGTACTTTTCTCAATAAAACAATCAAATCAAATCAAATCAAAACCCCCCTCCCTCTCTCCCATAACCACACACCCTACTAAATATTATATTACTATCGGCATGTAAACTTCTCCACTGGTCATATTGCGCTAACTATCCCCTCAATAACCATTATTGTAATAAGAATTTGAACCATGTAACTCATGTTTGTAAAATATTTGTATTACTATAATTCCATTATAACTTCGGTAGTTGGTAATATTAGTCACATTATGTATGTGACTCTTGTATTCAGCTAACTATGACCTCAATAACCGTTGATGTAATGAAGAATGTGAAGTGTCCCTCATATGATTGTAATATATTTGTCGTACTATTATTGCATAATAATTTATGTAGTTCGAAATATTAGTCACATCATGTATGTAATATATATATATATATATATATATTTTTTTTTTTATTTTTTTTTTTTTTTAATAATTGTATTCAGCTAACTATGATCTCAATAACCATTGATGTAAGAAAACATGAATGGTCTCCTCATATGATTGCACTAGTTTTGTAGTGCTATTATTTACCTGTCAATTAATAATTCAGTCAATTTTTTTTTTTTTTTTTTTTCATGAGCACGTATATACAGCACATGTGGCAATCAAATGAGGAAACTATAATAACACCAGACGACGATACTGTTGTTACAGTAGAATAATGGCTCTTTGAGCAGTATGTATTGCCTTACCAGTGGTTGTCCCCTTATTATTATTATTATTATTTTAATACCATAGGAACGAAAATTCCTGGGAGCGAAACTTCCACCCCCAACGAGATCCCTCTCTTTCTACCACCTCCCTCCACATGTTAAACTTCTCGTTAATCACAGTCTTCTAATATACAAATCACATTTCCTTACCCCCTGACATTCTTGAAATACCCACTAAGTATATTCAATTAGATACCAACCATGCAGACTATAATACGTTCGTTGTGTATGGGTACGAGGCGATCTCAAGACACCTTAGCTCCCAGTGCACAACGAACCGGATCATGATTATGTCCGCCTGTATTAAATTATGTATTATGTTGATTTATACCATTGCCTATTTTTGTAATAATTGTATTTAGCTAACTATGATCTCAATAACCATTGATGTAATGAAAATATGAATAGTCTCCTCATACGATTGCACTAGTTCTGTAGTGCTATTATTTACAACCTGTCAATTAATATATATATATTTTTTTTATACAGACCATGTGACAATTAAATGAGGAAACTATAATAACACATCTGAATAATGCCAACCTGATTTATAAACACAAATATGAATGTAA
>CM064506.1:12538029-12564650 GCA_032716605.1 Paralithodes platypus | reverse complement strand
ATAATTGTATTCAGCTAACTAGGATCTCAATAACCATTGATGTAAGACAACATGAATGTCCTCCTCCATATGAGTGCACTAGTTTCTTGTAGTGCTATTATTTTACCTGTCAATTTAATAAATTTCAGGTCAATTTTTTTTTTTTTTTTTTTTTTTTCATGAGTCCACGTATAATACAGCCAAACATGTGGCAATCAAAATGAGGGGAAAAAAAAAACTAATAATTCAAACACCAGGACCGACGATACTGTTTTGTTTACCGGTAGGAAATAAAATGGCTCTTGGGAGGCCCAGTATGTAAATTTGCCTTACCCAGTGGGTTTGGTCCCCTTAATTTTATTATTTATTATTATTTTATTATTTTATTATTGAAAAAAAAAATACCAACATGGAACGGAAAAAAAAAAATTCCTGGGAGCGAAACTTCCACCCCCAAAACGAAAAGATCCCTTCTCTTTCTACCAAACCCTCCCCTTCCACCATGGTTACCCACGGGGTCTCGTTAATCAAAACAAAGTCTTCTTAAATATCCAAATCACAATTTCCTTACCCCCTGGGGACATTCTTTGGAAATACCCACTAACAGTATATTTCAAATTTAAAGATTTACCAAAACCATTGCAGAACCTATAAATTACGTTTTTCGTTGTGTATGGGGTTTTACGAGGGCGATCTCACGGGGGGGACAACCCTTTTAGCCTCCCAGTTGCAGAAAAAAAAAAAAAAAAAACGAAAAACCAAAAACGAAAAACCGGGAAAATCATGGGAAATTAATGTCTCCGCCCTGTATTAAAATTAATTGTTATTATGTTTGATGTTTTATTTTTACCATTGCCATTATTTTTGTAAAAATAAATTGTTATTTAGCTAATCTCATTGATCTCAATAAACCCAATTTGGATGTAAGGGGAAAATATGGGGAATTAAGTCCTCCTCATTACGATTGCAACTAGGGTTTTCTGTAGTGCTATTTTAAATTTACAACCTGTCCAATTAATATATATATATAATTTAATTAATTTTTTTTTTTTTTATACAATGGGGGACCATTTGTGACAAATTATGTAAAAAATTGGAGGGAAAAAAAAAAAAAAAAAAAACAACTATAATAACAACTCTGGAAAATAATTGCCAAAAACCTTGAAATTCATAAACAAAACCAACCAAAATTTATTGGGGCAAATTTGTAAACCAGGACGACGCGATTTTGCTGTTGTTTTTCAGTGGGGAATAAAAATTGGCTCTTTTGGGGAAGGCACGTAAATTTGTCAATCGGCCTTACCTAAGTTGGTTGGTCCCCTCACCCAGGATGGGGGGCCGCTGCTCAAAAAAAAAAAAAAAATAAAAAAAAAATAATAAAAAAAAACTTCGCCCCGTCGGGCCAAAAAATCAAAATCAAAAAAATCTCTCTCTCTTCGTCTCGCTCTCGCTCTCTCCTCTCTCATCTCTCTCGGCTCTCTCTCCTCTCTCCCTTCATATGTATATATACAACCGGGTATTAGTATAATTACTAGTATATAATATCTTATATTAAAATTTATTATATATTTACTGTATAATTTATATATATTATATATTAGATATATTCTAATATGTTATTATATATATATTATATATATTTTAAATATATAGTATATAGTTTTAAATTACTATTATTACTGTATATTATAAATATATGACTATATTTTATAATTAATTATTCTATTATATATATTAAATTATAAATATAATATAATATTATAATATTATATATTATATTATATATACATAATATATATTATAATTTGTATATTACTTGTTTATCAATAATAATATATCTATATATATGTATATATTATTAATATAATTACTATATTTTTTGTTTTTTTTTGTTTTTTAAGCCGGGGGAATGGACCGGGCCGAATTAAGAGTAAAAGGTGGAAAAAAAAAAAGGGCCGCCCCCCCGCCCCCCCCCCCCCCCCCCCCCCACCCCCACACCCCTGGGAAAAAAGCTCAATAAGGGTTTGAACCGTAAACAGATACGCCATTGCAGGGGTATCTGGGTTGGCTCTCGACAGGTACAACACAATTTACAACAAACGAAATAGGGTACCGGTAGTGCTTGGTTTTGGTCTATATATTTATTTATTAATGTATTTATTAGTTTCCTCGCTAGACCTCCATTAAGCTTTGAAAAACACCACCTAGACCCCTGTCAAGATAAATTTGTAAATTTTTCGGTAGAAAAATGTCCCGGCCGAAGGCAGGTTTCTTCTAGAATTAGAGGCTCGCTATCGCTCGCCAGGAAAAAACCGTCACCTGAAGGGCAGGAAAGGTCTTAATATTGATACAAAAATGAGGCGAAAGGTCTCAAAATCGCCAAACTAACGACACGAACGTCTAAAAACCTGAAAAATAATATGCTAAACACGAGGGAGAAGGGGGTCCCAACCATAAATTAATAAATAAGTATATAGACCAAAAACCAAGCACTACCCCCTTAAACCCCCGATCCTACAGACGTCGGAGCAGCTAGTGTTAACCGTATACAGGGCCGCCATAACTGGGTTTTGGCCGGGACAGTTACGACAAAAGAAGGGTTGATGGAATTACACTAGATCTGGTTATCCCAATTATACTGTCTCTCTCTGTCTGTCTTTCTCTATCTCTCTCGCTCGCTCTCTATCTATCTATCTATATCTCTCTCTCTCTCTCTCTCTCTCTCTCTCTCTCTCTCTCTCTCTCTCTCTCTCTCTCTCTCTCTCTCTCTCTCTCTCTCTCTCTCTCTCTCTCTCTCTCTCTCTGAGAGAGTTGCAGTTGGGATGTGTGTACATGCTTAGATTGATATGCAGGATTCGAAGTTGCATAATAAATCGTAGGCAGTGTCCACCATTCTTTTAACTGTCTACGTGGTGCGATGCATAAGGTGTTGATTTTCGGTGTGAGCATCCTGGATTCGAATCCACGGACTGCCACATGTGTTAGTAAATTTCATTAATCGATTTTAGGAGTATAGTTGGTTGTTGGGAGGAACATAATAATTGATATTGGTTCAGGGGTAATTTATCGAGGGGACTTCCCTAGTGGTTAAGGCCCCATTAATTGCTCTTTCCATTCACATATGCATAGCCTACGTGAGTTGCAGTTGGGATGTGTGTACATGCTAAGATTGATATGCAGGATTCGAAGTTGCATAATAAATCGTAGGCAGTGTCCACCATTCTTTAACTGTCTACGTGGTGCGATGCATAAGGTGTTGATTTTCGGTGTGAGCATCCTGGATTCGAATCCACGGACTGCCACATGTGTTTGTAAATTTCATTAATCGATTTTAGTATTATAGTTGGTTGTTGGAAGGAACATAATAAGTGATATTGGTTCAGGGGTAATTTATCGAGAGGACTTCCCTAGTGGTTAAGGCACCATTAATTGCTCTTTCCATTCACATATGCATAGCCTACGTGAGTTGCAGTTGGGATGTGTGTACATGCTTAGATTGATATGCAGGATTCGAAGGGCCATAATACATCATAGGCAGTGTCCACCATTCTTTAACTGTCTACGTGGGTTGCGATGCATAAGGTGTTGATTTTTCGGTGTGAGCATCCTGGATTCGAATCCACGGACTGCCACATGTGTTGTAAATTTCATTAATCGATTTTATTAGTATAGTTGGTTGTTGGAAGGAACATAATAATTGATATTGGTTTCCAGGGGTAATTTATCGAGAGGACTTCCCTAGTGGATAAGGCCCCATTAATTGCTCTTTCCATTCACATATGCATAGCCTACGTGAGTTGCAGTTGGGATGTGTGTACATGCTTAGATTGATATGCAGGATTCGAAGTTGCATAATAAATCGTAGGCAGTGTCCACCATTCTTTTAACTGTCTACGTGGTGCGATGCATAAGGTGTTGATTTTCGGTGTGAGCATCCTGGATTCGAATCCACGGACTGCCACATGTGTTTGTAAATTTCATTAATCGATTTTAGGAGTATAGTTGGTTGTTGGAAGGAACATAATAAGTGAGGTATAACGAAAAACAAAAATCTGCCACCAACCCAGATATATGATATAATTATATACTATATAGATGGATAGATAGCCAAGATAAAAAACATAGACATTTACATAAAAAGACAGAAGCAGACAGATATGCATGACTGGGTAGATAAGTACATAAACATAACCTACCTGAGGAAACGGTATGAAACTAGACAGAGGTAGAAGTAATAACAAGTAGGTATAGGGACAGATGACTTTTACAGTAGCTATTTTCAATTTGATAAGTAAATAATTTAATAACGTTAACAAATATTGTAATAACTTACCAGAGGAAACTGCGTGAATACCACAGAAGACCTGGGAGAAGTGAGCTATTACGAAGACCTTCTTTTGCCACCACCCCCACGAGTCAGCCATCTCCAAGGCTTTGTCGAACCCTCCATCACCCGAACCCTGGAATATAGTGTGACTTTAGTGATGAATGAATGAATGAATATAGAAAAGGTGGGTGAAGGTGAAGGAAGGGAAGTTTGTATTGGGTAACTAGGAGAGACAGTGGTAATAGTGAGAGAAATAGGGTGTCGGGGCTTGACCCAACGTGCGTGAGTTGAGTAATTGGGTTGGGGTTGAATTGTTTTAGTTGGAGCAGTTACTTTAATGAGATTCAGTATGGCTGGCCAAGAAGGGGGCTGGGGATGGTGGCAGCAAAATCATTTTGGGTGGTATAAAATCGAAATTGCTTGCTACTGGGTTTTTTGTATGGTAGAGGAAGTCTACTGGAGAGCTTGGGATTTTAATAATTTAGGGTGGTAATAATACGAAAATGGTATAGAAGGGGGGGGGGGGTAATTTTGGGTGGCATAGAGTCAACAAGGGGGTAATGCTGGGGAAAGAGCTGTCAATGACTTTAGTACAATTAGGAAGATAATTATAGTGATTGAAGCAGTAATCCCGTCCGCCAATCAGAAGGCGGGATTAACTCAGGTGTGCCAGCAAGATTTACCCTTTAATGGGAACACCCTGGCACTCGTGCGCTCTCGACAAATCACGAGCCTCCTACGACGCACCACAGCACTCGCATCGTATTCTCTCACACACGCCCAGCTCATAACTTAATAATAATAATAATAATAATAATAATAATAATGATATTTATTCAGTTAGCTTTTTACAATGTTGGTACAACATAATATGTTACAACTATGACATGTACCAGCTGTGCATAATTCCAACTAATGATAGCTAAATAAGGCCGTTATGCGTATTTCCATTGGGGTTCTTGTGGGATTAAGTTAGCTGGGGAAAAGGGGGAGAACAAGAAATGTAAATGAATATGAGTAGTAAACAATTTAGAGAAAGTATTTATAGGGGGCTAAACTAAGATACCTTACATTCTATAGTTGGACTTGTTAAAATATTCAAGTATGGTAATCATTTTTAGTTTGTTTTTTGCCTAAGTACGGTAATAATTTTTAGTTTGTTTTTTTGCCTGTGTCTTATGTCGTATTTAGTAGTAGACATAAGCTTGGTGCTCCCTTCTCGCAGCTTGCCCTCAGTTTACACCCGTATTTTCTATCCTGGTAACAAACTTGGTAGACTGTCTTGAACTCTTGATAGTGTAATGCATAAATGCGCGGAATTTCGGTGTGAGTATCCTAGGTTCGAGTCCTTGGATTGCCACATGTATTTGTTGATTTCATTAATTGAGTTTAGAAGTGAAGTTGGTTGGTAAAAAAATATAATATTATATTTATACAATAACCGTACTTGTGCTGCTCAGTATCCATTGTTATAGTTATTTTTGTTGTCATTTAATTATTTTCCAGGATCTTAATATATTATCTGTTGGTTAGTCTCTCTCTCTCTCTCTCTCTCTCTCTCTCTCTCTCTCTCTCTCTCTCTCTCTCTCTCTCTTTTTTTTACACTGAATGAATTTTTTTGGTAACTTATACTCAGCTTCTTGGGCAGAAGCTAATATAAATATTGTTTTTTTAAAGCTAAAGGTGAATGATGTGTCCATATCTCCTATTTCAAAGCTTAACCAAGTTTAATAATAGTTTTAGAACATTATTTATCTCTCTCTCTCTCTCTCTCTCTCTCTCTATATATATATATATATATATATATATATATATATATATATATAATATACGCGGTCTAAGACCGACCTAAGGTGAACCATATCCAACTAACGTCAAAGTTAGTTGGAGAGTACTAATGACTTCTGCAATCTTCTGTAATTACCTAGGTTGTGTAACCTGGAGAGAGAGAGAGAGAGAGTGTGTGTGTGTGTGAGAGGAGGGGGGGGGGGGGGGTTGTGGGAAGACGGACAGTGGGGGGGGGCGATCTTCTTGGACATTACATAAGAACATAACATAGCCTATACGAGTCTTGGAGGCATTGACAGTAACAAGATTTTCCCTGTCCCAATCAGATATAATAGATAAATCAGAAGATAGGCGTGTCATGAGTTTTGGAGTGATTACATATTAGGTTGTTGTAAAAAACTAGTTGACTAGTGTAAATATAGAGTAGGTAGGCTATAGTATAGTATCAACATATTAGGATAGTAGATATGATTAGAGGTACAGTTGAGTAGATTGTTAATGAATATTAGAAAGAGAACTGGAGACAGGAGAGAACCTTAAGGGAGCCCACCTCGTTTTTTGTTCTCTTTCTCTCCCTCTCTCTTTGACTTTTATCCATTCGGCCCCATTCAGCCCAATGTTTTAAGACGTTTACCCCCATCCAGGTGTCAATATGTTCCTGGCGAGCGGTAGCGAGCCAGCATAGATATATTTTTGTTTTGACAGCAAGCTAAATTTGTAAATTTTTCGATAGAAAAATTTCTCCGGCAAAGCCGGATTTCTCCATACAATGCTGGCTCGCTATCGCTCGCCAGGAAGGAATCTCTTTCCCTGGCTTGTATCCATTCGGTCCCATTCAGCCAACTGTTTTAAGAAGTTTATCCCCATCCAGGTGTTGATTTCTTCCTGGCGAGCGATAGCGAGCCAGCTTTGTATTGAGAAATCCAGCTTCGCCGGAGAAATTTTTCTATCGAAAAATTTACAAATTTAGTTTGCTGTCATAACACAAATATATATATGATGGCTTGCTACCACTCGCCAGGAAAATATTGACACCTGGATGGAGGTAAACGTCTTAAAACAGTAGGCTGAATGGGGCCGAATGGATACAAGCCAAAGAGAGGGAGAAAAAGAGAAAAAAAAGCGAGGTGGGCTCCCATTAATTCCGCAGCACTACAGCCATGACGCCACAATGGTTCGATTCCCGCACTAATGGTTGTTGTACCGTATTTGTCAACTAGATCTAAAGCTGACAGCCCAATAGTGACACTGAATTGATTGGGTGTTGCGTCATCCGAGTTGCGTCATCTTATTATGAAGGGAGTAGGATTTGATAATTATTAGTGTATATATATATATATATATATATATATATATATATATATATATATATATATATATATATATATATATATATATATATATATATATATTGTTTTAGTTTCCTCCCTAGACCTCCATCAAAGCTTAAATATATACCACCAACACATCTCAAAACTAATGGGGCTAGACATGAGCGAGAAGGGGGTCCAAAAAAAAAAATTCAAATTGTGTGAAATTGAATAAAATATAACTAACGCCGCTGGTACTCAAAGGGGTTAGTTAAATAGGACTTATATTTGTCAACTAGATCTATAACTGTCACATAATTGATTAAGGGGAGACTGTCGTTTTTGTGGTCACCTTTCTCCCTCGTGTTATTATATATTGTATATTATATAACAGCCAACCTTGGATGTGCGTCATCCAAGGTTGCCTGTTATAATTACAGTATAATATACAGTATATAATAACACGAGGGAGAAAGGTGACCACAAAAACGACAGTCTCCCCTTAATCAATTCTGTGACAGTTATAGATCTAGTTGACAAATATAAGTCCTATTTAACCCCTTTGAGTACCAGCGACGTTGGTTGTTGTTGTTGTTGTTGTTGTTGTTCCTCAAGCTGCCTGGCCGAACAGCCCCAAGGCCCCGAATAAGGCCAAGGCCATAATCGAGCGCCCCCAAAGAACCCTCCCTGCCGACCACAATAAAGCCTGGGTGACCGAAGCCACTCCATGGCGGGGAGCTAAGGAGGGTGCGGAAACGCCCGGGAAACCAAAGCCCCACCCAGGGCCCTGTGCCCCTCAGCAATTATGAAGAGAAAGTTGAGGGGCAAAGGAAAAATGTGACGCTTTGGCTTCCAATCATGGTAGATTGGGAGGTCAATCCACGGAAGAGACGCCGTCACTTGAGATCTAGAAAATATATAAGTAAAAGGAACAGTCAGATTAAGCTATGGGTATGGCAGAGATCGCTCAGTTCTCACTCTGATAGACCAGCCCATCACCACATGACTAGAACCCAATCCTCTCAGCATCAGCTAGGAAAGGCCCTAGAAAACCGCCTTAGGCGAGGGGATAGCTCCCCTATTTCAACCCCTTTCGGGGTTGGGTACCCGCCGTTGGTTATATTTTATTCTAGCTATATTTAGACGATATTGTGCCGTTTAGGAAGGATCTGTGGTAGTTCAAAAGGCTAGTTGAGATAGTTTGAAGTCTTATTATTACTAGAGGTCGTTAATAAGCTGAATAAAGTCGTCTAATAGTTGCCAGAATATGATGAGAAGGACGTCTCTGGTGCTGAACGGGTTAACCGAACATGGAGGAGACAACACACGATATTAGTCAATTCTGTACCGGCCACGTCATTTTTAACTTTACTCTGGCTACTATTAGACGATTTTATTCAGTTCAAAAAGGGCCTCCAGCAATTAACAGGCTTCGAACTATCTCACTTAAGCCATTTAACTACCACAGATCATTCTGAAACTGCACCAAATCCTTTAAATATAGCTAGAATAAAATAAAAAATGACGTTCCGGTACAGAAGGGATTAATTAATTATGTACCGGTGACGTAATTTTAATTTTATTCTGGCTATAATTAAACGATTTTGTGCAGCTTGGGAAGAATCTATAGGAGCTAACCGGATTAATTGTTAACCGGATTAATTGTTAACCGGATTAATTGTTAACCGGATTATTTGTTAGCGTTCTTCCTAAGCTGAATCAAATCGTCTAAAAGTTACCAGAATATGAAGACAAATATGTCACCGGTATTGAATGGGTTAAGGGGAGATTTCCACCTGGAGGATTTTTTTCTGGACCCCTTTCTCCCTCAAGTTTAGCCCCGTTGCTTTTGAGATTTTAAGACGTTCGCCCCATTAGTTTGACGATTTTAAGAACCCTCGCCCCATTTAAGTCATTTTAAGCCATTCGTGCCATATAGGTGTCGATTTTTTCCTGGCGAGCGATAGCGAGCCTGTAATTTAAGGGGAACCGGCCTACGGCCGGGAAATTTTTCTACCGAAAAATGTACAATTTTATCTTGAAAGGGGGTCTACGGGGAGTAATTTTAAGCTTGATGGAAGTCTAGGGAATCAACTAAAAACCTCCCCTTAATCAATTATGTGGCACTCGCTGTAAGGGTGACAGTGCCATTTGAGCGGGAACCGAAACCTTGTGTGGTCATGTCGTGAATGCTGTGGAATTAACTATCTATATGTTATTAATTTCACCACAACACCAAACACCCCCTATGAAATTAATTAAAGTATAATTATATGATCCACCAGGATTCGAACCTGATTTTTGGCACCTTAACCATTACACCACCAGGACGGTTAAGGGGAGGTTTTTAGTGTGTTTCTCAGACCTCCATCAAGCTTGAAATTACACCCCCTTGACTCCCTTTCAAGATAAATTTGTACATTTTTCGGTAGAAAAATGTCCCGGCTGAAAGCCGGTTCCTCTTAAATTACAGGCTCGCTATCGCTGAGGCCTATGAGGCACAGGGAGGTCGAGGCCGGTGATTATGGTAGTAGTAGTATTGTGATGATTGTGGTAGTAGTGATGGTGATTATGGTAGAATTTAAACCCGGGCAACGCCGGGTACCCCTGCTAGTATATATATATATATATATATATATATATATATATATATATATATATATATATATATATATATATATATATATATATATACATACAAAAGCAGAACACAAACACATCACAACACACACACACACACACACACACACACACACACACACACACACACACACACACACACACACACACACACACACACACACACACACACACACACACACACACACACTACACAGTAAAAATAACAACATAACTCTCGCTTTGACAACGTACCTACAGTAGACCTACTTTTTCGTATCATTGTTATGGTTAGTATCATGGCTTAGATATTTTTTAACCGGGCTCGTATTATTGCTTGGGTAATGGCGCTGTTGTGTGTGTGTGTGTGTGTTTGTGTTAGTGTTTGTTTGTTTGTGTGTGTGTGTGTGTGTGAGAGAGAGAGTATGTGTGTGAGAGTATGTGTGTGTGTGTGTGTGTGTGTTTGTTTTTCGGCGTGTATTTGGTTTTCGTGTATGTAGTATACGTGCGTGTGTGTGTGTGTGTGTGTGTGTGTGTGTGTGTGTGTGTGTGTATGCTTCTCACATTTCTAAATTCTAACATACACCTATATTTAGCTATATAGAAATACAGACACAAATTATGCACATAATATTAAACATAATTATATATTATTTCTTGCATAGCTTTTATGCCTAATTAATTAAGAGTGAACTCTTAAACAGGCAGGTAATGTAGTTATTTAGGGGAATTATTTAATTGTTATAATTATTTGTGTTATTGTGCATAATATATACAGTGTATATATATATATATATATATATATACTGTATATATAGGCCTATATTTTTTTTTTTTTTTTTTTTCCCTGTGGGTTTTTTTTCGTGTTTTTTTGGTGTGCTCCCGATACCTCCATCAAGCTTAAACACAAAAGCCCTAAGACAACCCCTCGAGATAAATTTATACTTTTTTCGGTAGAATAATGTCTCGGCCGTAGGTAATTGGTTCCTACTAAGATACAGGCTCGCTATCGCTCGACCCCTAAATGGCACAAAGGGTCTCCATATTGACAAAAAATGGGGCGATAGTTCTTATAATTGCCAAACTAAAGGGGCAAACGTCTTAAAAAGCTTCATAACTAATGGGGCTAAACATGGAGAAGGGGTTATAGGAAAACCAAATAGCGCCGGACGCCTTGATCCTCGAAGGGGTGGTCACCAACGAATCGCCCCCATGCAACTCTGTCTCCAGTCAGTTGACGCCCCTCCTCCCATCCAGTACCGTTTTCACGCATATACTTCTTAACTCTATCCTTCCCTCTCTCGGGTTTCCTCTCCCTCTGTCCTTCCATTTCACTCTCGTACACTCTCTTAGTCATTCTCTCGCTTCCCATACGTTCTACATGATCGAACCATCTCAAGGCGTTCATTTTCACACTTTCCAGTACATTTACATCCACACCACACACATTGACTAAACAATAAAATACTAGTTTTGATTTATTTCCTGAACGTCCGTCTAAAGATATACTTATTATTCATGAACACACACACACACACAGAGTCACACACCAACACAGTCACACACACACAGTCACACACACACACAGTCACACACACACACAGTCACACACACACAGTCACACACACACAGTCACACACACACAGTCACACACACACACACACACACACAGTCACACACCAACACAGTCACACACCAACACAGATACCTACACTCAGACACCCCCTCCCCCCCCCCCAACACACACACTCAGATGTTCTGCCGAAAAATGTACAATTTTTTTTTTTTTTTTTTTTTTTTTTTTTTCCCTAAGCTTCATGGAGGTCTAGCGAGGAAACTAAGAAATAAAGGAATACATGAATTCATAGATCCGCAAAACAGCCCATCTGCCCGTAACGCCTACCAGGTACTGTACCGGCGACGTCTTTTAAATTATATTATAGTTCAATTTATATGATTTTGTGCAGTTTATGAGTGATCTGTGGTAGTGAAAAGGGTTAAGTGAAATAGTTCGAAGCCTGTTAAGTGCTGGAGGCCCTTTTTAAACTGAATACAATCGTGTAATAGTAGCCAGAATAAAGTGATAAAGGTCGGCACCGGTATTGGATGGGATAAAGACAAATGTACACTTGGATGCCATAGTCACTAGCCTACTCATAACATTTCTGGACTTCACCTATTTCCAAATTATGACAAAATATGGATTTTTTTTATGAATATAATGTACAGTATGTGCCTTATACTGTATATGTATGTATATGTATGTATATGTGTGTGTGTGTGTGTGTGTGTGTGTGTGTGTGTGTGTGTGTGTGTGTGTGTGAAATGTATGTGCGTATGTGTAAACCATAATACCGTGTCGTAGCATCACAACGCAGTAAAACTAAGCCAAATTGGCCAAGGATTATTTTCTATCATGGGCACTGCGTTTGCCAGTATCAATTTTATTCCTTGTCATGATACGCTGTTGAATACATGTGTGTGTGTGTGTGTGTGTGTGTGTGTGTGTGTGTGTGTGTGTGTGTGTGTGTGTGTGTGTGTGTGTGTGTGTGTGTGTGTGTGTGTGTGTGTGTGTGTGTGTGTGTGTGTGTGTGTGTGTGTGCGAAATACAACGCATACAACACCTGTATAACATTTATATAAATTATGATAACAATATACTCAATTTCGTACAGGTTGAGGGGGGGTCATCGGCTTTTTTTTAATCTTTCTCTCCTTTTCTCTCTTTCCCTGGCTTGTATCCATTCGGCCCCATTCAGCCAACTGTTTTAAGACGTTTATCCCCATCCAGGTGTCGATTTCTTCCTGGCGAGGGATAGCGAGTCAGCATTGTATGGAGAAATCCGGGTTCGCCGGAGCAATTTTTCTATCGAAAAATGTACAAATTTAGCTTGCTATCAAAACAAAAATATATATATGCTGGCTCGCTACCGCTCACCAGGAAAATATTGACACCTGGATGGGAGTAAACGTCTTAAAACAGTAGGCTGAATGGGGCCGAATGGATACAAACCAAAGAGAGAGGGAGAGAAAAAAAAAGCGAAGTGGGCTCCCTTAACGGTAAGAGCCTTACTGTATATGTATTATTTGAACACTTTGCATACTGTGTAATCATCAATGGTGTGTAGAATTCCGAACACTATCAATTTAGGCATTTGTTACACATATGGGTCTTATTATCAACCCTTCCTGTACCAACGACGTATTTTTATATTGGATTTCAACTACATTTAGGTTAGAACCTAACCTAACCTAATCCTTTAGTTAAAACAAAAAATAATTGGCTGTCGATAACAAGAAAATACCTACTATTTAGTAATAAGACCATATTACCAGTCTCGCTAGGCAGACTCCCAGAAGCTGGGTGTGCTCAACCGCCTCAAGGGGTTCTTTACCCCTGCGCAGCTTCTTGCTCTGCACAGGGGCACAGTGCGTCCTTGTATTGAGTATTGTTCACATGTGTGGGGAGGATCCTCTCACACCGCACTCCTAGATAAAGTAGAAAGGAAAGCCTTTCGTATCATTAACTCCCGTCCACTCACCAACTCTCTACAAACTCCCTCTCTTCGCCGCAATGTTGCATCTCTCTCGCTATTCTATCGCTACTACAATAATCAGTGTTCCTTGGAGCTTTCCCAGTGTATACCACCTCTACGTAGGGTACGTAGTACCCGCCTTGCAACACAATCCCACCCCTACTCTGTGCAACTCTCCAACCCAAGAGTGAAACGCTATTCTCAGACTTCCTTCTATTCAACTGCTGAGCTCTGGAACTCTCTCCCAGAATCAGTCTTTCCCTCTTCCTATGACTTAAATTGCTTCAAACTCCGTGTGTCCAGTCATTTTAGCTCGAACGTCCCTTGATTTAGGCCCTGTAACTCTTTGAAATCTGGGGGAGGCACTCGCTGTAGGCAGTTATGCCTTTTGTCTCCCTCATTCACATAGAAAAAATACATAGAAAAAAAAGCAAGTTAGTTATAATTACATACAGGAACACCTAGGGAGTTCACGGATATTTATAAGTGGGCTAGAGACTGGCATCCGAATGTACAGTCACGAGCATAAATACTGCGACACCAACCAGATAATGTTCGCCCCCTTGTCTCCAAAGGTATTGCTAAACTTGTTATTCAAACTCCCAATGATTTCTCTATTTAATTCTACAGTAGCTACCGTCAGACGATGTTATTCAGTTTAGTATAAACCTCTCGTGATAAAGGAGTTGACGTTATCTGGTTGATGTCCCAGCATTTATGCTCGCGACTGTACCTATGGACGAATGTATTAAGGTTATTTGAGAGTAACACGCATAAGATGTTTCATAACCTTAAGTGACCACCTGGGGGGGATCTTGGTTGATGAAGGTTGAATGGCTGGGTGACCTTGTGGTAGTCTTGGTGGTCTAACTCTAACTCTAACTCTAACTCTAACTCTCTCTCTCTCTCTCTCTCTCTCTCTCTCTCTCTCTCTCTCTCTCTCTCTCTCTCTCTCTCTCTCTCTCTCTCTCTCTCTCTCTCTCTCTCTCTCTCTTCCTCCCCCCTCTCTCTCTCTCTCTCTCTCTCTCTCTCTCTCTCTCTCTCTCTCTCTCTCTCTCTCTCTCTCTCTCTCTCTCTCTCTCTCTCTCTCTCTCTCTCTCTCTCTCTCTCTCTCTCTCTCTCTCTCTCTCTCTCTCTCTCCGTCTCTCTCTCTCTCTCTCTCTCTCTCTCTCTCTCTCTCTCTCTCTCTCTCTCTCTCTCTCTCTCTCTCTCTCTCTCTCTCTCTCGTGTTAATCTCCGTAGCATCTATACTTTTTGTCGGCCAATGAATAGTCGCAAGTGTTCTGTTTTGTTATATACCGTACTGTATGTACGTATATGTATGTAAGTCAATGTGTATGTATACAGTATGTATGTAAGTCAATGTGTATGTATAGGCTATCTTGGCTCTTCAAAACATCTGTTAATGGGGGTCACCGGCTTTTTGTTTATCTTTTTCTCTTTTTCCCTGGCTTGTATCCATTCGGCCCCATTCAGCTAACTGTTTTAAGACGTTTATCCTCATCCAGGTCGATTTTTTCCTGGCGAGCGATAGCGAGCCAGCATTGTATGGAGAAATCCGGCTTCGCCGGGGAAATTTTTCTATCGAAAAATGTACAAATTTAGCTTGCTGTCAAAACAAAAAAATATATATGCTGGCTCGCTACCGCTCGCCAGGAAAAAATTGACACCTGGATGGGGGTAAACGTCTTAAAACAGTAGCCTGAATGGGGCCGAATGGATACAAGCCAGGGAAAGAGAGAAAAGGAGGGAAAGATAAAAAAAAAGCAAGGGGGGCTCCCTTTAAGCTATGCGAAAGATGTAGTTGCCAATTCTGCTTTGTTTATAATCTTGGAGAGCAGTGTGGGTTGGAAGATGTTGGAAGCTACGTATTTTTATCCTATTTTTATTTTCATTATTTAGTGAATAGTTAAAAGGAGGTCACTTGCCTTTGTATGATAATTGAAGAGGATTAGAAGACGCTTGTGGGGTGGCAGAGAGAGAGAGAGAGAGAGAGAGAGAGAGAGAGAGAGAGAGAGAGAGAGAGAGAGAGAGAACATCACACATGTACAGTACAGTCAAGGGCATAAAAGGAATTAGGGATCTTTGTTAGTTTTCTATATAATATACTACATAGGA
This sequence comes from Paralithodes platypus, assembly GCA_032716605.1. Classification (NCBI taxonomy): domain Eukaryota; kingdom Metazoa; phylum Arthropoda; class Malacostraca; order Decapoda; family Lithodidae; genus Paralithodes; species Paralithodes platypus. Next base: position 12,548,973 of record CM064506.1, on the reverse strand, counting down.
ATCTCATGGACAAATGTTTCGCGACCGCTCTCTTTCTCTCTTTTTATAATATATACCGGTATATATATATATATATATATATATATATATATTATATATATATTATATATATATATATATATATATATATATATATATATATATATATATATATATATATATATATATATACCCGAGATATATATATATATATATATATATATATATATATATATATATATATATATATATATATATATACTGTATGTGTGTGTGTGTGTGTTTCCTTGTATGAGATGGGTTCATTAATATCATACACTTATAAATGGGTCAATTATTATGGACAGTTTAATTACGCTTTCCGTACCCAATATGTTTTACAAACATTTAGCTCCATTAGTTTTTGACATTTTAAGTCGTTCGCATCATTAGTTTGGCGATTTTAAGACCTTTTGCCACACTTAGGTGTCGATTTTTCTGTCGAGCAAAAGTGAGCCTGCAATTTAGTGGCCTTTGGCAAGGAAAAATTTTTGCCGAAAAATATATAAATCTATGTCGAAGGGAGGTCTTGGGGGTATTTTTGTTTAATGTTTGATCGAGGTCGAGGAAGCAAACTAAAATAAAAAAAAAAAATAATAATAATAATATACAATTTTTTTTTTTTTTTTTACTCCCTCCTCCATCATGTTTAGTTCTATTGGTTTTGAAATTTAAAGATGTCCGCCCTATTAGTTTGGTGATTGTTAGACCTTTAGCCCCATTTCTTTGTCAGTTTTAAGACCTTTCACCCCATATAGGTGACATTTATTTCCTGGCAAGCGATACCGAGCCATTATTCTAGGAGGAACCGGCCTCTGATCGGGACCTATATTAATCTAGAAATGTGCAAATTTATCTCGAAGGAGGGTAGCCTATTTTTATTTTTTTATTTTTTTTTTTTTATTTTTTTTTTTAAAAGTTTGATAGATGTCTAAGGAGCCATCTTTACTAAAAATAAGAAAAATAAATCAGAATATATAAAAACTCGAACCCTTATTAGCCGATTCTTGGAGATGATGCTAAAAGTCTGACTTCCTTGGATTCCTGTGATTTCGTGATCTGGCCGTCAATTATAGCAGGCAAATACCGTAGATTTTATTGTTGGTAGATCAGAAATGTGCTACCTCTTACCAAAATTCGACGCCTAAATGACACGAAAGGTCCTAAAATTGACAAAGAAATGGACAATTGACCTTAAAATCGCCAAACTTATGGGGCGAACGTCTTAAATTCCCCAAACAAATGGGGGTGAAGAGAGATCAGAAACGTGCCACCTCCTCCTCTACCACAACAAACGGGCCCCCTACTCCCTCATATTTAGCCTAATTCGTTTTCAGATTTTATCCTGGTGAGCGATAGCGAGCCTGAAATTTAGGAGGAACCAACCAGCCTTCGGCCGAGACATTTTTCCATCGAAAAATGCACATATTTATCTAGAATGGGGATCTTGGGATTTTTTAAAAGTTCGATGGAGGTCGAGAGAGGGAACTTAAAACACATTTATAAATATAAATATATATGTTTTAATCTCTCAGTGGGGTTCGAACCGTCGACCGTCAGGACGATAGCCGACGGTCGACGGTTCGAACCCCACTGAGAGATTAAAACATTTAGTGGCTCACGTGTCTTTGTGATATATACTTAATATATATATATATATATATATATATATATATATATATATATATATATATATATATATATATATATATATATATATATAATTATAAGTAACTATATCGGCCAATAAAATCCCCCTCCCCCGTTAAGGCCACTGCTTATTACTTGTTCATCCTTACTTTGAGGTTGTAAGGTAGTATGCCAGGTGGTTTTACTTAGAGGTTGTAAGGTAGTATGCCAGGTGGTTTTAATAGTTTTGTAAGTTAAGGAGAGATGGGTCGTTTTTCTGGACTCCTTTCTCCCTCGTGTCTCGCCCCATTAGTTTTGAAATTTTAAGACGTTCGGCCCATTAGTTTGGCGATGTTCACCTTTAGTTCCATTTCGTTGTCAATTTTAAGACCTATCGTGCCATTTTGGTGTCGATATTTTCCTGGCGACCAATAGCGAACCTGAGGAACCGGCCTTCGACCGGGACTTTTTTCCACCGAAAAATTTACAAATTTCTTTTGAGGAGGGTCTAGGGGGTGTTTTTTTTTTGTTTTTTTTTAATTTGATGGAGGTCCTGGGAGGAAAATAATAATAATATATCTATATTATATATATATATATATATATATATATATATATATATATATATATATATATATACACTTGAGATAGGGGCTGGCTCGTAGGGAACCGAAGTTTGCAGAGGAATAGAATAACGAGACTCCAAGTAAACAGCAACATATTTATTCAAACGTTTCGGCATTCACATTATGCCATCTTCAGTGGAATCTAAAAGATGAGAGACAATCTCTTAGATATACAGTATACAAATCAAAGTTAATTAAAATAGGGAGTACAAATAAAAATATCAGCTTAAACATTAAAGACTAAACATAAAAAGAGTTAAAAGGAATTAAGGGGAACACAAAATAATACGAAATCATAAACCCAAGCAAACACAAAAAGAAGAAGGAAATAAAAAATAGTGACTGAACAGTTAGAATATATTTAGAGGGACAGCAGATTGATTATTATTTAAAATGGGTTTTTCTTTCATTATAATTATGGAGTGACTCGAGTATACGAATATGATGATTTGGCCCCGTGTCTATCACTTTGCATAATGGCATAATGTGAATGCCGAAACGTTTGAATAAATATGTTGCTGTTTACTTGGAGTCTCGTTATTCTATGTATACAGTATATATAATTTTCTCTGTAAACTTCCATCAAGCTTGCAAAAACATACCCCCAAGATCCTCCTTCGAGATAAATGTGTGCATCATTTTATAGCGAAAAGCCCCCGGCCAAAGGCTGCTTCCTCTTAAATTGCAGGCTCGCTATCGCTCGCCAGATATATATCGTCACCTAAATCACACGAAAGGTCTTAAAATTGACAAAATAAGGGGCAACACATCTTAATCACCAAACTAACGAACGTCTTGGAATGTCAACACTAATGGGGCTCAACATGAGGGAGAAGGTGGCCCAGAACCCCCCCCCCCCCCCTTTAAGCTGGCAATCAATGTAATCTCATCCATCCCAACCTACGCCTTAACAGATACCAACGTGGGTACAGGGTTTAAGGGGGTAGAGTTTATATTTTGGTCGGCTTATCTATGTATTTAATATATTATTTGTTTCCTCGCTAGACCTCCATCAAGCTTTAACAAAAAATGCCCCCTAGACCTCCCTTCAAGATAAATGTGTACATTTTGCTGTAGAAAACTGTCGTGGCCGAAGGCTGGTTCCTCCAAAAATTACAGGCTCGCTTTTGCTCGCCAGTAAAACATGGGACACTTAAAATGGCACGAAAGGTCCTGATATTGACAAAGAAATGGGATGAAAAGTCTTAAAATCGCCAAACTAATGAGCCGAACGTCCAAACATCTGAAAACTAATGTGGATAAACATGAGGGAGAAGAGGGCCCAGAAAAACGACCCATCTCCCCTTAAGATTAGATACCCTGGGACCCAACAGATGTCATACCTATATTCATACAGGACCTGCATTCATTCATATGCGTACAGTTGCCCACATAAGTTATGTTCCTCTCCGTTATCTTATATGCGTACAGTTGCCCACATAAGTTATGTTCCTCTCCGTTATCTTATATGCGTACAGTTGCCCACATAAGTTCTGTTCCTCTCCGTTATCTTATATAATATCTGTGTTGGTGGTTTAGATGCTTATCTTCTGGGTGTGGTGTCCCGAGTTCGAATCCCCGGGAGGACCATATGTGTTGATTAGTTTATTCAAGTGCATTGGAGTTTGTAATTGATGATTAATGTTAAGAACGGGGTGTTACTTAACGTGGCAATATAATGCGCAGGGTTGAATTACGTGTGCAGTTTCTTATGCAGTGGTTAAGGGGAGATTTCCACTTGAGGAATTTTTTTCTGGATCCCTTTCTCCCTCATGTTTAGCCCCATTGATTTTGAGATTTTAAGACGTTCGCCCCATTAGTTTGACGATTTTAAGAACTTTCGCCCCATTTATGTAACTTTTTAAAGATTTTTCGTGCCATTTAGGTGTCGATTTTTTCCTGGCGAGCGATAGCGAGCCTGTAATTATTATGTTCCTTCCAACAACCAACCATACTCCTAAAATCGATTTAATGAAATTTACAAACACATGTGGCAGTCCGTGGATTCGAACCCAGGATGCTCACACCGAAAATCAACACCTTATACATCGCACCACGAAGACAGTTAAAGGTTGGTGGACACTGCCTACGATTTATTATGCAACTTCGAATCCTGCATATCAATCTAAGCATGTACACACATCCCAACTGCAACTCACGTAGGCTATGCATATGTGAATGGAAAGAGCAATTAATTTAAGAGGAACCGGCCTTCGGCCGGGACATTTTTCTACCGAAACATTTACAAATTTATCTTGAAAGGGGGTCTAGGGGGTATAATTTCAAGCTTTGATGGAAGTCTAGGAAACGCACTAAATACCTTCCCTTAACTCAACTGATTAATCAACTGATACTTCAAAGAGACCACACTCATTCATACTATTTGGTCATATCATTGGGTGTGATGTTATTTATTTATGATCATATGTATCTATATTATCACTATACATCCGCATATTAACTGGCAATTATGTTAAAACTCTGTCTACAGCTCCAACTTCCTTATAGCCCGAAGCTCGCAAGTGGTCAATTCTTTCTTTTAAGGGGGGTCACCGGCTTTGTTTTTATCTTTCTCTCCTGTTCTCTCTTTCCCTGGCTTGTATCCATTCGGCCCAATTCATCCAACTGTTTTAAGACGTTTATCCTCATTCAGGTGCCGATTTCTTCCTGGCGAGCGATAGCGAGCCAGCATTGTATGGAGAAATCCGGCTTCGCCGGAGAAATATTTCTATCGAAAAATATACAAATTTAGCTTGCCGTCAAAAACAAAAATATATATATGCTGGCTCGCTACCGCTCACCAGGAAAATATTGACACCTGGATGGGGTTAAACGTCTTACAGCAGTAGGCTGAATGGGGCCGAATGGATAAAAGCCAAAAAGAGAGGGAGAGAAAGAGAAAAAAGCGAGGTGACCCCCCTTAACATTTTCGAAGTAATCTAAAATCTTGACCTCGATTCCAGTGAGGAATTACAGTTTCATGATCTCGGATTGGTTCGGATTCCTTCGGATTTACTGTGTGTGTGTGTGTGTGCGCGTGGGTGTTTGTGTATGTATATGTGTATGTATGTGTGGGTGTTTGTTGGGTGTGGGTGTCTGTGTGTGTGTGTGTGTGTGTGTCTGTATGTTTGTTTGTTGGGTGTGTGTGTGTGTGTGTATTTGTGTGTGTGTGGCTGTCTGTGTGTGTGTGTGTGTGGAAGGGGGGAGGGGGGCATCTTTGCTGGATAAATCTATCCCTTTTCGCTCTTTGACAATTTGACCACTTGCGAGTTTTTGTCTATAAGGAACTTGGAGTTATGGCCATCAATATTCAGCAGAGTTATCAGCTACAATATACATATACTGTATATATATACGTATATATATATATATATATATATATATATAGATATATAGATATATATATATATAAACAAATTTAACATGCTCTAGTCCTGAAAATGTACTTGACTTGCAGTGTGCTGGCTAAATAATCCAGAAGGGTTGATAGCCTCTGAAGTCCTATTTTAACTAACTAATATCGATGTTCACGGCTCCAACTTCCCTATAGCCTGAAACTCGCAAGTGGTTAAGGGAGGTCACCGGCTTTTTTTATCTTTCTCTCCTGTTCTCTCTTTCCCTGGCTTGTATCCATTCGGCCCCATTCAGCCAACTGTTTTAAGACGTTCATCCCCATCCAGGTGTCGATTTCTTCCTGGCGGGCGATAGCTAGCCAGCATTGTATGGAGACATCCGGCTTCGTCGGAGACATTTTTCTATCGAAAAATGTAAAAATTTAGCTTGCTGTCAAAACAAAAATATATATATGCTGGCTCGCTACCGCTCGCCAGGAAAATATTGACACCTGGATGGGGGTAAACGTCTTAAAACAGTAGGCTGAATGGGGCCGAATGGATACAAGCCAAAGAGAGAGGGAGAGAAAGAGAAAAAAAGCGAGGTGGGCTTCCTTAATTGGCGACCTCACACGGAGCACATATCTGCAATATTTTGTCAGATTTGTTTGGTTGATGGCTAAAGTTTGTTTCTTATTTGCCTTTCAACTGACGGTAAATTGCAAAATTCCCACCAAAATGTATCGTTTTTTTTAACCATTTTGTTGTGAAGAATGGAGCTAATTAATAATAACTTGGTCTTAATATGATGCAGAGATTGAGTAGTTTCATATTAATATGATGCAGAGATTGAGTAGTTTCATATTTTCCATTAAGTATCGAGAAATTAGCTGTCAAAGGATTCAAGTTATGGTCAGTTTAAAAAAAAAAAAAAAAAAGTACATATATATATATTTTCCTGGGCTCATTCATGTCAAATAATATCTATTTTTTATCTGTTGATCTTGGATGATGTTATGAGTAAATGTAGTCTTTTGAGTGAGATCAACAAGTATCTGTGTCACATTTTAAGCCACTTACCACATGACTTAACCCTTTCGGTGCGGGAACATTTCCGGGACGTCCTGTCAATTTAAAGCAATTTACAGGCTCTTAACCCATACAGTACTGGTGACATTCTTTTCATTATATTCTGGCTACTATTAGACGATTGTATTCAGTTTTAGAAGGGTGTCCAGCCATTATCAGCCTTCAAAATATCTCAATCGATCCTTTTAACTACCACAGATCCTTCTTAAATCCTGCATAAAATCGTCTAATTATAGCTAGAATAAAATGTAACAGACATCGCTGGTTCAGAAAGGGTTAAACACAAGATCCGCCTGTGTGGGGTCAAACATTGTTACAAACAATTAGGTAGGTGTGGTGGAGTGGTCTTGCTACTGGACTGGTAATATTAAGGTCCTAGGTTCAAATCCCAATGTGTCAAGGGGAAGATAATATTGGGATGGAACTTGTGGTGTACCGTTCTTGGTTTCCGTGAAGCACCACAAAACCCACCGATACACCATAACAAATAAGGTTGCCAACCAAGGCTGACGAGTCCCATCCACCCGGATTTGTATAAGGTTGACTCCCCTAGATGAGTTGCCGACCAAGACTAACGAGTCCCATCCACCCTTATTTATTTTACTCTATTTTATTATTATTTATTTGTTTATTTTCTTGTGGGTGGCTAATATAATAACATGTAGCAAATTCAATATTCTGATAAACGTAGCCGATAAAGTTTTGTGACGCTGGCATGCTGGCATGAAGTTTAATGGCAGGATGTCGGATGTGACCTGTAAGATAACACTTTTACACACCACCATAAGATAACCTATATATAGTATTGATCTATTACCGGACGCCTTATACTCCCCTTTATGAGGGTGGCCACACACAAAACACCCCCAAGGATACCTGTCCCCTGTGGGAAGGACAACCGCTGCCAGTTTATTTAAGGACTTGCAGGATTAACCACTCAATTGGGTCCATCCGACTCCGAGGCCCTCTATGTATCTTGTTAGCACTATTTTGTTCAGCAATGGTAGGTGGCTAGTCGCGGAGTTCGAGTGGAGAGCACACTCACGTGTGAATCTGCTTGACCTGGGCTTGATCCCAGCCAAGGCTCACTTATATATTTTTTTTTTCAACTGACGGTAAATTGCAAAGCTACTATCAAGATTCTTCAGTTATTTTGAAGAGTTTGTAGTGAAATATGGTGCTGCTTATATAAAGTTGGTCTTAATATGATGCAGACATGGTAGTTTCATATTTGTCCATTAGGTGTTTAGAAATGTGCTGCTAAGGGTTTCAATTTATCGCCAGCTGAAAAGAAACCTAATATATTGTCTAGCTCCTACAATGTCTTCCTGAACTTAATAAAATCGTTTAATGATAGCCAGGATAAACTGACAAACCGCGTCATAATCTTCAAGGGGTTAAGTTCTCATCACACACTAAAACTGATGGGTTAGAAATGGGTAATTAGTGTGTCCATAATAGTCTAGCCAATAAAAGGTATACCGGTACTGCTGGTAATAAACCCATCTTATACTGGTAACGTATAGCGTATTTTACTCACTGATATTACCTATACTTGCAGTGTAAAGGGCCGCGTTCCTTCCTGTTAATCTGCCTACTTAAGAGGAAAGTCGGCTCATTTTTCTACCGACAAATGTACATATTTATTTAGGAGGGTAATTATTATTGTCCCCACCTTGATTTAGGTATAGGGGGCAAACTAACCCCCCCCCCCCCTTTAGCGAAAAATGTACACATTTATCTCGAAGATTGGTAATTATTATTTTTCTCACCTTGGTACCCGCTTGTTTCTTGTAGTGCCGATTTTTTTAGAGGCTCGCTTACGCTCGCCAGGAAAATATCGACACCTACATGGGACGAAAGGTCTTAATATTGACAAAGAAATGGGGCGAAAGGTTTCAAAATGGCCAAACTAATGGAACTAAGTTACTAACGTCTTAAAATCTCAAAACTAACATGCTAAACATGAGAGAGAAGGGGGTCCTGAAAGAGCGACCACCTCCCCCTTATTAAGATAACATAAGGTAACATAATATAGGGGTAACTGAACTAGATAGGTAACGGAGGGTAGCGAAACGTAACGTAAGTGTGGGAGTTTAACACTTTAGATATCTGGTTTCGCATTTCTTTCCGGTTTTCTGACTATAATTAGACGATTTATCTATATTTATCAGTTAGTCCTAACCTATAATTTTCACAATACAAAATGCAGACTCTAAGAGAGCAAAATAGTTTAGCAAAAATAATGAATAATAACCATTTTAGGAGGAGCATTTATGGTGTTTTTATTCACTATCAACTTTTCTTAGTTCATTTTAGCAACGAAATTAATAATAATAATAATAATAATAATAATAATGCTAATAACAATAATATTCATAGAAAAATGTATACATGTATAAATTATACTTACGATATTTGCATCATCCATTCCTTCGCCTTTCTCCTCTTCTCCTGCCTTGTCGTTCATTGTTAGTGGAACCTTTTGCAGATCTTCTTCACTGAGTGGGACTTCTTGGGAGCTGTTTGGAGGGGGCGACGACCCCCCCGCCTCCCGCACCCCGTACCCCATTGTCAAACCGAACTGAGACACCGGGGGATAGTTTTAAGTTGACCGGGGATCGAGTCCAACTGGGTACTACTAGAGTTTAACTTTGTTTTTATTGTTATTAACACTGTGATATTGGTATAAAGTTGATCTACACTGCAATAAAAGAAGGGTATAAAACAATTGAGTATATTGAGAGAAATTTACATTATTATCTGTATGAGTTTATTATTACCAATGAACCTTTATAAGGGTAGATTATCCCATTTCGTTTCAAATGTGCACCCTCTTTTTTATTTTGTTTTGCTTTTATTTTCTGTTTACTGGTTATTATTAGAACATTTTATTCAGATTAGGAAGGGTGCATGGTAGTCAAAGTGTTAATTGAGATAATGTAGTCTTTACCCGTTTGCATCCCACAGATCCTTCCTAAGCCACATACAATCGTCTAATGATAGCCAGTATAAACTATCAAAATGTGACATAATCTGCAATACAATATAATAACCTGATCTGATTACGTTATATGTATCTGACAGGTGATTGGCAGAACGTTTATTTACGACGCAGCTATCATGATAAATATATAGTACTTTATCACTTACGGTAATCATATATGGCTACTTAAATTTAATATCGAGAAACGTAGATAATGACCACGTTATGAAGCAAATATTAGTGAATATATATATATATATATATATATATATATATATATATATATATATATATATATAATTATATATACTATATATATACCGGTATATATATATATGTATATATATATATATATATATATATATATATATATATATATATATATATATATGTACCGGTATATATATATTTCAATAGATATGTAGGAAATATTTATGGTAAAACATAGCAATTGTTACACAAAAACGGTTACTTGTCGACGATTGTTTATACTAAATAGTTCTGTTTACAGTGTGTGATTTATGTATCACACCGGATATGCAGCCCACAGCGAGGCACACAGAGGGGATGTGTTCTGGTGTGGTTTAAAGTGGATACTAAGTGTAGCCTACCGAACTAGCTACCTCTATGCCCTCACCCCCCACCCCCCAACCCCTAGCTCTCTCACTCTCTCACACTCACTCTCTCTCTCTAATTGCGACTTCCTGTCTGATCCTCATTTTATATAATTTTATATATATATATATATATATATATATATATATATATATATATATATATATATATATACTGTATATATATTTTTTTGTATATGTGTTGTATTCTTAGGGTATGTAATATAATATGTATTTATGTATGTGTGTATGTAAGTATATGTGGGTGTGTACTGTATATAAACACCAGTGCCACGTGGTTCCACAGCTGGGGTGCCAAACTGTTTGTTGTGTGTGCCACCTAAAGTGACCTACCTATCTCCCCCACACTTACTCACTCTCACTCTCTCTCTCTCTCTCTCTCTCTCTCTCTCTCTCTCTCTCTCTCTCTCTCTCTCTCTCTCTCTCTCTCTCTCTCTCTCTCTCTCTCTCTCTCTATCTGTGTGCATTTTTACTGGCACTGCTTAAGTAAGAACACGATATATTAGGTTTAAGATAATTGTATTATATGAACGGCCATTGTATATGTCATAGAAATAAAATAATCTGAATCTCTCTCTCTCTCTCTATCTGTGTGCATTTTTACTGGCACTGCTTAAGTAAGAACACGA
>CM064506.1:12498029-12535529 GCA_032716605.1 Paralithodes platypus | reverse complement strand
TGTGTGTGTGTGTGTAACAATAGGGGTGAGTTTATTTGTGTCTATGTGTGAGTGTTGTGAGAGAGAGAGAGAGAGAGAGAGAGAGAGAGAGAGAGAGAGAGAGAGAGAGAGAGAAGAGGGTGAGTTTGCGTGTGTGAGTGAGCGAAAGAGAAGAGGGATGAGTTTGTTTGTTTGTCTGTATGTGAACGTGTGTGTATATATACTGTTCGTGTTTGTTTGTGTGTAAGGCAGTGATGGTTTAGATGCTTATGTTCTGGGTGTGGTGTCCCGAGTTCGAATCCCGGGAGAACCATATGCTTTCATTAGTTTATACAAGTACATTGGGGTTTGTAATTGATGATTAATGTTAAGAACCGGGTGTTACTTATTACCCTGAAGATAGATTGAGAAGAGAATAGCTGATACATTAGTCCTTCATTGTATTAGTTTCCCGGCGAGTTTTACTACGTATTGGTGATATAATTTGTGATATAATAACTGAGACTATCGCATATATTGTATGATATAAGTAAATGTGACATGATCTTACTTCTCTTTCAATCTATCTATATATCTATCTTCTTCTTTTTTCAGCTTGAATGATGTCTGGGGGCAAGGTAAACAAACCAATTCATCCCCGAAAATTGCATTTCTTGAACGAAAATCAAAACCCTTTATTAGCCTATAAATTAGAATAACAATAATAAGGAAGACAATTTTGTTTTATCTTATAGGAATAAGAATAATAAGACAAAAAACATTAACCTACCAAATTATATTTATCTATCTACTTTATCTATCTATCTCTTTCTTATTATTTTTGTCAGCCTGACAAATTAGGTGGCACACTATGTAAAACAATTCATCCCCGAAAATTGCAACTCTTGAACGAAAGTCCAAACCGTCTATTAAAAATATGAATACAAAAAACACAAACCATTAACCTCATAAGATTAAGAAAAATAAGACAATACAGAAACATTAACCTCCCAAAAAGTCGGATAGACTAGTGTTGTTTATAAAGGCAGTGGACCAGGTGCTAAGTATAAATAATGGATAGCTTTATTTATATATTCTGTCTAATAATTGACTTTAGGCTTCCCATTGCTCAGAGTTTTGGCAGCTCAATGTGTTTTGGTCCTAGTTTTATCCCCTTCTGTCCTTGACTAATGCAGTGTGCTCCTGTGTATATATATATATATGTATATATACTGTATATATATATACCTACATATATACATACATATATATACACACACACACACACACACACACACACACACACACACACACACACACACACACACACACACACCTACAGTAGGCCTACGGTTAACACCTGTCTGTTTTCCCAAGGTTGTAGGACGCGTGCCTCACACATGTCTCTTTTAACACACATATCTCTTTTAACACACATATATAGCCTATACACGTACACATAATTATGCATACATACATACATACAAACAATCACACACACTTGTGTACACACAAGAAGACACACACATGTGCACGTATACTCTCTCTCTCTCTCTCTCTCTCTCTCTCTCTCTCTATCTCTATCTCTATCTATCATCATCATCATCATCATCATCATCATCATCATCACCTGGTGGAGATTGGACTAATGTAAGTGAATCAGTAGGTAGGTAAGTGTAAATTCCCTTGCAGACTAATTGCTTTCTTTACTCTATAAACACTTTCCTTGTGCTCATTTTGTGACACATAAAGTTACAATTCATTCTATATCCCGTTACGGGTTTTTAGCCGGAGGGAGCGGAGGATGGGGAGAGAGACCCTTTTACTTTGTAGTCCTGTTATTCTACTATAAACTCCGTCTCGTAGTATTAAGGCCGAACCACCTAGTAGGGACCGCAAGGTCTGTGTGGTCTGAGTATCTGTGTATATCTGTAAGTTTTCTGTTACTAACCAACTAACGTATCAGGACATCAGTAAATTAATCCACAAACAACATATAATAGCCTCAAGTTGAGATGTGTCTAGCTTACAAAATTAGATTACAAAACCAACTGGATTTCGCTTTGTAAAGGCGAATTCATAAGTGCATTTTTCCCGGCAACCTGTGAACAGCAACTTAACGTTAATAATATCAAGATACATAGACTATGTTAGTCTATGTATCTTGAATAATATGATCAGTAAATCTACAGAGATATTCTGCCACGCATCACAGCATTAATGATAGGAAATTGTTACCTATGTGAGAGAGAGAGAGAGTACAAATGAGTACAAAGGAAATCAAGCAACAACAGGTCTAGTGACCCTTCTAGGCTGCTTGTCCTCCAAAACACTGAGCATCAAGTGTCCAAACAATGGTTTAGAGTGGGTAAGGGAACATTGGAAAGGGAACTACTGCCCTGGACTAATGTCCGTGGCAGGATTAGGAAGTTAGTAGGGGACAGATGGGTTAGTAACTGAGGGGGGGATAAAATACAGTTATTCATTTACAAACGCAGTCAGTCGCGGGTTTGATGCGAGATATTTGTCTAAACGGAGTTTAAATGAATCAACGGTGCTGCAGTCTATAACGTCTCGGGGAAGCCCATTCCACAAGTTGACAACTCGATTGAAGAAGATATTCTTAGATTCGTGTGAGTTAAAAGATTTACCAATAATTTTGCAACCGTTTCCCCGCGTGTAATTAGATTGGTCGATAGTGAAGTACTTACTACAGTTCATATTGTCGATGCCTTTGATGATTTTGAACACTTGAATTAAGTCACCTCTTAATCTGCGCTGGGTTAAAGGAAATAGATTTAATTATCTAAGACGCTCTTCGTATGGTTTGTTCTTTAGGCTAGGTATAATTTTGGTAACTCTACGTTGAACTCGTTCTAGCTTGTTTATATCTTTTTGGTAATAAGGGCACCAGGATTGAACGCAGTATTCCAGAAGAGGGCGGACTAAGGAATTGTAAAGGGTTAGGATAACTTCTTTGGATTTATGCTCAAATGACCTGCCTATAAAGCCAATTATTTTGTTTGTCTTCTTAACAACTTCTGAACATTGTTGACTCGGTTTTAGGTTACTCGATATTGTTACTCTCAGATCGGTTTCTCTGTTTACATTCTTAAGCTAAGTGCCATTCATCGAATAGTTTGCTTTCTCATTTAGGTATCCGATATGTAGTACTTTACATTTATCCGCATTGAAACTCATTTGCCAAATTTGGGCCCAACATGACAATTTATCTAGATTGTGTTGCATATCGTCAACTTGTTCTTTTGAGAGTACGTTATTTGCAATTTTTGTATCGTCAGCAAATTTTGAGATTGTACAGGTGAGACCCTCATCTATGTCGTTGATGTAAATTAGAAAGAGAATTGGTCCTAGTACCGATCCCTGGGGTACCCCGCTACTTACATTGGTCCATTTAGATGCCTTACCGTTTATGACTACTCTTTGCTTTCTGTCGCTGAGCCAATTTTCTATCCATTTCAACACACCGTCTTGTATTCCATGCGCTTTTAGTTTTAGCAGTAAACGTTTGTGGGGAACTTTGTCAAAAGCCTTTTGAAAATCAAGGTATATAATATCTACAGCTTTACTCTCATCGTAGAGGTTGAGGATATCGTGGAAGAAGTCGAAGAGGTTTGTTAAACAGGAACGTTTTTTACGAAAGCCGTGTTGAGTATCTTTAAGTAAGAGAGAGAGAGAGAGAGAGAGATAATTGTATCCTGTTTAAGGAGGAGCTATGTTATTCAGAGAGTTTATTGAGATCGTATTTACCCCTTTGAGTCTGAGAGGTACTGTATATTATAAGCTGAAAACAATCGCTTAATGGTTACCAGAATGATATAAATTACATTATCGTTCTCAAGGGGTTAACATCATTACTCGAAGCAAATGCTAAAAGACAAGTATGTACAGTCACGAGCATAAATACTTCGTCACCAATCAGATAATGTTCGCCCCTTCGTCTCCAAAGGTATTGCTAAACCTGATATTCAAACACAGCAATTTCTTGATTTCATTCTAGCTACCGTCAGACGATTTTATTCAGCTTAATATAGACCTCTCGTGATGAAGGAGTTGATGCCCAAGCATTTATTCTCGTGACTGTACAGTTGCCCACATAAGTTCTGAATGTGATTTTGTGTATGGAAGTAAAATTAGTATGAATGAATTTCGATTTTTTTTTGTTTTATTATCAGTTAACTAATCAGATAAGTTAACCACTGCATCAGAAACTACACTAGTAATTCAACCATGCACAATATATTTCCATTCATAAGTTCACAGAGGGGAACAGAACTTACTTGGGCAACTGTACATTATTTGGGTATGCCTATATTGATAGTAATTTACCTTTCTATTCTCATAGAAAATAGATGGGATGGTAGGAGAGTGAGGTGTACTCAGGTGAAGGTATTGAGGGATAAGCCTTTACAACTACACCTTGTATCTACTTTCTACTTTTCCAATTTTTCTGAAGAGTGTAGAGAGGGGAGAAGGGGTGTTGGAGAGAGAGGAAGCTGTTGGAGTGGCTTTGTTATGTGTGTTATTAGTCTGTATACGTCGTCCTAGGATCAGATGAAGGTATTGAGGGATAAGCCTTTACAACGGCACCTCTTTTCTACATTCTACTTTTCCTATTTTTCTGAAGAGTGTAGAGAGGGGAGAAGGGATGTTGGAGAGAGAGGAAGCTGTTGGAGTGGCTTTGTTATGTGTTTTATTAGTCTATACGTCGTCGAGGTGTACTGTCAGAGTTGGATGGGAATGGCAGTGCAGTTGTGGACGTACAGTATGTGTGGATAGGAGGGTGTTGATATAATCTATTCGCTGTAAGTAGGCGAGAAATCATTACCTCTATCCTCTGTAACTCAAAAAGGGCTAGAACAAATTGGCTGTAAATGTCCACACATATTCCTTGACTGACTCTTCCCAACTGGTAGAAATATTAGCTCGATTACTCTAGTCGTTTTTGAGTTACAGAGGTTAGAGGTCATGATTTCTCGCCTACTTACAGCAACACCTTCTTTCGACACAAAATGATGCACAGGTACACATGGAAAGTGGAGTGGAGAAAGGAGGGAGAGACAGTGGAACGAAAGGCACGGATCGACTATGTATGTATGGATGAACGGATGAGGAAATTAGTGTGAGATACTAGGCCTAGGGTATATAGGGGTACTGGGCGGGGTTTGTCTGACCATGATGTAGTAGCAGTCAACTTAGGATACAGAAGTGGGTGAAAAGAGCTAAAGTAGGGCAAGAGGGAGGTGGAGTATGAAAGAGGGTGGAAAGGTTATAGGAGGAGGAATTCAGGGAAGAGTTCAAGAGAGCAGTAGCAAGACGACTATTGTCTATTCGCTGTAAGGAGGCGAGAAATCATGACCTCTATCCTCTGTAACTCGAAAAGAGCTAGAGCATATAGGCTGTAAATTTCCACACCTATTCTCTGGCTGACCCTTCCCAAATGGTAGAAATATTAGCTCGATTACTCTAGTCGTTTTTTAGTTACAGAGGTTAGAGGTCATGATTTCTCGCCTGCTTACAGCGAATTGACTATAGGTAGGTTTGTCTTCGATAGAACGGAGGCACTGGAAGAGGTGAGCAAAGTGTTTGAGGAAGATATGTGTGCAGCATGTGAGGATCATGCTATTGGAAAATAATAAGATACATATTTTCAAAATAATATTATAAGGGAAAATAAATAGCCATCATTGATTATAGTTTTATTAGATTTGAAACGATCATACATATTTACCTTTGAGCAATGAGAGAGAGAGAGAGAGAGAGAGAGAGAGAGAGAGAGAGAGAGAGAGAGAGAGAGAGAGAGAGAGAGAGAGGAGAGAGAGAGAGAGAGAGAGAGAGAGAGAGAGAGAGAGAGAGAGAGAGAGAGAGAGAGAGAGAGAGAGAGAGAGAGAGAGAGAGAGAGAGAGAGAGAGAGGTTTGTAATGTATTAGAATACTTTTAATTACAGTTGTAGATCACAGTGTAAACGTCCCTCTAATATATATATATATATATATATATATATATCCTTTTTTATGTACAGTATATATAGTATATTCACGGAAAATACATACTACGATATGTAGTACAAGAACAATTTGTTTTCATAATTATTTGTACTCTAAGTATAATCGTAAGAATGGTAAAATAACGGACATTAATAATTTTGTATACTCATCTCGGCAGAAATATTTGTTTTTCCTATACAACACAACCACATAATTATTAAAGGAGCCCACCTCGCTTTTTTCTCTTTCCTTCCCTCTCTCTTTGGCTTGTATCCATTCGGCCCCATTCAGCCTACTGTTTTAAGACATTTACCCCCATCCAGCATATATATATTTTTGTTTTGACAGCAAGCTAAATTTGTAAATTTTTCGACAGAAACATTTCTCCGGCGAAGCCGGATTTCTCAATACAATGCTGGCTCGCTATTGCTCGCCAGGAAGAAATCGACACATGGATGGGGATAAACGTCTTAAAACAGTTGGCTGAATGGGGCCGAACAGATACAAGCCAGAGAAAGAGAGAAAAGGGGCGGGTGGCTGGGAATCCTCGTCCCCTTGTCAAACTCTCTATTAGACATAAAAAATCCTGCCCCAGTATGAACCCTGGAACAGCAAAGCCAACCTCCAAAATTAATATCAGGTCAAGAGTTAAGGGGAGGCAGTTGGTTTTTCTAGGCCTCCTCCCTCATGTTTAGCCCTATTATGTATGAGATTTCAAGACATTCGCCCCATTAGTTGGGCGATTTTCAGACCTTTTGCCCCATTTCCTTTGCCAATTTAAGATTTTTCGTGCCATTTAGGTGTCGATTTTTTTCCTGGTGAGCGATAGCGAGCCTGTATTTGAAGAGGAATCGGCCTTCGGCCGAGAAATTTTTCTACCGAAAAATTTACCAATTTATATCGAAGGCGGGGGGGGGGGGGGGGCCTTGTGGGTGTTTTTTAAAGTTCGATGGAGGTTTAGAGAGCAAACTAAACCCCCTCCTTAAACCATTGAACCGAACCAGTAAATTATGCTGCACAACACCGTCTGGGCTCCCTTAATTAGATTCGCCTGACACCGGAATAGCGTTGAATAGGATTATGTCCTTTGGTGTACGGTGGCGCTAATAAGTCATGTCTCAACTCTCATTACGTTTGGCTCGCTCTGTTCTGTATTAATGTCTGTCAGATGTTGAATAAGGTGGGTACGTGTAGGAACATGTTTGTATATCTCACTCGAAATGAAGAAATCGTGTTTCGATATTGCTGAGACCAATTATGGATCTAAATATACTTGGGGCCGAAACATGACTTATTAGCGCCACTGTACAATCGCGCTAATAAGTGATGTCTCGGCACCAAGTATGTTTTGATCCATAATTGGTATCAGCAATATCTAAACTGAATTTATTCATTTCGAGGGGGATATACAAACCTATTCTTACACTTACCCACCCTATTCAACATCTGACAGACATTAATACAGCATAGAGCAAGTCAAATGTAATAGCAGCTGGGACATGACTTATTAGGATGCTTATATTCATGGTATTTAAGGGGAGATGGGCCGTTTTTCTGATCCCTTTTCTCCCTCGTATTTAGCCCCATTAGTTTTGAGATTTTAAGACGTTCAGCCCGTTAGTTTGGCGATTTGAACACCTTTCGCCCCATTTCATTGTCAATTTTTAGACCTTTCGTGTTATTTAGGTGTCAATTTATTTCCTTACAAATTTATCTCCAGGGGGTGTTTCTCTTAAGCTTGGTAGAGGTCTAGCGAGGAAACTAAATAATAAATTAATAAATAGACCAAACAAATTAGAGGCTCGCTATCGCTCGCCAGGAAAAAAACGACACCTAAAGGGCACGAAAGGTCTTAATATTGACAACAGAATGAGGCGAAAGGTCTCAAAATCGCCAAACTAACCGACGAACGTCTTAAAACTTAAAACTAATATGCTAAACATGAGGGAGAAGGGAGTCCAGAAAAAACGAGTACTACCCCCTTAATGCATCTGATCAATACACGGTTTTGCAGGGAATTATCCTAGTAAATCATTCACACCAATATTTCTTGCGTACATATAATTATGGTGTCATACAAATTCATGTGGCCAACTGTACTGTACTGTACTTATGTCATTGGTAGTACATTTTGCAGGGTAGATTGGTGTAACTTGTCTTGTATCTGAACATTTTAATGTGTATTAACAATATTACATTTGTCGGCCAGAGTGGACAGAAGGGTGCTGAGCTGCTATGGACATGTTGAACGAATGGAAGATGAAAGGCTTACTTGTAAAGAAAATATGGTAGTCAGATACAAGGGGAGATAGAAGGGCAGGAAGACCCCCATTGAGATGGAGAGACTGTGTAAGACAAGCTTTGGATGATAGAGGAATGACTATAGATCAGGCAAAGGAAGTGGTAATAAACAGGAGTGAATGGAGAATGCTTGTGAATAGATGAATGTAAATGCGGTCGTTTGGGAGAGAGGGTCATGTGCCAGTTGGACTAGATAGTAGTCCATCAGGCGCTTGGCCCGGGGAGCCGGTGGTAATGAAGGGTGCACCTGGAAACATAGTGGGTGGGCTTGTGGTGGTGAAGCTTCGCTGCGTGTCTGCCTGCGGAAATCGGCGTCTCTACGGGGGATCTGGGACCTGGGAATCTTTTGGTGGGGACCCCAAATGGGCCTGGGTCTCTGGGTGTTTCTCCTGGGCGACCTAGATGTGTGTGAGATTTTATGTTTTGTTTTGTTTTGTTTTTCTGATGTGTTGTGATGTCCCTGTTCGGGCTCTGTCTCGAGTCGGCCACCCCATTAAAAAAGAAAACAAAACAAAAAAGAGGAAAACTGGGGAAAGTGCCAGAGTATATTCATACACACATACATACTATTGATTAACGGCTTTATTACAATTTACACCATAAAACATTGCTATATACATCAGCATTTTGTATTGAAGAATACTCTCAATGAACGACAACTTCTTAAACACTATATTTGATTGAAAAGAAATATTTGATTAGCGATGTCTTTATACCGTAGTTTCTCGAGCATCTCTTTTGACTTCCATAGCAATTTTAAAAATATTATTACTACTACGAAAACTGGCCGCCGTACCATTCTGTCTCGTCAATCTCTCAGTTTCCTTCCGACAGCCAAACGCGTGTCTAAAACCTTGGAGGAACTTTCTATTCATGAAACAATAGGTGATGGGATTGCAACAGGAGGAAGCGTAGGAGAGCAGGTGCATGAAGGATATCCCCACAGACCCCAGAGCCCGGTAGACCTGGTCCGGCACGTAGAGGCAGAGAATGTTGACCACAAATATCGGAGTCCAACACAGGAAGAACTCGAGCACCACCACGAAAAGCATGCGGATGACGTGTTTCTTCGCCTCGATGCTCTTCTCCAAATGGGTGCTTCGGAGGCGCTTGAAGTTCGAGGACCGCGAGTTGTTACCTTTCGGATGCGTTGGAGAGTAGTTTGATCCGCCGCTTTTGGGATACGTCAGGGAATAGTTCGATCCGCTTCTTGTTGGATGCATTGGAAAGTAGTTGGATCCGCTGCTTTTCGGATAGGTCGGGGGAAAGTTTGATCCGCTACCGTTGGGATGCGCCGGGGAGTAACTTACGATGCTCTTCGGATATGTCGGCGAGTAGTTCAATCCGCTTCTCTTGGCATGCTCCGGGGAATAGTTCGATTCACTGCCGTTTTGATGCGTCTGGGAGTAGTCAACGGTGGGATTTCTAGGCTCGCGTCCGTCTACCGTCTCGCAGGGGCTTTCGTGTAGACATGGAGTTGATATGCAGTGCCTTTGGATAGTCGTGGTCGTGGTTTCTGGAAGTTGGAGCGACTCGGAGTGCCCACAGATTTCGCAGGATCTCGTCGGGGCTGGAATTTTGCGAAACCTGGAATGAGAGAGGAAGAAGTGGTTTAGTCATAGGAAGAGAGAAAGAAATAGAGAAAAGAAAACATTCGATGAACAAAATGATCACAATTAAAACAAGTTTTTAACTAAATTGGTTATTAACTGACCACTTACGAGTTTCAAGGTATAAGGAAGTTGACACCATAAACATGGATATGTAACAGAAATGCAATAATAATTATGATTTCTGATGGATAGAAAGTAGGATAAATTTGTTTGTACACATTAATAAAAGTACTACAACCGTAATTTTAGCTGGTAATTCTTCTAGATCTATCTATCTATCTATATGCTCAGGCCCAATCCCCATTTTGGGGGTAGCCGACTCAAGACAGAGCAAGAACAGGGAAAACAGAAAAACAACATAAAACAAAACAAAATAAACACAGATAAAAAACACAAACTCTCACACATCCAGGCCACCCAGGAGAAGACCCAGAGACCAGGGTTACCAAGGTCGCTCCAGCACTCCCCCGGCCCCTGACCACCCGGAGAGGTTCCGATCTCGGCAGGCAGACATGCAGCGGAGCCAAAGCCACAAGCCCTCCCACCACACTTCCAGGCACACCAATCGTCTCCCCGGGCCAGGCGCCTGATGGACTATTATCTAGTCCAACTTGCGCCCGACCCCTTACTCCAAATGACCACGTGTTCACTCAACTATTCACAAGCATTCTCTATTCACTCCTGTCCACCACCACTTCTTCTAGATATCGATGCCTATACCTCTAACTTCCTTATAGCCTGGAACTCGCAAGTGGTTAATTGATACACTGCCTGCACAGACCCTACGTTGCTTCTGAATGTAGTCCAACTATTAATTTAAACTTAACCCATTGAGGATCATGGTAGGTATTGACAGTTTATTCGGGCTATCATATTAGACGAGTTTATTGAGATTAGGATATCAGAGTGTTGATATTGGAGAGAGAGAGAGAGAGAGAGAGAATGAATGACCAAACCCTGGACAGTATAAATGACGTCACATGGGCGCCGAAAATGATGCATATTACAAATTATTTAATGTACAAAATTGCCAAGTGTGTAATGCTTGCTGAAATTTGTTCAAATAAAATATCTTACAATGTCTATCAGTTTAGGCGAAGACTTTGAAATCTGTTACATACAAGCTTTACAGTAGGTGAAGGTATTGAGGGATAAGCCTTTACAACGGCACCTCGTAGCTACTTTCTACTTTCCTATTTTCTGAAGAGTATACAGTAGAGGGTAGAAAGGGTGTTTGAGAGAGAGGAAGCTGTTGGAGTGACTTTGTTGTGTGTGTTATTAATCTGTATACATCGTCAATGTGTTCCCCGACTGGATGCGAGCATGTGAAACACACTAGGACGTACTACCACACCCTCTAAATGTCCGCCTTGGCTGGGATCGAACCCAGGTCAAGCAGATTCACACGTGAGCGTGCTCTCCACTCATCCGTCGCGGCTCTACAGTAAGTATTTGAAGGAGAGAGAGAGAGAGAGAGAGAGGGGGGGGGGGGGGTGCGAAAGTGAGAAGCAATTCCATTATGGCTGTAAAATCCTTCCTTCATTAAAAACAGAGAGAGAGGGAGGGAGGGAGGGGGGGGGGGGGACGGAAGCGAGAAACCAAACAAATAGATTAGACCATCCCACCATTGCTGAACTAGAAACAAATTAGTTGTATTATACAATATTTTTGGTCAGACTCTGCCATTAGATTTATATTTAGTATCACAGGGACACTTTTGTAATGATGGTGGCTGGTCCGTTTGTTGGTTTGAGAGAGAGAGAGAGAGAGAGAGAGAGAGAGAGAGAGAGAGAGAGAGAGAGAGAGAGAGAGAGAGAGAGAGAGAGAGAGTAAATCCTCTATGGCTTTAAATGAATTCATGCATTCATGAAAAAACAGAGAGAGAGAGGGCTAGGACAAACACATATCTCTCTGGATTTTGTGTGTGTATATGTGTGTGTAAGCGTAACTGTATACTTTTTGTACATGCATATGCTACTTATGTGTGAGCGTGTGTATGTGGTTGTCTTACAAGGAATAGTTAGTATATTTAATATTTTTTGTGACATAACCCAGCCAGGGCTCGAACCCAGGTCAATAGTGCAGCACAACACCTTAACCACTAGACCATCAATGACTAAGCGGCCCATTCCAGGGAGAAATAAGAAAGCCTGTTCATTATAGGTAGG
Organism: Paralithodes platypus; assembly: GCA_032716605.1. Taxonomy (NCBI): domain Eukaryota; kingdom Metazoa; phylum Arthropoda; class Malacostraca; order Decapoda; family Lithodidae; genus Paralithodes; species Paralithodes platypus. The sequence continues at coordinate 12,523,481 of CM064506.1, read as the reverse complement.
CCAGAAATCGCAACCACTAACCTCTGTAACTCAAAAAGGACTAGAGCAAACGGGTAGTAAATTTTCCTAGCAGGCTTGTCCTAAATGGAAGAAATATCTGCTCGATTACTCAAGACGTTTTTGAGTTACAAGGGTTAGTGGTCAGAATTGTTGGCACACCTTTAATGAATATTGTTTCATTGTAAAGTGTCCAGGATACTATACTCCATTCAGTTGCCCCGTGCATCTGGCTTCTAACTGGTGTTTGCGTCGAGGCTCATGATTGGCCATCTTATCAGTACCCTAGCTCACTGGCCAAAATGAGTGGCAGAGCTGGTAATATATTTATTATTATCTTCATTATTTCTTATTTATTCATTAAAATCGATACATTTAAGTAATTTTAATGATTACTTAATAAATTACAGTCTTACGCGAATCTAAAGAGCTATTAAATATCACATGAAACACAATAATAACGTTCTATATCACAAAGTAAACACAAGTGAAATAAATACATAATAGAGAGGAAGGTAAGCGAGAGGTGAAGACTGACTGACTCGCTCACGCGGCTTAGCCAATCACAGGCCGGGATTTACTTATCACACATTTAAAATAGGTAGTGACTGCATTCCTTCCCTTGTAGTACTATAGTCTATTCACTGTAAGTAGTAGACAAATCATTATATCTATCTTCTGTAAATCAAAAAATGCTACAGCAAATTGGCTGTAAATTTTCACATATATTCCTTGACTGACTCTTCCCAAATGGTAGGCTAGAAATATTAGCTCGATTACTCTAGTTGGTTTAGAGTTACAGAGGTTAAAGGTCATGATTTCTCGCCTACTTACAGCGAATAGACTATAGTGAGTTAAGTAGTTAAGTAAAAACAAACACAATTAAGGGGAGACAAACCGGTTTTCTGGTCCCCTTTCTCCCTCGTGTTTAGTCCCATTATTTTTTAGATTTTTAGACGTTCGGCCCATTTGTTTGGCGATTTTGAGACCTTTCGTCGCATTTCGTTATCAATTTTAAGACCTATCGTGTCATTTAGGTGTCGATTTTTTCCTGGCGAGTGATAGCGAGCCTGTAATTGTAAGAGGAACCGGCCAAAGGCCGGGAAATTTTTCTACTGAAAAATTTACAAATTTATCTTGAGGGGGGGTCTAGGGGATGTCTTTCTAAGTTTGAGGTATATTTAGCGAGGAAACTAAGAATTTATGAATGAATGAATTTATAGGCCAAAAAAGCAGTCAGTGTCCCCTTAAGTGTATCCAACCCCGCCGACATATATATCTCAACTGGTGTGCGTATTAGTAATATTGTTTGTGTGTATTAGAGAGAGAGAGAGAGAGAGAGAGAGAGAGAGAGAGAGAGAGAGAGAGACTGTATGATTCTCACCTATATCAACACAGTAACATTGTTTGTCCTTTACTAATGACAAGAGCACTGGGCTGCATGCATAATTTACTTGGTTATGCAAATTCCGCGCAAAGAGAGAGAGAGAAATAGAAGAAAAAACGTCATGACCGTGGGTGTACTGTATGTTGAGTTCATATTATTTTAATCTGTCGCGTTCATTTTTCATTACACTAAAACATATTATTATTCTTCACTTGTTTGACGTAGGGATTTTAGTGTAACTAATATTTACTGTACTTACTATATAGGGTGATTCAAAAAATGAGTAACGAATTTAAATGTATGCTATTTCGTTTCAGTATATCGTACACCTTTCTTATTTTCAGTATTTGGTGATAAACATGTTGCTATTTACGATCAGTGAATTTCAAGTCGTTAGCTGTAATGGATTTGACAGAAGAGCATAAAATAAAAATCGCCCAATACTGGTACATAAGCAAATCATACATCATGGTGCATAGTCGGTTCTGTTGTTCAAAACCTATTCTGTTCTTAGTTACTGCTGCTGGACGTTGACAGTTGCTCTTGTGTATGCTGTGAACAATATCCTTGCTCAAGGTTGGCATTTCCTTTCCTACCTACAAGAATCATGCGCCAACTTACCACAATCTGAATACCTTGGCGACTCCTGCGAAAATTAGGTGCCCAATTGAGAAGTTTCTTGGTGGGTTCCCTCGGTTCACCGACAAGGACTGTAGAATAATTTGTGGGTGGATATGGGAGCACTTATGATCAAAGTGAATTATTTAGATTCCTTTTGTTGCGATTTCGCAAAACTTTGTAATGTTTTCAACCACCGGAACACGTTCTCCAGCAAATAATGTTGGTTACTCTGGCACCCTGGGCATAAAGGGTCACGCACAGTGCTGGGCCCCCTTAGGCGAGGGGCCCAAATGTGAACAATTAAAGCCGCCTACCGTTGCTCTCAATATGCTTTCAGAAAATGCTTGGTAGCATGTCCAACATTTCTTTGATATCCGACGACGGACCGTGACATATTGTTTGCTGTCATACCAGAATTGGGTTATTTTTATTATATGATCTTTTGTTTAAACTATTACAGCTAAGGATTGTACTTCACTGATCTTAAATAGCAACATCTCACCAAATACTGAAAATAAGAATGATGTAGGTTTTATGAAAACGGAATACATACATTTAAATCACTACACTTTTGTTTTTAAATACCCTATATACTATATATATATATATATATATATATATATATATATATATATATATATATATATATATATATTAAGTATATCTCACAACTACTCGTGAAATACTAAATGTTTTTACTCTCAGCTGGTACTCGAACCACCAACAGTCATGACGAGAGTCCATGCTTTTATCAACTCTGTCACGGCATCAACAAATTATTTATTTAACCTTAGCTTATTTATATTAAGGAGAAATCCAATTTGGAAAATTAGTATGCAATTTCATACATAAATCGTCCTGACTGTTGGTGGTTTGAGTCGTGGTTGAGAGTAAATATAAACTGCATAGCCTATATGTATTTTATATATATATATATATATATATATATATATATATATATATATATATATATATATATATATATTATATATATATATATATATATATATATATATATATATATATATATATATATATATATATATATAATGAAGTATAAAACAATATATCATCTCACCTTATAGATATTTTGGACATATGCCTCTTGGACTGTTTGCGCCGGAGACTCTGTTGGACCATAGCCAGCCCGTTTAGGTCAGTCAACGATATTACTGTTGAGAGAAACAAACATATCATTAGGGGACAGTTTGTTGTTTCTGGACCCCTTTCTCCCTCGTCTTTAGCCCAATCAGTTTTGAAATGTTAAGATATTCGCCTCATTAAATTGAGAGGGGGGGGGGGGGAGACCATAAATGCCCCCATTGATTATGTCACCTGGAACGAACACCTCAAAGTGCCCTTGACCTCTGCCTTCTACTCTATCTATCCATTGCTGTAACATTCGCGGCCTTTCCTCTAACTTCCACTCTGTGAAACACCATCTCTCTTCTACCAAGCCTGACTTACTTTTTCACTCGTATCCCGGACCGCCCTGGAGATCGGCCCAACATCCTTGACTTATTTCGAACCTCTAATCCTTCTGCTTATACTGTAAACCTTCTCTCTCCATTGGGCTCCTCCGATCATAACCTTATCTGTGTCACCTGTCCTGTCTCTCCAGTATGGCCTTCTGACCCCCCCAGCCGGCGGCGCTTGTGGTACTTTGGCGCTGCCGACTGGGAGGCTCTGCGGCAGTACTTCTTTGATTTCCCATGGAATGATTTTTGCTTCCGTGGCTGGGGACCCTCAAAGAGTGCCAAGCGCATTACTGAGGTAATCGCCACCTGTCATGACGGATATTTAAGGCCTCCTAGGTACCAGTATTTGTTTGTGACCTGATGAAGCTATCTGTGTAACGTTGGCAATAAAGTGCTCTTCCTCAGATGGTGTTTTTTATCCATTCTGTCTACTTTTCAAGTACCGCTCAACATCATATTACCATTCTTGCTAAAACAGCTTCCCAAAAGTTAGGTGTGTTCAACCGTCTCCGTGGGTACTTCACCCCCGCACAGCTTGTTGTTCTGTATCGGGGCACAGTGCACCCCTATATTGAGTACTGTTTGCATGTGTGGGGAGGCTTCACCCATACCGCACTTCTCGAACGAGTAGAATCAAAGGCATTTCGCCTCATCAACTCGCCTCCTCTTACTAGTTCCCTAAAATCTCTTTCTACACGCCACAATGTTGCATCTATTTCACCCTTCTATCGCTATTACAACAACCAGTTTTCTTCAGAGCTCTTTCAACACAGTCCCACTCCTATTCTGTTCAGCTCTCGAACACAAGAATTGACAGTCTCAGTCTTTCTTCTACTCAACAAGTGAACTATGGAACTCTCTCATTCATTCAATCTGTCCTTCATCCTATGACTTTTGTCTCCTCCATATGCATAGAAAAAATTTGTTTAGACAAAGCTGAATAAAATCGTCTAATAGTTACCAGAATAAAATAAAAAGGATGCCACGGTACTGAATGGGTAAAGTGAAGATTTTTATATTTACTTATAATATTTTAAGTTACCTCCCAAGACCTTCATCAAGCTTAAAAAGATAGCTACAAGACTCCCCTTTGAGATTAATTTGCACATTTTTCGGTTGAAAAAAACTTTCTAAATTGCAGGCTCGCCATCGTTCGCTAGGAAAATAAATCCTTTGCGACTTCTTCCTGGCGTGCATTAAGGGGGGTCACCGTTTTTTGTTTTTACCTTTCTCTCTTTCTCTGGCTTGTATCCATTCGGCCCCATTCAACCAACGGTTTTAAGACGTTTATCCCATCCAGGTGTCGATTTCTTCCTAGCGAGCGATAGCGAGCCAGTATTGTATGGAGAAATCCGGCTTCGCCGGAGAAATTTTTCTATCGAAAAATGTACAAATTTAGCTTGCTGTCAAAACAAAAAATATATAGGCCTATGCTATGCTGGCTCGCTACCGCTCGCTAGGAAAATATTGACACCTGGATGGGGGTAAACGTCTTAAAACAGTAGGCTGAATGGGGCCGAATGGATACAAGCCAAAGAGAGGGAGATAAAAAGAAGACAAGCGAGGGAGGCTCCCTTAAATTAGTTGCCCATTAAAGAGTGGTTAAAAGAAAACGGGGTAATACGGGAAAGACTTAGAGAAAACCAAATCCGTATGGGGGACTTATAAAACCGAATCCAAAGCCCTATTTTGTTGACATCATGACCAGATAAAGACTGAATAGGCCTATATACAATTAAATTAATGCTTCACTGTTCTTATAATGAGTTTGGAAGTGATAAAATGGCTAAAACTAGGCAACTTCATGTACATTTTTCTATATTCTTTCTCATATGTATTTAAGGGGACTGGTTATTTTTGTGGTAGATTATTTCATATATATATATATATATATATATATATATTATTATTATTATTTTTTTTTTTTTCCTTCCTATATCCTACCTCCAATAAACTTTAAAAATAGCCCCAATCTCCAGGGGCTATCTGCGCCACAAAGTGACGGGCGGTGGGGTCGCCTACGCCGGATTAAGACCATATAGTAAACTAATTAAGTAGTAAACCAAGTGGGTTATAAATCAAAAGACATAGCGATCGTGCACGTATGGTCTTACACCTAGTTTTAATATCATAATCGTAGTCATGCACTAATATAATATAGTGTTACTTAAATTTAACCCTTTGAAGAATATGATGCATTTTGACTTTCTGGCTACCAGTAGACGATGTTATGTAGTTTAGGAAGGTTCTGTGGGAAATAGACTATCTCAATATTAATCCTCAGACGTCCATATACCCATCCTAATCTGAATAAAATCGTCCAATAATAGCCAGAAAAAAAAATACGTAATCGGATCTTGAAAGGATTAGCGTACATGTCCGGGTTGTGAAATACATATATAACAAACCAAGCAATAAGTCAAGAATATAGTCATCATGCACGTATGTTTTTTTCACTTGATACCCTAAGTTGAGTGGTCAATCCTGTAAGTGCTTGAATATACTGGCACGGGTTGTCCTCGCAGGGAACAGGTCTGCTTGGGGGTATTTTGTATAGGGCCACCCTCAAAAGGTGAAGTAAGGCGTCCGACAATAGATAGCTAGATAGATTAATAGTGTAATAATATTGTGATAATGCACATTTGTAAAGCTGATGCAAATTAATATTGAAAGTATATTGAACCAAGTATAGAGCGAACCAAGTTGATTGTAAGCAAATAATAAAACCATCATGCACATTTGTAAAGCTGGCGTAGGTTGATATTAAACTTATAAGGCCGTATAATGAATATGTAAACAAATAAATAACAATAAATATCAAACAAATTGCGTAGCAGATCAAGATTATAACCATCATGCACATATGTTTTACAAGTGGTGTTTATTAATATAATAGTGAGCATGCAGACGTTTGTACAGCTTGTGTCGGTTGATACTGAACGAACGCATAAGATCGTATAGTGAACCAAATAGAGAACAAAACAATTGAGTAATTAACCAAGAGTAAAGCTATCATGCACGTATGTTTTTACAGCTGGTGTTTGTTGATATTTGGACGTACAGGGCCGGGTACCTTGTCCGGTTTCCCGCTCCAGCCGCATCCCGTGCCATAGCGTAATGATGATGGACGAGTACGCGGCCACCAAGATGATCAGTGGTACGAGGAGGAGGGCCACGCACAGGAAGAGATTGAAGCCGCGTTCCAGATGTAGACTCGGCCACATCTCCCGACACTTATGGCGACCTGCGAACATAGACAGAGAGACATTGATATTTTTTTGTACTTTTGTAGATGTTTAGGTGACAATCACCACGGTCGATCTGGGGAGGGTATAGATACACAAATATAGGTGAGATGCGACGGGAAGAAAATATACCAAGCATTCCCCTCAACCACCAAACAAAACAAAAACACCACCTCAGCAACACCACTACTCATCGCTTCCATAACTTCGAAGTGCAACCTGGAAGCAGAGCCTCCCACCATACAAGCACCATCAGAACAGGAGAAGCAAGAGCACCAAAGAAAACCAGGCTCAAATAAAGACGGCTAACTGCAGCAAACCCGCAGTGACCAACATAGAAAACCACAGTTGGAGGAGAGACTGCCCTAGCCGCCCAGACACACGTGTGAATACCAAGGACTCCAGCAACACTATGAATATACAACATCAACCCCTTCAGTGTGCCCCTGTGTTATATAATAATCAGAGGAAAGGAAATGTAAAGAGGCAATTTAACAATCCCAAACAAATACTACATCACATTAACCGTGTCAGTAATGAAGAAATAATCAAACAATAATAATAGAACAACCTCACCCATCATGACTAAATCCCCCTCAAAGTCACCAACGACCCCCACTTCACACTCAAATGCTTCCGAACTCATCGACATACAATATGGAAATTAAAAACAAAGTTATTGCGACCGGCTCTAGGAGAACAGACAAATATCAGAGGCTCCCACATGTCCCTCTTACCTCAGAGACCTGCCCCTCTGGTGCCGACCAAATCAGAGTCACAATGCTCGTTGAGCATATGAAAAGTAAGCCTTCAGCCCACAGCTTCATCTACCACTTTGGGTTTGGAATTAACCCCTAACTGTCGGCGCGCAACTTATGTCGTGTGAAATAAATTTGGACTAAGTGGCGGTTCACAACTTATGTCGTGCGCCATTTTCAGCACTTAATGTTGCTGAGAGAGAGAGAGCTGAGCGGTGTGAGGAGCCTAGCAACTGTATGACCGCTCACGACCACTGCGGTGGACCAACTGAGGTGACTCCCACTCTTCCCTCCCCTCTCTCACTCGCTACACAGGGAATTATGAAGGGAAATTACCTAATTACAGGGTTTTTGCACTCGTGTTGCACGATCGTTGCAAGAGAATCAGCTGTCGTACAAGGATGGTTCAGGTGTCATTGGAAAGCTCTGTTTACGCCCTTTCAGGGATAGACACTTGTTTTACGCTCTGGGTCTTATTTAGGCATGAAAATGATCACGTAAACAACCCTATTTAGGGTAAAAACACCCCGCTGGGCGCTACGGTCCGCTAGACCGCCTAGCCCGCCTAGCCCGCCAATAAGGTGTTAAGAACCAAAGGTAAAAGTCTTGGTGAGGAACTTCATTCCTTATCTACTGGTCAGCATCTGTTAATATGGAGCCCAGTAAGTAGTTGAACTGCATGCCCCGTTCTATGTGAACTTGCAAGTGAAACCCTTGACTTTGCACAGACCAGCCACTCTGCAAAACTAACAGGCTCTTCAGTCTGTGTGGGTTACCTAGCAAGACTAACCAAGTCCGAATCATCTGCTTAAGGCGTATCAATGCCCACTACCACTGTATTCTGCATCTGTTCTTTGTTCAACTCCTAAAATCGATCCATCTAAACCGTTTCACTATCAGTTATACAAAAATGACTATATAACTAAAAACTTAATCCTGACGTAACGAAACCGTGGAACTTACTTGTATTTCCTAGTGGTAGCAGCTGTGAGAGTGCGGCAATGGGAGCCATACACAGAAGAGAGACCAGCCACACTATGGATATAATCTTGTAGGCGTGTGACAGTGTTTGCCATCCACGGGACCTCAAAGGCTGGCATATGGCGTAGTACCTCTCCAGAGATATCGCAACCAGCGTCCATACCGATACAGACACAGACACACCTGGCATGGACAAATCAACATTAGATAAAATAGAATGAACTTAGTTAAAACACCTCTATAGTTTCCACCCAGAAATATAGCATTAACCTACTGTATGTCTACAATGGCCAGCATTATTATATTTTATGGCAAATGTCAACCAATGTCTATTCTGATACTGCCACAGACATTTCTGCAAATACAAGCATAAGCGTGTATTAAATTTTTTGAAGAGAAGGAAAGTAAGTGCAACCACACTGTGTAGGGATGATTTTGTAGGCGTGTGAGAGCTTCTGCCACCCTCGGGATCTGAGAGGTTGGCATAGTATGACACCTTTCCACTGATATGCCTACCAACGTCCATACTGACACTGACCCAGACAGGCTATACAGATAACCTCAACCTTACACTACTCCATTAGTTTTTCAGAACGCCCCAGCCAGCAATCCCTCAACGACAAACGTAATGAAGCCATAGAACTCTTAAATTCTGATCTAAATACTATTTCCAATTGGGGCAGAGAAAACCTTGTTAACTTTAATGCTTCCAAAACCCAATTTCTCCATCTATCTACCCGCCAGGATCTCCCAGCGGACTATCCCTTATTCTTCAACAATACAAAAATCAACCCTTCATCTTCTCTCAATATTCTTGGTGTCTCTTTTTCTTCTGCTCTCATTTGGAAGGACCATATTACCAGTCTTGCTAAGGCAGCCTCCCAGAAGCTGGGTGTGCTCAACCGCCTTAGGGGGTTCTTTTCCCCTGCACAGCTTCTTGCTCTGTACAGGGGCATAGTGCGCCCTTGTATTGAGTATTGTTCACATGTGTGGGGAGGTTCCTCTCACACCGCTCTCCTAGACAAAGTTGAAAGGAAGGCCTTTCGTATCATTAACTCCCGTCCACTCACCAACTCTCTGCAATCTCTCTCTCTCCGCCGCAATGTTGCATCTCTCTCGCTATTCTATCGCTACTATAATAATCAATGTTCCTCAGAGCTATCCCAGTGCATACCACCTCCTTTACGTAGGGCACGTGGTACCCGCCTTGCAACTCAATCCCACCCCTACTCTGTGCAACTCTCCAACCCAAGAGTGAAACGTTACTCTCAAACTTTCTTCTACTCAACAGCTGAGCTCTGGAACTCTCTCCCAGGATCAGTCTTTCCCTCTTCCTATGACTTAAATTGCTTCAAACTCCGTGTGTCCAGGCATTTTGGCTCGAACGTCCCTTGATTTTGGCCCTGTCACTCTTTCCACACTGGGGGAGGCACTCGCTATAGGCAGTTATGCCTTTTGCCTCCCTCAATCACATAGAAAAAAAAAAAAAATTACACTTCCCAACAAACATATATGTATGGGATATTGAGCACTGTTTCTGGTTATCTTTAGACGATTTAGGAAGGATCTATAGGAATTAGAGGGGTAAAAACTCTCTTTATCTCGCTAGCTCCCAAAAGTTCTTGGTAAGCTGAATAAAATTGGCATACAATAGCCAGAATACACTGTCAAAACCTGCAATAATTCTCAAAGTGTTAACACCTTCAGCACAATGACGTAATTTTCATCATATTCTTGTATTCACTAGACGATTTTCTACTTCCAGGACTCAAAGGGGTAAATACAATCTCAATGAACCCTCTGAAAACATTCTTAACTGTATAAAATCGTTTATTAAATATCCCGAATAAACTATTAAACCGCGCCAAGGCGAGACTGAAAGAGGGGCTTTACTTCCAAATAAGGTAGTTTAAAATATAATCCTCTGACTTTTGGTCAGTGTTGCCAAGGTTGGTACTTTATTGCTAGATGTTAATACTTTACCTTCAATTATTCAGTAATTTTGTCCTAGCAAGTTATGATCGTTGTTCATAAATATTCCTTTACATTAAGCTTTAGAAAGTGATAGACTCTTATAATCCTTTTAATTTCTTTGATTTAAAAAACAAAACAAAATATAATAGTTAAAAAGGTTATTCACCACCTCAGATCACTTTGATTATATGCATACATCTTCTCTAAGTGTTTTTGGGTTATACGAGAAACCACGAAGATGCAGATCTATGAATTTATGAGATAGAGACAGAGAGAACAAAGCCACTCCAACAGTTTCCTCCCCTCTCTACACTCTTCATAAAATAGGAAAAGTAGAAAGTAGCTACGAGGTGCCCTTGTAAAGGCTTAATACCTTCACCTGACCTGAGAGAGAGTGAGAGTGAGTAAGGGAGGGGGGGGGGGGACACACAATACACATAAAACACCCAAATAAACCACACTCCCATGATACTCTCCAGCTTAAAGTTCATGAAATTTGGAAAAAAGTTACGATGTCGTCAACTTTTTTCGAAATTCTTGGATTTGGAGCTGGAAATGATCATGGGGAACTTGGTTAATTTCATCCGAGCAGTAACATCTTTATTTAAACTTTTGGGAGAGTGCTTAATTAGTCAGTCTCTCTCTCTCTCTCTCTCTCTCTCTCTCTCTCTCTCTCTCTCTCTCTCTCTCTCTCTCTCTCTCTCTCTCTCTCTCTCTCTCTCTCTCTCTCTCTCTCTCTCTCTCTCTCTCTCTCTCTCTCTCTCTCTCTCTCTCTCTCTCTCTCTCTCTCTCTCTCTCTCTCTCTCTCTCTCTCTCTCTCTCTCTCTCTCTCTCTCTCTCTCTCTCTCTCTTTTATTAATTTGGTATATGTCACATTGTTAAATAGAAATATATTTTTATATAGCGAATTACTATTGTATTATTATTATTATTATTATTATATATATATATACATATATATATACTGTATATATATATATATATATATATATATATATATATACCGGTACCTACTGTAGATGTGTGCGAAATGGGTTTAAAAGTTTAAAGATTCGAACTCGTGTTGCCTTATACATGCTAAGATATTGTTAAATCTAACTATCTATTGCCTGACGCCGTGATCCCCGAAAGGGTGGCCACGAACGAAACGCCCCCATGTACCTCTGTCCCCAGTCAGTGGACGCCCCTCCTCCCAGCTTCCATCTCTTTCGGTTTACCTCTCCCTCTCTGTCCTTCCACCTCGGTCTCGTACACCTTCTTAGTCATTCTCTCGCTTCCCATACGTTCCATATGGCAGACTCATCTCTAGGTGTTCCTTTTCACACTTTCCAGCACATCTACCTCCACACCACACCTCCCTCTTACTTCCTCATTTGTCTGTCTATCCCTCCATGTAACTCTGCACGCAATTCTCAAGTAGACCTAACTCATTTCCACCCCCTATACCTCTTGGTCTGAGTCTCTCCACCAACGTCCATGCTTCGCTTCTGTAAGTCAGTGTCGGGATTACCACACTGTCCTGCAAGGACTTCTTCACTTCCATGCTGACCACCCTATTTATTGTTTCTGATTTCAGCGTTCCTACAAACATCTTCCCCTGTTGCACCCTCTTCCGCACGTCTTCATCCATACTCCCATCTTTACTCAGCACACTGCCCAGATATTTAAATGAGCTGACAATCTCCATAGCCTGACGGTTCAACTTAACCTCACACTCTGTGGCTTCACCCCTTTCGAAGACCATAACATTGCTCTTCCCCGCATTTACCTTCAGATTCCGTTTTTCGCACACTGTTCCAAACATATTTACCAGACCCTGCAACTCCCATTCATTAATGCTCATCAGAACTGTATCATCAGCATACATCACCGCGTGCAATAAAGGCTATTATATCCCATTAATAAATTATTAACCCATTCAGTACCGGTGACGCCCTTCTCATATTATGCTAGTAACTATTATACTATTATATTCAGCTTAGGAAGGACGTCTAGCAATTGAAATGCTACGGTCTGCCTCTGTTGATCCTATTAGTTATTACAGATCCTTCCTAAGCTGCACACAGTTGTATATAGCTGAAACCATTTAAGGATGTCACCGGTACTGAAAGGAATACTATGGGATAAGGAACAGCTTAGTATCGAAAAACCAATATCTGGGCCCCCTCCTTTGATAGCACCAGCTGTAGTGAGCGACGCAATCAATAAAATGAAGGACGGTAAAGCTCCAGGTTGCTCCGACATTGTCGCTGAGATGATAAAAGCCTCAGGGGAGATTGGTGTAAACTTAGTCACTGAGTTGATAAACACCATTATTAAAGATGAGAAAATCCCAGAGGATTGGCTCAAAAGTGTAATAGTAAATATATACAAAGGAAAAGGGGATGCGCTAGATAGAGGAAATTATAGGGGCCTGAAAATGCTTGACCAAATCATGAAGGTCTGTGAGAGAGTCCTTGAGGGTTTGATCAGGCAAAGCATCTCTATTGATGATATGCAGTTTGGTTTTATGCCAGGACGTGGTACAACCGATGCTATCTTCATAGTCAGGCAGATACAGGAAAGATACCTACTAAAAGGCAGGGATCTTTACTTTGTGTTTGTGGACCTGGAGAAGGCCTTTGATAGGGTACCTAGAGATGTTGTACAGTGGGCTATGAGGAAACTTGGTGTGGAAGAGTGGCTGGTGCGTGTGATAATGAAGATGTATGAGGATTCGCGAAGTTCGGTGAGGGTGAAAGGTGTACGGAGTGATGAATTTGGAGTCCATCAGGGTTCAGTGTTAAGCCCCCTCCTCTTTATTATGGTCTTGGAGGCGCTGTCTAGAGTTTTTAGAGGCGGACTCCCGTTGGAACTGTTTTATGCAGACGATTTAGTCCTAATAGCTGACAGTATGCAGGATGCTGAGGCCAAATTCAGAAAGTGGAGAGAGGGCATGGCGAGCAAGGGTTTAAGAGTCAATATTAACAAAACCAAGGTTATGCATTGTAGTTTGAGACGAGGCAATGTGGAAAAGAGCGGTGCATACCCATGTGCAGTGTGTGGAAAGGGAGTGGGCGTTAACTCAATTCAATGTAGCATCTGTCGATGTTGGGTACACCATGGGAGTAAGCGCTGTAGTAGAATAAAGGGGCCCCTGCCGAAGGATAAGTCAGAAATAGAGAAATTTGAGTGCGTAGTGTGCAAAGGCGAGCTTGTGTTAAGTGATGATCCTGTGGCTGTGAATTTTGGAAATGAGTCTTTGGAGCTGGTGAACAAGTTTTGTTACCTAGGAGATACCATCTCTGCCGGTGGTGGGGCCGAGGCTGCCACTGTTGCTAGAATTAGGTGTGGCTGGGGGAAGTTCAGAGAATTGATGCCAATCCTGACCATGAAAAGAATGCCTCTCCCCCTGAAGGGAAAGGTGTATGCCTCATGTGTTAGAAGTGCAATGACGTATGCCTCAGAAACATGGGCCGTTAAAGTAGAGGATGTCAACAGAATGGAGCGTAATGAGATGAGAATGGTGAGATGGATGTGTGGGGCCAGGCTACAGGATAGAATAACAAATGTTGAGCTGAGGAGACGTTTAGGTATAAAGAGTATTAGCGAGGTGATGCGTACAAGTAGACTGGGATGGTATGGACATGTGGAGAGAATGGATGAACAAAATTGGGTGACAAAATGCAGGTCTGTGATTGTGGAGGGAGCTGCACCAAGGGGTGGACCGAGGAAGACCTGGGATCGGACTATACGCGCCGATCTCAAATCCAAGAACTTGACAAGTGAAGCAGCCCTTAACAGGGTTGCCTGGAACGCCGCCATTAGGACAAGAGACTGAAACTGCACTTATGTGTGGAACACTCAGTCTTAAAATGTTATGTATGTATGTATGTACTATATGGTATGGTACTCGTTTCTGTCTGCTGTTTTTCTCTTTCTCTGGGTTGTATCCATTCAGCCCCATTCAGCTTACTGTTTTAAGACGTTTATCCCCATCCAGGAGTATATTTCTTCCTGGCGAGCGATAGCGAGCCAGCATTGTATGGTGAAATCCGGTTTCGCCGGAGACATATTTCTATCGAAAAATTTACAATTTTAGCCTGCTGTCAAATACATTTAACAAAATATGCTGGCTCGTTACTGCTCGCCAGAAACAAATCGACACCTGGATGGGGATAAACGTATTAAAGCAGTAGGCTGAATGGGGTCGAATGGATACAAGCCAGATAAAGAGAGAAAAGGAGAGAACAAAATGCAGGTCACCCCCCTTAATCCCATATCCTAGAAATCCACGTTTTCTGTGATTTCCCAAACGTCCACACTAATAAAAAAAACTCGGATATTTTGTATTAACAAACAATGGAAATATATGGAACACCCTTATTCAAAAGTTTACCCCTCTACAATTTGTCTCCGTTTAAGGGGGGTCACCTGCTTTTTGTTATTTCTGTCCTTTTCTCTCTTTCTCTGGCTTGTATCTATTCGGCCCCATTCAGCCAACTATTTTAAGACATTTATCCCCATCTAGGTGTCAATTTCTTCCTGGCGAGCGATTGCGAGCCAGCAATATATGAAGAAATCCGGCTTCGCCGGAGAAACTTTTCTATCGAAAAATGTACAAATTTAGCCTGCTGTCAAAAAACAAACAAAATATGCTGGCTCGCTACCGCTCACCTGGATGGGGATAAACTTCTTAAAACAGTAGGCTGAATGGGGCCAAATGGATACAAGCCAGAGAAAGATATAAAAGGACAGAACAAAAACAGGTGACCCCCCTTAAACCTGTACCGTACACAGTTACAACGTGTAGGAAGGAGTACCGGTAGTTTAACATTAAATAGAGACTGATATATTGTTTAAACCAAATGACAACACCGTATTCATAAATTTATATGTACCAGTATCTCTCTACATGTATCTATCTATCTGTACAAGGGTCTGGAGTTTTCGAAGAGGGGCTCTAGTTCTGACGTTGTTCTTCCAGTGTGCTGGCTTAATAATCCAGAAGGGTTGATAGCCTCTGAAGTCCTATTTTAACTAACTATCTATCTATATATCAATGGAACTATGGAAGCTCACAAATACACGGGAGTGTAGCCTATGCACATAAATGTTTTTTGCCCCGGCCGGGTATCGAAGTATTTTACCAACCCTGATATATATATATATATATATATATATATATATATATATATATATATATTCAGTTTTCGGTATACTGGTGATTCATTATAGGTATCTTGATAGCGTAATGCATAAATGCGCGGAATTTCGGTGTGAGTATTCTAGGTTCGAGTCCTTGGATTGCCACATGCATTTGTTGATTTCATTAATTGAGTTTAAAAGTAGAGTTGGTTGGTGAAAAAACCATAATTGTAATTAAAACATTATTCAGTTGACCCAATACCAAAACCTTTTGCAACAGTTATGCAGCAGTTAATATTTTATGGTTAATGTCATAGCTCAGGCAATATTGTTTATAGTCATTAAATGATGATTAATTGTGAAGCTTTGTCAGGACAGAGTATTACATTTTGGTGTAATAAATGACCCTGTGTAATTTGTTATTTGACTGAAAAATGTGTACGATAGGATATATATATATATATATATATATATATACCGGTATATATATATAACCTACAGTACACACAAACCAATGGAGAATTATCTTAGGAGCGCAGAGAGAACAATGAAAAGATCAATGCTAGGAATAACTCCTAGAGGTAGGAAGAGAGCATCATGGGTAAGAAAGCAATCCAGAGTCAAGGATAATCTAGGAAAAATAAAAGAGCAGGGTGAAGGGTTAAATGGGTAGAGTATTGTGGACACTATAATTACTCATTTCATACCTTTATTTCACCCAGAATAAATGGAAATAATCGTCATGATCCGGAAAAGGTTAGGATCTCCCGTTTTACACTTGCAATGTCTTCAACTTTTTCCGAAATTCATGAATTTCGAGCTGGACAATATCATGGGGGAACTTAGTTAATTTCATCCAAGAAATAACATCTATATTTGATCTATTGGGAGGGTCGTTCATTGTCTCACTCTCTTTCTCCCTTTCGAATTATCCTAAATAGTTACCTTTGCTCTCATTAGGTGTCCTTATTTGCCAGGCGAGCGATAGCGAGCTTGCAATTTAGGAGGAAGTATACCGAAATAATGCACAAATGTGTCTTGGAGAAGTTGAAGGTAGTTTGTTAAGCCCCTGAACCCCAAGGTATCTAATTCCAATTTTTTTTTTTTTTTTTTTTTTTTATGTCTGGAGTAACTTCTGGAGGGGGAAAGACTCACCCAAACAACTTCAGTGTACGGTACGTATATTCAAAGTGTATGCTTTGTTGATCATAACACACTCACAAAATAACACACACAAGTTACACCTAAATAACTCATCGCCTAAGGAATGTGAAGAAAGCTGAAAGTTGCCAACATATATTTAACAGCAGCGAAGCATGTAGCCTAATGAGAGGGACGTCACCGGTACTGAATGGGTTAAAGGTTAAGACGAAGCAACACGCAAATCAGTAGGGAGATACAATGAGTTAAGGGGAGATATCCACTTGAGGGATTTTTTTCTGAACCCCTTTCTCCCTCATGTATAGCCCCATTGCTTTTGATATTTTAAGACGTTCGCCCCATTAGTTTGGCGATTATAAGAACCTTCACCCCATTTCTGTCAATTTGAAGACCTTTCGTGCCATTTAGGTGTCGATTTTTTCCTGGCGAGCCATAGCGAGCCTGTAATTTAAGAGTAAGCGGCCTTCGGCCGGGACATTTTTCTACCGAAAAATGTACAAATTTATCTTGTAAGGGGGTCTAGGGGGTGTAATTTTAAGTTTGATGGAAGTCTAGAGAACATACTAAACACCTCCCCTTAAGGGGGTAAGGTTTATTTATTAGTTTATGTATTTTGTTATTACGGTATCAGTATTGTTTTAGTTTCTTCCCTAGACCTCCATCAAACTTAATAAATGATCGTCAAGATCCCCCTTCGAGATAAATATGTACATTTTTCGGAAGAAAATGTTTCCGGTTGCGAGCAATAATCTACACCTAAATGTCACGAAAGGTCTTGATATTGATAAAGAAATGGGACGAAAGGTTTTAAAATCGACAAACTAACGGTGCGAAGGTCTTAAGATCGACAAACTAATGGTGCGAAGGTCTTAAAATCTCAAACTAATGGGGCTAAACATGAGGGAGTAGGGAGTCCAGAAAAAGTAACTACCTCCCCCCTTAAGACGACGAAAGCCGCAAATGACCCCCGGAACGTAGAGGTTAACCCCTTCAGCACCATGACGCCTTTTTTAAACTTTGATTCTGGCTAAAATTAGATGATTTTGCGCAGTTTAGGAAGGACCTATGTCATTAACCCCTTCTGTACCGGCGACGTCTTTTGACTTTGTTCTGGCTATCATTAGACGATTATATTCAGTTTAAAAAGGGCCTCCAGCAATTAAAAGGCTTCGAACTATCTCCCTTAACCCTTCTTACTACCACAGATCCTTCAAAAACTTCATAACATCGTCTAAATATTGCTAGAATATAATTGAAGAGACGTCGCCGGTACAGACGGGGTTAAGAGGGTTTATTGAGATCGTATTGACCCATTTGAGTCGTAGAGGTCAATCATAAAGAATATGGTCTAATGGTAACCAGAATATGATACAAATTACGTAATGGGTGGTGTGAAGGGGTAAACATGCCCATTGTTTTGATATGCCTGTTGTTTGTCTTATATACCCATTGTTCTGTTCGCCCCATAGCTATTATATTCCCATTGTTTTGATATGCCTGTTGTTTGTCTTATATACCCATTGTTCTGTTCGCCCCATAGCTATTATATTCCCATTGTATTGTTTATCCATTGTTCTATGTAATCCTCGTACCCTTTTAAGGGGAGACTGGCCGTTTGTTTGGTCTATTAATTCATTTATTCATATAATGTTTTGGTTTCCTCCCTAGACCTCCACCATGCTTAGAAAAACACCCCCTAGACCCCCCTTCAAGATAATTTTTACATTTTTCGATAGAAAAATGTGCCGGCCGAAGGCCGGTTCCTCTTAAAATTGCAGGCTCGCTGCCGCTCGCCAGGAAAAAATCGACACCTAAATGGCACGAAAGCTCTTAAAATTGACAATGAAATGGGGCGAAAGGTGTTAAAATCGCCAAACTAATGGGCCGAACGTCTTATAGCCTAATCTCAAAACTATAGTGGGACTAAACACGAGGGAGAAAGGGGTCCAGAAAACCGGCCCATACCCACTTAACCCTATTTGGTCCGCCAGGGGTCTTTTAGAGGCTTCCCACGTTTCGCTCCATTAGTTTGGGTGATTTAACCCTTTGAGTACCGGCGCCGTCCTATTAACTTTATGCTGGCTACTATTTAGGGGAGATGGTTAACTTTTTGGGCGATTTTTGCATGTATTTATAATTTTTCTACTTTCCTCTCTAGACCTCCATCAAATTAAAAAAAAACATCCATTAGATCCCCCTTCTAGATTAATTTGTAAATTTTTCGGTAGAACAATTTCCCGGCCGAAGGCCGGTTCTTCCTACATTACAGGCTCACTATCGTTCGCCAGGGCAAAAATTGACGACGAAGTGGGGCGAAAGGTCTTAAAATCGACTAACTAATGGGGCAAACATCTTAACAGCTTAAAACTAATGGGGCTAAACATGAGGGAGAAAGTGGTCCAGAAAACTGGCCCATCCCCCCTTAAACTATTCTATTCAGTTTCAAAAGGGCCTCCAGCAATTAACAGGCTTCGAACTATTTCACTTAAATCTTTTTGCTACTACAGATCCTTCTTAAACTCCATACAATCCTCTAAATATAGCTAAAATGAAATTAAAAAGACGTCTCTGGTACGGAATGGGTTAAACAAAAGTTTTACCCAATTAGTAGGCGATGATAAGACTCTTTACCCCCTTCACGTGTTGATTTTGTTTATGGTTGAGTTAGAAAAGATAAATTGGC
This sequence comes from Paralithodes platypus, assembly GCA_032716605.1. NCBI lineage: Eukaryota > Metazoa > Arthropoda > Malacostraca > Decapoda > Lithodidae > Paralithodes > Paralithodes platypus. The sequence continues at coordinate 12,504,069 of CM064506.1, read as the reverse complement.
CTTTCACCGGGACACTTTTCTATCCAAAAATGTAAAAAGTTAGCTTGTGGGGAGTCTGGGTGGGCATTTTTCAACATGGGTCAGAAAGGCTTGAAATCGCCAAGCTAATGGGATGCTCGTCTTAAAAACGTCAAAACGAATGGGGCTAAACAAGAGGAATAAGGGGGTACAGAAAAAAAAACCCACCCCCTTAACGAGGCATTTTGCGTATAATAGATTCTATAGGATGTACCGTGCCCTTTGTGAGCTAATGTATACAAAAGACCCCCTGGAGCTCTTATCTAGTATAGTGCCAGGCTACTCTCGTGAATAATAGTTCTTTTAGCAGGTCTTTGCTTTGTATAGGGTGCACTGTAAACTAATAGGGGTTGAGGGGCTACCGGTACTACTCGCTTTTTCTGGACCTCCTTTTCCCTCATGTTTAGCATATTAGTTTTGAGATTTTAAGACGTTCCTTCCATTAGTTTGGTGATTTTAAGACCTTTCGCCCCATTTTGTTGTCAATATTAAAACCTTTCGTGGCATTAGGTGTCGATATTTTCCTGGCGAGCGATAGCGAGCCTGTAATTTTAAGAGAAACCGGCCTTCGGCCAATATACCATTAATAGAGTATGAAAAAAGGTACCGGTTAACAAGATCATTGGGTATATGATAGTGCTTACCTTTATAATCCTATGACTTCCTATGACTTAAATTGCTTCAAGCTCCGTGTGTCCAGGCATTTTGGCTCGAACGTCCCTTGATTTTGGCCCTGTCACTCTTTCAACTATGGGGGAGGCACTCGCTATAGGCAGTTATGCCTTTTGCCTCCCTCAATCACATAGACAAAAAAAAAAAAAAAAAATTGATAAAATGGGTTTATCACTACAAATATTCCATTAATACGGTATATTATTGCTATAATATCCCTTTTCATACCCATAAATGTAGCGAGTGTAGGTCTGACGTATTACCCAGACTGTAGTAGCTACCATTAGACGATATTATTAAGCCTATATATTGTACTAACCTTGAAAGTAGGGTATGAGTCGACACATGAGCGCTCCGAAGATGAAATCCCTAAGTAGCGATCCGACCAGCGTGAACGGCATACAGAACACTCCAAGCAGTAGATCCGAGAAGGCCTGTAGACAGATATAGGGCATTAAGGGGGCTCACTGGCTTTTTTTTTTTGTATCTTTCTCTCCTTTTCTCTCTTTCCCTGGCTTATATCCATTCGACCGCATTCAGCCTACTGTTTTAAGACGTTTAACCCCATCCAGGTGTCATTATTTTCCGCGAGCCAGCATATATATATATATATTTTTTACAGCAAGCTAAATTTGTACATATTTCGATAGAAAAATGTCTCCGGCGAAGCCGGATTTCTCCATACAATGCTGGCTCGCTATCGCTCGCCTGGAAGAAATCGATACCTGGGTGGGGATAAACGTCTTAAAATAGTTGGCTGAATGGGGCCGAATGGATACAAGCCAGGGAAAGAGAAAAAAGGAGATAAAGATAATAAAAGCCAGTGACTCCCCTTAAATAACGTGGCATGATATTCTAATTTATATATTTCACTCCCCAACACCAAACACCTCCCAATGAAATTAATGAAAGCATGTGATCCTATCGTGATTCGAACCCAATATAGCTAGAATAAAATATAAAAGACGTAGCCGGTACAGAAGGGGTTATTTTGATTGGAATAATTCAGGGAAAATCTCGTTAGACCACATGTCATTACTGTTCTGGAGGTTTCGATATTTTTTTTTTTTTTTTTTTTTTTCTTGGGGGGGGGGGGGGGGGGGGGGCTGATAAAAAGGAAAACAAAATAATATTTTTATTAAATTACGGGATATACCAGTATTTAGTTAGTTCGTGGATGTGATTTGTTTATGCCAGATCAAATAATACCTGGTACACGGGGAATTTAAGGGGAGATATTCGCTTAAGGGATTATTTTTTCGAACCTCCTTCTCCATCATGTTTAACCCCATTAGTTTTGAGATTTTAAGACGTTCGCCCAGTTACTTTGGCGATTTAAAACAATTTTCGCCCAATTTCTGTCAGTCTGCCCGGCAGTTGCCTGGGGGACAAGCGACAGTTTGTAATACTGCCTTGCATAACGCTTCATTAATACAAATTCATACATATCAAATATCAAATACCGGTATATAATTACTGTAGGAAACATCGCTGCGGTAACCCTTTAGTAGACAGTCATGAGACCGACGTTACTCGGTGTGCGGTGACCCTTAAGGGGAGGTTTTTAGTTGATTCCCTAGACTTCCATCAAGCTTAAAATTACTCCCCCTAGACCCCCTTTCAAGATAAATTTGTACATGTTTCGGTAGAAAAATGTCCCGGCCGAAGGCCGGTTTCCCTTAAATTACAGGCTCGCTATCGCTCGCCAGGACAAAATCGACACCTAAATGTCACGAATGGTCTTAAAATTGACAGAAATGGGGCGAGGGTTCTTAAAATCGCCAAACTAATGGGGCGAACGTCTTAAAATCTCAAAAACAATGGGGCTAAAGATGAGAGAGAAAGGGGTCCACAAAAAAATCCTCCAGGTGGAAATCTCCCCTTAAATAAACAGTAAACAGCTAATCGGTCCGTTGCAATAAAATATTAAAGTATATTAATATTAATATTATCTGACCAAGGTTACTCGGTGTACGGTGACCCTTAAGTAAACAGTAAACAGCTGATCGGTTGTCGATTACTATACTGTCAATATTGATTTATATCTGATACAATAACATTACAAAGTTCAATAAACAGATAAATCAAACAAAAACAGGAAAATTGAAACAAGTTAGGCTAAATGTAGCCCTGTAAATCGTATGATAACAAGGCCTAAGAATTGTTGTTATTGCTTTGCCGTGAATTTCGTAATGTTACGAACTTGAATTGGGGATACTAAAGCTTGTTAAGGTTGTAGATGGTGTTGGTGGATAGTTGTTGGTCAGTGGTCATGTAAGTGTTATACAATAAGTAGGGTAGATCCATAGATGCTGGTTGTGGGGTAGCAGATTGGCATCGTTTGCACCTACGCATGTCTACACTTCGCCGATATTGGCTTGCATTTTTTTTATTTTTTGTCTATTTCTCCTAATGTTAATACCATTAATTCCGATCTTCAATACATCGGGCTGTTGGGAATTTTCGATTATCCGTGTTCGAACTATTAGAATTTGACTGTAACAGACAATTTGACAGACAAACATATCTTCCTAATTTAAGTCAGTGTTGTGGTTTCATATTCAGTATAGCCGTAAACACTCTGTCTCTCCCCGGTATATATACATCAATAATGAACTATGAATTTGTAATGTGATGCCATAGACTAAAGGTGGTGTCACACGAGCGATTTTTCCGTCAATTTTTACGGGCAATTGTAGTCTGGCAGCTTCAAAATATATGTTCCGTTAGAGTTAAAGGGGGTAACCTGTTTTTGTTCTGTCCTTTTCTATCTTTCTCTGGCTTGTATCCATTTGGCCCCATTCAGACTACTGTTTTAAGAAGTTTATCCCCATCCAGGTGTCAATTTTTTACCGGTGAGCGGTAGCGAGCCAGCATATTTTTTATTTTTGTTTGACAGCAGGCTAAATTTGTACATTTTTCGATAGAGAAATGTCTCCGGCGAAGCCGGATTTCTTCATATAATGCTGGCTCGCTATCGCTCGCCAGGAAGAAATCGACACCTAGATGGGGATAAACGTCTTAAAATAGTTGGCTGAATGGGGCCGAATGGATACAAGCCAGGGAAAGAGAGAAAAGAACAGAAATAACAAAAAGCAGGTCACCCCCCTTAAGCTACCTAACATAATCTATCTTCGATATAGTTTCCGATTCCAGTGCGAAAAGCCTCAAAATAGTACGAGAAAAAACTTGCTCATCGAAAATTGCCGGAAAATGAGCTCGTGTGACACCGGGCTTAAGGCTGCCTGTTCCTAGAAATGTTATTCGTCGTATTCAGCCTATGAGGTCTGGACGCGAAGCGAAGAAGGCTGTTATTCTGGAATTGAAGGGCTTTGTGGATAGACGTTCAATTCACCTTATCTGGGGGAAGCGAAGGACCTCAAGGGCTTACACAATTTGTCCTTCTTCTTCTTCTTCTTCTTCTTGCTCTTCTTTCCTCCTCCTCCTCCTGCTTCCTCTTCATTTCTTTCTTCTTCTTTTTTTCTTTTTCTTTTTCTTAGGGCGACGCTTATTGAAAATTGCTATTTTTCGGTTATTACTGAACCAAATTTATGGATTGCTCTCATGCATATACGTCTTAAAACAGTAGGCTGAATGGGGCCGAATGGATACAAGCCAAAGAGAGCGGGAGAGAAAGAGAAGAAAAAAAAAGTGAGGTGGGCTCCCTCAATGGCCGACTCATCCCACGTTGGTAGGCCAGTATTGGTCTTGGGTAGGCCTGCCAACCCTACCCCAACATCCGCAGCGGGTGTTTGAGTGTTGACTTTAGGCATTAGACCCTCTGTGCACCGATACTGTTTTGACCTTGTGTACGCATTGGTCTACACACACATTATACATACATAGCCTACACATTCACTCTCACACACTCTCTCTCGCTCTCAAAATGAAAAAAAAAAGGCAGATTTTCTAGTTGTTTTTTATCTATAATTTGTTGGTGGGTGTGATTTGTTTATGACAGATAAGAGTGCACGGGGAAAATAACCCTTCAGTCCTTGTGGTGCCAGAGAGAGGTACGTGCACACTCGTACATTCTCTCTCTCTCTCTCTCTCTCTCTCTCTCTCTCTCTCTCTCTCTCTCTCTCTCTCTCTCTCTCTCTCTCTCTCTCTATCTCTCTCTCTCTCTCATCTCTCTCTCTCTCTCTCTCTCTCTCTCTCTCTCTCTCTCTCTCTCTCTCTCTCTCTCTCATGGTGTTCCACAAGGATCCGTCCTTGGCCTCTCTTCTGTTTATCATTTTATATACATCAATGACATCAATATTAGTCTGTTAAGTGTGATCTCCAAGTTTGTAGATGTCATAAAGCAAAAGAATGAATTTAAAGTACCCCACAGGGATTGAACAGCTCAGGTTGGACCTAAGGGGAGGCAAACCGTTTGTTTGGCCTATTAATTCATGTATTCATATATTTTTTTAGTTTCCTCCCTAGACCTCCATCAAACTTAGAAAAACACCCCCTAGACAAGATAAATTTGTACATTTTTCGGTAGAAAAAGTTTCCTGCCGAAGGCCGGTTCCTCTTAAAATTGCAGGCTCGCTATCGCTCACCAGGAAAAAATCGACACCTAAATTGCACGAAAGATCTTAAAATTGACAACGAAATGGGGCTAAAGGTGTTAAAATCGCCAAACTAATGGGCCTAACGTCTTATGATCTCAAAACTAGTGGGGCTAAACATTAGGGAGAAGGGGGTCCAGAAAAACGGTCTGCCTCCCCTCAACAGACTGGGTAAATGGTCGGAGACATGGCAGATGCCACTAAGCTTGGGAAAGTGCAAGGTGATGCATATCGGCCTAAGTCAGGATATTCGTTATTGGGAATACCTATGAACGTGACTGACTTGGAATTTGTTTGGGGGTGTACTGATTAGCAGTGACCTAAAGTTTTCCAAGCGGTGCATTGAAGTTAAGAACTTAATGCTCAGAAATTATTGGGCTATAATAAGAGCAACATTAAGTATGGAATTAAGGATAAAGTTTTTTTTTCGAATAAAAACAAAAAATAGAAAAAATAAATAAATAGAAGGTCCCACCCCTTTCCAATTCTTAAGTAAGCCATTTTAGATTTACAGAAGAACGACCATTACTTGCATTACTGCATGTCCACAAACATTTCAGTAATGTATAAAGTCCTCACACTTTACAACGCACTGATAAGGCCTCTCATGGAGTATGCTGTTCAATTATGGTCTCCAGCACTCAGGAAAGATATACCGTAGAGCGACTGGAAATAGTACGAACTAGGGCTTCAAAGCTCATTCCATTGATTAGAAGAATGAGCTATAAGGACCGGTTGAGAGCTCTTGATCTCTTTCCTTTGGAAACACGGAGACTACGAGGTCAGCTCAATGA
>CM064506.1:12438492-12497929 GCA_032716605.1 Paralithodes platypus | reverse complement strand
TAATGGGTAACTCAAGAAAAGAGAGAATTCAGGAAAAATCGGAGAATAAATTGTAGGTAAGAGAGAGAGCTGGAGCCAAACAGCATGTGTGTGTGTGTTAGTCGATGTGTGTGTTTGTGAGTGTTTTTGTGTGTTTTTAAGTTTGTATTTATATTTGTTCTATGTGGATGAGGGAGACAAGTTGCAAAACTGCCTGTGACGAGTGCCTCACCCAAAGCTGAAAGTCACAAGGCCAAAATCAAGGGACGTTCGAGCCAAAATGCCTGGACTCACGGAGTTTGAAGCAATGTAAGTCATAGGAAGAAGGAAAGATTGATTCTGGGAGAGAGTTTTCCAGAAGAGCTCGCAGCTGTTGAATAGAAGAAAGACAGAGAGTAGCGTTTCACGCTTGGGTTGGAGATTTTTTTTTTTTTTTTTTTTTTTCTATATTCCAACTACTCCCTCTCGGGCATAGGCTGATAGCCTTTCACACCTCTACCGCCTGAACACGGTGAGACCCGTGAGGTCTTGTTCCAGTCTAGGGAGTGAGACATGCGAAGCACCCCGGCTCGAAGCAATCCCATCTCTGAAGCCGCCTCGCCTCTGTGCTTCACAGTCTCATCCCCCACACTCGGACCTTCACTCTCAGAACGCCACCTATTGAGCAATTAACTCACTAGGCATTGCCCCCCTGTAGCATATTTTTTTAATATGGGAATATTCATACAATGCTATTTTAATCAGGGAACAATTAGGGTATTTTTTTGGCATTTCGGTGTGCTGTGGTAATGCACTGATACTAGGTACAGCACAAATTCCATCCCAATAATATCTTCCCACTGACATATTGGGATTCGAACCCGGGTTCATTGGATTACCAGTCCAGTGGCAAGACCACTCTGCCACAGAGCATGGGTGGGATTGTGTTGCAAGACGGGTACTACGTACCCTACGTAGAGGAGGTGGTATACACTGGGAGAGCTCTGAGGAACACTGATTATTGTAGTAGCGATAGAATAGCGAGAGAGATGCAACATTGCGACGAAGAGAGAAATATTGCAGAGAGTTGGTGTGAGTGGAACGGGAATTAATGATACGGAAAATCTTTCCTTTCTACTTTGTCTAGGAGTGCGGTGTGAGAGGATCCTCCCCACACATGTGAACAATACTCAAAACAAGGATGCACTGTGCCCCTGTACAGAGCAAGAAGCTGTGAAGTGGTGAAGAACCCCTTGAGGCGGTTGAGCACACCCAGCTTCTGGGAGGCTGCCTTAGCAAGACTGGTAATATGGTCCTTCCAAGTGAGAGCAGAAGGAAAAGAGACACCGAGAATATTGAAATAAGATGAAGGATTGATTTTTGTATTGTTGAAGTGTAAGGGATAGTCCTCTGGGAGTTAGTTACTAAAAGCAAACAACACACACGGGTAGTAAGATGAAGAAATTGGATTTTGGAAGCATTAAAGACAACAGGTTTTCTCTGCCCCAATTGGAAATAGTAGTTAGATTAGAAGAAAAGTGTTGCATGGCTTCATTACGTTTGTTTTTGAGGGATTGCTGGCTGGGGGATTCAGGAAAACTAAATGAGTACTGTAAGTTAGAGTCGTCTGCGTATGAATGGATGGGACTGGAGGTACAGTTGAGAAAAGCATATGAAAATTCGAAAGAGAATGGGAGATAGGACAGAGCACTGAGGAACACCGGAGTTGATAGGATCAGGAAGTGAGCGATGGCCGTCCACAACCGCAGCTATGGAACGGCCAGAAAGAAAGGTAGCAAAAAGGGTTAAGTGAGATAGTTCCCAGCTTCATAATTGCGGCGGCCCTATTTAAACTGAATAAAACCGTCTAATACTAACCAGAATAGAATTAAAAGGACGGGACCGGTACAGAAAGAGTTAAACGTTTTATGTCTGTCCGGGGAAACGTTTTAATAAAGGGTTGGGAAATTCGGACCTAGTTTAGTTCACATCCGCCAGAGTGTTTCAATTAACAACACTGGTTGTTTTTCATAATCTTCTCTCTCTCTCCTCTCTCCATCTCTCCTCCTCCTCTCTCTCTCTCTCTCATCGCTCTCTCTCTCTCTCTCTCCTCTCTCTCTCTCCTCTCACTCTCTCTCTCCTCTCTCAAAACCCTCTCACTCTCTCTCTCTCTCTCTCTCTCTCTCTCTCTCTCTCTCTCTCTCTCTCTCTCTCTCAGTGCTAATGTGTGTGTGTGTGTATATGTGCGCTAATAAGTGTGTGTGTGTGTGTACTAAATATATGTGTGTGTGTGTGTTATAATAAATGAGTGTGTGTGTGCTAATAAGTGAGTGTGTATGTACTAATATATGTGTGTGTGTGTGTGTGTGCTTATAAGTAAGTGTGTGTCGGTTCCTAAGTAATGTGTGTTGCGATAAGTGAGTGTGTATGTACTATACTAATATATGTGTGTGTGTGTGTGTGTGTGTACTAATAAGTGTGTGTGTGTGTGCTATTAAGTGAGTGAGTGTGTGTGTATGTACTTATATATATGTGTGTGTGTGTGCGTGTGTGTGTGTGCGTGTGTGTGTGTGTGTGTGTATGTGTGTGTGTGTGTGTGCTAATAAGTGAGTGTGTATGTACTAATATATGTGTGTGTGTGTGTGTGTGTACTAATAAGTGTGTGTGTGTGTGCTATTAAGTGAGTGAGTGTGTGTGCATGTACTTATATATATGTGTGTGTGTGTGTGTGCGTGTGCGTGTGTGTGCTAATAAGTAAGTGTGTGTGTGCTAATAAGTGAGTGTGTATGTACTAATATGTGTGTGTGTGTGTGTGTGTGTGTGTGTGTGTGTGTGTGTGTGTGTGTGTGTGTGTGTGTGTGTGTGTGTGTAATATGTGTGTGCTATTAAGTGAGTGAGTGTATGTGTACTAGATATATGTGTGTGTCTGTGTGAATGTGTGTGTGTTATAGTAAGAGAGAGAGACAGCTAGAGTTTTAGCCCTGAACCTACAGTAACTTCATTACACGTTATGGGGCTCCAGCGGGAACTAAAGGGAGGCTATTTACTGCTCGTCTAACTCTTGTTGTTCTTAATGCTGCCGATCTTCATAGACTGGATTAAGAGAGAGAGAGAGAGAGAGAGAGAGAGAGAGAGAGAGAGAGAGAGAGAGAGAGAGAGAGCGAGCGAGCGAGCGAGAGAGAGAGAGAGAGAGAGAGAGAGAGAGAGAGAGAGAGCGAGCGAGCGAGCGAGCGAGAGAGAGAGTTACAAGGAGTTACAAAGAATAGTTAGTATCTCAGAGATCTTGCATTATGAAGAGATATTCGAAGTGGAAGGAGAGAGACTGTTTAGTGCACTACACTCTTTACAGTGTGCAAAATACTATCTACTCTCTTCTTGAACTGCTCTACTGAAGAATTATTTACAACTTCGGAGGGAAGTTTGTTCCAGGTAGAACAGATCTTACATGTGAAAAAGTTTCCACAGATACTAGTGCTGAACCTTTTCAATTCTAATTACCAGCCATGGTTGCGTGTTGTATTCATATTGAGGCTAAAATTTTTGCTATAATCCACATTGTCAAACCCATTAAGTATTTTAAAAACTTCAATGAGCTGACCTCGTAGTCTGCGTGTCTCCAACGGGAAGAGATCAAGAGCTCTCAACCGTGTGTCAAATTATCATACTAATCCAACTGTTTGTTAATGTTATCCCCCCCCAAAAAAAAAAAAAACAAAACGATGTAACACGGCCTCTGAAACCCATAGTAGATGATAGTATGCAGGTTAGGAAGGATATGTGGTAGTTGAAAGGGTTGGTTGAGATACTTTGAAGTCTTATTATTGCTAGACGTCCTTCCTAAGCTGATTAGAATCGTCGAATTGTTGACAGATGATGAAAAGGACGTCCCTGGTACTGAACGGGTTAAACTGCATAAAATCGTCTAATGTTAGCCAGCATATCAAATTAGGTCATCGTGCTGAAGGGGTTAATACAACATTTAATAATAGCCGGAATGTACAGAAACAATGCGTCATGGTATACTGAAAGGGTTAACACTATCTGGTCCGACGTCTTGTGGGTTACTATGTTATGTTTTTCATTAGTATTGAAGATTTTGCTTGTTTTTCCATTTTCGAGCAATGCATTTTAGTTTGTCCCCAACAAAAACAATCTCCGCCGAAGGCCGATGTCTTCCAAGTTAAAGGGTCGCTATCACTCGTCCAGAGATAATCGGCACCTGAATGGGGTGAAACGTCTTGTTACCACCAAACTAATAGGGTGAAACTTCTTATAATCTCCAAACAAATGGAGCAAACCAAAGGGGATCCAAAAAGACTAAATAGAGAAAAATAGCCTATTAAGGGGTACACAGACAACGGGGATATTACAGGGATGAATGTAGGGAAGCGAGTCAGTTGTCCGCTGGCAGTGAGAGAGGAAGGATGTGCGCACCCCCTCGTCTCACTCTTTACCGATCGCTTACTGAAGTTCACCCCGCTTCTTGCGTACTTCAGTGTAAGAACAGAATTGTGGAAAGAACTGAACGAGTTGATTTCTTAGATCAACAAAAATTATGTGGTTATGATAAAAAAATAAGACCGTATATTAATAATTATACGAAGTTAAATATAGACACAAAAACACATAATACAATAATATGTAATTTACAAAAAGCTCGTTGACTAAACCTCCTTCCTAGAGTTAATTAATGGGATCGGCTGGTGTTAGCATATTTACGTGAAATATATAGATCATAGTTGATTTAAAAAAACAATCGATTAGCCTATACATTCTTTGTAAGCTGAATAAAAACGTCAACAACTAAAGACAATAAATAACAATAATGAAGTTATATTGTTAACATTTCAAATAACACATTTTTCTGAATCTGATAAACTGGTAAAGTACGGTAGTAGTTATAATGAAGACATATCGCCATGTATTGATATATTAAGGGAGCCCACCTCGCATTTTTTTCTCTTTCTCTCCCTCTCTCTTTGGCTTGTATCCATTTGGGCCCATTCAGCCTACTTTTTTAAGACGTTTACCCCCATCCAGGTGTCAATATTTTCCTGTCGAGCGGTAGCGAAACTGGATATATTCGTCTGACAATCATTATTAATATAATTTGTTATTATTATTATTATTATTATTATTATTATTAAACACCCCCAATATATATATATATATATATATATATATATATATATATATATATATATTCTAAACATAAAAATAAAGATTCTTGTGGTAAAATATGCAAATATATGTTTCCACACTAAAAGGTGTGTAGAAAACGATTGTTTCACTGCACAAAGCTTTAAGACGTAAATGCCTCCTTCTCTTCGGTCTTGGGATCCATATTTGTAGCCATATTGATTACTAAGTGCAGTGTTCCGCTTCACATGAATAAATTAAGATACTAAACATGAAAATAAAGATTCTTGTGGTAAAAAAGACCGGCACCCGGAAGGCAAAGGGCCCAACTCCGAGGCTTGCTGACCCATTAGTGCAGAGGCTTCCAACCTTTTTAGATCCGCGCCCCCCTTTGGTGAGGACTGTATTCATGATGCCTCCCCCCCCCCCCCTCCCCGACCTCCCCCACGCCTCTGATGCCTGGAAAACTTACTTTGTTTATCCATTCCATAATGGATGCTTAAGATGCAAGATACTGTGATAAGGGCAAACAATTAACCAATCTGTATGCAAACATTATATAACTGAATGATGGTTTTATGGCAATACTACAGTCATGTGGTTGCTTGGAATGACGGTTGTAAAGTTTTCCTATCAAAGTTTCTTATTCATAGATATCTTTGGGATTACCCTGTATGCATTTGAATGGCCTAGCCCTATTTTGAACTTTGATTACTTCACGCCCCCCCCCCTAGCATTGTCAAACGTCCCCCCCTCCCCCCAGGGGGGGGGGGGGGCGCTCCCCCAGGTTGGGAAACGCTGCATTAGTGGGAGTAAATTCTAAAGGTGAGATTCCCAGCCCCAACCTCCAGGGGCAATCTGCGCCACAAAAGTGATGGCCGATGGGGCTGCCACACCTCTACTACGCCTACAATATATCATACAAACCCACAAGTAAAGAGGTCGGACCAGATAGTGTTAAGGGGGTAGTGCTTGGTTTTTGGTATATACAGGGTGGTGCAAAAGTAGGTTGACAGTCGCCATTACCATTTACGCGCATATAAATCTGTCAACCTATTTTTTCACCACCCTGTATATCAATGTATTTATTTATTTTTAAGTTTCCTCGCTAAACCTCCATCACAATTAGAAAAACACCCCCTAGATCCCCTTTCAAGATAAATTTGTACATATTTTCGGTAAATTTGTACATTTTTCGGACACCCATTCAGGTGTCAATATTTTCCTGTCGAGCGGTAGCGAGCCAGCATATACATATATTTTTATTTTGACAGCAAGCTAAATTTTTACATTTTTCGACAGAAAAATTTCTCCGGCGAAGCCGGATTTCTCCATACAATACTGGCTCGCTATCGCTCGCCAGGAAGAAATAGACACCTGGATGGGGATAAACGTCTTAAAACAGTTGGCTGAATGGAGCCGAATGGATACAAGCCAGGGAAAGAGATAAAAGGAGAAAAAAAAAAGCCCCTTCGTTTTGAAAGGTATTGCTAAACCTTTTATTCAAACTCACAATTATTTCTTGATTTCATTCTAGCTACCGTCAGACGCTTTTATTCAGCTTAGTGTAAACCTTTCGTGATGAAGGAGTCACTGCCCTCTGGTTGGTGTCGCAGTATTTATGTTCGTGACTGTACATATTTCTACCCTTGTGTTCACAGAGTCGTATTCGAAATGCCTCCCAAAACCGTCAGGTGGTAATATTGCAATCATGGAGAAAGCAAAGATTGGACAAAAGAACAATATCAATTAATACAATATATAAGACATCTGATACAAAGTGTAAATCGAAATATTTGATCACAAGACATCTGAAATTCAAAATCCTAAAACAAGAAAAAGAAAATCTGATAAAGTGACAATCGGATTTTTTTACCTAAGACATCTGAAATTCACAACCCTACAAAATCGTCTGTTGGCAGCATAGACTAAATAATACTAATAGTGTTAATCTGAGTGAAATCGCATTCAATTCAAGATGGAAGTTGGCTTACGTGATTGTGGATAACCGGAAATGTATATATGGGAAACTAGACGCCATTTTACTTCCAATTAATTTTGGAAGAGAGATTATTTAAGATGGGATCAAAAAGCGATAACAGAATGAAAGAAACAATGATTGGAGTTTAATCGTAAAATAAACTTTTATTGTTAAAATCGAACTTTATAGGCTACTAACCCTTCAAGATTATTAAGCCAGCATAAGTCAGGAAGAAAGTCAAGACCGGAGCCTTTTTTTTTAGAACTCAAGCCCCTTGCTTAATAAATAAAATAGACAATGTGTTTATATTCTTCAATATAGCATGACTGATAAAAATGTGAAATGGGGTCGAAATGTTTGAAAAAATGAAAGGAATTCACTTATTGGAGCCATGTCAAGAATTTCTGATATAGAGTTTTCTGACCGAGCCACAAAACAACGCCTGAGGGTAACCTGGTAGACTACAATAAATATCTCAAAATTTCAAACTTAGCTAATTAAAATCGTCTGGCGGGAGCTGGAACATGAATTTAGGCTATGGTAGTATATCGTGAGAGATACCCTGCTAATATTCTAACTCTTTTCTGAACTAGCTACCAAGAAGTAATAAGATATTTTGGACATTCTTTTCATATAAAATCGCCTTGAGGCAGCCAATATAAACAAAAAACACGTCATTGGCTGAAAAGGATATTCATAATAATAATCGTTTGGTCTCTTATGTAGTTCCTGTTCTCACTGAGGATTATCAAGCGCTTAACACACTTATAGATCTTATCTGCATACTTGTAGACCACCAGAAACTATTACCCATCTTCTCGCCCAAGGAAGATGATAACCACCAGCTTCAATACCAGATCAAACATTCACCAACCTGAGTGAGAGGCGATCTCGGGTCTGCTGGGTAGCAGGCGAGAAACATTACCACTGAACTAGCTACGCGGATAACTACACAACAATGGAAAGTTCAACATCAGACAAAAAGGTTTAAAATGGTGATGAATAGAGTCTCGAACCCCCTCTCATCTCAATGGTCTTTTTTCCTAGCAACCCTCTCTTCCCTTCCTCTCTTCTCTTCCCTCTCTCTCCTCTCCTCTCTTTCTCTCTTCTTCTCTTTATCACTCGTTGTCACCGCTACACCATCCTTTAAACCTCAAACTCCAGCGACACTAAAATCAAGAACTTTAACTTACGCTGATACTTTTCTTTCAAGAGATCCCTCTCCCAAAATTTCTCAGTGGCTCTCCGGACGTTTTGAAAGCAATTATGTCAAGCAGGATAAATATGGCTCTCAATCACTTTCCTTTATTAATCTATATACTAATTCTCCACTAACTTCACTACCATCAAAACCTAGAACCATACCGTATCCCGAGGTTATATTTCTTTCAAGCAATCCTTCACCCACATCTTCGCAGTGGCTTCAAAAACGCCATGAAAGCAATAATGGCATCCAGGATACAAATGGCTGTAATTCACAATCCTATGTCCACCTATACACCAAATACCTCATTCCTAAAAGGGGTAAAAGTTCAAGAAACCAAAAATCTTCCACGCAATTTCTATTCAGGATTAGTAATGCAAAACACCAGAAGACGGGAGGCCTGAAAACAACTGCAACGAGACATCACTTCCCTGGAGATTTTTGTTGGGAAGAGGAACCAATAACGAGAGATCAAGAGAGGAAAACCCAGGAAACAACAGCAACGACATTTGAATTTTCAAGAGATGTTGGCCGTAAATGGAAACTAGGAACGAGGAAGAAGTGGATAGCTGATACACAAGAGGGAGAAGATAAACTGATAGGAGGAAAAGGGAATAAAGCAAGGAAGAAGAGGAGAGCTGATAACCAAGAGGGAGAAGAAACACTGATAGGAGGAAAAGGGAATAAAGCAAGAAAGGAGAAGAAGAGAGTTGATAAACAAGAGGGAGAAGAAACACTGATAGGAGGAAAAGGGAATAAAGCAAGGAAGGAGAATATAATGGGATTGGGGGAAATAAACACACACAGACATATAAAAGAATTGATGAATATGGAAAAACAAACAGGTACTAATTTTAAGAGTGGAAGAGAAAAGGGATTTGAAATGAAGGAAACTACGAAATACATTGAGAGACATGGAAGATTAATGAAACATATAGACCTAAAACATATAGACCTAAAACATATAGACCTAAAACATATAGACCTAAAACATATAGACCTAAAACATATAGACCTAAAACATATAGACCTAAAACATATAGACCTAAAACGTGTATATAAACTGAGTGAGACAGAACACAAATTAGGAACAGAGAAAAAGAAAGGATTAGCAGACAAGAATGACGGACAACAGTTATATATAATACATGATAATAGAGTTGTAGACAAAGAAATAGGCAGCGAGCACAAAACAAAAGCACTTGGCCAAGATGAAATGTGGATAGACAAAAAAATAATAGTGCCAACACCAAATGAAAATAAAAGGTTAAGAGAATATATTGGTAGCCTAAATATAATACCTAATGACAGAAAAGGCTATGAAGAAAATGTAATATCAGCCACACCTAATAAAGAAAGGCTAGAAAACAACATTGGACAAGCGAAAACACGGAGAGTAAATGAAATCATAGCAGTCATACCTAATACAAAAGATAGGGTAGTAAAAGAAAAGAGCAGCATGAAAAGAATAAAGATGAAAAACGAAAATATAATAAACAAAAAAGGCTACGAAGAAAATGGAATACTAGTTGCAGCACTCAACAAAAAAGAAATACCAGAGAAAGACATTGGACCAGAGATAACAGGAACAGTTCTGGAAATAAATGAAACGCTAATTGACAGAACAGGTTACGAAGAAAATGGAATGCTAATTGGAAAATTAAATGGTACTGAAAGGTTAGACAAATATATAGGTAGAATAAATATAATACCGAATGACAGAAGAGGCCATGAAGAAAATAGAATAACAGCAGTCACAGCGAATGAGCAAGATAGGGTAGTACAAGAGAAAAGTAGCAAGAAAAAGAGAAATATATATATAACAAATGACAATATAATAACAAGAAAAGGTTACGAAGAAAGTGGAATAATGGCTGTTACACGGAGGGAGGCAAGAAGCAAGAGAGGAACTAAACGACTTTCGGAACTAAAAACTGCAAACGAAGGAGAGGCGAGACATGCCTTGGAACCAGTGGGGAAGAAAGAAGAAGAAGAGGAGGAGGGAGAAGAGGTGGGGGAGGAGGAAGAAGAGGAGGAGGAGAAAAAGGAAGAGGAGAAGAAAGAGGACGAGGAAAAAGAGGTAAGAGGAAGAAGAGATAACCCAAACAAGAAGGAAGGAAGTGTGAGAAGAGAAAGGCGATTGGAGAATGGCAGAGGCCAGGAGAGACATTCCTTCCAGCGATTGTGGGAGACGGAGAAGAAAGAAAGGGAGAAACACGGAGAGAGGGAGGAGGCAAGAGTGAGAAGAACAAAGCGAATGGGGAAGGGGGAGAAAGACAGGGGGACATACGAAGAGAAGGAGGAGGCAAGAGAGAGAAGAACCAAGCAAATGAGCAAGGAGGAGAAAGAAAAAGAGACACACGAAGAGAGGGAGGAGGCAATAGAGAGAAAAACAAAGCGAATGAGAAAAGACAAAGAAAGAGAGAAACACAGAACGAAGCAGGAGGCGAGAACGAGAAGAACAAAGCGAATAGAGAAGGAAGCGAAGGAAAAGAAAGGGGAGAAATCTGATGCAGAGAGAATGGTTGGGGATGTATCAGTTGAATGGCTAGACAAATACGGGCCCCAGACATTTGGTGGTCGAGAGGGACCCATTTCAAGATCAAACAGAGTACTAGACAGAGTTTCAGTAGAGAATAATGTTACTGAAAATGGTCAAGACGGAACCATTTCAAGATCAGATGGAGTACTAGAGAGAGGTACAGTAGAGAAGAGAGTTGACGAAAATGGTCGAGATGGAACCATTTCAAGATCAGATGGAGTACTAGAGAGAGGTACAGTAGAAAAGAGAGTTGACGAAAATGGTCGAGATGGAACCACTTCAAGATCACACGGAGTACTAGACAGAGCTCTAGTGGAGAAGAGAGTTGACGAAAAAGTAACGAAATGGAATAATGAAAGAGACAGAGAGACAATAGAGAAAGTGGTTGACGAAACGGTAGCAAATTTGAATCATAAGAAAGACTGTGATAAATATGAAGCAACAATAGAGAAAACAAATGTGGACATGGAAGGTAAACATGCTCATAACAAAGACAGTGATATAAACATAGAGATAGTAATGGAAAGATGTGCCGGAAAGGAAGTAACATGGAATCCTAACAAAAATGGTGATGATACAGAAACTATAAAGAAAAGGGTGTCCAAAAAGGAAGCCATTTGGAATCATAACAAAGATGGAGAAACAATAAAGAAAAGGGCTGCTGAAGAGGAAGGGACACCATATCATAACACAAGGATCATAACTACAGACATAGAGACAGCAGAGAAAACAGTTGCCGAAAAGGAAGCGGCAACCCAGATTCATAACAAAGACGATGATAAAGAACAAAAAACAGTCGCTATAAAGGAAGCAGCAACCAGGAATCATAAAATAGACAGTGACGTAAACAGACACAAAATTGGGAAAAGAGTTGTGAAAAAGGAAGCCAGAAGTCATCATAACAAAGATGGTGAGACAGAAGGAGACACGATAGAGAAAACGTCAGTCGAAGAGGTAGCGAAGCGGAATCCGAACAATTCCAAGACCATCATACAAGTACAAGAAATACTAAGCAGAGAATATACCAACAGGGATGACTACCATACTAATTTTGCACCTAGAAACGAGAGAAATACTCTACAAGAACTCTACCCAAACTTCCGCAACTCCCACGCGGAGAGGATTTACAGAGAACGTGAACCTTCATCTTATCTCGACTTGGACGAAATCGTGTGGCAGAGGCAACAATCACTAGCCACAAACAGCAAACCTACGAGGCACAGAAAGCGTAAACGAAACGGTGAAACACGCATGTCTAACAATGACAAAAACAATACTGTGTTCCGAATTGCAGCCAATATGAGTTCTCCTGCCTCCAACATAAGTTTTCAAAGTGACGGGTTTCAAATCGCAGAAAATACAAGTTACGAAGGAACCCACATAAGCGTTCTAAGCTCCAATACAAGTTTGCATGGACCTGATAGAAGATTTCAAAGTGCCAGGTTTCAAATTGCAACAAATATGAGTTCCGAGGGGTCCCACATAATTGTTCGAAGCTCCGATACAAGTTTGCCGGGTCCCGATAATGGATTTCAAAGCTCCCATATTAATTCCCATAGTTCTGACGTAAGCTTTCAAACTTCCAACATAAGAGTCCAAAGCTCCGATATAATTCTTCAGATCTCCAATATTAGTTCTCAAGGCTCTAACATAAGTTTTCAGAGCTCCAATATTAGTTATCCAGGCTCCCACATACGTCTTCAAACCTCCAATATAAGTTCTCAGCAGCCCGATATATATTCTCAGCATCCTGATGTCAATTATCAGCACCCCGATACAAACTCTCCAGGCCCCTACATAAATTCTCAGGGACCAGGTACAAATTCTCAAGATACCCGTATGACCTCCGCGACCTCATCGACGACCCCTTCTGCGACTTCAAATGACCTCTCTGTCCTGGATACGGAAGGGTCAGTGCGGATCCCCTGCTACTGTGTCATCTTTCTGCTGGGGGTCGTGGGCAATACGCTGGTCATCGTAACACTACTGCAGAACCACAAGATGAGGACGATCACCAATGTTTATCTACTAAATCTGGTAAGTAAAATGTCCTATTAATTATTCTGCTATTGTAGTGTATATTAACTTTTTGTTATCAACACAATTTAGAGTTTGGAAATCCCTTTGCTTATCATGGTGAGTTTAAAGAACTCTCTCCCTCAATCTTTCCCTTATCCTACGACTTAAACTGCTTCAAGCTCTGTGTGTCCAGACATTTTTACTCCAACTTACCTTGAATTTGGTTATGCCAGTGCTTCAATTTGAGGGATTTTTTTTTTTAAACTTTGCCTTTTGTTTCCTTTCACATTTAAACAAAAAACATAAAAATAAACACACTAGTTGTCAACATTTGAAGCCATTGCATACATATTTACGTATCCATTTCAATTACTTATAATTTAATCTAGCAAGTTAAAAACCCATGTTTAATGCCTTCCTCAAGTATTAAGCATTTGCTAAACGCCATAAAAGTCCACACCACTCGCCCCCAGTACGAACTGATTTTCTGCTAAATTTGATGAACTAGAAACTATGTACACATATTTTCAAATTGTCCAAACTTATGAATTCAACCCTTGATGATGAATACATTTAGCTGATTAGACAAAGTGGTTAGCTCGCCGTGATAATAGTTTTAATCACCCGCGTAATTGTTGTATAAATATAATAATCACCAATCAGAGCCATCACAAATATACCGTACCGGTACTAATTGTGTTAGGGGGGGCATCAGTAGACCATTTCAATATATATAAATATATATACAGTATATATATAATATATACCGGTATATATATATATATATATATATATATATATATATATATATATATATAAAATATATATATATATATATATATATATATATATATATATATAGATATATATATATATATATATATATATATATATATATAATATATATATATATATATATATATATATATATTATATATATATATATATATATATATATATATATATATATATATATATATATATATATATATATTATATATACAGTATAATACACCGTATACTTGTTTTCCATACATTTCAGGATGTATTCGTCAATCACAAGGAAGACAATATTACGCTATGGCCTTTGGGGTGATTATTTGTAATTTCAGAGATGCAACACATTATCGATAGATTAATCAAAGACAGTCTAAGGGGTGAAAACGAAAGTCATAACATCTACCTAGAAACGTTATATAAATACGATACGTGCACTATACTCGTTTCCATTTCATCTGACGGTCAACTGAATCATTTAGCAACTAATTCATCGATAACTAACGGAAAAATAAGAAACTACAGTGTCTCTGCTGCATATTAGTGCCAAGTTTATATAATCAGCACCATATATCACTACAAAATAAGAAACTACCGTGTCTCTGCTGCATATTAGTGCCAAGTTTATATAATCAGCACCATATATCACTACAAAATCTTCCAAATAACTGAGAAATCTTGATGGGAACTTTGCAATTTACCGTCATTTGAAAAGAAACAGTATAATTGGTATGGTAATTGTTAAGACGATTACTTTAAAGGGGGAAGTACTCGCTTTTTATGGCCCCCCTTCTCCCTCATGTTTAGCATATTAGAATTTGAGGTTTTAAGATTTCCGTGCCGTTAGTTTGTCAATTTTAAGGCCTTTCTCCCCATTTCTTCGTCAATGTTAAGACCTTTCGTGCAATTTAGGTGTCGATTTTTTCCTGGCGAGCGAAAGCGAGCCTCTAATTTTAGAAGGAACGGCCGGGAAATTTTCTACCGCATAAATGTACATATTTATCTTGAAAGGGGGTCTAGGGGTTATTTTTCTAAGTTTGATGGAGGTCTAGCGAGGAAACTCAAACTAAATTAATAAATAAATATATAGACCAAAAACCAAGCACTACCCCCTTAAGGTTGATGGAGGTGAAGGTAGCAAAGTAAATAACACCATAACTATATTCTGGCTACCGTTACGTGACTGTAAAACAACACTAATAAATGATCGACTATTTCAATCTACCCTTTTTCTCACATATGTCCTTCTAAAGCTGAATAAAAATATATAATTATAGCCAGGAGAAAAAGAAAACAGACGCCATTATGTTGAAAGGAGGTTAGCTGTGGCAATCTATGTCACTCTTTCAATTTGGGGGACACTTGTTACAGGTAGCTTTGCCTTTTATCTCTTTCTTACACACAGAAACAAAAAATAGTTAAAATTTGAAACTATTGATGAATGTTTACATATTCGGTCTATCTTCAATTATTCACAATACATATGGCAAGTTAAGAGCCCTATTTTCTACACTTGTGTGTTAAAATTTAAGACTTTTAAACTGCATAAACATCAACACCACCAACAGACCAATTCTAAATATTGTTCTGCTTAATTTGGCGAGTTAAGGATGAATGATTTAACCCCTAATTAGCGGGGCCCGACTTAAGTCCATATCTAAAAACCTGGACTATGTGGCGGGGACCAACGTAATTCTGTGTGCAATTTTTGAGCAAGAATGGCTGTGAGAGAGAGACGAGCGACGGGAGGAGCGTAGGTTACCTCATGACCGCACGGCACGGACCCCGCGCGCCTACTGACATCTACTCCACACTACTCCACCCTCCCTACCTCGCCACACAGGGAATTATGTCAGGAAATTACCTTATTTTAGTGATTTTGCACTCGTGTTGCACGATCGTTGCAAGAGAACGCGTGGTCGTAGAAGGATGGTTCTGGTGTCATTGGAAAGCTCAATTTATGCCCTTTCAGCGATACATAATTGTATTACGCTCTGGCTCTTGTTTATGCATGAAAAAGAGCACGGATACAAGGCCATTTAGGGTAAAAAAAAAAACCCGCTGGGCGCGTAGTGGAAAAAAACTGACGGGCCCGCTCGTAAGGTGTTAATGAACATGTTCTTCAAATATTCCACACTCATGATGATTTGAGTCATAATATGGCTGATGTATAAAATGTAGCTACATATACACAAGTGGTCCCTCACCACGATAATAGATTTAATCACCTGTTTACTGGGGATAATATATAATATCACCAATCAGAGCGATTACAAGCATACTAATTGTGATACGGGCTGCATCATTAGGCGATGGAAGACTTACAAGAGTTACAAGGAATAGTTGGTATTTCAAAGACCTTGCGGTGCATTCCGGGGAGATACTCGAAGTGAAAAGAGGGAGATTGTGTATTGCATTACACTAATTGCAGAGTGTTCAAAAGACTATCTACTCTCTTTGTCAACTGTTCTACGGAAGAACTGTAAACAACTTCTGAGGGAAGTAGTTATTTATTCTGATACTGGTAGACAAGATCTTCAAAAAGATCTAGACACACTCCACAAATGGGCAGCAAACTGGCAGATGAAGTTCAATGTAGATAAATGCAGTGTATAAATTAGCTATACAGTAGAAATGTGTAACTCAGATAGTGAACATTATTTTTGAGTCATCGTCAGCATTGATCTGAAATAAGAAACCAATGCATCAGTGTTCGAAATAAGGCAACTAAAGTATTTGTACTCATATCTAGAAGCGTAACAGAACAGAATGCGTAATCTTGAAACTTTACCATGAATTGTTGAGGCCACATACGGATTATAACCTATTGCTCAATTTCGGTGTCCTTATTAAAGGACATGGAAGCCTTGGAAACAGTACACCAAAGAATTACAATAATGATCCACAATATTAGAAATCTTCCACATGAAGAAGCGTTAACAAATACTGTATAGGCTTGAGAGGTTACAGAGACGTAGAGTTAGAGGGGATATGATAAAGGTGTTCAAATGGGTAAGTGGGATTAATAAAGGGGACATGAAAGATGTACTGAAGCTCGGTGCGAGAGAACTCGAACAAATGGTATAAAATTAGATAAATTTAATTTCAGAAAAGAGATAGGGAAACACTGGTTTGGTGACATAGTTGTAGATATGTGGGATATGGTACAGAATGCTATAGTGGGATCAAGAATAATAGAGAACTTCAAGATCAAATTATTAGATAGTCACATGGACGAGACAGCCTGGGTGTAGTAGGGATCTGCCTCGTGTGGACCAATCGGCATGCTGTCGACTCCCGTTCTCTTAATTTATTATGTTCATACTCCAGGAGAGGCCGTATCAGAGCGTTGTTTGAGGAATATTCCCGTGTTTCTATACTTAAATTGCCTCATAATATAGGAGAGAGAGAGAGAGAGAGAATATATATATATACTGTATATATATCTTCTTAAGGAGAGTTGAAAGGTTAATTAACAGTTTTTGTTTTTATTATTCCCAAAGGTATTTTCTAAGATAAAAATAATCTAGTATTAATCATCTCTATAGAAATATAATGAACCTCAAACAGAGTCATCACAAAATGTCTAATTGGGATAGGGTCGCAGTTTTTCCATATATATTTTTCGAGTTTTTAGAATTTATATCCTCTTCAGAACGATAGAGTAATTTTTAAGGGGCTTTTCTTTTGGACCCCCTTCTCCTTCATGCTTGGCCCCATTAAGTTTTGAAATATCAAGATGTTCGCCTTATTAGTTTGGCGTTTGACCTTTCGTACCATGTAGGTGTCGTTTGTTTTAGTGCCGAGCGATAGCGAGCCTGTAATTTAGAAGGAAGGCTGGGACATCTTACTATTGAAAATTGTACAAAATTATCTCTGAAGGATTTTTGTTTTGTTTTGTTTTTTATATACCCGGTATGTTGTTAAGGTTGATGGAGGTCAAGAGAGCAAACTAAGAAACACCTTAACTATATTCTGGCTAACGTTGCTGGATTTTATAAAAAACAGAAAAAAATATCACTACATAAAACAAATCAAGATTGGATTTCGATCTACCGTTTTTACTTCGAAAGCTGAATACAATCGTTTGATGAAAACCAGGATAAAAATACGCCATTATTTGACAGGAGGTTTGCTATGCCACTCGATGGCACTCTTTTCAATTTGAGGTATACTTGTTACAGGCAGCTTTGCCTTTTGTTTGCTTCTTACACATAGGAAAAACAATAGTTGTTAACATTTGAAGCCACATAACGTTTTAATTTTTACATATCCGGTCTATTTTCAATTAATATGGCAAGTTAAAAGCCCTATCTTGTACATTTGTGTGTTAAGTTTTAAACCTTTTTTGAACTGCATAAACTTCAACACCACCTACAAATCAATTCAAAATATTTGTCTACTTAATTTGGCTTTTTAAAGTTTCTAAGTTAGATTTCAGTCATGTTACGGATGTACACAATTCAGCTTGATATATACAATTGGTCCCTCACCATGATAATAGATTGAATCACCTGTTTAATTGTGTATAAATATAATATTCACCAGAGCCATTACAAATATACTAATTGTGATAGGGGCGGCATCATTAAGCGATGAGTTACAAGGAGTTACAAGGATTAGTTAGTATCTCAAAAACCTTGCGGGCCATGCTGGGGAGATACTCGAAGTGAATAGAGGGAGATTGTGTAGTGCATTACACTAATAACATACAGTGTGCAAAAAACTATAGGCCTATACTCTTTTTTTTTTAAACTGCTCTACAGAAGAACTGTTTACAGCTTCTGAGGGAAGAAGTTATTAATTCTGATACTGGTAGTCAGGCTCTTCAGAGATCTTGACACACTCCAAAAATGGGCAGCAAATTGGCAGACGAAGTTCAATGTAGATAAATACAGTGTTGTGAAATTTGGGAAAACTATAGAAAATGCAGGGTATAAATTAGATATACAGAAGAAATTTGTAAGTCGGATTGTGAAAATGAATTTTGAGTCGTCGTCAGCAGTTATCTGAAATCAAGAAACCAATGCATCAGTGTTCGAAATAAGGCAAATAGAGTGTTTGTATAATATATATCTAGAAGCGTAAGTAACAGAACCAGCAGACGTAATCTTGAAACTTTACTATTAATTGCTGAGGCCACATATAGATTATACTGCTCAATGTTGGTGTCCTTATTACAGAATGGAAATGGAATCCTTGGAAACAGTACACCGAAGAATTACAATAATGATCCACAATATTAGAAATCTTCCACATGAAGAAGGGTTGAAACATACTGTATAGGCTTGAGAGGTTACAGAGACGTAGAGTTAGAGGGGATATGATAAAGGTGTTCAAATGGGTAAGTGGGATTAATAAAGGGGACATGAAAGAAGTACTGAAGCTCAGTGATAACGAGAAAACTCGAACAAATGGTTTCAAACTTGATACATTTCGTTTAAATACAGATATAGGGAAACACTGGTTTTGATAACAGAGTTGTAGATATGTGGGATAGGATACCGAATGCTGTAGTGGGATCCAAGAACAATAGAGTGCTTCAAGATAAAATTATTAGATAGTCAAATGAACGAGACAGCCTTGGTGTAGTAGGGATCTGCCTTGTGTGGACCAATTGGCCTGCTGCCGACTCCCGTTCTCTTATGTTCATACTCCAGGAGAGGCCGTATCAGAGCGTTGTAGAGTGTGAGGAATATTTCCGTGTTTGAGAGAGAGAGAGAGAGAGAGAGAGAGAGAGAGAGAGAGAGAGAGAGAGAGAGAGGAGAGAGAGGAGAGAGAGAGAGAGAGAGAGAGAGACGAGCGAGAGAGAGAGAGAGAGAGAGAGAGAGAGAGAGAGAAGAGGAGAGAGAAGAGGAGAGAGAGAGAGAGAGAGAGAGAGAGAGAGAGAGAGAGAGAGAGAGAGAGATGAGAGAGAGAGAGAGAGAGAGAGAGAGAGAGAGAGAGAGAGAGAGAGAGAGAGAGAGAGAGAGAGAGAGAGAGAGAGAGAGAGAGAGAGAATAAAAATCGTCTTGACACAAACAGAAGCAGGAAATATTCCACATCAGCTCCTCAAAGAAAATCAACCAATCAAAATACCAAACAGCACCTGAACAACGGACGAACAAACCAATATAATCAAAGAGGTAGCACACAAGCAACTCGGCAGTTCTTTGCTGTACAGCCTGAGCAGCACGGCCAGCCTGACAAAGAGTACTGTAGATTGGGTGGGAGAAGCGGACACACAGAAGAAAACTGCTACAAGAAACTGAAGTGTGAATTTTGTCACCGTCCAGGTCACTCGGTTCAGGAGTGCAGGACACGTCTAAGTGAAGAGAGGCAGGAAAGATTTTTCCAAAAACTTGTAGCTGACCATGCACACAACAACTCTTTGCTTGCTCAGTCAATAAACAGGTTCTCTGTTCCAGCGCACTCGCATCATAATTTTGGATCCTTGGCACCTGGAGGTTGGCCTACAGCCCAAGTCCAACCATCCTACTTACTGCACTATAACAATAATCATCAGCATCATCAGCAGCAACCCCATCAGCAGGCTCCACTTCATCCTAATAATCCTCAGCAATTCATTCAAAGCTCTTGGAATAATGCAGCTCAATAAAAACAAGATAGCAAATCTAACAATACTCTCATCCAATGTCAGAGGATTTCAAACGAACATTGGAGATCTGACCCACAGTCACGTAATGCCACACAACCCTGACATCATAGCTACTACTGAAACATTCTTAAATGAAACAGTCCCTGACAATTATGGTCAGATGAGTGGCTACACGAGGTGGTACCGGCGAGACAGACTTCGAGGCACTTTTGGTGGAATTGCTGTCTGTTTTCGCAAGAATCTCCATTTCCAACCTCTTCATGTAAATCTACCTGACCATTTAGAAATGATGTTCTTCAGAGTTTGGATGAACAGCACTAACTCTATTCTTTTCTGTGTCTGTTATCGGCCACAATGGCAAGGGAATCAGCCCATCGTTTTACCTCCATAACAACATCGACAGTTTATTGCATGAGCACTCATGTCAGCATCTCATCATAGTCGGCGACATGAACCAACACCTGGTGGCGAGCTCTTTTGATGAACTGTTGACTGTGTACGGGCTGACAAATCACGTCAATTTTCCAACACACATCTCTGGATCATCCCTTGACCCTGTCATCAGTGACCTTTCAGATAATGTGGTCACCTGCCGACCTTTGGCAACAGCTGGATCTTCGGACCACTATGTTATTCTCAGCACCATTAATGTTGCAGCTGATCGTGATGAGGCTGTGGCACGTACCAACTGGTTATGGCACAGGGCAAATTGGGATGGTCTTCAAAATGCACTCAATAACATCTCATGGCCAGATTATCTTATCGGAGATGTTCATCATCAAGTTGAAGCTTTTACCAACATTTTGTGTTCCTTACAGAATAAATTCATCCCTAGCCAGACGCAAAGTCGGGAGACCAGCCATGGTTTGGATTCAACTGCAGAGTTGCAGCTGATAAGAAAAGTAAAGCATGGCTACAATGCAAAAGACGCCCAACTCAAAGGACCAAGCATTTGCATAAACTTGCCTGCAAAAATATGGAACAGGTGCAGATACAAGCCATCAGAAAGTGGAAAGAGGATCTGAAATCAAAGCTTACAGGCAAGAACGTCGGGAGCAAAATATGGTGGACTAGCATTAAACAACAAGGTTTTGCTCCTGATGATTGCATCCCACCTTTAAGCAAATGTGATGGATCCATGGCTATCTGCAGTAAGGACAAGGCTGAGATTCTGGCATCTTACTTCTCAAGTAAAATTAATGTACCAGACCCAGACCACTCACCTCCGGCTGTACCAGCACAGACCAATGCTCAGTTACGAGATTTCACAATTACCATAGATGATGTGAAACGGCAACTAGAGGAAGCTGACCCCAAGAAGGCCACTGGACCAGATAACATCAGTCCAAATATCTTGAAGCGTTGCGCACATCAGCTATGCCAGCCACTCACCATCATTTTTCAGAATTGCCTCAACTCGCAACAGTGGCCCAAAATATGGAAAGAAGCAAGAGTTGTGGCGATTCACAAGAAAAGCAGCAGAACAGACCCAAAAAATTACAGACCAATCTCCCTTCTTTCTGTTCTTGGGAAAATTCTGGAGTCAATCTTGGCAACAAAAATTGTAACTTTTCTGGATAAACATCACCTACTCAACTCTAAGCAGTTTGGCTTCAGGAAAGGTAGATCTGCGGCAGACTTGCTACTCCACTTATCTACCACGTGGAACCAGGCCCTTGACATGGGAAAAGACACCTACGTAATTGCACTTGACATCGCGGGTGCCTTTGACAGGGTGTGGCATGCGGGCATCACCACCAAACTGAGGAGTCTAGGGTTTGTGTGATGCTCTACTTCACCTAATTAATGATTACCTGCAAGACAGAACACTTCACAACAGTTGTCAATGGACATAACTCTGCTAACTATGCCATCAAAGCCAGTGTCCCACAGGGCAGCGTTCTAGGACCTTTGTTGTGGAATGTTTATTTCAATGACATTCTGCAGCTCATCCCCGAGGCATTTGCTTATGCTGACGACTGTACTCTAACATTCACTTGTAACAAAGATGAGAGGCAAGCCACCGTCACTCCATATCAACAATGCCTTACATAGTATCACCTCTTGGGCAAAAACGCTGGCAAGTGAACCTTGCTCCGGAGAAAACTCAAGTAATGCTAATCTCTCGGAGACAAGATATTCCAACATATACACCACCAGATATTCAGCTTGATGGGAGGAAGGTTCAGATGCAGAGTCAAGTGACAATTCTAGGAGTAAAATTTAATGATAATCTGTCTTTCACCAGCCATGTAAAGGACATCACAAAGAATGCTGCATGGAAACTTGGTTGCATTCGACGTGTATCACATCTCCTGGACTCTAAAGGTGTTGCTACTCTGTAGAAGTCTCAAGTTCGTCCATTGATGGAATACTCCCCACTTGCATGGTCATCATGTCCCCCCTCATACTTGAAACTTTTGGACCAAATACAGAAAAGAGCTGAACACTTGATCCAACTCAAAGAACAAGAACATCATGCCCCCAGGTTTCAGCCTCTACAACAGCGTCGGGATGTGGCAGGTTTGTGTGTAACATACAAAACCCAAAAAATGCACACTCCACACCTGGCAGCCTTACATCTACAACCTGCCCAACCAACATCATATGCAACAAGAACCGCATCCACAAGGTATCATCAGGTCAGTGTTCCATTTGCTAGGACAGAACACTACCTTCGTTCCTACTTACCAAAGTACGCAAGACTGTGGAATCACCTGGTTCAGCACACTGACCTGCATCACTTAACCTCACTACAACAGTTCAAGTCGGAGGTTAATAACTGGCTCAGGAATATCACAGTTCCGTACTAAATCTTGGTAATATAATTATTAATTATCATACTTCATAAAGAGGGATCTTTGATAAAATATATACTGGTATCTATTATATATAAATATATCTGCTATATATTTTTTGCATTTTAAATGTGTTTCGCTATAGATAATTCCACGTTTCATCACTGGAATTTTTGCTGTAAGAACACCATATAATGTCGTGAAGTTTAGAGAAAAACAAAAAGAAAAAGAGAGAGAGAGAGAGAGAGAGAGAGAGAGAGAGAGAGAGAGAGAGAGAGAGAGAGAGAGAGAGAGAGAGAATATATTTTTAGGGAGAGTTGAAAGGTTAATTTAGAGTTTTTGTTTTTATTATTCCCAAAGGAATTTTCTTAGCTAAAAAAGAAAAAAACAGAAAAAAATATTAATTATCTCTATAGAAATATAATGAACGCCAATCAGAGCCATCACAGATCTGCTAATTGGGATAGGGGTCGCATTTAACCATATAAACTTTTTTCTATTTAGATTTAACCTCTTCTGAACGGTGGCGGCATTTTTAAGGGGGAATTTTTCTGGATTACCTTCTCCTTCAAGTTTAGCCCCATTAGATTTTACATTATGAGACTTTCGCCCCATTGATTGACATTTTGAAGGCCATTCGCCGCATTTCTTTGCCAATATTAAGACCTTTCGTGCCATTTAGGTGTCGTTTTTTATTCGTGTCGAGTGATAGGGAGCTTGAAATTTAGAAGGAAGGCTGGTACATTATTGTAACGAAAACATTTGCACACTTATCTCAAAGTTAATTTAACATGTAGATGAATATATAGATACCATAGACAGATAACATAGACAAATAGATAGATATAGATAGAAATAAAAAAATATATGTATATATATATATATATATATATATATATATATATATATATATATATATATATATATATATATATATATATATATATAATATATATATATATATAATATTATATATATTAAAATACTAAGATGTTTTGTTTTTATCTGGGTAACGCAGGTGGGAATCTTGACTGTGAGCGGATTTGTGTGAAGAGATATTGTATGTGGGTTGGGAATGACTTGGGATGTGTGTTAAGAAATATGGAGTGTATACTATTATGGTGTGTGTTTGAAAGAGAGAGAGAGAGGGGGGGGGGGGTATGCTTGTATTCAACTTGTTACTTAATGTTGATGAAATAATATTATTGTTATTATTATCATTATCATTATCATTATTTATATTATTACTATCATTATAATTATTTATATTATTATCAATAGTGTTCTTATTGTCATTATCAGTGATATTATTATTATCATTATTGTTAGTATCAAATAGGGAAGACAGGGGTCTTTGGCAATGGTAGGCAACTTGTTTAGGGGAAGAAGACCCTGTTAAAAATATGCGAGCAGGCAAGGCTCGTAAGGTTTGGACAGCAATTAGCCTAGGAGAAGGGAAGCTCTGATCACAACCCAGCAACATGATCGTAATGCTTTGCCGAGGCTAAGAGGCTTGAGGATCCCCATGATCAGCGAAGGTATACTAGCTCAGGTTCAACCATGCTAGGCAGGTTCACTAATAGTGTTCCAGCTCTACAACATGTCCTACGCCAGCTTAGTGAATCCCAAATGGCTTATCCCTCCCAAACAACCACTATGACAAGCACAACAAACCAATGGCCCTCAATTCCCAGCAGCTCTGAACCAACTGACCACCGCGGCGGTAAGACCTGCTCCAGACAACGGGGTGCTAAGAATCTCTAGAGCCAAACAGAAGTACAGATGAGGCATTCATTGAGTTGCCTGATGGCCACCTGTCATGTTACAAAGGAAAAGAAGAGATAACTAATATAATGGAGTTGGATTCTTGATTATATAAATGACTAGCTGGTAATGTTGAGGAATATGTTTACCATCAAAGAGAGAGCTCAATAAATGTTATAAAAAAAAGCAGAGGAATAACTCGGGTTGATGATGATTATATACAGTGTATATATATATATATATATATATATATATATATATATATATACACAACAGCAAACATGGGCCAGTTTCTGAGAGGTTGCTAGCCTTGTTTTCTACTACTGGTTATTTTAATGGTCGTTCTCTTTAGGAAGTGTTGAGAGAGAGAGAGAGAGCTACATAGATACACAGACCTCTAGATTTACATAGATTTACATAGATACACTGGCCACACTGACCTTACGATCCAAACGAGGTGGTCAGGACTTAATTCTAGTAGAGATGGCATATCCGATAGAAAAGGAAAGTTGAAGGAAAGGATAGAAAAGAAGAAGGCTCTCTCCCCACCCTCCGTTCCCTCCGGCAATTCCCGTACATGAAGAAGTTGGAAGTGATTAACCTTGCTGGGCTTCGAAATCCCCAGAAGGAATTTACAGGATAGATTGGAGAGAAAAAAAAAAAAAAAAAAAAAAAAAAAAATCATGCAACCCTTCGCCTTAGCAGCATGTAAATGTTGGGGTTAATTGGAAACCCTTAGTAGTATGTACATATTTAGTGATGTTTATTATTCTTATTTTTTATTTGTGTATTATTTGTTTTCTTTTTCTAACACGCTCTTCAGCTGAACAAATAATAACGGTGATAATTACCGCCTACTCCATACCAATTTTTCTGTGGTATGAGTCTAGATTTTTCTTAAATGTATCTATAGAGGAGCTGTCTATTACTTTATTTGGAAGTTTGTTCCACTCATCAATTACACTGTGAGTGAAGATTTGTGTTGTTGTATCTAGATTCTCTCCGACCTAATAATTTTAAATTGTTTCCTCTTGTAGATGTGTCTTCGGCTTTTTTTAATAACTTATCTAGATTAATGTTACTGAATCCTTTTAGAATTTTAAAACACTCTATCAATTGGCCTCTCATCCTTCGTTTCTTAAGTGAAAATAGATCAAGTTCTCTGTCTTTCATCATATGATTTATTTCTCAATGAAGAGATTAGCTTAGTGGCTCGCCTTTGAACAGATTCCAATTTTTTAACATCCTTTATGAGGTGAGAGAGAGAGAGAGAGTGTGTGTGTGAGTGAAAGAGTGTGTCTATGAGAGTGTGTGTGTGTTTCTGTGTGAATTGGTGCGTGTGTGTGTGTGTGGGAGAGAGAGAGAGAGAGTGACAAACAAATGTCTATTGTCTATGAATGTGTGTCTGTGTGTGATATTGATTATTGAGTACATGCCTACTATATGTGTGTGTGTGTGTGTGTCAGTAAATATTAATAATAATAATAATAATTGTCGGTATATTGTTCACTTGCAGAGTTTGTGTGTTCTAACAATAAAACAACGATCGAGGCCAATTAGAGAGAGCTTGTTAGCCTAGTTCCTTTGATACGAAACCTTTGTTATGGTTTTTATAAAGTAGGTAACAACGATGTATAAGATAAACACACACACACACACACACACACAACACCCACAGACACACACTCACACACACATCGATATCCCACTCTATAAGCCGGACACTGGTTATTAAAATAATTGGACCCAACCAATAAAAATACTACACACACACTACTGTATATAGCACTCAATAAAGGTGCTAACTAGATCCTTGTGGTGATTATATACACAGCAAGAAATGTGTGGGTTAGAGAGAGAGAGAGAGAGAGAGAGAGAGAGAGAGAGAGAGAGAGAGAGAGAGAGAGAGAGAGAGAGAGAGAGAGAGAGAGAGTGTGTGTGTGTGTGTGTGTGTGTGTGTAAAGAACCACAAAGTAATATCTAAAATAGTAATGATCTTATTGAATTACGATCAAGTTGACAAGCCTAAAATACGTAGCCGTTTTGTTACAGTCTATGTGGTCTTTAACCCATTCAGTTCCAGGGATGTCCTTTTTATCATATTTTGGCAACTATTAGACGATTATATTTAGCTTAGCAAGGACCTCTAGCATTAATCAGACTTCAAACTATCTCAACCAACCCTTTTAACCACCACATATCCTCCTAAGCTGCCTAATATCGTCTAAATACAGCCAGAATAACATATAACTCACGTCAAAAAATGTATACAGTGTAAGAGGTGGTAGAGGCGGTGTCACACGAGCGACTTTTCCGTCAATTGTTGTCTACCAGCTTGAATATATATGTTCTGTAAACATTAAGGGGAGATGGGTCGTTTTTCTAGATCCCCTTCTTCCACATGTTTAGCCCCATTAGTTTTCAGATGTTAAGATGTTTGCCCCATTAGTTTGTCGATTTTAAGACCTTTCACACCATTTCTTTGTCAATATTTAAACCTTTCGTGCTATTTACAATAGCCTCATGCCAACCACGTTCATATGTTTTTATACGACTAACATCGAGACCATTACGTATATAAAGACACATGCCTTGGGCCCTAGGGATGGAGTTACATCTTAACAAGACAGGTTTCTTGAAATTAGGGATTATAACTTGAGAAGCATGTCTGACGTAAGAGACAAGAGTTTCAGAACATAATATGTCATAGTTAGAGGAGACAACAGACACCTCTTTTAAATTAGCGTTCAACCTTCTGATATTTGAGTTGAGAATTTGTAGGTATTGGTTGCGTGGCCCTGGATTTGGGTGAACATTGCTGTCTAATAAAAGTAGAAGTAGAATCAGATTTGTTTTGTCTTCATTCAGAGTGTAGATAAAACAGCTGCCCATACAGCATACATTGTAATATGTAAATGTCAGCTTGGTGCCCTATGAAAAACAAACATTACTTGAAACGTTGAGAGAGAGAGAGAGAGAGAGAGAGAGAGAGAGAGAGAGAGCGAGAGAGCGAGCGAGCGAGCGAGAGCGAGAGAGAGAGAGAGAGAGAGAGAGAGCGCGAGCGCGAGCGAGAGAGAGAGAGAGTACAAAGGAGTACAAAGGAAATCAAGCAACAACAGATCTAGTGACCCTTCTAGGTTGCTTGTCCTCCAAAACACTGAGGATCAAGTGTCCAAACAGTGGTTTAGAGTGGGTAAGGGAACATTGGAAAGGGAAATACTGCCCTGGAACTAATGTCCGTGGCAGGATTAGGAAGTTAGTAGGGGACAGATGGGTTAGTAACTGAGGGGGGGATAAAATAAAGTTATTCATTTACAAACGCAGTCAGTCGCGGGTTTGATGCGAGATATTTGTCTAGGCGGAGTTTAAATGAATCAACGGTGATGCAGTCTATAACGTTTCGGGGAAGCCCATTCCACAAGTTGACAACTCGATTGAAGAAGAAATTCTTAGATTCGTGTGAGTTAAAAGATTTACCAATAATTTTGCAACCGTTTCCCCGCGTGTAATTAGATTGGTCGATAGTGAAGTACTTACTACAGTTCATATTGTCGATGCCTTTGATGATTTTGAACACTTGAATTAAGTCACCTCTTAATCTGCGCTGGGTTAAAGGAAATAGATTTAATTCTCTAAGACGCTCTTCGTATGGTTTGTTCTTTAGGCTAGGTATCATTTTGGTAACTCTACGTTGAACTCGTTCTAGCTTGTTTATATCTTTTTGGTAATAAGGGCACCAGGATTGAACGCAGTATTCCAGAAGAGGGCGGACTAATGAATTGTAAAGGGTTAGGATAACTTCTTTGGATTTATGCTCAAATGACCTGCCTATAAAGCCAATTATTTTGTTTGCCTTCTTAACAACTTCTGAACATTGTTGACTCGGTTTTAGGTTACTCGATATTTACTCCCAGATCGGTTTCTCTGTTTACATTCTTAGCTGAGTGCCATTCATCGAATAGTTTGCTTTCTCATTTAGGTATCCGATATGTAGTACTTTACATTTATCCGCATTGAAACTCATTTGCCAAATTTGGGCCCAACATGACAATTTATCTAGATTGTGTTGCATATCGTCAACTTGTTCTTTTGAGAGTACGCTATTTGCAATTTTTGTATCGTCAGCAAATTTTGAGATTGTACAGGTGAGACCCTCATCTATGTCGTT
This sequence comes from Paralithodes platypus, assembly GCA_032716605.1. Lineage (NCBI taxonomy): Eukaryota > Metazoa > Arthropoda > Malacostraca > Decapoda > Lithodidae > Paralithodes > Paralithodes platypus. The sequence continues at coordinate 12,468,981 of CM064506.1, read as the reverse complement.
GATGTAATTAGAAAGAGAATTGGTCCTAGTACCGATCCCTGGGGTACCCCGCTACTTACATTGGTCCATTTTGATGCCTTACCGTTTATGACTACTCTTTGCTTTCTGTCGGCTGAGCCAATTTTCTATCCATTTCAACACACCGTCTTGTATTCCATGCGCTTTTAGTTTTAGCAGTAAACGTTTGTGGGGAACTTTGTCAAAGGCCTTTTGAAAATCAAGTAATATCTACAGCTTTACTCTCAGCGTAGAGGTTGAGGATATCGTTGGAAGAAGTCTAAGAGGTTTGTTAAAACAGGAACGTTTTTTACGAAAGCCGTGTTGAGTATCTTTAAGTATGTTATTTTCCTCTAAGTGATTTACGAGTCTGTCTCGTATGACCGTTTCTAGCATTTTACATACAACTGAGGTTAAGCTAATTGGACGATAGTTACTGGGTAGGGATTTGCTGCCTTTTTTGAATATCGGTGTTACGTTGGCTAGCTTCCACTGATCGGGCATATGTTCCAGACTGCAAGGATTTATTGAATAGTAATGTCAGTGGTTTAGAGAGCTCATCCTTAGCTTCCTTTAGAACTCTAGGCGAGATTGTATCAGGTCCAGGCGTTTTATTTACCTTGAGTTTATCTAAACAATTCAATACTTCTCTCTCTGTAACGGTGATATTGCTTAAAACATCTGAATTATCAATCTGAATCGGCGATGGTGTAGGTATATCACTGAGGTCTTCTGTTGTAAAAACTGATGCAAAGAAGGTATTGAGGGCATTACTCATTTGTTCTTCGTCTTTGGTGTATTCTCCATTTTCATCGACTAACGTCCAACAGTTGAAGTAACACTTTTTTCTTTCTGATAACTATAGAATTCTTTCGGGTTTGTTTTACTTTGATTCGCAATATGTAACTCTACGGTCTTTTTACTTTGCTTAATTAACTTTTTGGCTTTGCGTCGTAGCTCTACAAATTTCAGCCGTTCTTCGTCATTTTGGTGAGGATTTTAATCTATCATTAGCACATTTTTTAGGCAAGCAGGCAGTTTGAAATATCTTTATTCCACCATTTGGGCTTATTATTATGGCCTGGACGCCGAGTTTTTGATGGTATGCAGTCTTGCACTGCTTTTAGGTAAGTGGCTTTGAATAACTTCCAAGATGTATTTATGTCGTTATTGTGAATTAAAAAGCTCCAGTCAGTTTCTTTAAACATAGCTCTAAGTTTATGGAAGTTTTGCTTTCTTGAAATTAGGGACTTTTTCGATGCTACTATTTGGTTCGTTACTAGTAAACTTTAAAGTGAAAGTTATCGTACGATGGTCGCTGTTACTGAATTCATCACCAACATTCAAATTCTCTATTAATTCTTTTTGTTGCAAGTACAATGTCAAGAACTTTATTACCACGGGTCGGCGTTTCCAACAAATTGATAAAGCGAACTCTCTTGCAAGTTCGTGATACAAGTCATGTCCGGAGTGTGAAGTAAGAGTATCGCCCCACTTGGTCACAGGTAAATTAAAGTCACCAAAAATTACGGTATCTTGTGAGTTACTTACATCTGCAATTTGTTCGTAAATTTCTCGGTCAGTTTGCACTGATTGAGCTGGAGTCTGTATATTAATGCAAGTATTATTTGGTACCTTTATTATTCTTTATTAGCACAAAAGATGCGTCGACGTTCACAATTTGAGGTTTTGACAAGAGGGTAGGGTTAAGACTTTCTTTGATATAAAGTAAAAACGCCACCTCCATTTCGATTTATTCGGCTTTTCTCAAACATTACATAACCGGGAAGTGAATACTCTGCTAAAAAGTCTCTATTTTCTGTCTTGAGCCAAGATTCGTTATGCAATCACCTCATAATTTTCTGTAAACACTAGCTCCTCTAAATCTGAAAATTTATTGCGTATGCTACGAGCGTTTGCATAGAAAACCTTTAAATTTGTTATTTTAGAACTCACGGAACGCTCTTTAATAATATTTTTGGTTCTTGTCGGATCTACATTTATGTTCATGGCTGTCCTCGGTCCTCGCTGTCTTCGGTCCTTATCGCTGGTGGTCCTCGGTTGCCTCTCTCTGAGAGAGAGAGAGAGAGAGAGAGAGCTACATAGAGCTACATAGATACACAGACCACACAGACCTCAAGGTCCTTACTAGGCAGTCTGGCCTTACAAACTATATATGCATATATGCATATATACATATATATACATATATACACCGGTACACACATATACACATACATACATACATATATATACAGTATATATACACATACTGTACAGTGCATACACTTACATACATTTCTTTTTTTTTCTTTTTTTTATATCACCCCAGCCCTCTGCAGATAGAGGTCAAGCCTTCCCTTGAAAGCGTTTATTGTGTCGCTCTCCACCACTCTCGCTGGTAGTTTATTCCACTCTGTCGCCACACTGTAGGTGAAGAAACTCTTTGTGACATCTAGGTTTGCCTTTTTGGTTTTTAATTTCATTCCATTTCCGCGAGTTTGATTAGTATTGTTTAATGTGAATAGTGCATTTACATCGACTTTGTCGAAACCTTTTAGTATCTTAAAGCACTCAATAAGCTGACCCCTCAACCTCCTCTTTTTTAATGAGAACAGGTTCAATCGTTTAAGTCTTTCTTCCTATGGTTTATTTCTTAATGAGGGTATCATCTTCGTAGCTCTACGCTGTACTGACTCGAGTCTTACAATGTCCTTGATCAGATAAGGTGACCAGAACTGCACACCATATTCAAGGTGGGGCCTCACCATACTTTTGAACAGTGGCACTATTACGTTTTCATGTTTATATGTAAATTTTCGTTTAATAAAGCCCAATGCTATGTTTGCCTTATTTGCAGCTGCTATACATTGGTCGGAAGTTTTTAGGTTTTCAGATATTAGTACCCCTAGGTCTTTTACTACCGTTGCGGTTTTTATTTGTTTGCCATTCATTTCGTATTTGTATTTCATATTTCTGCTACCAACCTGCAGCACCTGACATTTATCGACATTGAAGGGCATCTGCCATTTTTTCGACCACTCCTGATATTTTGTTAAATCAGATTGCAACGCATTTCTATCATCTTCGTTCAGGACTGTATTTCCTATTTTTGTATCGTCGGCAAATTTGGAAATGGTGTTGTTTACCCCTACATCAATATCGTTAATGTAAATGAGAAACAGGACCGTTCCAAGGACTGAACCCTGTGGAACTCCACTAGTGACAGGCTCCCACTCCGATTCCACTCCATTTATCACCACTCTCTGTCTTCTGCCTGTAAGCCAATTTTTTATCCAAGAATGAATTTCACCTTTGATACCTATCCTCTCCAGTTTAGTCAGTAGTTTTCGGTGAGGCACCTTGTCGAAAGCTTTTTGAAAGTCCAAGAAGATTATATCTAGTGATTTCGTCATGTCGTTATATGTGAATAGTTTGTTATAAAATTCAATCAAATTTGTTAGGCATGACTTATTTGATCTAAAGCCGTGTTGACTATTTTTAATTAGGTTGTTTGATTCGAGGTAATCTACTATCTTATCTCTAAGGATTTTTTCCATGATTTTTCCTACAATTGAAGTTAGACTAATTGGTCTGTACTTACTCGCTTTGGCCTTGCTACCCTTCTTGTATATCGGCGTAATGTTCGCATCTTTCCAATCACTCGGTGTACAATCCCCTGTAGTAATGATAAGTTAAATAGTTGTGTCAGGGGTTTTGCTATTTCGTCTTTAACATTCTTAATTATTTTCGGGTGGAGCATGTCGGGTCCCGGGGTCTTATTTACATTTAAATTACTCAATTTGCTTTGTACTTCGCTAACACTGATGGTGAAATCTCCTATCACATGAGTTGAGGTGTTATTTTCAAGGGTATGATCGATAATTTCTTCTGTGAAAACTGAGCCAAAATATTTGTTGAGCAGATTTGCCGTGTTTGTGTCACCTGTTATTGTCTGGCCATCTTCTATTAGCGGTCCGATTCCGCTTTTGATCTGTTTATTTTTATTTACGTAACTGTAGAATTTTTTGGGGGTTTGTGGCACTTTCTCTGGCAATAGTCATTTCGTAATTTTGTTTGTTCGCCCTAATTATGTTTAAGTTTTTAATTACTTCAGTGTTTGTGTTATTTTTTACAAGTTTGTGGAGTTGATTCCTTTTCCTTATTGCCTTGCCAATGTTTCTACTGTACCAAGGGGGCATACTTGATTTCGTATTACGTTTTGGTTTCATGGGTACAAATTGTTTATGCGCCTCTGTAATTGTAGACTTAAAATTTCCCCATAGTTCATTTACTTCGTTTATATTTATCAGCGTTGAGTGTATGTTTGATAGCGATTCCTTAAGTCCGTCATAATTTGCGTTTTTGAAGTCCGAAACCATTCCTGTTGTTTTTACTGAGGAATATTTGCTTATAACGTTGATTCTTAAGATTTTATGATCGGACGTTGCCAGATGTTCACCTACATCCAGGTTTGATAATAGATTTTCTTGGGTAGTGATTACGAGGTTTAATATATTCCTGTCTCGCGTCGGCTGTTTTACGTGTTGAGTCAAAAATTGTCCTGGCTGAAGCTTGTCATTAGCGGTGACTCAGCATTTTTCCGGTCGTGGTATTCCAATCAATTAGGGGGAGGTTATAGTCACCTAGTAAAACTGTTTCGTCGGAATTAAGGGTTTTCTCTAGTATTTCATAAAAAATTGTATCATCGGCAACAGTTAGTCTCGGTGGTCGGTACGCTGTAGTGATATTTACGTTCATGTTTTTTGTATTTATTTTGACGCACACTATTTCTGCATTACTTTCGGGGAGAGTCACCTCAACTGGGTTTAAGTAGGTTGCAACGTACATTTCAACCCCCCCTCTTTGTTTTCCATTGTTACGGTCTTTATGAAAAAATTTATATGGCTCTATGTGATATTCATGAAGTAGATCTTTATTTTTAAGGTTCAGATGTTTTTCCGTTATACAAATACCGTCAACTTTCTCATTTAATAACAGACATTTGAGTTCGTCTATTTTGTTTCTTATTGAGCAGGCATTTATGGATATTATTTTTATCATTTCTCTCAGCATGCGCTGGATTGGTTTTTCTTATTGGTGGGGATGGGTTTGGGGTTGTGACTTGAAGCCGCGGCGGGTTGTGAAATTCATTCAGTTGGTTGGCTTGGCTTGGATGGGGTTGGGTGGGGTTGTTTAGTTTGTTTTGTGGTTCAGGTAGGTAAATTTTCGCCACTTGTGGGCCATTGGGGTTGACGGTTTTCGTTTAAATGGTTGTGATGGACTTGGAAGGGTTGGGCGAGGTTATTTATTTTTCTTAACTGTGCGGGTGTAGTTTGATTGGGTAGGGTTGTGGGAGGGCTTTTCCGGGGGTAGCGATGTCAATACTCAGAGGAGTCTATTAGCATAGTTATCTTTCGGTCCTGACTGGCGTGGTTTCATGGGCAATGTAGGTTGCTTGATTTAGGGTGTCACTCATGTGCTGAACGCCTTTTTCTGATAAATGAATGCCATCTCCGCTGTACATGACGAGCTCCCTACAAAGGTGGTCCAATTGTCCACATACAGTACCTTCTCTTGTTCGCACATGACCTTGACTGCGTTGTTAATTTCTATGGCTCTATTTTGTCCGTATGAGATTGTTTTAATCCGGGGTATGACGGCGCTTACCACACATTTCGTGGTCTTCCTTTTCATGACTTTAATTATTTCTCGAAATCTTTTTCTATGGTCTTGATTGGGGCCTTACCTCCGTCAAAGCAGTCATTTGAGCCAACATTGACGACTACACAGGTGCCCTCTGGTATGGCGGAGTTAGTTTATGTCTTTCAGATATATTCGACTTTACCGCCTGGAATGACCTTTACTGACCTTTTTTCCTCTGTCCTTGGTGGCAAAGGCAGCTCCTTGACCTCGCATGAGACTGTCACCATAGACTAGGGTGAGTTTCTCCTTCCCGCTGACTCCGTGATTTGAGGGTTTCGTTGTTTTCCTGTCAGGAATTTTCTTGCCTTTCGAGCTTGCTTTCACGTGGGCAGTTACCTCGTGTGCAAATCTGTTTTGATAGGGTTACCTGGTGTCGCTTGTCCATTCCCATTCCCATTCACGTGGTCAGTTACCTCGTGTTCATTGTTTTCGGCGAGAACAGCAAATCTGTTTTTGATAGGGATACCTGGTGTCGCTTTCCCATTCCCTTGGGATTTGTTTTTGTTACGCCTGTTGAAACTGTCTGAGATAGATCATTGATGGGTTTTCTTTTTGAAGATTTTTAACAACGTCGACTTGCTTACTCTCTATGTCCTTTACTCGCTCTTTTAGTAAGAAAATTTGATGCGAAAGTACAATACAGTCTCCTTTAGTGTGAGATTATCTCGCTTCAGTTCGTCAGCCTGTGCCTTATGTGCTTCTAATGTGCACTCCAAGAGCAACAAGTTTTCACCAGTTAAACACATAAAACACTTGGCATTTGATACCCATGACGCGGATACCATTCCTTGTAGTAGTTCTGGTTACGGGAGGGGCATTTAATTCTTGATCGGTGCCATGATTTGGGGTTAGTGAGGGAGGAATTTGCAGAGAAAACGAAAGGTACAAATGTTGGAGTGGTCACTTCCCTTAAAAGTTGTTTCCGAGGTTGATGATGCAGGTTGCATAGGTGTGTGGTGGGCGGAGTTGTGGAGGGGTAGTTTCTGTTACGTCGGCACTTTAAAAAAGAAATTTGGGACGGCGTTTTGGGGATCGAGGGGGGGGGATGGTCCTAGGGCCCTTATTTTATACCCCTATTGTCCCCCTCATAAACCGGGGTTTGAAAGGTGGGGGCGGGGGCACCCCCCCCCCCCCTTTGGTGACTTGTTCCACTGTGGGCGGCAGCGGGGAAATGAATTGGGATGCGCGGAAAAGAGAAAGAGAGAGATGAGGAGAGAGGGGGGGGGGTGAGTGACGAGTGCGTGAGACAAGGAATGATGTTGCGAGAACGAAAGGGCGAGAGGGAGATGGAGGGAGGGAGAGAGAGAGAGAGAGATATAGGAGCGGAGGGAGGAGAGAGAGAGAGAGCGATATGAGCGAGAGAGAAAGAGAGAGAGAGAGTTTCAATCCGGGTCTATATTGACTGCGACTCACTGTTTATATTTATGGTTCAAGGTGCGGTTGTGTTGTGTGGGGGGAGGGGGGAGGGTTGTTGTGTAGGAGTAGGTGTGTCGGGTTTGGTGTATGTGTGGGGGTTTCTGGGTGTGTTTGTCTGTAGGTGTGGGGGTTGTTTGTGGGTGTATGTGTGTGTGTGGGGGTGTTGTTTGTGGGTGTTTCCGAGTCTGTTGGTGTATGTGTGTGTGTGTATGCATGAGCGTGACTGTATTAGGCTGTGTACATGTGGCTGCGTGTATGTATATATGTGCGTGTGTGTAAGCCTCTTTATGAGTGTGTGTAAACCTATATGTGTTTATATATGATATATTCTCAGTTTGGATATGTGTGTAGATGTAAATGTACGTCAGTAAGTGTATGTGTGTACGTATATGTAAAGGTCTCTTGTATGTGTATGTGGGTGTTTCTGTGTGTGTATGTGTGTGTGTGTGTATGTATGTGTGTGTGTGTGTGTGTGTGTGTGTGTGTATGTGTGTGTGAATGTATATAATAATAATAATAATCGGTTTATTTCAAGCCGGCAGCCAATGGGGCTGAAAATGCACAGACTTAACCTACAGTAGATCTGTTCTATCGTAATGGGATCACACAGACTGATCCTGGACAGACTAACGAGAGCGCCCGCCTACATACTCCCCAAGGGAGTAGGACGTGGGACAGAGAGGACATTGTGGGTCCCCCGGAGACGCATCCGCCCAGATCTTTGCCTTCACGGCCAGAGGAAAGTTTTTGAGAGAACTTACCCTGCCGGCGACCTGGGATTGAGACCACCGACACCAGAGCTAGCGCTCCCAAATACAGAGCCCCCCCCCCCCATACTAAGCGCACGCGCCTCCGGCCCACCGTGACCGTAAATGTGTGTATGTGTGTGTGTGGGTGTGTGTGGGTGTGTGTGGTTGTATGCTGTATGTGCTATGCTGTGATGTGTATCGACTATTCCACCTTTAGTTATCCAGCCATATATAACCAGTATTAGCCCCAAGTTATGAATAAAGGACCAAAGGGGTTTGTTTACTGATGCCGAATTCCAAATACCCCTCCCTTAATTGTTTTGGGTTGGACTTGGTTTGGTTTTAAGGGGGGTGACCCGCTTTTTACTCTCTCTCTAACTCTCTCTCTCCTACTCTCTCTCTCTCTCTCTCTCTCCTCATCTCTCTCTCTCTCTCTCTCTCTCTCTCTCTCCATACACAGTCACACACACGCACACACACACACACATACACCTACACACACACACACATACATACACACACACACACACACACACACACACACACACACACTCACATACACACAGACACACACGTAGATCCCAGCACTTAGGACACCTGGAAGAGCATTAACTGGTTGTGCGTGTGTGCGTGTTTATGTGTGTATGTGTGTGTTTCTGTACCTGCGTTTGTGTTTTTTGCTTTTGTGTTGTTTGTGTGTGTGTGTTTATATATGTGTGTGCGTGTGTGTTTGTATATACCCATGTGTGTTTACGTGAATCCAAGTATGTATGGTAATCCATGCGTGTGTGTGTGTGTGTGTGTGTGTGTGTGTGTGTGTGTGTGTGTGTGTGTACCAACCATGCTTTTGTATAATTATGTACAGCAGCAGTCATGTACACCAATCTGTGTGGATCGTGTCTTTGGCATTATAGTTATGTCTGGATGTAAATTTAACTCATGTAATCGTGTGGGTATAATTATGTGTGCATGTCCGTATGTGTTGTGTTTTCGTGGTTTGTGCATTTGTGTAGTTATGATTACGTATGTGTGCTGTGCGCTTCAGTATGTGTGTGTGTGTGTGTGTGTGTGTGTGTGTGTGTGTGTGTGTGTGTGTGTGTGTGTCGGTTTATTCTTCACATGCCATCGTTAGGCTGATAATCCACAGAGTTTTTCTTAACCTAGGTACAGTACAATGCTTATTCTTCCTTAGCTCCTTAGCAACCTTTGGCGACCGTGAGGTGCCGAGTTCCCACCATAGTACATACGCAGATGTACTTGTGAGACGTGCGTGTGCAATAGTTGAGCAGCTTGGCTAGGATGGGACCACGCTACAATCCTTTTCCATCGGGATAGCCGAAAAAAAAAACTTTAGAATTGTGGATGACTCGAACCCTCGACATCACAATCAGTATGCAGCGGTGTACAGTCGGCCTAATAAGTGATGCCTCGGTACCAATTATGTTTTGATCAATAATTGGTATCGGCAATATTTACACGCAATTTATTCTGTTTGAGCGATATATACAAACATGTTCCTACACTTACCCACCCTATTCAACATCTGACAGACATTAATACAGCACAGAGTGAGCCAAACGTAATGACAGATGAGACATGACTTATTAGCGCCACTGTATGTGTGTGTGTGTATGTGTATGTGTATGTATGTATGTGTGTGTATGTGTGTGTATATAAATATGTGTGCGTTCCACCGTATGTAAGCAGATTGCGTACCTACAATATATAACACTCCAGCAACAGCAGCTCAGTACTCCTTTGAGCCACCTCGTTTGTTTTCTCTTTCTCTCCTTTTCTCTTTGGCTTCTATCCAATCGGCCCCATTCAGCCTACTATTTTAAGACGATTACCCCCATCCAGGTGTCAATATTTTTCTGGCGAGCGGTAGCGAGCCAGCATAATATATATTTGTTTGTTTTGACAGCAAGCTAAATTTGTACATTTTTCGATAGAAAAATGTCTCCGGCGAAGCCGGATTTCTCCATACAATGCTGGCTCGCTATCGCTCGCCAGGAAGAAATCGACACCTGGATGGGGATAAACGTCTTACAACAGTTGGCTGAATGGGGCCGAATGGATACAAGCCAGAAACAGAGAGAAAAGGAAAGACAGATTAACAAAGCAATATAGTAAATTATGATATATATTTATCACAAGTAAGCGATTTATTATTCACGATCCCAACAGTACAGTCGGACTAATAAATTATGTCTCGGCACCAAGTATGTTTTGATCAATAATTGGTATCAGCTATTTCTAAAACTTGATGTATTCGTTTCGAGTGAGATATACAAACATGTCCCTACACTTAGCCACCCTGACCAACATCTGACAGACATTAATACAGCACAGAGAAAGCCAAACGTAATGGCAGCTGGGATATGACTTATTAGCGCGACCGTACATGACATATTAGCGCTACCGTACAGTGGCGCTAATAAGTCATATCTCGGCTGTCATTACGTTTGGCTCTCTCTGTGCTGTATTAATGTCTGTCAGATGTTGTATAGGGTGGGTAAGTGTAGGAACATGTTTGTATATCTCACTCGACAGGAATAAATCATGTTGAGATATTGCTGATGCCAATTATTGATCGAAATATACTTGGTGCCGAGACATGACTTATTAGGCCGACTGTACATTCGGACATATGACATGCATAACTTTTGCATTGTATAGCAACTTGGCTACACTTAGCTATAAAATATGTCACATGTGTGTATATGTTTGAATATGTGAGTGTGTTTTGTTCGTATCTTTGTTTGTACTTTGAGACAGTGAGCGTGTGTTTGTTTTGTTGTATATAATATGTGTGGCTGCGTATGAATTAGTCGGTGTGTGTGTGTGTGTGTGTGTTTTAATACAAATAATAAATAATTATCGGTTTATTGTTCATTGAGGCTGAAAATCTACAGAGTTTTTCTTAAACCTAGGTACAGTACAATACTTATTGTACCTTAACTACGAGGTCACATAAGACCTTTGGTGACCGTGAGGTGCCTGGCTTCCCACCAAGTACATACGCAGATGCACTTTGTATTGGTGAGAAGATGTGTAGGCCAACACAGGCTGATAGCAGCTTAGTTAGGAAGGAACCACGATACAATTGTCTCCGTCGCTATGGGCGAAAATTCCTTTAGGATTCTGATGGTGGCTCAAACCATCACCCCGCCCTTTGCGGTCAGCGCAAGACACAGCGCCTTAGACCACTGGACCACAGCGACCCGTGTGTGTGTTACTCAGTTACTTGTTCGTCAAGGGGAATCCACGCAATGCGAGCTAAGCTCATTATTATCGCGCCTCCTTAACTGGGAATGTATTGCGTGAAATGCATGTTAAGTGTTTTATGTATCGTTGAAATGGCTGTGGATGTGTGTGTAGTCTGTATTTTAGCCAATTGGCGACATCGGAAACGAAGGCTTAGGGTGGATCTGTATGGTACCATTTTCACTATAGACGGTACCGTCTCGCCCGAAGGCTTAGGTAGCCATCAGCTTAGGTGAACCATATGATACCCATCTCGCCTTGTACCATTTTTGCCAACCCCAGACGGGACGTCACAACGTCGTCCACTTATTCCAGGTACCTATTTACAGCTAGGTGAACTGAGGCTAACACATGAAAGGAGACAAGCCCAATTTGTCTCCGCCCGGCCGGGGATTGAACCCCCGACCCCTCGTGTGTGAGACGAGAGCTCTACCTACTAGGCTACGGGCTGTGTGTGTGTGTGTGTGTGTGTAGGGATATATGCTGATATTAGTATTGTATGTGTGTGTGTGTGTGGCATGTACGTATGTGTGCATGAAGACCTGCGTGCGTGTGTATGTGTTTGAACCCACGCACCATTACCCACGCAAAACTGCAGTATCATACATGCTTATCCTGTCCAATTACTTAGCATCCTCACGTGACTGTGTGTGTGTGTGTGTTTGTGTCTGTGTGTGTGTGTGTTTGTCTGTCTGTCAGTGTGTGTGTGTGTCTGTCTGTCTGTCTGTCTGTCTGTCTGTGCGTGTGTGTCTGTCTGTCTGTCAGTCTGTTTGTGTGTGTATTTATATGTGTGTGTGTGTTTATATTTGTGTGTGCGCGTGCGTTTGAATTCACAATATATCCCGTGATGTATGCCCGTCAATTTAAATATAACAGGTGTGTTATAACAGGTGTGTTATAACAGGTGTGTTATAACAGGTGTGTTATAATATATAGGGAACCATCTATTACTGTGATTACTCGGCCTTATTGATTACTAGGTATTAATGGAGGACGATTTGTATTAAACTCTCTTTCTCTGTCTCTCTCGCTCTCTCTCTCTCTCTCTCTCTCTCTCTCTCTCTCTCTCTCTCTCTCTCTCTCTCTCTCTCACTATCTCAGACACACACACACACACTCACTCCTGCTCTTTCTTTCTCTCTCTCTCTCTCACACACACACACACACACGCACACACACACACACACACACACACTCACATACACACACACACACACACACACACACACACACACACACACACATTAGCTAAGTGGTCTAAGACGCTATGTGCTGACTGCGAGGTCAAGGGTTCGAATCCCCCCGAATCCTAAAGTTTGTTTTAGCTATCCCAATGAAGAGGATTGTACCGTGGTCCTTTCCTAGCAAAGCTGCTCAAATATCAGCCTGTGTTATCCTACACGTACTTCTCACCAGTGCATTTGCGTATGTACTGTGGTGGGAACTTGGCACCTCACGGTCGCCAAAGGTCGCATGTGACCTCGTAGTTAAGGTAGAATAAGTATTGTACTGTACCTAGGTCAAGAAAAACTCTGTAGATTTTCAGCCTCACGGCTGTAAGTGAACAATAACTGACAATTATGATTATAATGTTATACACATACATACTGACACAAGCACCCACACAGTTACAAAGTGGTGTACAATCTATCTTATTCTAGTTACATTGTAGTTTATCTTATTGTACCAGTACCTCCCTACAATCAACCTAGTTGTTCCCCAATTCGTCCCTCCGCCACGACCATTTCAAAGTCCAAGTCTCTCACTCTTGTCCTCTGTAGCGGGGAGGACCTTGTACCCCTGAGACATAGGAGTGCAGACCTGAGAAGAGAGAAAGAGAGCCGGCATCTCATCCAAGTTATGACTTGGCTTCTATGCTGGCGCTTTTTCTCCGATATTTGTTCAGCTAATCTGGCATAGAAGACACTTGCAAAAGGTCCCATACCTCCCGACGATGAGAAGACCAGAGGATTAAAGCTTCCTTGATCCCTGTTCAAAATTCTTTCTTCATAAGCGCGTTTTTTCTCACTTTCGTTTCTCAAGTATGCCGCCTTGTGTCCTCGCTCACGATATGTTTGTGCTCTTGGGTTGAAGATTCTGATGTCGAAAAAAGCCCGTTGTCCCCTCGTCCAAAAACCTCGAGCACTTACGTCCACTCTTGCTTCATTTGAAGTATTTGCAGTATTGTGGGCCAAGCGCTGTCCGTCCATAGGCAGAAGTTCCGGTTCGATTCTGACATCATGGCACACCTCGTCCAGCATTTGTGCAGTGATGTCTCGTACTTCATCATGCCGGATACAGATGAATCCTCCTTTCTTACAGGTCATACAGTGGTCTGGGTTGTTTATTTCACCGCAGGCACATTTCAGCGGCAGGTTCGAAACTGGCCACCCATACCTCAAGGCTACGGCATCATTGAATTCTTGTTTATTTAAGCTGAAGCCTTTTTCCTTTATTGGTAATGATGTGAGCCAATTTGAAGCCCCCGTGTCTTGTGCCATTTCAACTCTCATTTTCAGTTCTTCCCTACATCTGGTCTTAATTTGTTCTAGGCTATGTTTCTGTCTCTCTTCTCTGCTCTTTGTAATTTCCTGTCTTGCATTTCGTTGTTCCTCTTCGTCCACCTCATCCTTTTCATTTTGCTCCCGTATTTTTTCTGTCAGAGACGTAGTAAGTTTAAGGGAATTTTGGTACTCATGTAGTGCCGCCTCCACTGGGTTTATGATCCCCATACCTCCGAACCTTGGCGGAAGAGCTAATAGATCTCTTAGCTCTTGCGTGACGCCTTCCATCTCTGTTAAGGCCGGTATGCATGTTCCTCTGATTGCTTCTTCAAGCGGTTGGAGCATCTGTCTAATGCCAGGCACTGTTCTCATAAGAAAGGTCCATCTGTGCTTAACACCATATGTGAAGGCAGTATATGCAGCATGTGGTTCAGATTTCGCAATGTCTGCCAGGGTTTTTACTTCCTTTACCCACTCCGCTACCTTTTTTCGCACATAGTCTCTCTTGCATTCTTCTGTGCCTATTACTGCTCCCAAATGGCATTGACCCTCCTTTGTAATCTTCACTCCTGTCCCATCAAAAGTCCGCACCGCTTCTTCATACTTGTTTTCTTTCACTATTAGTACAGATTTACTAGCACTCGGATGGTACCCAATGACTTCGCCTACCGATTGTACTCTCCGCCACCATTCTTTGAGATCCCCTATTTTTCCTGCACCTGTGAGGTCATCTGCATACGCCACTTGTTTCACTCGGGTTACCTCATGTTTTATTTTCTGCTGCAGAATTGATAGTGCCAGTGCGTACATTGCCATTGCCACTGGATCTCCTTGCGTTGTTCCTTCATTTGATTTGAGAATTTTTCTTCCTTCTTTGTGCTTCCAACTATATACAGGTTAGCTGGCTCCTTATAAGTATTTTCTATGTACTTTGCGATGCTCGGGCATTTGATCTTGATGTTGTGAATAGCTGCCTCCCTATTAATGGTGTTAAAGGCATTTGTTGCATCCACTAGCAGTACCGCTTCACAATCTTCCTCATGATACACCTTCCCCATTGCATGTATTGCTGCTTCTCCTCCGGCTTGCTGTCCTGCACATACTTGTAAGTTGCCCACTGCTCTTTGTACATCTTTTCCAAATACAGACATGATTGCTTTTCCTATAATCCTTCTAAGAACTTCCCCAACGCCTACTGGTCTAACTCCTGGATTCTTATTTAAAGGTATCAGGCGACATGCTGTCAGAGCTTCTATGTTCACGCATGGTGATGATGCAAGTTTCTTTGCCAGCATTGCTATTGCTTCACAAAGGTCACCCGCGGCTGAACCAAACTTGTTTTGACTTAGGAAGATCCTCCAAGTCTTAGCATCTACTCCTGATGGACCTGCTCCTCCCTGTGTTTTCAGCGCCTTTCTCCATATGAGGTCTCCAGTTATATTCTCATATATCACCGGGTCTGGAGGAACATATTCCCCGTCTAGTTTGGCCTCATCACTTGCTGGTTTTGCTTCTGGGTGTTTCTCCTTCAGCTGGTCCAAGATGTGTAGATTCACTTCGTGCACCCCACGTGAGGCTTCCCCAGTGACCATTCTGACTGCCTGTGCCACTTTACCAATCCTCATGCTATTTCCCACTGATCGTGCCATATCATCTGGCTTCCTCTTTCTTCGTTGTTTTGTTTTCAGTCTTTGCTGGATTGCTCGTACTTGGCTAAGAATTTTGTCTAACTCCCCATTTTTCCACCACTCCATTCTCTGTTTCAGCGCTTTAATGTTCTCATTCAGTTTTCCCTTTGATCTTTTTCTTTGAAGGAACAACTGAGGAATGAAAGAAGCTATCTTGATTGCCACGTGCGCCAAAGGGGCATCCTGAACATACTTTAGGATCATACGTCTGAGTTCCCCCAGCATGTCTTTTGCGGCTTCACAAATCGGTAGTTCAAACTTATTATGTTGCCATTGTATCACTTCTGTATAGATTTCATTCACTAATGTTGTGAGTCCGTCACCAGAATGTCCCATCCATTCTCCACCATTCATGTTTACGTTACGAGGTCGTTCGTTCTGTTCACGATTTTCGATTATTTCTCTCTCATTATCTTCGTTTAGGCCTACACTATTTTCATTATTTTGTTCCACACCTCTGTTGTCTTGCGAATTATTGATTCCTGCGTTTTCTTCTGCGGGCTGCAGTTGTTGATTGTTATTTTCTGCATTTTCTCTAACAGGGTTTGCTTGTACATCTCCATTAACTTCATTGTCTGTTTCACGGTTCATTTGTACTGCATCACAAGCACCCACACACACACACACAACCTATAATACATCACACATATACACACACACACACATACACAAACATACAGTACTCAAATCCACATATATTCCTACATACACACAAAAAAAATCTCTAACACACACACAAACACACACACACACACACACAGACAGACAGACAGACAGACAACCAACAGTAGCCCAACACTCAGCTGGGGTGATGTTTGTATTAATAATGTTTTCCCCGAGCCAAACTAAAATGTTGCTAAACATGTACAAAGCTAACACAAACATTATTATTTATTTTTTTTTTTTTTTTCTATTTATTTTTTTTTTTCACATCATTATTTTTTACTCCAACTTTTTTTTACTCCTCCGTATCTTTTTTACCCTGAAATTTGTATAATGCGAGTTTGTGAATACTGGTATTATGAATGCTAATGTTTTTTTGTTATTTAATTTGTTTTTAAGCGGCTTGTATGTATATATGTTTTTCTGAGCATCGGGAAGCAATTTATGAGATATGTACAGTATATAGTGTATACTTGACTTAACTAATAGTAACACACACACACACACACACACTTGTCACTCAATTCTTTCACCTGCCCTGCCCTAGCACTTGTTACAGGTAGTTTTGTTTTTTGTCTCCTTCATTCACACATAAAAAGCAAAAACAAAAAGAAACTTGTCCCTCAATACCTTCACCTGACCTAACCTGGTGGAGATACTTGTTGCAATCAGCATTGTTTTTTTGTCTCCTTCATTCACATACGAAAACAAACATAAATATATAAATAAACTTATCCCTCAATGCCTTCACCTGACCTGACCTGGTATCGCTGGTGGTGGTTCCCGTTTTCTTTTAGCGCCCTCTGTGTGAGTGATTCCCGTTTTCTTTTAGCGCCCTCTGTGTGAATGATTCCTGTTTTCTTTTGGCGCCCTCTGTGTTTTTTCTTGTTTTTTTTCTTCTATGTAAGTGAGGGAGATAAAAGGCAGAACTGCCTGTAGCGAGTGCCTCCCCCAGAGTTGAAAGAGTGACAGGGCCAAAATCAAGGGACGTTCGCGCCAAAATGCCTGGACACACAGAGTTTGAAGCAATTTAAGTCATAGGAAGAGGGAAAGACTGATTCTGGGAGAGAGTTCCAAGGCTCAAATGTTAAATAGTAGAAAGTCTGAGAATAGCGTTTCACTCTTGGGTTGGAGAGTTGCACAGAGTAGGGGTGGGATTGTGTTGCAAGACAGGTACTACGTACCCTACGTAGAGGAGGTGGTATACACTGGGAAAGCTCTGGGGACTCTGCATATTGTAGTAGCGATAGAATAACGAGAGAGATGCAACATTGTGGTGAAGAGAGAGAGATTGCAGAGAGTTGGTGAGTGGACGGGAGTTAATGATACGAAAGGCTTTCCTTTCTACTTTGTCTAGGAGTGCGGTGTGAGAGGATCCTCCCCACACATGTGAGCAATACTCAATACAAGGACGCACTGTGCCCCTGTACAGAGCAAGAAGCTGAACAGGGGTAAAGAACCCCTTGAGGCGGTTGAGCATACCCAGCTTCTGGGAGGCTGCCTTTACAGATATTTTTTTTTTTTTGTCTCCTGTATTCACATAGACAAAAAAATAAAAAAATAAAAAAAAATAAACTTATCCCAATGCCTTCACCTGACCTGACCTGGTAACACTGGTGTGGTGGTTCCCGTTTTCTTTTAGCGCCCTCCGTGTGGGTGATTCCTGTTTTCTTTTAGCGTCCTCTGTGTGGTATAACTAAAGAGAATGGCGGCGCCGTCGCCGTTATTGTACATTACCGTTATATTTGATCACGGTTTATTAGTTAGTTTAGTTTACTCATTTGTATGTATTGTTTTTAATTTACTTTGTATTACTTTGTTTAGAGTGTTGTGAGTTAAGGGGAGACACACACACACACACACACACACACACAGTCACACATCCATACACACACAGTCACACATCCATACACACACAGTCACACATCCATACACACACAGTCACACATCCATACACACACACACAATCACACACACACATACACACACACACACACACACACAAACACAGTCACACATCCATACACACACAGTCACACATCCATACACACACACACACACACACACATACACACACACAATCACACATACACACACACACACACACACACACACACACACACACACTCACATACATACATACATACACACACACACACACACACACTCACACACACACACACACACACACACACACACCACGTCAAACTCTTTAATAAGCTAATCGAACAAGTGAAGTTTGTTGATGAACTCTTAAATGAAGCTATTTAACCCTTTCACGCATTTATGACGCAGAGGTTGCCAGATTAGCAATAAGAAATAGTTCTCTCACTCCTATAATTACCTCTCCAAAATTAGTTTTCTGCCCACAGCTAACTCAAAGACAACTACAGAGGTTGAAGTAACTAAACTAAAGGTTTCTAAATACGCCTGATGGTAACAAAGGCTTTAAAGTATCCCCAATAGGCTCAAAATCGCGTCATATGTCGGAGAGGGTTAAGGGGGTGAGGTGCTTGCTTTTTGTGGACACCCTTCTCCCTCATAGTTAGCATATTGGTTTTGATGTTTTAAGACGTTCGGCCCATTAGTTGGGCGATTTTAATACTTTTAGCTCCATTTCGTTGTCAATTTTAAGACCTTTCATGCCATTTATGTGTCGATTTTTTCCTGGCGAGCGATAACGGGCCTGAAATTATAAGAGAAATCGGCCTTCGGCCGCAACATTTTTCTACCAAAATGTTTACAAATTTATCTTGGGAGGGGGGGTCTAGGGGGTGTTTTTCTAAGTTTGAGGGAGGTCTAGTGAGGAAACTAAAAATTATATGGATACATGAATTAATAGATAAAAAAAACAGCCACTGTCCCCTTAATGGGGGGATACTTATTGGTCGATATATTTATTTATTATTTTACAGTTTCTTCCCTAGACCTCTATCTAATATATATATATATATATATATATATATATATATATATATATATATATATATATATATATACCGGTATATATTATAATTATATATATATATTTCCCAAAGATCCTAGAGTTTCTAGAAACTCTGTAAAAAATTTCGGTAGAAATTTTTTTCGGCCGAAGGCCTGTTCCTCTTAGATTACAGACTCGCTATCGTTCGCCAGGAAAAAAATCGACACCTATATGGCACGAAAGGTCTTGATATCGACACAGAAATAGGACGAAAGGTCTTAAAATTGCCAAACTAACGGAACGAACGTTTTAAAACCTCAAAACTAATATGCTAAACATGGGGGAGAAGGGGGTCCAGAAAAAGCGACTACCTCCCCCTTTGCGCTCTAATGATAAGCCCTCTAATTAATAATATGACACGTTTACAATTAATTAACGTTTATAATTAATTAACCCTTTGAAGATTATGACGCATTTTGACAGTTTATTCTGGCTAATAATAGACGATTGTGTGCAGCTTAGGAAGGACCTGTGGGAAGGAAAGTGGTAAATGCTATCTCAATTAACCCTTTGACTTCCATATACCCTTACTAATCTGAATAAAATTGTTTAATAATAGACGATTGTATACAGCTTAGGAAGGATCTGTGGGAATTATAAGGGCAAAGGCCGTCTTAATTAACCCTCTGACTTCCATACACCCTTCCTAATCTGAATACAATTGTTTAATAATAGCCAGAAATTAAAACAAATAAATGCGTAATCGTATCTTGAAAGGGTTAAGGGGGGATGGGCGTATTTACTTCCTCATTTATTTACTTATTTATTTTTTAGCTTCCTCCCTAGACCTCCATCAAACTTTTAAAAATATAAACACCAAGACCCACCTTGAAGATAAATTTGTACATTTTTCGATAGAAAAATGTCACGGCCGAAGGGACTGTTCTTCTTAAATTGCAGGCTCGCTATCACTGTGCAATTTAAGAAGGATCTGTGGCAGTATAAAGGGTTAAGTGAGATAGTTCGAAGCCTGTTAATTACTAGAGGCCCTTTTAAAACTGAATATAATCGTCTTATATTAGCCAGAATAAAGTTAAGGGGCTGGTGCTGTTGTTTTTGGCTACTTATTTATTTATGTATTTAATTTTGAGTTTCCTCGCCAGAACTACATCAAGTTTAAAAAAAAAAAAAAAAACCCTATGCCCCCTTTCAAGATATATTTGTATATTTTTCGGTAGTAATTGTCCTGGCCGAAGGCCGGTTCCTTAAAAAATTACAGGGTTGCTATCGCTCGTCAGGAAAAATATTGACACCTAAACGGCACGAAAGGTCTTAATATTGACAAAGTAATGGGGCGAATGGTCTCCAAATCGCCAAACTAGTGAACGAACGTCTTTAAAATCGCAAAACTAATAGGTCTAAACATGAGGGAGAAGGGGGTCCAGAAAAAGCGAGTACGTCCCCCTTAACCCTTTCACGCTTATGACGCGATGTTGAGCCTATTGGGGATACTTTAAAGCCTTTGTTACCATCAGGGGTATTTAGAAACCTTTAGTTTAGTTACTTCAACCTCTGCAGTTGTCTTTGAGTTAGCTGTGGGCAGAAAACTAATTTTGGAGAGGTAATTATAAGAGTGAGAGAACTCTATTTATTATTGCTAATCTGGCAACCTCTGCGTCATAAAAGCGTGAAAGAGTTAAAAGGACGTCGCCGGTACCGAAGGGGTTAACACGTATCAAATGAAAGCAAAGGCCAATGCATATGCAATTGGATTATGCAAACCAATGCAAACACACTTTCTGAAAGATAACCCTTTAAGGGGGGTGACCTGCTTTTTCTCTCTCTCTGGGTTGTATCCATTCGGCCCCATTCGGCCTACTGTTTTAAGACCTTTATCCCTATCCAGGTGTCGATTTATACCTAACGAGCGATAGCGGGCCACCATATTTTCGATAATGAGTTAGACAGCTGGCTAAATTTGTACATTTTTCGATAGAAAAATGTACCCAGCGAAGCCGGTTTTCTAAATAAAATGCAGGCTCGCTATCACTCGCCAGGAAAAAATCGACGCCTGGATGGGGATATTTAATGTCTTCAAACAGTAGGCTGAATAGGGTATTGGCGAGAGAGGAAGCTGTTGGAGTGGCTTTGTTATGTGTGTTATTAGTCTGTATACGTCATCGAGGTGTCCCCTGACTGAGTGCGAGCATTATGCAGCGTTTTGACAGTTCATTCTTGTTACCTATAGACGATTTTATTCAGGAAGGATCTGTGGGATATAAAGGGATCAAGACTATCCCAATATACTCTCCGATTTCCATAGATCCTTCAATACATGCACAGAGGAAATGAATGTATGCTAGAACAAGGGTATTACACACAGAGACACACACACACACGTACACACGTACTCACACACACACACACACACACACACACACACACACACACACACACACACACACACACACACACACACACACACACACAGGCACAAGCATTTATACAATCACAAGGAAAGGCAATTATGTTAAAGGCGATCACACACACACACAACCACACACACACACACAAACAGACACACACACAAGCAATCAAATACACATTAATATAAAGAAACCAAGCACACGCAAATGCAATCACTTTACAAACGATTACACACACACACACACACACACACACACACACACACACACACACACACACACCCACATACACGGACACACACACACACACACACACATATACACACATACACACACACACACACACACACACACACACACACACCCACATACACACACACACACATACACACACACACACACACACACACACACACACACACACACACACACACACACACACATAATATCATTCCTGTTTATATTGCTTGAACATGATCACTGCATTGGTGTATCCTTTGAGTGTTTGGTTAAGGGGGCCCACCTCGCTTGTTTTCTCTTTCTCTCTCTCTCTCTTTGGCTTGTATCCATTCGACCCCATTCAGCCTACTGTTTTAAGACGTTTACCCTCATCCAGGTGTCAATACTTTCCTGGCGAGTGGTAGCGAGCCAGCATATATATATATTTGTTTTGACAGCAAGCTAAATTTGTACACTTTTCTAAAGAAAAATGTCTCCGGCGAAGCCGGATTTCTCCATACAATGCTGGCTCGCTATCTCTCGCCAGGAAGAAATCGCCACCTGGATGGGGATAAACTTCTTAAACAGTTGGCTGAATGGGGCCGAATGGATACAAGCCAGAGAGGGAGAGAGAGAGAGAGAGAGACAGAGAGATAGAGAAAGAGAGAGAAACGAATAGATACAAGCCAGGGAAAGAGAGAAAAGAAAGGTAAAACAAAACAAAAATCCGGTGATCCCCCTTATAAACAAAACACACAGATCACAGCATTGGTATAACCTTTGACTGTTCCGTTACCAGAGTTCTAGTGGAATATTGTATGAGTGATGTTTGTTTGTGTGTGTATGTGGGTGTGTGTGTGTGTGTGTGTGTGTGTGTGTTGTTGTTGTTTTTTTTGTGGGTGGGTGTGTTTGTGCGTGTGTGTTTGTGCATGCGTGTGTGTGTGTTTGTTTGTGTGTGGGGGGTGTGTGTGTGTGTGCTTTTTTGTGTGGGTGTGTGTTTGTGTCCGTGCGTGTGTGTGTGTGTTTGTGTATATATGGATGTGTGTGCGTCTGTGTGTGTGTGTGGGCTTGCATTGCATTGTTATTGCATTTACGTGTTCTTGTGTTCTGTAAATTAATGTGTATATCATTGCTTGTGTGTGTTTGTGATTTCGTGTTTGTTTAAGTGGGTTTGTGTGATTTTGTGTATGTTTAAATGTGTGTGTGTGTGATTTTGTGTATGTTTAAGTGCGTGTGTTTGAATGCGTGTGTGTGTGGCTGTGTGTATTTTAAAGCCGAACTTGAGACTGATTTGCTTTGATACATATTACGACTTAAATATGCGTACACAATAAGGGAATAAAGGGAACGTGGACAATTATTGGCTGCATTTATAGTGATTTACTTTAGGGGGGTCACCGGCTTTTGTTCATTTTTTTCTCCCTCTCTCTTTGGCTTGTATCTATTCGGCCCCATTCAGCCAACTGTTTTAAGACGTTTATCCCCATCCAGGTGTCGATTTCTTCCTGGCGAACGATAGCGAGCCAGCATTGTATGGAGAAATCCGGCGTCGCCGGAGACATTTTTCTATCGAAAAATTTACAAATTTAGCTTCCTGTCAAAACCAAAATATCTATATGTTGGCTCGCTACCGCTCGCCAGGCAAATATTGACACCTCGATGGGGATAAACGTCTTAAAACAGCAGGCTGAATGGGGCCGAATGGATACAAGCCAAAGAGAGAGGGAGAGAAAGAGAAAAAAGGCGAGGTGGGGTCCCTTAAGGCGGGAGGGTATATTCTTAAGTCGATTATTTTATATGTTTCGTATTTTGTTAGTTTCCTCCATAGACCTCCATCAAACATAAAACAAAACATCCATTAGATCCCCCTTCTAGATAAATTTGTAAATTTTTCGGTAGAAAAATGTTCTAAAATTACAGGCTCACTATCATTCGCCAGGAAAATAATCGATACCAAAATAGCACGAAAGGTCTTGATATTGACAAATGGGGCGAAAGGTCTTAAGATCGACAAACTAATGTGGCAAACATCTTAAAATCTGAAAACTAATGGAGCTAAACATGAGGGAGAAGGGGGTCCAGAAAAACGCCCCATCTCCCCTTAATACTTGGTCTATCCTCTATCTATCTATATTATTCTCATTTCTCTCTCTCTCTCTCTCTCTCTCTCTCTCTCTCTCTCTCTCTCTCTCTCTCTCTCTCTCTCTCTCTCTCTCTCTCTCTCTCTCTCTCTCTCTCTCTCTCTCTCTCTCCATCCATCCATCCATCCATCCATCCATCCATCCATCCATCCATCCATCTCTCTATCTATAATGATTCTATATCTATCTATCTCTCTCTCTCTCTCTCTATAATGAATCTATATCTATCTATCTATCTATATCTATCTATCTCTATAATCAAACTGTCAATAATCTCATATCTTTCTATTTCCAGTTGAAGTCATCAAACCAGCCGTTATCACCTTCGATCCTCAAGGTAAGTGTTAAGGGGAGTTGGGCGTCGTATTTATTTGATCATTTAATTAAGGGAGCCCAGACGGTATTGTGCAGCATAATTTACTGGTTCGGCTCAATGGTTTAAGGAAGGGGTTTAGTTTGCTCTCTAAGCCTCTATCAATCTAAAAAAACACCCACAACAACCCCCCCCCCTTCGATTTAAATTTGTATAATATTCGGTAGAAAAATTACCCGGCCGAAGGCCAATTCCTCTCGCTATCGCTCGCCAGGAAAAAAATCGACACCTAAATGGCACGAAAGGTCTTAATATTGGCAAAGGGATTGGGCAACAGGTCTGAAAATCGCCAAACTAATGGGGCGAATGTCTTGAAATCTCATAACTAATAGGGCTAAACATGAGGGAGGAGGAGGACTCGAAAAACCAACTGCCTCCCCTTAAGTATTTTTGTATTGTTTTGTTAGTTTCTTCCCTAAACCTCCATCAAGCTTAAACAAACATCCATTAGATCCCCCTTCTAGATTAATTTGTACATTTGTCGGTAGAAAAATGTCCTCCTAAAATTACACCTAAATGGCACAAAATGTCTTAATATTAACAAAGAAATGGAGCGAAAGGTTTTAAAATCGAGAGACTAATGGATTGAACGTCTTAAAATCTCAAAACAAATATGCTTCACATGAGGGAGAAGGGCGTCCAAAAAAAGCGACTACCTCCCCCCTAAAATTACAGGTAGGGGCGTCCCCTTCCGCCGGTGTAATTTTTCTACCGAAAAATGCATAAATTTATCTCGAAGGGTGGTCTGGGGGGTATTTTTTAAGCTTGATAGAGGTCAACAGAAGAAATTAAAGAAACTAATAATAATAATATATATATATATATATATATATATATATATGAATAAATAATCTCCCCTTAAATTGTATATAGCCAATGCTTCATCAAATATACATAGATGTAAATTGTGTTTGGCAATGTGTATCATAATATTTATGTTTGTATGTAGCAGATATATACATCATGTAGACCTGGTAGAATCCATGGTAATGTGTTGTATGCATAATATTACCATGTGTTAATTAATGGGGAGGGAGAAGGCTGTCGGTCTGTATGTCTGTCGGTCTGTTTGTATCTCTGAGTATCTGTTTATCTTTCTAGCAATCTATCAATGTATCTAACTATTAATCAATCTAGCTATCAATATATATATATATATATATATATATATATATATATATATATATAAACACATAAATCAATTAATCTATCATTTGTTTATCGTGTTATAACTGTTTATATTGTCTATTATCTACTCTTCAATAACATATAATACAGGTTTCTCACGTGTTCCTCTCTCTCTCTCTCTCTCTCTCTCTCTCTCTCTCTCTCTCTCTCTCTCTCTCTCTCTCTCTCTCTCTCTCTCTCTCTCTCTCTCTCTCTCTCTCTCTCTCTCCTAATAGCTAGTGCTGACTCGTACAAAATCGCTCCTTCCCTCCTACTTCCTTCTTCCTCCTTCCCTCCTCCCTCCCTCCCTCCTTCCCCCCTCTCTTCCTCCTTCTTCTAGCCATTTTTCTCTCTTACACACTCTCCTTATAATCTTCTTTCTTCTTCTTCTTCTGCTTCTTTTTCTTTTCTTTTTTTCGTTTTCTTCTTCAGTAGTATTATAGTAGTAGTAGTAGTAGTAGTAGTAGTAGTAGTAGTAGTAGTAATATTCTGCTTCTGTTCTTCATCTTTAGTTATTTTTCTTCATTTACGTATTTCCTTTCTCTCTCCATTTTCTTTGATGTTTATTCTTATTCATTCATGTTAGTTTCATCTTCTGCCTACCTCGATATTCATTTCTCTTACTCAACCCTTTTTCTTATCTCTCTCTCTCTCTTTCTTTCTTCATCTCTCTCTTTATCATTCCCATCTTCGTAACCTTATACCTCTACCTTCCTTCATGTTCGTCTTCTTTCTCCTCCTCCTCATCATCATCACTTCTCCCCTCTTCCTCACACCCCAATACTCTCTCCCTCCCAACACAAACACAATGCCTCACATCAATTACCCCGTCCTCATCCTCTTCTTCATCTCTTTATCTCCTTCTCCTCCTTCTCCTTCCCCCTCTCTTCCTCCTCCTCCTGCTCCTTCTTCTTTGCTATCCTTTTCTCTACCTCGTAGTCAATAGATTTGTAGTTTTAGGTATCCAAACTGCCCCGTAAGGGCCAATAGGTTTGTTGCAGTTTGTTCTCTTTTGTATTCTTTTGTATTCCTTTGTATTCCTCCTCCTCCTCCTCGTCGTCATCATTTCTTCCTCCCTCTCTCCCTCTTTCCCCTCCTCCTCCACCTTCCCTCGCCTCCTCCTCAGCCTCCTCATCTCTTTCTCCTCCTCCTATCTCGCATCCTCCTCGTCTATCTTCCTCCGCCTCCTCCTCCCACCCCAATACTCTCTCTCCACCCCACACAAACACAATATACCACACATGTATAACCCCATCCTCCCTAATAATATGATGATAACCCTGCCGAGCCCTCAGCATTATCTCAACGACTGGGCCCGGGGTAAAGACCGATGTATTAGGGGTTTATCGGGAGGGAGAGAGAGAGAGAGAGAGAGTGAGAGTGAGTGAATGAGTGTGTACCACCCAGTACAGACAAACAATTTGGAAGTTCTTAGACATGTCAACATTACTGAGGCGGGTGCCCAACCCCGAAAAGGGTTGAAATAGGGGAGCTATCCCCCCGCCATAGGCGGCTTTCTAGGGCCTTTCCTAGCTGATGCTGAGAGGATTGGGTTCTAGTCATGTGGTGATGGGATGGTCTATCAGAGTGAGAACTGAGCAATCTCTGCCATACCCATAGCTTACTCTGACTGTTCCTTTTACTTATATATTTTCTAGATCTCAAGTGACGGCGTCTCTAACGTGGATTGACCTTCCAATCTACCAAGATTGGAAGCCAAAGCGTCACATGTTTCCCTTGCCCCTCAACTTTCTCTTCATAATTGCTGAGGGACACAGGGCCCTGGGTGGGGCTATGGTTTCCCGGGCATTTCCGCACCCTCCTCAGCTCCCCGCCATGGAGTGGCTTCGGTCACCCAGGCTTTATTGTGGTCGGCGGGGAGGGTTCTGTGGGGGCGCTCGGTTATGGCCTTGGCCTTGCTCGGGGCCTTGGGGCTGTTCGGCCAGGCAGCTTGGGGAACAACAACAACAACAACAACAACAACTGAGGCAGAGGTACTGAGATGTTTAGATAACCTCAATGAAAGCAAATCACCTGGACCCGATACGATTGCTCCTAGAGTTCCTAAAGAAGCTAAATGCGAGCTCTCCAAGCACCTGACGCTGATCTTCAACAAAGCCTTGGAAACCGGCGAAATGCCTGATGAGTGGAAGCTTGCGAACGTAACACCAATTTTTTAAAAAGGTAGCAAATCTTGGCTTAGCAATTATCGTCCAATCAGCTTGACCACAGTCGTATGCAAAATACTAGAAACAATAATAAGAAACAGACTCGTTAATCACTTGGTGGAACATAATATACTAAAAGACACACAACATGGTGGTTCTCGCAAAAAACGTTCCTGCTTAACAAACCTTTTAGACTTCTTCCATGACATCCTAAATCTATATGACGAAAGTAAAGCTGTAGATATTGTATACTTAGAGTTCCAGTAAACCTTTGATAAAGTTCCACACAGACGGTTCGTGGTGAAAATAAAACCACATGGAATACAAGGCGGCGTTCTACAGTGGATAGAAAATTGGCTTAGTGAAAGGAAACAAAGAGTAGTTATTAATGGGGAAGCATCAACGTGGATCAATGTAACGTGGTGTACCTCAAGGATCAGTGCTGGGCCCAGTCCTTTTCCTAATTTACATTAACGACATAGATGAGGGTCTCACCTGTATAATCTCAAAGTCTGCAGATGACACAATAATCGCAAATACCGTACTGACAAATGATCATGTTGAAGGTATGCAAACCAGACTACTGATGAATGGCACCCAGCTAAAGAGTGTAGACAGAGAAACCGATTAAGGAGTAACAATACCCAGTAACTTAACCCTTAACTGGCGGCGCGCATCATATGTCGAGTGAAAGAAATTTGGACTATGTGGCGGCTCACAACATAAGTCGTGTGGCATTTTCAGCACGTAATGTTGCTGAGAGAGAGAGACAAGTGGTGGCAGGAGAGTAGCGAGCGTATGACTGCTCCAGACCACCGCGGTGGACCAACTGACATGAATCCCACCCTCCTCCACCCTCTCACACTCGCTACACAGTGAATTGTTTAGGGAAAGTACCGAATTACATGGTTTTTGCACTCGTGTTGCGCGATTGTTGCAAGAAAACTAGCGGTCATACAAGGATCGTTGGGGTGTCATTGGAAAGCTCTGTTTATGCCCTTTCAGGGATAGATACTTGTTTTACGCTCTGGGTCTTATTTAGGTATGAAAATGATCACGTAAACAGCCCTATTTTGGGTAAAAACACCCCACTGGTGGCTACATATTATTTACCGCCTGGGCCGCTCGTTAGGTGTTAAGGGGAGATTTTCACTTGAGGGACTTTTTACTTGACCCCTTTCTCCCTCATGTCTAGCCCCATTGCTTTTGAGATTTTAAGACGTTTCCCCCATTAGTTTGATGATTTTTAAGAATATCCGCTAATGCCCATTTCTTGTCTGGGGCGTTGTCAATTTTAAGGGACCTTTCGTGCCATTTAGGTGTAGATTTTTAATAAATTTATTCCTGGCGAGCGATAGGCGAGCCTGTAATTTAAGAGTAATTGGTCCTTTTTTCGGGCGTGACATTTTTTCCTAAACCGAAAAATGTACAAATTTATCTTGAAAGGGTTCAAGGGGGTGGGGGACATTTTAAGATTGGCTGGAGGAGTAGAAAACAAACCTATAAACATCCCCTTAAACCAAGTCAACAATTGTGCTGGAAGTTATTAAGAAGGCAAACAAAATTACAGTTTCGTAGGTATATAATTTGAACATAAATCAATATATCATTATCCTCACGCTCCTTTAACAATTCATTAGTCCACCCACCGTTGGAATACTGCATTCATGTCTGGTGCCCTTAACTAATCCAAAAAGATATGGACAAATTGGAACAGTTGGCAACGTAGAGTTTACCAAGATGATACCCGGTCTTCGGAACAAACCATACGAGGAATATGGTCTTAAAGTAACCTAAATATATATCCATTAAAAGCAAGCGCAGATTGCAAGGTGACCTTATTCAAGTTTTCAAGATCATTAAAGGCATCGACAACATGAACTGTAATAAATATTTTACGATTGACCGATCAAACTACATGCGGGGAAATGGCTGTAAAATCACTGGTAAATCATTCAACTCAAACGAAACCAAGAATGTTTTCTTCAATCGAGTCGTCAACTTGTGGAATGGGCTTCCCCGAGATGTCATAGTCTGCAACACCGTTGATTCCTTCAAAGTTCGCCTAGACAAACACCTTGCCCTGAACCCAAGGTTGACTGCATTTGTAATTGAATAAAAAAAAATGTAGTAGTGTTTGTTCAATAACCTAATAGATCTTAATATAAATTCCCCTGCAATGAACTAAGCCCCAGGGCAGCACCTCCTTTCTCCACATCCTTCCCAACATTCTCCTCCGAAATACTGTTGCAAACAACTTGGAACAGCAGTGTTTTGGAGGGCAAGTAACCTCGAGGGGACGCATGACCTGTTGTTGCTTGTTTTCCCTTTGTACTCCTTGGTCCTTTTTACTCCTTTGTATGTATGTATGTATGTAGGGATGGATAAAAAAATACACAATGAAACTAAAACTTAAAATCAAATTTAATATAAATACAATGAAAGACAGTAAATATAACCGAAAACTAAATCCATAGGGAACTAGACAATAGTACAACAGGAAAGTCTAATTAAACACAAACAACCCAAACCCCCAACTAAAACCAAAACAAAAGTCAATCTAAAAACGTGTAATTCATAACGGGGGCCATTTGTTCTGCTGCGGTAGCCGAGAAGTGGCTTTAATGTTGGTAATGCCGAGGATGTCAAAGAAAAAGGCTTATTTCTCTTGAATTAAGGGGACGTTATTTTATTCCATTATTATTATTGTTGTTTAAAAGTTTTTAAAAAAAAAATTACCGGTATATATATATGATATAATATATTATATAGTTATATAATATATATATTATATATATAGATATATACTGTATATTAGACAGTAGGTAATATATATATAAGTTTTTTTTTTTTTTTTTTTTTTTTTTTTTTTTTTTTTTTTTTTTTTTTTAGTTGCTCACTAGATCTTTTATCAAGCGCTTTAAAACAAAAACAAAACAGAATCCCAAGACCCCCCCCCCCCCCCCCCCCCCCTCTTTAGAAAATAAATGTACGACATGTTTTTTCCGGAAGAAAAATTGTTCCTACATATGGGCCGGTTCCCCCTCCGAAATTGAAGGCTCGGCCTGAAAAATCGAAC
>CM064506.1:12378239-12438392 GCA_032716605.1 Paralithodes platypus | reverse complement strand
AATACAAGGATAGAATGGTAAATCATCATCAATACACCCAATGATCTTATATATCCTTGGCTTACCCTTCTTGTATACCCTTTACATTTTACTGTGTAGGAACCACCAAATTCTCTTGTTCTTTTGTAACTTTTGTCTTTATATTATATGTATTCATTGTCGATAGTATCAATTGCTTACTTTTGCGATTTCCTTAGTTTATTTGTGCTATAAATGTAGGTTATTTGTAGGGTAGTTATTGATAGGGGTCACTTGAGGCATGCTATGCTTACAGGTACCTACCCGATAGCACTATCGTTAGTGAGTGCTGTACTGTATTTTATATATTATTTTGTAATAGTATAGATATCTTATCAATATTTGTATTTTGTACTATTGTTAACGTCTTGTCATGTTGCAAATTTGATTTTAAATAATATTTTGACATTTAACATTTAGTTTCTTTATTCATGCAGAGTTTAGTAATATTTGCCAGAACGTCTCGGACATCCCAAACTTGACTACTTCCTTTAAACGTGACGATAGTGCGTTGTTATATGTGCGATTAGTTGACCTGGGAAGAAGATTGACTTGCTCATGTAGTAATGTACACCCTATGTGGTGGATTGTGTTCTTTTATTTAATAATTTTCATTTTAGTAAGCGTTGTTTCCACATAGCGGTTTTGATAATTTAATTTGACTTTATATTGTCCTTGTCCCAATTTTGGTTTGTTTAGTTTGCAAGTTTTACATTTTAATTTTATCTTTCCTGAGCGAAGGCAGAAGAGAGAGAGAGAGAGAGAGAGAGAGAGAGAGAGAGAGAGAGGAGAGAGAGAGAGAGAGAGTGGGGAGAGACGAGAGAGAGGAAGAGAGAGAGGAGAGAGAGAGAGAGAGAGAGAGAGAGAGAGAGAGAGAGAGAGAGAGAGAGAGAGAGAGAGAGAGAGAGAGAGAGAGATACTATATATATAACTAGATACCCATAACATTCCAAACTGGCAAAAATTCGTAAGAAAAAAAATCAAGTCCAGTGTGGTATGTGTTCTTAATGACTCCTATTGTTCTCTCTCTCTCTCTCTCTCTCTCTCTCTCTCTCTCTCTCTCTCTCTCTCTCTCTCTCTCTCTCTCTCTCTCTCATTTCACGCTTTTAACTTCTCCTTCAATCTCCCTCGCTTCCTCTGCACTCGAAAAGAGAATGAGAGAGAGAGAGAGAGAGAGAGAGAGAATGATTTTTGCTTTTCTTACTAAATCTGAGACAAGGAAGCGAACATAGGAAATAATATACCTAGTAAAAAAATACAGTGTATGGAAAAGTATATGAAATGGGTAAATAATATCATTGGATATATTGATCGTGATTTACCTTGTCTTAATTGTGAACGATCGGTAAATTAATACCTATATATAATTTTAACAGTGTATTGTTATGGAAACTTTAATTACCCGTATATATATATATATATATATATATATATATATATATATATATATATATACATATATACACACACACACACAGTATCTATATTATTAAATCAGTTCGTGTGCCTGTTTGTCTGTCTGTGTGTTCTATATAGGCGGCCGCAGTTTTGGACCTGGGGAGCTGAAACTTTGCATGTGAGTGTCAATTGACCTGGGTCAGGTCATAGAGGGGGCGAGGCCACGATCAGAGGTCGTTTCGAGGCCGAAATTGAAAAACAATTGACAAAAATTGCCGTTTGGGGCAGAAGGGGGCCTCCGATCGAAAAGGTGTATGGAACAAAAGTTGTTCGCAGCCACCCAAAATGGGGGTACGGATGAGGTCAGATCCAAAATCGGAGGTCATTTAGCGGCCGAAATCGAGGTCGCCGTTTAATGAGGCACAGGGAGGTCGAGGCCGGTGATTATGGTAGTAGTAGTATTGTGATGATTGTGGTAGTAGTGATTGATGATGGTGATTATGGTAGTAGTAGTGGTGGTAGTAGTGATGGTGATTATTATTAAATTTAAACCCGGGCAACGCCGGGTACCCCTGCTAGTATATATTGTATATATAACGTTATCCAATAAAGATGTTCCTTACGTTGGCCTTATTATTCTCTCTCTCTCTCTTTATGTATATATATATATATATATATATATATATATATATATATATATATATATATTTATATATATATATATATATATATATATATGCATATATATATACACCTTTCTTAGATTGGTCATCAAATATTTATAAAATTATATCAACACCTAAATGGCACGAAGGGACGTCTAATAATTGACAAAGAAATGGGAGGACAGGCCTTAAAATAGCCAAACTTATGCGGCGAACGTCTTAAAATCCCAATACTACGTAATAAGGCTAAACATGTATGAAACGTTAATGAAAGCAATATATATATATATATATATATATATATATTTTTTTTTTCTTTAATACATACGAGGTTGAAAGAAATGGCAATTTCTGCGTTGGAAATTTTATTATTCAAAGTTTCCAGGTCTCTGATGAGTTTTCGCTGGGTGGCAGGAAGTAGATGAAGGAGATGAGCAAAATTCATGGTGGTACAGGGTTACATTAAAGTACATGATGATACAGGATATACGACGCGTTTCACTGGACAACCAGCATTATCAAGTAAGGAAGGAATGATATAAAAGGTAAACAGGAAGGGTATATATAGAGGGTGGAGGATCAGAGGAGGCGGAAAACAGGGGGCAAAAAGTCTGCTATTGGTGGAAGGGAAAACTAGGAGAGAAAAAGGGGGGTAACCGCTTCACGCATGCGCACTGGATGCGGGATGGTGGTCGATAGGTGGGGTCGAAGCTGATTGGCTGCGTGTCGAGGGGCGTGGCCTAAGTTGTGTGGCGCCTGCAGAAGACGAAGCTGAAGGAGGTAGCGCGGGGGGCTGCGTCAAGGGCACCGGGGGGCGAGGAGGGGTGTTAGGTCCTGTAGGGTAGTGCCTTTTGGCAGAAGGAAGGATCTGAAGGTCCAGAGTTTGGTTGTTGATGTTGGGATGTAAGGCTTGGATATATAAAGCTTCGAGTATAGGTAATCTCCTTGGGTCACTTTCTTTATCGAGTATGGTGGTGTGTTTCTCTAACTCGTTGCGTGTGAGGTGAGGGTGGTTAGGGGTGAGATAGTGGTCTTTGATGGCTCCAGCCTGAAGGTGAAGAGTTAACCGACGTGAAAGACGAGTCTGCGTCATACCAATATAGGAATGAGGTCCACAGTCATCATAATTACAGGTATGTTGGTAAATGACGTGATCGTCGGTCATCGGGCTCTTTATCTTGGTGGAGGCTGGTTTGTTGCGGAGAACGAGGTTGGAGGTCTTGGGGGATTTGTAATAAATTATTAATTTGATTTTGTTTTCCGGGTTGGTTGGGTGGACATGCTTGGAGATTATTTCTTTTAAGACGGCCTCGTCATTTTTGTGTTCAGAGGACATGTTAATTGCGGTAGAAGATCTTAATTTCATTGGGGGGTCAATGTTGGGAGGGCTTTGGGTGTACCATTTTTCAAGATGGTGGTTGATGGTGCTGGAGATGTCGGAGTTGGAGTATCCGTTATTTACTAAAACTTGGGATAGTCTTTCTAGTTCCTGGTGGGGGTCGGCCCAGGTAGAGCAGTGCGTGAGGGCTCTCCTAACATAGGCGGAGATGGAGGATAGAAGATAACGGCGGGGGCATTCACTATCACCGTTGAGGCATTGTCCTGTGTTAGTCGGTTTAATGTAGACGGTGGTTTTGAACCCATGGTCGTTCAGAGCTACAAGGATGTCGAGGAAGGGGAGTTGTCCATTGTTAGATTTTTCAAAGGTGAAGTTAAGTCCGGAGGAGGTCATGAAGCGACGCTGGAGTTCCTGTAGTTCGTGGAGGTCCTTGATTTGCACGAAGATGTCATCCACGTATCTACAGTAGACGGCGGGTCGTTGGGCAGCCAGGAGCTCTTCCTCGATGGTACCCATGAAAAAGTTCGCAAAAAGAACTCCTAGGGGGCTGCCCATAGAGAAAGACTATCCCAAGTTTTAGTAAATAACGGATACTCCAACTCCGACATCTCCAGCACCATCACAACCCACCATCTGAAAAAATGGTACACCCAAAGCCCTCCAACATTGACCCCCCCAATGAAATTAAGATCTTCTACCGCAATTACATGTCCTCTGAACACAAAAATGACGAGGCCGTCTTAAAAGAAATATATCTCCAAGCATGTCCACCCAACCAACCCGGAAAACAAAATCAAATTAATAATTTATTACAAATCCCCCAAGACCTCCAACCTCGTTCTCCGCAACAACCAGCCTCCCCCAAGATAAAGAGCCGATGACCGACGATCACGTCATTTACCAACATACCTGTAAATTATGAGGACTGTGGACCTATTCCTCTATTGGTATGAGCAGACTCGTCTTTCACGTCGGTTAACTCTTCACCTTCAGGCTGGAGCCATCAAAGACCACTATCTCACCCCTAACCACCCTCACCTCACACGCAACGAGTTAGAGAAACACACCATACTCGATAAAGAAAGTGACCCAAGGAGATTACCTATACTCGAAGCTTTATATATCCAAGCCTTACATCCCAACATCAACAAACCCAAACTCTGGACCTTCAGATCCTTCCTTCTGGCAAAAGGCACTACCCTACAGGACCTAACACCCCTCCTCGCCCCCCGGTGCCCTTGACGCAGCCCCCCGCGCTACCTCCTTCAGCAGGCGCCAAACAACTTAGGCCACGCCCTTCGACACGCAGCCAATCAGCTTCGACCCCACCTATCGACCACCATCCCGCATCCAGTGCGCATGCGTGAAGCGGTTACCCCCTTTTTCTCTCCTAGTTTTCCCTTCCACCAATAGCAGACTTTTGCCCCTGTTTTCCGCCTCCTCTGATCCTCCGCCCTCTATATATACCCTTCCTGTTTACCTTTTATATCATTCCTTCCTTACTTGATAATGCTGGTTGTCCAGTGAAACGCGTCGTATATCCTGTATCATCATGTACTTTAATGTAACCCTGTACCACCATGAATTTTTGCTCATCTCCTTCATCTACTTCCTGCCACCCAGCGAAAACTCATCAGAGACCTGGAAACTTTGAATAATAAAATTTCCAACGCAGAAATTGCCATTTCTTTCAACCTCGTATGTATTAAAGAAAATTTATTACCTGGCTTTACCAACATATTATATATATACTAATTATATATATATATATTATATATATATATATATATATATATATATATATATATATAAATATAACAAATAAATACAAACATAAATATATTGAGTAAACAATAAAATATAATAAATACATAATAGCGTAAATGGATGAATATATACAAATATACACATTTATAAATATATGAATAAATACATAAACCGAAATCTGGCATAATCTCTCTAGCCACAAGTGTTTCCCCAGGGTGAGATAACTTCCGATAATTCCAGATAATATGATGAATGGTACTTGTTGTGGGAATGTTTAGTAGGTGTGAGATATATGAGAATACATTAAGGAGGGATGGGCAGGTTTTATGGACCACTTTCTCCCTCATGTTTAGCCCCATTAGTTTTCAGATGTTAAGATGTTTCCCCCATTATTTAGTCGATTTTAAGACCTTTTGCTCCATTTCTTCGTCAATATTTAGACCTTTTGTTCTATTTAGGTGTAAATTTTTTCCCTGGCGAACGATAGTGAGCCTGTAATATTGGATGAACCGGCCTTCGGCCGGGACATTTTTCTACCGAAAAATTTACAAATTAGTCTAGAAGGGGGATCTAATGGATGTTTTTTTTTTTTAATTTGATGGAGGTCTAGAGAGGAAACTAGAAAAATAATGAATACATGCAAAAATCGCCCATAAAGTGAACCATCTCCCCTTAATAGTTACCTCCGCCATCGTTAGATAGAGGTTAGATTTTAGCGTCCGTTTCTTTGCCTTTTTTTTTTTTTTTATGTGGATGAGAGAGACAAAAGGCAGAACTGCCTGTGACGAGTGCCTCACCCAGAGTTGAAAGAGTGAGAGTGCCAAAATCAAGTAATATTCGAGCCAAAATGCCTGGACACACGGAGTTTGAAACAATTTAAGTCATAGGATGAGGGGAAAATGGATTCAGGGAGAGAGTTCCAGAGCTCAGCTGTTGAATAGAAGAAGGTTTGGGAATATCGTTTCACTCTTGGATTGGAGAGCTGCACAGAGTAGGGATGGAATTGTGTTGCAAGACGGGTGCTACGTACCCTACGTACAGGAGGTGGTATACACTGAGAGAGCTCTGAGGAACATTGATTATTGTAATAGCGTTAGAATAGCGAGATATATGCAACACTGCGACGAAGAGAGAGAGATTGCAAAGAGTCAGTGAGTGGACGTGAGTTAATGAGACGAAAGGCTTTCTTTTCTACTTTGTCTAGAAGTGCTGTGTGACAGGATCCTCCCCATACATGCGAACAATACTCAATACATGGACGCACTGTGCCCCTATAAAAAGCAAGAAGCTGTACAAGGGTAAAGAACCCCCGGAGGCGGTTGAGCACACCCAGCTTCTGAAAGTAATGTAATGTAATGTGAATGAAGCGTAGATGTTAAAAGAAGTCTAGAAGCAATCATTATTTGGTCAAATATACATGGAGGTGCGTGTGTGTGTTTGGGTCACGATGGTTGTGACAAAGTATACATGGAGGTGCGTGTGTGTGTTTGGGTCACGATGGTTGTGACAAAGTTCAGAGCAGTTGCAAAGTACTAGGTGATATTTAGCCAGTAGCTATTAAGGTAAATGTTCATACATTATAAGAAGAGCATAACAATTACTATATGTATTTGTGGGTGTAAGAACCACATTATTTGTTAAGGGAGCCCACCTCGCTTGTTTTCTCTTTCTCTCCCTCTCTCTTTGACTTGTATCCATTCGGCCCCATTCAGCCTACTATTTTAAGACTTTAACCCCCATCCAGGTGTCAATATTTTCCTGGCGAGCGGTAGCGAGCCAGCATATATATATTTTAGTTTTGACAGCAAACTAAATTTGTACATTTTTCGACAGAAAAATTTCTCCGGCGAAGCCGGATTTCTCCATACAATGCTGGCTTGCTATCGCTCGCCATGAAAAAATCGACACCTGGATTGGGATAAACGTCTTTAAACAGTTGGCTGGATGGGGCCGAATGGATACAAGCCAGGGAAAGAGAGAAAAGAAGAGAAAGATAAAACAAAAAACTGGTGACCCCCTTAAGAGTCATTATGCTTAGGTAGGGTGTTCTCTTATTACTTGTAACTTCAGGAAAGCATTGTATAAATTAATGCTTGCCTCTTTGAGTCTAACGAAAGGTTATTAGGACTGTACTGTGACCTCTACCTATATCTTTGAATTAAGTAACACCCTGTTTTTAACATTAATCATCAACTACAGACCATACATACAATACTGGCTCGCTATCGCTCGCCAGGAAGAAATCGACACCTGGATGGGTATAAACGTCTTAAAACAGTTTGCTAAATAGGGCCGAATGGATACAAGCCAGGGAAAGAGAGAAAAGGAGAGACAGATGAAAAAAGACGGACTTGAATAAACTAATGAAAGCATATGGTCCTCCCGGGATTCGAACTCGGTAAAGATAGGCAGGCTGTAATGGGAGTAACATTTGAAATGGAGTACTGCGCTAGCTACAGGAAATGGAGTACTGCGCTAGCTACAGGAAATGGAGTACTGCGCTAGCTACAGGAAATGGAGTACTGCGCTAGCTACAGGAAATGGAGTACTGCGCTAGCTACAGGAAATGGAGTACTGCGCTAGCTACAGGAAATGGAGTACTGCGCTAGCTACAGGAAATGGAGTACTGCGCTAGCTACAGGAAATGGAGTACTGCGCTAGCTACAGGAAATGGAGTACTGCGCTAGCTACAGGAAATGGAGTACTGCGCTAGCTACAGGAAATGGAGTAGTACTGCGCTAGCTACAGGAAATGGAGTACTGCGCTAGCTACAGGAAATGGAGTACTGCGCTAGCTACAGGAAATGGAGTACTGCGCTAGCTACAGGAAATGGAGTACTGCGCTAGCTACAGGAAATTATTTATAAATGCTTAATGGTGGGTCACCGTTTTTTTTTTTATCTTTCTCTCCTTTTCTCTCTTTCCCTGGCTTGTATCCATTCGGCCCCTTTCAGCCAACTCTTTCATGACGTTTATCCCCATCCAGGTGTCGATTTCTTCCTGGCGAGCGTTAGCGAGCCAGCATTGTATGGAGAAATCAGGCTTCGCCGGAGACATTTTTCTATCGAAAAATTTACAAATTTAGCTTGCTGTCAAAACAAAAATATTGACACCTGGATGGGGGTAAACATCTTAAAACAGTAGGCTGAATGGGGCCGAATGGATACAAGCCAAAGAGAGAGGGAGAGAAAGAGAAAAAAAAGAGAGGTGGGCTCCCCTTATCTTTTTCATTTAAGGAATGTATTTTTTGTCCAATTTTAAGACAGCATGATGCTAGAGATTCAATATGTGTTTAATTATAAGAAGAAAGTGTTAATTTGTATGGTAAAGGATGATTGGGAATAACTTGTTTTGTATACACTTGGCTGTCTTATATCTACTTATAATATAATAATAATAATAATAATAATAATAATAATAATAATAATGATAATAATAATAATGAATAATAATACAAATAGAACTATATAATAATAATAATAATAATAATAATAATAATAATAATAATAATAATAATACTAATAATACTACAAATAGAACTATATAATCACCCATGTTTTGGTGGTATTCACGTTTAAATTCTTCAGAATTTATACATAGAAATCAATTAAAAGCAACAACCTCTCGTTACCAAGGGTACTTTTACTTCCTAATACATAAAATGCTTCATATTATCTACATTGCAATATCCACTCTCACACACACTCTCTCTCTCTCTCTCTCCCTCTCTGTCTCTCTCTCTCTCTCTCTCTCTCTCTCCCCACCCGCCGGCTTTAGCACCGCCTACAGCTCCGCATCGCCACTGAGAAAACTCTATCTTAATTTGAGTATTTCATATCCCAATTCCCTTTATTCATTGCATGAACAGTAGTTAAGTGCTTGTTTAACCTCCACATAGTTCTGTAGTTGCCGTGCATGTTATTTTATTGCTTTTCTGACTGATAAACATTGTTGTTTACATTTGTTATCCTAGCTTGTAGCAGACGACGCACGCGCACCTCTAAATCGACCTAGCTTTGTATTTTCTTATTAACTCTAGTAGTTATCGTATTCAGTATCCTACTGTAGCTATATATATCTGTAATTTTAGTTGTTGCTTGCATGATCTTGTACTGTAGTAACCTTTGACTGATAACTTTGTTTATCTAAATATAATCCTGCTTGACTAGCCTACAGTGACACCAGCGCCATCTGTTGATACAGTATATTAACCCCTTGTGTGCAGTTACACTTTATTTTTATATAATCTCTATTTGGTGAATTGTATATTTAGTCACATATTCTATTATATACAGTATATATATATATATTTGTTTTGCTTTTTTAGGTAGGTTATCACCCCTGGTAGCCTACTTCTGCATATTTCATACTTTTTTGTTTGTGGTTATTTTTGTTTTCGGTTAGTCTAGGCTATCATCCCTGGTGGCCTATTTCTGCGTACGGTACTTCAATTTTTAAATTTTCAGTTAGGCTATCACCGCTGGTGGCCTATTTCTGCGTACCGGTATTTCATAATTTTTGTTTTCGGTTAATTTTGTTTTCGGTTAGTCTAGGCTATCATCCCTGGTGGCCTATTTCTGCGTACTTCAATTTTTAAATTTTCAGTTAGGCTATCACCGCTGGTGGCCTATTTCTGCGTACCAGTATTTCATAATTTTTGTTTTCGGTTATTTTTGTTTTCGGTTAGTCTAGGCTATCACCGCTGGTGGCCTATTTCTGCGTACCGGTATTTCATAATTTTTGTTTTCGGTTATTTTTGTTTTCGGTTAGTCTAGGCTATCATCCCTGGTGGCCTATTTCTGCGTACTTCAATTTTTAAATTTTCAGTTAGGCTATCACCGCTGGTGACCTATTTCTGCGTACCGGTATTTTATAATTTTTGTTTTCGGTTAGGATAGGCTATAACCCCTGGTGGCCTATTTATGTTTAAATAAACATAAAATTGTTTTCGGTTCGGCTATCACTGTGTATTCAAATTTAATTTTGTTTTGTTTTAATTTTTGGTTAGGCTATCACCGCTGATAACCTATTTGTGTGTATTTCAACATTTTTGTTTTTCGGTTAGGCCTATTTAAGTAAGTGAAGCGACCTGAAGGGAGTGAAGTGTTTTTAAAGTGAGTTTAGTGTTTTTAAAGTGAGTTAAGTGTTTTTAAGTGAGTGAAGTTAACTGAAGAAAGTGATCGTCACCATGCCTCGTGCCTGTACGAACTGCGCCGGTAGGTTTGGTGCTTCCATGTTTGCTCCTGCCGATCCACAAGTCTGCCGACTCTCGCCAGCAACGAGAGGATTTGACAGCAAAATTGGATGAAGCCCTCAACAAGATCAACGCCCTCACCAGGAAGCTGGAATCACTCCAAGAGTTTGTAACACTCAACGTTGGAGTATCACTAACTCAAATTGTTTCAACTCCAGCATCCACCACCTCCCCAACGTCATCTGCCAACAATCCAACACCTGCAGTAGACACTGCAGCAGATGCTTCTGACGAACCTGAGCCGACATCAAACCAGGACAGCCGCCCTGTTCACCTTAGTCTCTCCCCCACTCCTCGTGCAAGAAGCCTGCTAGCACGAACAGTACCAACCCCTCGCCCCCGTTCTAACCACTCCTCTCCCCGACCTGTACGTAGAGTCCCGCCACCACAGGTTTCCGGATTTACACCAGTGAGGAACGGTGCACGGCCAACGCAGAAAAGGTCTCATCTACCAGTCACAATGTCCAACAGATTTGAGATATTGGTAGAGATGGAAGACGAACCAGAAGAGACCAGGCTCGTTGGGGATTCCATCCTACGAGGACAGGTCGAAGAGGTTCTGCGACAGAGTCCCAAATCAACGAAAAAGATTTTGCATCCCAGGAGCTGGACTGGACGACATTGTGGAAGCCTTCGAAGATACCACAAAGGATGCAAATGAAAATACCC
This sequence comes from Paralithodes platypus, assembly GCA_032716605.1. Lineage (NCBI taxonomy): Eukaryota > Metazoa > Arthropoda > Malacostraca > Decapoda > Lithodidae > Paralithodes > Paralithodes platypus. The sequence continues at coordinate 12,427,283 of CM064506.1, read as the reverse complement.
TTTTTGTCATCCATGCTGGTTCAAATGACGTCATGCGCACCAGATCCGAAGAGTTGATGGAGAATATCGCAAGATGATCCAGCACTACAAAAACAAGTCAAGGAATATCATCATCTCAGGCATTCTCCCCAAGATCGACGCACCTGACAAATTCTACGACAAGGCTTTCAGCACAAATAGCCGACTAAACATTTGTGTCTGAGGGAAGAAGTTGAATTCATCAACCTCTGGGACAACTTCTACAACCAGCCTACTCTGTTCCGCAAGGATGGCACTCATCTAAACCCTGTGGGTTCAGCACGCATGGGTCGTCTCCTACACGAAGCAGTCCGCAGCCATGGATCAAAAAACGCCATCCGAGAAGAAGCAGCAGTGACATAAATCATCCAACGCCAAGAAAAAAACAGAGGCAACCGAGGACCACCAGCGATAAGGACCGGAGACAGCGAGGACCGAGGACAGCCATGAACATAAATGTAGATCCGACAAGAACCAAAAATATTATTGAAGCGCGTTCCGTGAGTTCTAAAATAACAAATTTAAAGGTTTTCTATGCAACCGCTCGTAGCATACGCAATAAATTTTCAGATTTAGAGGAGCTAGTGTTTACAGAAAATTATGATGTGATTGGCATAACAGAATCTTGGCTCAATACAGAAGATAGAGACTTTTTAGCAGAGTATTCACTTCCCGGTTATGTAATGTTTGAGAAAAGCCGAATAAATCGAAATGGAGGTGGCGTTTTACTTTATATCAAAGAAAGTCAACCCTACCCTCTTGTCAAAACCTCAAATTGTGAACGTCGACGCATCTTTTGTGCTAATAAAGAATAATAAAGGTACCAAAATAATACTTGCATTAATATACAGACCTCCAGCTCAATCAGTGCAAACTGACCGAGAAATTTACGAACAAATTGCAGATGTAAGTAACTCACAAGATACCGTAATTTTTGGTGACTTTAATTTACCTGTGACCAAGTGGGGCGATACTCTTACTTCACACTCCGGACATGACTTGTATACGAACTTGCAGGAGAGTTCGCTTTATCAATTTGTTGGAACGCCGACCTGTGGTAATAACGTTCTTGACATTGTACTTGCAACAAAAGAAGAATTAATAGAGAATTTGAATGTTGGTGATGAATTCAGTAACAGCGACCATCGTACGATAACTTTCACTTTAAAGTTTACTAGTAACGAACCAAATAGTAGCATCGAAAAAGTCCCTAATTTCAAGAAAGCAAACTTCCATAAACTTAGAGCTATGTTTAAAGAAACTGACTGGAGCTTTTTAATTCACAATAACGACATAAATACATCTTGGAAGTTATTCGAAGCCACTTACCTAAAAGCAGTGCAAGACTGCATACCATCGAAAACTCGGCGTCCAGGCCATAATAATAAGCCCAAATGGTGGAATAAAGATATTTCAAACTGCCTGCTTGCTAAAAAATTTGCTAATGATAGATTAAAATCCTCACAAAATGACGAAGACCGGCTGAAATTTGTAGAGCTACGACGCAAAGCCAAAAAGTTAATTAAGCAAAGTAAAAGACCTTAGAGTTACATATTGCGAATCAAAGTAAAACAAACCCGAAAGAATTCTATAGTTATATCAGAAAGAAAAAAGTAGTTACTTCAACTGTTGGACCGTTAGTCGATGAAAATGGAGAATACACCAAAGACGAAGAACAAATGAGTAATGCCCTCAATACCTTCTTTGCATCAGTTTTTACAACAGAAGACCTCAGTGATATCCCTACACCATCGCCGATTCAGATTGATAATTCAGATGTTCTAAGCAATATCACCGTTACAGAGAGAGAAGTATTGAATTGTTTAGATAAACTCAAGGTAAATAAAACGCCTGGACCTGATACAATCTCGCCTAGAGTTCTAAAGGAAGCTAAGGATGAGCTCTCTAAACCACTGACATTACTATTCAATAAATCCTTGCAGTCTGGAACTATGCCCGATCAGTGGAAGCTAGCCAACGTAACACCGATATTCAAAAAAGGCAGCAAATCCTACCCAGTAACTATCGTCCAATTAGCTTAACCTCAGTTGTATGTAAAATGCTAGAAACGGTCATACGAGACAGACTCGTAAATCACTTAGAGGAAAATAACATACTTAAAGATACTCAACACGGCTTTCGTAAAAAACGTTCCTGTTTAACAAACCTCTTAGACTTCTTCCACGATATCCTCAACCTCTACGATGAGAGTAAAGCTGTAGATATTATATACCTTGATTTTCAAAAGGCCTTTGACAAAGTTCCCCACAAACGTTTACTGCTAAAACTAAAAGCGCATGGAATACAAGACGGTGTGTTGAAATGGATAGAAAATTGGCTCAGCGACAGAAAGCAAAGAGTAGTCATAAACGGTAAGGCATCAAAATGGACCAATGTAAGTAGCGGGGTACCCCAGGGATCGGTACTAGGACCAATTCTCTTTCTAATTTACATCAACGACATAGATGAGGGTCTCACCTGTACAATCTCAAAATTTGCTGACGATACAAAAATTGCAAATAGCGTACTCTCAAAAGAACAAGTTGACGATATGCAACACAATCTAGATAAATTGTCATGTTGGGCCCAAATTTGGCAAATGAGTTTCAATGCGGATAAATGTAAAGTACTACATATCGGATACCTAAATGAGAAAGCAAACTATTCGATGAATGGCACTCAGCTAAGAATGTAAACAGAGAAACCGATCTGGGAGTAACAATATCGAGTAACCTAAAACCGAGTCAACAATGTTCAGAAGTTGTTAAGAAGGCAAACAAATAATTGGCTTTATAGGCAGGTCATTTGAGCATAAATCCAAAGAAGTTATCCTAACCCTTTACAATTCATTAGTCCGCCCTCTTCTGGAATACTGCGTTCAATCCTGGTGCCCTTATTACCAAAAAGATATAAACAAGCTAGAACGAGTTCAACGTAGAGTTACCAAAATGATACCTAGCCTAAAGAACAAACCATACGAAGAGCGTCTTAGAGAATTAAATCTATTTCCTTTAACCCAGCGCAGATTAAGAGGTGACTTAATTCAAGTGTTCAAAATCATCAAAGGCATCGACAATATGAACTGTAGTAAGTACTTCACTATCGACCAATCTAATTACACGCGGGGAAACGGTTGCAAAATTATTGGTAAATCTTTTAACTCACACGAATCTAAGAATTTCTTCTTCAATCGAGTTGTCAACTTGTGGAATGGGCTTCCCCGAAACGTTATAGACTGCATCACCGTTGATTCATTTAAACTCCGCCTAGACAAATATCTCGCATCAAACCCGCGACTGACTGCGTTTGTAAATGAATAACTTTATTTTATCCCCCCCTCAGTTACTAACCCATCTGTCCCCTACTAACTTCCTAATCCTGCCACGGACATTAGTTCCAGGGCAGTAATTCCCCTTCCAATGTTCCCTTACCCACTCTAAACCACTGTTTGGACACTTGATCCTCAGTGTTTTGGAGGACAAGCAACCTAGAAGGGTCACTAGATCTGTTGTTGCTTGATTTCCTTTGTACTCCTTTGTACTCCTTTGTACTCTCTCTCTCTCTCTCTCTCTCTCTCTCTCTCTCTCTCTTTAGCTTCAAATATTTGCCTCATTAAAAAGCGGAAACAATTATGGTGATTAACCCAGAATTCTCCATTAAAGATACCCTTAATCTTTGTATTTCGTAGAATTAGAACTTATTTTTTCTTGTAACAACGCTACGATATATAAGTACATTATATATATACGATATATATATATATATAACAAAATGGAAATTGTACAGAACGGTATGTATTATTATGTTGCGTATATTGAGAATAAGTTACCTTTGCTTATTTAATATACAGTACAGTATATTTCAATAGCATATAAGGGGTATGGAAAGAGTATAGATCATTGGGTTGTGATTTACCTCTCTATAAAAATGTGTACAGTTTTCACAAAAAAAAAAAAAAAATAATAATCCCGACTAAACCCAGTTCCTCCGTAATTGCAGGCTCACTCTCGTGCGCCAGAACAAAAATCGAGACCTAAATGACACAAAAGGTCTTGACAAATTGAAAGAAATTAAGAAAAAGGTCTTACAATAAACAAACTAATTGGACAAATGCCATATTTTTTCAAAACTAATGAGGCTAAACATTAGGGAGGAGGGGGTCCAGAAAAAACACTCTCTTAAAACCTTTTCCATAATTTTGTCCGTGAATATTTGTTGTAATATTCTATCTATCTATCGCCAGACATCATGATCCCCGAAGGAGTAATCATGAATTTATCATCCCCGTGCACTATGTCCCCTGTCAGCCGACGCTCCTCCTCCCAACCAACACCGCCTTCTCTCATATATCTCTCAACACCCATCCTACCACCCCACTCTTGGTCTGCCTCTCCCTCTGTCCTTCCACCTCTCTTTCGTACACTCTCTTCATCATTTTCTCTCTTCCCAAACGTTCCACATGGCCGAACCATCGTAAGGTGTTCCTTTTCACACTTTCCAGCACATACCTTACCGATCTCGTACTTATTCATTTGTCTGTCTATTTCTCCATGTAACTCCACATGCACTTCTAAAGTAACTTATTTTTAGCCCTCTCACTCTTGGTTTGTGCCTTTCCAACGACGTCCATGCTTCACTCCCTTATGTCAATGTCGGGTTTCCACACTGTCATGCAAGGACTTCTTTTACTTCCATACTGACCACTCTATTCCTTGTCACTGCTTTCAACGTTCCTACAACCCTCTTCCTCTCCCACGCATCATCCTCCATATTCCCATCTTTACTCATCACACTGCCCAAATACTTAAATGAGGTAACATTCTCCATAACCTGACCATTCAACCTCACCTCACACTCTGTGACTGCACCCCTTTCAAAGACCATAAGCTTACACATCCCAACATTTACTTTCAGGTTCCATTTCTCACACATGGTTCCAAATATATTTACCAGACCCTGTAACTCCAATTCATTATCACTCATCAGAACTGTATCAGCAAACAGCAGTACAGGCAACTTCCACTCATGTTCTTCCCTTATGAGGAGTACACCAACATCCACTGCTCTTCCGTCAATTTTTTTATGACTCCATCCATATAAATATTGAACAACCATAGGGACATCACACACCCTTGCTAAAGCATCCAACATTCAAATCAAAGAACTCGCTCGGTTCATTCTCCACACACACAGCCACCTTTGCACCCTCATACATGCTTTTAACCGCTTTCAGCAGCTTACCAGCTACTCTGTACATTCCCAATACTTTCCACATACCTTCTCTATCAACTCTGTCGTAGGCTTTCTGCAAGTCTTAAAGGCAGCATACAACTTTTGTCCCTTCTTCAGATATTTCTGAACAACTTATTTCAATGAGAAAATCTAGTCTACACACCCTCTTTGCTTCCTAAGCCCTCCTTGCTCCTCACCTACCCATTTCTCTGATCTCACTCTCACTCTCTCGATCACTATCCTACTGTACATCTTCCCTACTATGCTTAACTCAATGACTGCGGGCTACTATTTAAAAAATACGGACATCACTGCAGCAATTGTTATATGATATCGCCGAAAATATGCGTCGTACAAGGCCAAGCAAGCGAGTCTAAGCAGCATGGGCCCCTTGCACCCATCGCCAGCCGAGTCTGGGCGAACACTAGCACAAATGGAAGACATCTCCAGCTCCCTTACAGACTTGTATTTGGGGATAGCGAAAACCGCTCAAACCCGCTAATTTTTACCGATTTAGCCTCACCTTTGCAATATCGTTGCACTGTAACCAGTGGTCATACAGACAGGATTCAGGTGTCATTGGAAAGGTCTATTCCTTTACTTTGAGGGATATATCATTGAAATACGTTTTAGCTCTTTTTGATACATGAAAATTAAAGTAACTTTTAGTCCAAAACCCCCGTATGGTAGCCTACAATGCAGACCATGCAATTGTCATATGACAATTGCCGCAGTAATTGTGTTAATAGACATATCCTCCTGTGATTCCCACACAATCCTCTCTCCCCTTTACCCTTATACAGGTGGACTATTATGCCTGTCTTCCAGTCTTCAGGGCTTACACACTTCTGACCTCCACCTCCTCCACGACCTTTCTTCTTCTTCCTTCCTTACCCCATCCAAATATGTTTGCCGGTGTTTCATTCCCTACATTCAACAATTCCTTGAAGTGCTCCCTCCATCTCTTGACTCACGCTTGCTTCTTATCGGCTAGCACTCGCCCATTCTTATCTTTCACACCCTTACTACTTCCCTTGCCACGTACCCTCCTTAACTTTCTTGCCTTAACAATTGCTTACACTCCCTCCACTTTAAACTAAAATTCCTTGCAAATTCCTCATCTATGCCCCTCGTCACTCTCTTATTCTCCAAGTACATTCCCCTTATAATACTCTCCAAATCTGCATTCCCTTTACTATCCAACCACTCTCTATATGCTTTCTCTTTCTCTTCAACAGCTAGTTTCAACCCTTCAGTCCACCATGTTGTTCCTTTCATTCCTCTCCCTCTTCTCCTAACTCCACGTACCTCCTCACATGTTGCACACGTCTCTTCCTTGAACACTTGGCTTACCTCTTCCATTTCCTCCATTCTCTCGAAGACAAACCTACATAGTCGTCTTTCTATTACTCTCTTGAATTATTCCCTGAATTGATCCTCCTGTAACCTTTCCACCGTCTTCACCGCTCCACCTCCCTCCTGCTCTAGTCTAACTCTCTTCACCCACTTCTTTTGTATCCTATTTTTTTTTACTACTACATAATGATCAGACCCCCCCCCCCTCACCCATACATACCCCTATATACTCTAGCATCTAACAGTGATTTCCTCATTCGGCCATCCATACATAGATAATCAGTGCCTTTCATTCCACTTTCTCCCTCCCTCCTCCGCTCCATGTGAATGAATCAGTAGGCGTGGAAGTGGAAATTCATTTTCAGATTAATTTCTTTCTACTGGTATGTTGTATAAAAACTTTCTTTGTTGGCATTTCCTGACTCTTAACCGCTGTCAAACGGGGATGTTTGTAACTTCTACTACCTGCCTGGCGGGCATATTTACCCTAAACGAGCTTCATTCCATGCTCTTTTTCATGCATAAACAAGAGCCAGAGCGTAATACAATTATGTATCCGTGAAAGGGCGATAATAGAGCTTTCCAATGACATCTGAATCATCCTTGTACGACCACAAGTTCTCTTGCAACGATCGTGCAACATGAGGGCAAAAACCCTAAAATACGGTAAATTCCCTAGTTTGTCCTTGTTCTCGCGAGGCCTGGGGTGTGGGATGGTGCAGAGGTTACGTCAGTGGCGGGACTAGGTCCATGCTGAACGATCAGAGCCCGCCTATCGTCCTCCCAACGCATGGACTCTCTCTCAGAGCCGATAATGTGCTCAACATCCCTGCGTGTCGAGGGGCGTGGCCTAAGCTGTGAGGTCCGTGTGGCGCCGGCAGAAGACGAAGCTGAACGAGGTAGTGCGGGGGGCTGCGTCAAGGGCACCGGGGGGCGAGGAGGGGCGTTAGGTCCTGTAGGGTAGTGCCTTTTGGCAGAAGGAAGGATCTGAAGGTCTAGAGTTTGGTTGTTGATGTTAGGATGTAAGGCTCGGATATATAACGCTTCGAGTATAGGTAATCTCCTTGGGTCACTTTCTTTATCGAGTATGGTGGTGTGTTTCTCTAACTCGTTGCGTGTGAGGTGGGCGTGGTTGGGGGTGAGATAGTGGTCTTTGATGGCTCCAGCCTGAAGGTGAAGAGTTAACCGACGTGAAAGACGAGTCTGCGTCATGCCAATATAGGAATGAGGTGCACAGTCCTCATAATTACAGGTATGTTGGTAAATGACGTGATCGTCGGTCATCGGGCTCTTTATCTTGGTGGAAGCTGGTTTGTTGCGGAGAACGAGGTTGGAGGTCCTGGGGGATTTGTAGTAAATTATTAATTTGATTTTGTTTTCCGGGTTGGTTGGGTGGACATGCTTGGAGATTATTTCTTTTAAGACGGCCTCGTCATTTTTGTGTTCAGAGGACATGTAATTGCGGTAGAAGATCTTAATTTCATTGGGGGGGTCAATGTTAGGAGGGCTTTGGGTGTACCATTTTTCAAGATGGTGGTTGATGGTGATGGAGATGTCTGAGTTGGAGTATCCATTATTCACTAAAACTTGGGATAGTCTTTCTAGTTCCTGGTGGGTTATCTTCTATCCTCCATCTCCATATGTAAGGAGAGCCCTCACGCTCTGCTCTACCTGGGCCGACACCCACCAGGAACTAGAAAGACTATCCCAAGTTTTAGTGAATAATGAATACTCCAACTCAGACATCTCCAGCACCATCAACCACCATCTTGAAAAATGGTACACCCAAAGCCCTCCTAACATTGACCCCCCCAATGAAATTAAGATCTTCTACCGCAATTACATGTCCTCTGAACACAAAAATTACGAGGCCGTCTTAAAAGAAATAATCTCCAAGCCTGTCCACCCAACCAACCCGGAAAACAAAATCAAATTAATAATTTATTACAAATCCCCCAGGACCTCCAACCTCGTTCTCCGCAACAAACCAGCTTCCACCAAGATAAAGAGCCCGATGACCGACGATCACGTCATTTACCAACATACCTGTAATTATGAGGACTGTGGACCTCATTCCTATATTGGCATGACGCAGACTCGTCTTTCACGTCGGTTAACTCTTCACCTTCAGGCTGGAGCCATCAAAGACCACTATCTCACCCCCAACCACGCCCACCTCACATGCAACGAGTTAGAGAAACACACCACCATACTCGATAAAGAAAGTGACCCAAGGAGATTACCTATACTCGAAGCGTTATATATCCAAGCCTTACATCCTAACATCAACAACCAAACTCTAGACCTTCAGATCCTTCCTTCTGCCAAAAGGCACTACCCTACAGGACCTAACGCCCCTCCTCGCCCCCCGGTGCCCTTGACGCAGCCCCCCGCGCTACCTCGTTCAGCTTCGTTTTCTGCCGGCGCCACACGGACCTCACAACTTAGGCCACGCCCCTCGACACGCAGCCAATCAGCTTTGACCCCGCCACCCGACCAACACCATCCCGCATCCAGTGCGCCTGCGTGAAGCGGTTCCCCCTTTTGCACTCCTAGAATATCCCTCCACCAATAGGAGACTTTTGCCCCCTGATTTTCGCCTCCTCTGATCCTCCACCCTCTATATATACCCTTCCTGTTTACCTTTTATATCATTCTACCCTTACTTGATAATGCTGGTTGTCCAGTGAAACGCGTCGTATATCCTGTATCATCATGTACATTTATGTAACCCTGTACCACCATGAATTTTGCTCATCTCATTCATCTACTTCCTGCCACCCAGCGAAAACTCATCAGAGACCTGGAAACTTTGAATAATAAAATTTCCAACGCAGAAATTGCCATTTCTTTCAACCTCGTATGTATTAAAGAAAATATATATATATATATATATATATATATATATATATATATATTATATATATATATATTTTACTATTTATATATATCTATGTATCTATCTATCCATCCCTCCATCCACCAACACCTTCCCTTGTTGTTCATCCTGTAATATAAACAAGCCCCCTAAGATCAAACGCTATTTCGTTTAGATCAATTTACGTTATTTTTCCCCAGGCTATTCCAGGGGTAATATGTTTTCCAAAAAGATGCTTCTGTAAGGTTTTACTATACATGTCCTATATTTTATTACATTAATTTGCATACTTTCTCTCTCTCTCTCTCTCTCTCTATATATATATATATATATATTGTTATGCGCTTCTTATCATTCAGGTATTTCCCAGTCATAATACTGGCTGTGACTGTACTGTCTGTTGTCCGTGACTGTACCCCCCTCCCGCCTCGCCTGCCTCGCTCGCTCACCCGGGTTCACTCTCTCTACTCCTATCAAAGGAAGCCGTCTTGACTCCAGACTGAACCCCCTCAATGAACCGTATAACCCACAATGGCATACGGGACTTCAATAGTTCGGCTCCTCACCACTACGTACCCACTTGCGCTTCTTGGTACATCACACATAAAGAGAGGTGACATAGGGTTTGAGCTGGAGAGCTTAGGCAGTTCATATCTGGTGGTGTTCTCGACGGGTGGTGCTTATTGGATTCTACAAGCCTGGATTGTCCGCCTCACTTTTCTCGACGTACTGCCTGTGGATAAAATTCTTTTATAAATATATTGGTTATAATTATTCCCCTGTTTTTTATATGTATTAGTGTGAGTGTTTCTTTGTTGTTTTACTCTGGTGACTATTTATTCTTTTGCTCAAGCCACACTAATATTTTGTTTTACCTATATACCTTGGGCCTGAGCATATAGATAGATAGATAGATATACCTGGGATTGTTATAATAGTGCCTGCTAGGGGGTGTCTGGTGGGGAGAGGATATACTCTAATAATCACTTAGATTATAGAGACATATATTATCATAGTGCCATAAGAACTTGGGTTTCTGGTACTTATACTATTTTTTTTTTGTTTTTTTGTTTTTCTATGTGATTGAGGGAGGCAAAAGGCATAACTGCCTATAGCGAGTGCCTCCCCCATAGTTGAAAGAGTGACAGGGCCAAAATCAAGGGACGTTCGAGCCAAAATGCCTGGACACACGGAGTTTGAAGCAATTTAAGTCATAGGAAGAGGGAAAGACTGATTCTGGGAGAGAGTTCCAGAGCTCAGATGTTGAGTAGAAGAAAGTTTGAGAGTAACGTTTCACTCTTGGGTTGGAGAGTTGCACAGAGTAGGGGTGGGATTGAGTTGCAAGACGGGTACCACGTGCCCTACGTAAAGGAGGTGGTATGCACTGGGATAGCTCTGAGGAACACTGATTATTATAGTAGCGATAGAATAGCGAGAGAGATGCAACATTGCGGCGGAGAGAGAGAGATTGCAGAGAGTTGGTGAGTGGACGGGAGTTAATGATACGAAAGGCCTTCCTTTCAACTTTGTCTAGGAGAGCGGTGTGAGAGGAACCTCCCCACACATGTGAACAATACTCAATACAAGGGCGCACTATGCCCCTGTACAGAGCAAGAAGCTGTGCAGGGGAAAAGAACCCCCTAAGGCGGTTGAGCACACCAGCTTCTGGGAGGCTGCCTTAGCAAGACTGGTAATATGGTCCTTCCAAATGAGAGCAGAAGAAAAAGAGACACCAAGAATATTGAGAGAAGATGAAGGGTTGATTTTTGTATTGTTGAAGAATAAGGGATAGTCCGCTGGGAGATCCTGACGGGTAGATAGATGGAGAAATTGGGTTTTGGAAGCATTAAAGTTAACAAGGTTTTCTCTGCCCCAATTGGAAATAGTATTTAGATCAGAATTTAAGAGTTCTATGGCTTCATTACGTTTGTCGTTGAGGGATTGCTGGCTGGGGCGTTCTGAAAAACTAATGGAGTAGTGTAAGGTTGAGTCGTCTGCGTATGAATGGATGGGAATTAAGGTACAGTTAAGGAGATCATTTATAAAAATTAGAAAGAGAATAGGAGATAGGACAGAGCCCTGAGGAACACCGGAGTTTATAGGGTGAGGAAGTGAACAATGGCCGTCCACAACCGCAGCTATGGAACGGCCAGAAAGGAAATTAGAGACAAAGGCACAGATGGAGGGATAGAAACCGAAGGAGGGTAGTTTAGAAATTAAAGATTTATGCCAGACTCTATCGAAGGCTTTCGATATGTCTAGTGCAATAGAAAAAGTCTCACCGAAGTCCTGAAAGGAGGATGACCAAGAGTTAGTAAGATATGAAAGAAGATCACCAGTAGAGCGACCCTTAAGGAAGCCATACTGGCGATCTGAGAGCAGATTATGAGAAGAGAAATGCTTAAGAAATTTGGAAGCAAGAATAGTTTCAAAAACTTTAGAAAGACAGGAGATAAGAGCAATTGGACGATAGTTGGAGGGTTGAGAGCGGTCACCCTTCTTTGGGACAGGTTGAATGTGAGCAAACTTCCAGCATGAAGGGAAGACGTTAGAAGATAGACAGAGACGAAAGAGTTTGCCTAGGCAGGGAGTCAGCACGGAAGCACAGTTTTTGAGAACAACAGGAGGAACACCGTCCGGACCGTACGCCTTATTAGTGTTAAGCCCAGAGAGGGTAGAAAGTACATCTTTAGAAGAGATTAGGATATTAGGCATAAGTAAGAGAGAGGAGGGCGGAGAGGGAGGAATAGCACCGGAATCATCCAAGGTGGAGTTTCTAGCAAAAGTTTGAGCGAAGAGTTTAGCTTTGTCAGAGGAAGAAGTGATGGTTGTGCCATCAGAGTGGGAAAGGGGAGGGAAAGACGAGGAAGAGAAATTGTTGGAGAGGTTTTTGGCTAGATGCCAGAAAGCTTGGGAAGAGCTAGAGTTGGATAGTTCAGTGCATTTATTATTGATGAAAGAGTGTTTGGCAAGTCGAAGAACAGATTTGGCTAGTTAGCGTCTATATCCTCTCACGTCTGTCTTTGTGTTGTCCCTCTGGGGTGTCTACACCTCTGGATAATCAGGTCGAATTACTTGTACACTATTACCTAGCTTCTAGTCCCAGAGGGGCGTAACAATATATATATATACTGTATATATATATATATATTTTTTTTTAATCCATCTATCTATCAGTCCATCTATCTGCCTACCTATCTAACTATCTGGAATTTTCGTAGATCATATATTTTTTCCCTAACTCGTCTGGAAAATAAATACCACTGGAATTTTCTGGGGATAAACAAAATACCTGGCGAGATATTTATCGATGTGGAAAAGTGTTTGATCATAAGGGGCTTTGTATTTCACTACAGAAACAAGAAGAATGATGGATATATATATATATATATATATATATATATATATATATATATATATATATATATATATATCTATTATATATATATATATTATTATAAAATATAGTCATATAAAAGGTTGGTTCACGGTCATATGCTAATATTTCACATAGTGTATATTGATTCACACACAATATGCCTTTAACCCTTTCCGTACCAGCGACGTTCTTCTAGCTATATTTAGACGATTTTATGCAGTTTAAAAATTATCTGTGCTACTAAAAAGGGTTAAGTGAAATAGTTCGAAGTCTGATATTTGCTGGAGACCCTTTTTAACCCTTAATTAGCGGCGAGCAACATAAGTCGAGTATAATAAATCTGGACTATCTGGCGGCGCTCGACATAGGTCGTGTGGCAATTTCAGCACGTAATGTTGCTGAGAGAGAGAGACAAGTGGTGGCAGGAGAGTAGCGAGCGTATGACTGCTCCAGACCACCGGGCGAACCTACTGACACGAATCCCACCTCCTCCCTCCCTCTCTCACTCGCTATATACGGAATTGTATGGGGAAAGTGCCGAATTACATGCTTTTTGCACTCGCGTTGCACGGTTGTTGCAAGAAAACTAGCCATCATAAAAGGATCGTTATGGTGTCATTGGAAAGCTCTGTTTATGCCCTTTCAGGGATAGATACTTGTTTTACGCTCTGGGTCTTATTTAGGCATGAAAATGATCACGTAAACAGCCCTATTTTGGGTAAAAACACCCCGCTGGGCGGTACATATAAATAAACCGCCTAGGCCGCTCGTAAGGTGTTAAACTTAATATAATCGTCTAATAGTAGTCAAAATATAATTAAAAAGATATCGCCAGTAACGAAGGGGTTAATCCAATTCACTGCCTTAATAACATGTAAACAAATTAGGCCCATCTGACGATATTTAGAAGTTGTTCCAAATGTAAACTTTAAAGGTGGGGGCTCATGGGTTGAGGTAAACATGGAAAAATAATCGCCAACCTGCATATAATTATCTTGTAAAATGCAATGTCACTGAAATAATTATTAACAATGGTATAAAGGATTTTGCGGATCGTCTATACCGGGCCTGTGACGTCATAGTGACGTCACACCAGTATCCTTAGCCTAGACTGGATGGTGGACTTACACTCTTGTGACGTCACAGGACCGGTATAGACGATCCACAAAATCCTTTATACCATTGTTAATAATTATTTCAGTGCCATTGCATTTTGCAAGATACTTATGTACAGCTTGGCGATTATCATTCCATGTTTATCTCAACCCATGAGCCCCCACCTTTAAAGAGGATATAATTATACGAATTGAGAGAAATGTAGGTTAAATATTTTTGAAGAATGACCTAACCCAAATTGAAAACGTTGGCTGTGCTGCTGTCATGGTTATGGGAGAAGATCGAGAAATCCTGCTTAGTGTCTCAAAAGTAGATGCCTGTCTGAGCCTCCTTCAACAGCACGTCTTTGAAGAGGACATCTGTGGAATGGTGTTAGACACTATTGTTTCAAGCACTAGCCTGTCTGAGGGAGCATGTGTAAAGATACAGTAAAATCTGAATCGAGACCTGCTGTGGGCAGTGCATCAACATTATGTTAATGAGATCGTCTTGTCTGACGTTGTCAAGGAGCCATACAGCCCGTCATCGGGACCGAACATTGAACTTTTTATATGTTTCCAGAAGCAGTGAAAATTCATAGACAAAGTCCGTCGTTTTCAACCATAGAAGAAGAATATCTTGCTCAGCGATTTTCTGATGGTGGTGATTTAGTTCAGGCAAAGGCATCAGCAGTCGAGTATCTCAAGTTAACATTGCAACAGAATTCCCACCCTAGGGATGATAATGCAAAACTTCTTCTAGCATCCCTGTTCTTGGGTGAAGTCCCAGACGGCTCAGTTTGCATTCGAACGCCTGGTACATTCCACCAAGCTAGGTGGATGGCAAAAGTCTTCTATGCTCTCAAGATATACCTGTTGATGACTCAATTTAACCTTACTGTTCAGGAAAGGCATGCAATACACCGTGTCGGCCTATTTGTTGCACTCAGCTATGTTAAGTACTGGAACAAAGTGATGATTGCCAGATATGCTCCCTAAAACGACCTTGACTTCATGTGTCATCTCCAAAGTGCCTGAGCGAAGCCTGGCTCGGAAAGCTCTTGCAGCTTGGAAGCGGCATCTCTGTTACGTTTTGATGATGATTCGCTTGGCCTTTTTCGACAAATGGGTCGACTTCTCAAAGAAGAATGCTATGATTCAGAATCTGCAGAGGCATCCAATGAAAAAAACTCTGAAGCAACTTGAAAGTAAAACATTTTTTCTTTGGCAATCACCGAGTGAGTTTGTGACAGCCAAGACCATGAGCATTTTCAGAGTGCTCCTTTTAGATGGAGATGAAGAAGATGACTGACTTTTACAGTAGGTGCCCCAGGAATGGGATGAAAACTCCATCTATAAATAGTTCAAAGTGGCCTGTGATAAGATGACAGTTGTTAATGACTGCGCTGAAAGACCATTTTCTCTTGTGACCATATTCAATGCAACCCTCATGAAGGACGAGAGACAGAAACAGTACAATCCATGTAGTGAGTCTTTAACCTGGGGGCTGCGTCAATCATGTTTTTTTAATTAAAGTGCCACCAGTGCAAAAGATTTGGCGTCAATTCTGACAAAATTAGTTATAATTACCATATAAAGCAATATTACTGCTCCAAATGCAAATATTTGACTTGTGTAATGAGTATGTGAACATTGAGGAGCTGGAAAATGGGAGTAGGGAGTAAATATTCAGTGAAAACCATATCATTGTGACGGGAGGTGAGAGCGGAGATATATGAGGAAGCACGACATAGATGTGCCTTCATTGCTAGGCTGAGCTCTGTAGCTCATTATATTGTATTTTCATTTGACCTATTCTATTACGTAATTGTGTTGGAGGTGTAAGGGAATTTGTGAATATATTTTTATTATTTTGTATTATCATTATTATTATTATTGTTTTATTATTGTTTTATTATTATTATTGTTATTATTATTATTATTAATCCTGTAATAGTTACATACTAATAATACGGACAATGTACTATTATATATTGTAGTGTGACTGACTTTGACTGATCAGCGTGAAAGCCTCAGTGGTGGTGCTGGGGGTGAGTCACAGAAGGTGCTAGCCAAATGGCCAAAAAAACATAACATAAAAACTCTGTATAAATAACACTTGAGCTAAAACAATGGCCACAAAACAAATACTGGTCAACGGGAACAATGTGTTGTGGTGTTCGTATTGTAGAGTACACACACACACACACTCACACATTTGTGTGAGTAGCCGTAGCCTAGTAGGTAGAGCTCTCGTCTCACACACGAGGGGTCGGGGGTTCAATCCCCGGCCGGGCGGAGACAAATGGTTGTCTCCTTTCATGTGTTAGCCTCAGTTCACCTAGCTGTAAATAGGTACCTGGAATAAGTGGACGACGTTGTGACGTCCCATCTGGGGTTGGCAAAAATGGTCCAAGGCGAGATGGGTATCATATGGTTCACCTAAGCTGATGGCTACCTAAGCCTTCGGCGGAGCGGTACCGTCTATAGTGAGAATGGTACCATACAGATCCACCCTAAGCCTTCGTTTCCGATGTCGCCAATTGGCTAAAAGACAGACACACACATCCACAGCCATTCCAACGATACATATAACACCTACACATATAGGAGGCGGGAAATAACGAGCATACTCACTCCCGCAATACAACTAGAGTAAGTACAACTAGAGTAAGTACACACACACACACACACTATATATATATACGGTAATATATATACACAGTATTTATACCGGTATATATTTCATGAGTGCATAAAGGTGAATAAAAGTTTAATTATTATAACCTCCAACAATGGTTACTAGTTGTTCAAGTTTTTTTTTAAAATAAAGTGTATATGGATGATGTAAATTTGTTATGTAATAAATGCTAAATGTGGGAAGCTTTCTTAAGGGGGAGTGTTATTTTTATATATATATATATAGTTTTAGTATCTTATTTATATATATATATTTAGTTTGCTCCCTATACCTCTATCAAGCTATAAATAAAAACTCCAATACCCCCCTTCGCGATCAGTCTGTACATGTTTCGGTTCCTATTATATTATAAGATCGCTATCGCTCGCCAGAAAAAAATCGACACCTAAATAACACGAAAGGTATTAATATTGAGAACAAAATCGAGAGAAATATCTTAAGCATCTTAAGATCTCATATATAATGGGGTTAAACATAAGGGAGAAGGGGGTCCAGAAAAACCTAATATCTCCCCCTTAAGGGAGCCCACCTCGCTTTTTTTCTCTTTCTCTCCCTCTCTCTTTGGCTGGTATACAGTATATTCGGCCCCATTCAGCCTACTGTTTTAAGACGTTTACCCCCATCCAGGTGTCAATATTTCCTGGCGAGCGGCAGCGAGCTAGCATATATATATTTTTGTTTTGACAGCAAGCTAAATATGTATTTTTTTCGATAGAAAAATGTCTCCGGCGAAGCCGGTTTTCTCCATACAAAGATTGCTCGCTATCGCTCGCCAGGAAAAAATCAACATCTGGATGGGGATAAACGTCTTAAAACAGTTGGCTGAATGGGTCCGAATGGATAGAAGCCAGGGAAAGAGAGAAAAGGAGAGAAAGAAACAAAAACGGTAACCCCCCCCCCTTAATGTGTTGGAATAAAATTGACTCTGTGGATGCGTAGCTGTTTTGTAAGAGTACATGTGTTCTGTATTGCACATAGAAGATTTACAGTGTTACTATGGCTGACTCACACCAGATGGTAGCCAAATGAAAAAAAGATAAAAAATAGTAAATACAAAAAAAATACTGTTTATAAATCATAAGGGGTAAAAGACAGGGGCAATATATATATATATATATATATATATATATATATATATATATATATATATATATATATATAGTATATACAGGTATATATACCGGTATATACCGTACTGTATATATATATATATATTTAATATACTGTATATACTGTGTATGTATATTTTATTTTATATTATTTATTTATTTATTTATTTATTTTTGTGTATGTGAATGAAGGAGGCAAAAGGCAAAGCTGCCTGTAACAAGTGTCTCCCCTCAGAGCTGAAAGAGTGGCAGAGAGCCAAAAATCAAGGGATATTAGAGTCAAAATGTCTGGACAAACCGAGGTTGAAGCAGTTTAAGTCATAGGATGAGGGAAAGACAGATTGAGGGCGAGAGTTAAGGGGAGTTTCTTGTTTTATTTGGACCCCTTGCGAGTGTGTGTGTGTGTGTTCGTAATGTATGTCGGTACTAACATTATACCATATGTATATATAATTAGTGCATGTATGTACAGTATGTATGTTGTTGTTGTTGTTGTTGTTCCCCAAGCTGCCTGGCCGAACAGCCCCAAGGCCCCGAGCAATTCCAAGGCCATAACCGAGCGCCCCCACAGAACCCTCCCTGCCGACCACAATAAAGCCTGGGTGACCGAAGCCACTCCATGGCGGGGAGCTGAGGAGGGTGCAGAAACGCCCGGGAAACCAAAGCCCCACCCAGGGCCCTGTGCCCCTCAGCAATTATGAAGAGAAAGTTGAGGGGCAAGGGAAAAATGTGACGCTTTGGCTTCCAATCTTGGTAGATTGGGAGGTCAATCCACGGAAAAGACGCCGTCACTTGAGATCTAGAAAATATATAAGTTAAAGGAACAGTCAGAGTAAGCTATGGGTATGGCAGAGATCGCTCAGTTCTCACTCTGATAGACCAGCCCATCACCACATGACTAGAACCCAATCCTCTCAGCATCAGCTAGGAAAGGCCCTAGAAAGCCGCCTTTGGCGGGGGGATAGCTCCCCTATTTCAACCCCTTTCGGGGTCGGGCACCCGCCCACAGTATGTGTGTGTGTGTATGAATGTGTTGTATATCTGTGTAGTAATACACATACACAGATATACAACACATTCATACACACACACACACACACATTATACATGCCAAAAATACACAACAGATACACACAAATACACTAAATATATAGATACATACAACATATAGTATGTATGTTGTATGTATCTATATATTTAGTGTATTTGTGTGTATGTGTTGTGTATTTTTGGCATGTATAATGTATGTGTATATAATTAATGTGTGTGTGTGTGTGTGTATGAATGTGTTGTATATCTGTGTATGTGTATTACTATCAAAACACCTGTTGTACTTAATATGCATGAGATATTCAAGCTTTTGTTTCATGTTGATACTTGATATTCTTCTACTAATAACTATTTAGCTATGATAATATATGTATTTAAAAGTACCGTAAGTGAGATCCCGACATCAAAGGTGGTTTTCGTTTGATAATAATTAACTCTAAATGTTTTAAATTGTACAATGATTTTTAGGTGTATGCCCGTTTTCTCTCGCTATTGGTGTCATTAACCTTTCATGTTTCTGTTTGTATATCTGTTGCTGTTTAATATATATATATATATATATATATATATATATATATATATATATATATATATATATATATATATATATATATATATATATATATATATATATATATTATTTTTGTGCCTGTATAAATCTGCGTGGCATAGTGGTAACATGCTAGGCCTGTGCACACGAGAAGTTCAGGGTTTGCCTCCCCACACCCGCCCAAAAGTTGCATTGATCTGAAGGCATGGGCATCAGCACTGCTCACTGTAATGGCGGACATTAGAGGTGTGATAGACCAGTTGTATGTGTACAAAGTATATACTAACACCTGATCAGCATCTGTGCCCAATCTGTGCTTCCATCTGTGCCTTTGTCTCTAATTTCCTTTCCGGCCGTTCAATAGCTGTGGTTGCGAAATGCCATCGTTCACTTCCTCATCCTATCAACTCCGGTGTTCCTCAGGGTTCTCTTCTATCTCCGATTTCTTTCTAATTTTCTTAAATGATCTTCTCAATTGTACCTCCAGTCCTATCCATTCATAAGAAGACGACTCTACCTTACACTAGTCAATTAGTTTTCCAGAACGCTCCAGCAAGCAATCCCTCGATAACAAACGTAATGAAATCATACAACATTTATCTTCTGATCGAACTACCATTTCCAATTGGGGCAGAGAAAACCTTGTTACCTTTAATGCTTCCAAAATCCAATTTCTCCATCTATCTACCTTTTGTGAACTCCCAGAAGACTATCCTTTTACTTCAACAATACAAAAATCAACCCTTCATCTTCTGTCAATATTCTCGGTGTCTCTTTTTCTTCTGGTCTCTCGTGGAAGACCATATCACAATTCTTGCTAAGAAAAAGAACATGTTTACAAAGGAATTTGGTCCAACATAATACATTCATTAGAAGCACATTTATCAATTAATATACCGAAATAACCATGTAGGCCTATGTATACACTAACCACATCATATATACATACTCTACACACACACTTACATACACACACACACACACACACACACACACACACACACACACACACACACACACACACACACACACACACACACACACACACACACACACACACACACACACACACACACACACACACACACACACACACACACAGAAATATATAAATAGTGAGTCTAAACTAGTGGTGACACCTCCTCCGTCTAAGTCGTGTGTGTTATGTGGAAAGTGTACATGTGTGTGTGTGTGTGTGTGTGTGTGTGTGTGTGTGTGTGTGTGTGTGAACCTTACCACATACACTCGTGATTTTGTTGTTGTTGTTGTTGTGTGTGTATGTGTGTGTGTGTGTGTGTGTGTGTGTGTGTGTGTATCTGAGTGTGTGTGTGTGTGTGTATCTGAGTGTGTGTGTGTAATAATAATAATAAAATAATAATAATCGGTTTATTTCAAGCCGGCAGCCAATGGGGCTGAAAATACACAGACTTAACCTAGATCTTATCCTAAGGGATCGATAGACTGATCCTGGCTGCTATCGAGAGCGCCTACATACTCCCGAAGGAGTAGGACGTGGGCAGGAGACTTTGTGGGCCCCCCGTGGCGGTCCGTCCATACCTTGCCTTCACGGCCAGGGAGTTTTTGAGAGAACTTCCCCTGCCGGCGCGTGGGATTGAACCCCCGACACCAGAGCTAGGGCTCCCAATACAGAGTACTAAGCGCGCTGGGCCACCGTGATCGTGTGTGTGTGTGTGTGTGTGTGTGTGTGTGTGTGTGTGTCACATTCTGTCTGTTAACCCTTTCTGTTCCGGCAACGTCTATTTTATTTTATTTCACCTTTATTTAGACGATTTTATGAAGCTTAGGAAGGATATATGGAAGCTAAAAGGATTAATGGAGATAGTCTGTAGCGTTTTAATGAGTAGATGGCCTTCCTAAGCTGTACACAATCGTCTAATAGTCGACAGAATATAATGAAAAGTACACGACCGGTACAGAAGGGGTTAATGGTATGTGCGTGTTAAATGTGTTAGTTTATACCACTTAGTTTTAAAAGGTAATGTTCTGTGTTACCTATAATATCAGACGCGATATATTTGTATTTAGGATTTATTATTTCATTTAGAATTAACGCTTTGGCAATTATTTCATCACATTTTGCACTGTCAAAAATCTAGTGTTAAAAAGCTCTTATTATAAAGGCATATTATAATAATAGGGTATATTGATGGTGATTTGACTTTCTATACTGTCAAAAATCTAGGGTTGAAAAACTGTATGATAAAGATATATATAAACATAGGGTATATTGATGGTGATTTGCCTTTCTATCCTTGTCTCAGATGGGTTTATTATAGTACAAAGGAGTACAAAGGAGTACAAAGGAAATCAAGCAACAACAGATCTAGTGACCCTTCTAGGTTGCTTGTCCTCCAAAACACTGAGGATCAAGTGTCCAAACAGTGGTTTAGAGTGGGTAAGGGAACATTGGAAAGGGAACTACTGCCCTGCCACTAACGTGGCAGGACTAGGAAGTTAGTAGGGGACATATGGGTTAGTAACTGAGGGGAGGATAAAGTTATTCATTTACAAACGCAGTCAGTCGCGGGTTTGATGCGAGATATTTGTCTAGGCGGAATTTAAATGAATCAACGGTGCTGCAGTCTATAACGTCTCGGGGAAGCCCATTCCACAAGTTGACAACTCGATTGAAGAAGAAATTCTTAGATTCGTGCGAGTTAAAAGATTTACCAATAATTTTGCAACCGTTTCCCCGCGTGTAATTAGATTGGTCGATAGTGAAGTACTTACTACAGTTTCATATTGTCGATGCCTTTGATGATTTTGAACACTTGAATTAAGTCGCCTCTTAATCTGCGCTGGGTTAAAGGAAATAGATTTAATTCTCTAAGACGCTCTTCGTATGGTTTGTTCTTTAGGCTAGGTATCATTTTGGTAACTCTACGTTGAACTCGTTCTAGCTTGTTTATATCTTTTTGGTAATAAGGGCACCAGGATTGAACGCAGTATTCCAGAAGAGGGCGGACTAAGGAATTGTAAAGGGTTAGGATAACTTCTTTGGATTTATGCTCAAATGACCTGCCTATAAAGCCAATTATTTTGTTTGCCTTCTTAACAACTTCTGAACATTGTTGACTCGGTTTTAGGTTACTCGATATTGTTACTCCCAGATCAGTTTCTCTGTTTACATTCTTAAGCTGAGTGCCATTCATCGAATAGTTTGCTTTCTCATTTAGGTATCCGACATGTAGTACTTTACATTTATCCGCATTGAAACTCATTTGCCAAATTTGGGCCCAACATGACAATTTATCTAGATTGTGTTGCATATCGTCAACTTGTTCTTTTGAGAGTACGCTATTTGCAATTTTTGTATCGTCAGCAAATTTTGAGATTGTGCAGGTGAGACCCTCATCTATGTCGTTGATGTAAATTAGAAAGAGAATTGGTCCTAGTACCGATCCCTGGGGTACCCCGCTACTTACATTGGTCCATTTAGATGCCTTACCGTTTATGACTACCCTTTGCTTTCTGTTGCTGAGCCAATTTTCTATCCATTTCAACACACCGTCTTGTATTCCATGCGCTTTTAGTTTTAGCAGTAAACGTTTGTGGGGAACTTTGTCAAAGGCCTTTTGAAAATCAAGGTATATAATATCTACAGCTTTACTCTCATCGTAGAGGTTGAGGATATCGTGGAAGAAGTCTAAGAGGTTTGTTAAACAGGAACGTTTTTTTACGAAAGCCGTGTTGAGTATCTTTAAGTATGTTATTTTCCTCCAAGTGATTTACGAGTCTGTCTCGTATGACCGTTTCTAGCATTTTACATACAACTGAGGTTAAGCTAATGGAACGATAGTTACTGGGTAGGGATTTGCTGCCTTTTTTGAATATCGGTGTTACGTTGGCTAGCTTCCACTGATCAGGCATAGTTCCAGACTGCAAGGATTTATTGAATAGTAATGTCAGTGGTTTGGAGAGCTCATTCTTAGCTTCCTTTAGAACTCTAGGCGAGATTGTATCAGGTCCTGGCGTTTTATTTACCTTGAGTTTATCTAAACAATTCAATACTTCTCTCTCTGTAACGGTGATATTGCTTAGAACATCTGAATTATCAATCTGAATCGGCGATGGTGTAGGGATATCACTGAGGTCTTCTGTTGTAAAAACTGATGCAAAGAAGGTATTGAGGGCATTACTCATTTGTACTTCGTCTTTGGTGTACCAATATACCTTCACATGGGTAGACTATTATGGACACCTGAATTATCCTCTTCATACCCAATATGTTTTGCAGTGTAGCTGAAAAGGGTATCCGCAAAATTACGATTAAAATACCGTAAATTATGATGTTTGATAACCTTATTCAATTATGATGTTTGATAACCTTATTCAATTACACTGTATCTTGTTTATGTATCTATGTATAGGTTTATTTATTCATTATATTTACTTTTGAGTTTCATTCATAGACCTCCATCAAACTTTAAAAAATGCCCCCCAAGACCCCCTTTCGAAAGGGGGGGGGGGGGATTCTAGACGAGATGGTAGGAAGCCGGTGTCTCACACGAGTGCTGGTTTTTTGGCAATATTTTCCGGCAATTGTGTAGTGTGGCTTCTTCTTAAGGGGGCCCACCTCGTTTTTAATTTTTCTCTCTCTCGCTCTTTTTGGGTTGTATCCATTCGGCCCCATTCAGCCTACTGTTTTAAGACGTTTATCTCCATCCAGGTTTCGATTATTTCTTGGTGAGCGGTAGCAAGCCAGCCTATTTTTTAATGTGTTTTTGACAGCAGGCTAAATTTGTAAAATTTTTCGATAGAAGAATGTCTCCGGCGAAGCCCGATTTCTCCATACAATGCTGGCTCGCTATCGCTCGCCATGGAGACATCGACACCTGGATGGGGATAAACGTCTTAAAACAGTAGGCTGAATGGGACTAAATGGATACAAGCAAGAGAAAGAGAGAAAAGGAGAGAACAAAAAAGCAGGTCACCCCCCTTAAGTAATTTTTTTATATTATATTACTATTTGTTTATCGAAAATATACGGACAAATTACTCTCGTTTGACCTCGCCTTTACAACGTCCTATAACGATTAATCTGTTTGAATTGTAAATACATCAAATACTGCCGCCTGTTCTGTGACCGTAAAAACACGGACTATTTCATCAGACCGTTCGTTGTGTAATGTAATATGTACCACTCTGTGATATTTTATGTGAACACTTTTATTTACGCAATAATAAGCTTAACTCCAATAGTTGAATATAAGTTCACAATGTTTTAATTGATTCGAGCCCTGGGGAGGGAGCGGCTACTCTCTATGTATACTGTATATATATTATATATATATATATATATATACAGGTATATTTACTATATACAGTATATTCCGGTATATATATATATATATATATATATATATATATATATATATATATTATATATATATATATATACTGTGGGCCTATATATTATATATATATACCGGTATATATATATATATATATATATACTGTATATATATATATATATATATATATATATATATACTGTATATATATACTGCATATATTATATACAATTTTTTTGTCTATGTGAGTGAAGGAGACAAAAGGCATAGCTGCGTGTAACAAGCGTCTCCCTCAAAGCTGAAAGAGTGACAGAGGGCCAAATTCAAGATACGGTACTGTCAAAATGTCTGGACAAACGGAGCTTGAAGCAGTTTAAATCATAGGATGAGGGAAATGAGGGCAACTTGCAGCAGCCCCTTCTCTGCATCCTCCTACTGTCTTTATCCTAGTTTCAAAGCCAAAGGTGGATGTTATGCATACGTACACAACAAACTCAATTTTTTTATTCTATGTGGATGAGGGAGACAAAAGGCAAAACTGCCTGTGACGAGTGCCTCCCACAGAGTTAAAAGAGCGACAGGGACAAAATCAAGGGATGTTCGAGCCTAAATATCTGGACACACGGAGTTTGAAGCAATTCAAGTCATAGGATGAGGGAAAGATGGATTCACTGAGAGAGTTCCAGAGCTCAACTGTTGAATAGAAGAAAGATTGGGAGTATTGTTTCACTCTTGAGTTGGAGAGTTGCACAGAGTAGGGGTGGGATTGTGTTGCAAGACGGGTGTTACGTACCCTACGTAGAGGAGGTGGTATACACTGAGAGAGCTCTGAGGAACACTGATTATTGTAGTAACGATATAATAGCGAGAGATATACAACATTGCGGCAAAGAGAGAGAGATTGCAGAGTCGGTGAGTGGACGGGAATTAATGATAGAAAGGCTTTCCTTTCTACTTTGCCCGGAAGTGCTGTGTGAGAGGATCCTCGCCACACATGTGAACAATACTCAATACAGGAACGCACTGTGCCCCTGTACAGAGCAAGAAGCTGTGTAGAGGTACAGAACCCCTTGAGGTGGTTTAGTACACCCAGCTTCTAGGAGGCCGCCTTAGCAAGAGTGGTAATATGGTCCTTCCAAGTGAGAGCAGAAGAAAATGAGACACCGAGAATACTGAGAGAAGATATATGAAGGGTTGATTTTTGTTTAGTTGAAGTGTAAGGGATAGTCCTCTAGGAGTTCTCTCAATATTCTGGTGTATCTTTTTCACCCAACCTTTCATGGAAGGATCATATTGCCACTCTTGCTTAAACAGGTTCCCAAAAGTTAAGTGTACTCAACAGTCTCCGTGGGTTCTTCACCCCTGCACAGCTTCTTCCTCTGTATAGGGGCACAGTATCCCCATGTATCGAGTATTGTTCTCATGTGCGGGGAGGTTCCACCCATACTGCACTTCTGGAGGAGTCGAGTCAAAAGCATTTCGCCTAGTCAACTCACCTCCTTTTACTAGTTACCTACAATATGTTTCCACACGCCACAATGTTGCATCTCTTTCACTCTTCTATCGCTATTATAACAATCAGTGTTCTTCTGAGCTCTCTCAGTGCATACCCCCTCCCTTGCGGCGAGTGCGAGGCACCCGCCTTTCAACACAGTCCCACTCCTATCCCTGTCCAGCTTTCCAACTCAAGAATTGGCAAATTTTTCCAGTCTTTCTTCTACTCAACAAATGAACTCTGAAACTCTCTCCCTCAATCAATGTTTCCTTCATCCTATGACTTAGACTGCTTTAGGCTTCGTGTTTCGAGGCATTTTGTCTCCAATGTCCCTTGAATTTGGCTCTCTGTCACTCTTTTGGCTATGGTGAAGACACTCGTTACATGCAGCCTGACTTTTGTCTCCTTCATACACATAGGGAAAACAAAACATTGCTGGGTCATCGCCAGGGGTCAAACCATTGGGGGCATCTATTTATTTTGTGTCACTAACCTTCCAACATAGGCACTATTGTCACAAGACTCTCACATGCCTGCTGCGCCTCCCTCCCCCCCCCCCCCCCTCTCCCCCTCACACACAAAGCTGCAGATGCCCCCCTCCCCCCACACCCCCCCTACCTCCTCCTCACACACAAAGCTGCAGATGCCCCCCCCCCCCACACCCCCTCCTCCCCCCTCACACACAAAGCTGCAGATACCCCTCCCCCCCACACCCCCTCCTCCCCCCTCACACACAAAGCTGCAGATACCCCTCCCCCACACCCCCCCCCTCCCCCCTCACACACAAAGCTGCAGATATCCCTCCCCCCACACCCCTCCTCCCCCCTCACACACAAAGCTGCAGATGCCCCCCTCCCCCCACACCCCCTCCTTCCCTCTCACACACAAAGCTGCAGATACTCCTCCCCCCACACCCCCTCCTCCCCCCTCACACACAAAGCTGCAGATGCCCCCCTCCCCCCACACCCCCCTCCTTCCCTCTCACACACAAAGCTGCAGATACCCCTCCCCCACACCCCCCTCCTCCCCCCTCACACACAAAGCTGCAGATACCCCTCCCCCCACACCCCCTCCTCCCCCCTCACACACAAAGCTGCAGATACCCCTCCCCCCACACCCCCTCCTCCCCCCTCACACACAAAGCTGCAGATACCCCTCCCCCCACACCCCCTCCTCCCCCCTCACACACAAAGCTGCAGACGCCCCCCTCCCCCCTCCCATACCCTCTTCTTCTGACTCACACGGGTTTATTAGCCAAGAATCCTGTCAAAAGTTCATTCAATCACTGACTGCCTTCATTGTATCCCTTGCTTAACCCTTAAAACATACGATGGTGCATTTTGATTCTGGTTATTGGCTATTATTTTATTCAGATTTTATTCAGATTAGGAAGGGTATATGGAAGTCAGAGTTACTTGAGTCTTATAATTTCCACAGGTCCTTCCTAATTGTATTAAATCGTCTAATGATAGCCAGAATAAACTGTCAAAATGCGTCATAATCTTTTAAGGGTTAAGGATAATTTGTTCTGGACCCCCTTCTTCCGGGTGACCTGTGGTGCAGTGGTTAGCACGCTCTGCTCACAACCAAGAAGTCCCGGGTTAGATGCCCGGGCAGTCTCATAACGCCCAATGCCTCTATTTACTTAAGGGGGGTCACCGACTTTTGTTTTCTTTCTCTCCTTTTCTATCTTTCCCTGGCTTGTATCCGTTCGGTCCCATTCAGCCAACTGTTTTAACACATTTATCCCCATCCAGGTGTCGATTTCTTCCTGGCGAGCGATGGTGAGCCTGTAATTTATGAGGATTTTATCTGGACATTTTATATACACTATATATATATATATATATATATACCGGTATATAATATATCCTTAAACATGAAGCTGTTTTTTATTTAATATTTATCTATTCTTTTCTTTCAGTAAGTGTTGAACTGGATCATCAAAAATGTGAACAGGCGTTGAGCAGTGAGTACAGGTTAAGTTTTGTAATTAATTAAAGTAAAATAAGAGAAAAAAAAATTCTGATTGGGGCTGGAAATATCTTGTTTCTTTCAATGTCTACAAGACCCGTTTTTTCCTATCTACCCATTGCAATCTTCCACAAGACTATCAATTACTCTTCAGCAATACACTTCATCTTTTCTCAATATTCTTGGTGTATGTTTTTCATCTGACCTTTCTTGGGAAGATTATATTACCACTCTTTGCCAAAACATCTTCCCAGAAGTTAGGTGTGCTCAACCATCTCTATGGGTTCTTCACCCCCACACAGCTTCTTGCTCTGCATAGGGACACAGTGCACCCATGTATCGAGTATTGTTCGCATATGTGGGGAGGTTCCACCCATGCCACACTTCTTGTAGGAGTAGAGTCAAAAGCATTTCGCCTCCTAACTCAATTCCTCTTACTGGTTTCCTACAATCGTTTTCAATATGCCGCAGTCTTGCATCTATTTCACTCTTCTATCGCTACTACAACAATAATTGTTCTTCAGAGCTCTCTCGGTACATACACAATCCCTTACGGCGACTGCAAGGCACCCGCCTTTCAGCACCATCCCACTCCTACTCTGTCCAGGTCTCCAACCCAAGAATTAGCAAATTCTGTCTTTCGTCTACTCAACAAGTGAACTCTGGTATTCTCCCTCAATGAATATTTCCTTTATCCTATGACTAAGAAGTTTGTGTGTCCAAGCATTTTGACCCCAACGTCACTTGAATTTGGCTCTCTGTCACTCCTTTGGCTTTGGGGTAGACACTCGTTACAGGCAGCCTGCCTTTTGGCTCCTTCATACACATAGACACAAAAATATATGTATTGGTGGCTGGTCTAGTGTACAGTATACCGTCTTGAAATATATGTATTGGTGGCTGGTCTAGTGTACAGTATACCGTCTTGAAATCCTACCCAGGAGTCGGGAGTTCCCGCCATGCTTGGGCGTGCATGTTTTTCTATTAAGGGAGCTCAGACGGTATTGTGCAGCATAATTTACTGGTTCGGCTCAATGGTTGAAGGAGGGGGCTTAGTTTTCTCCCTAAACCTCTATCAAGCTTAAAAAAACACCCACAAGACCCCCCTTCGATATAAATTTGTACATTTTTCGGGAGAAAATGTCACGGCCGAAGGCCGATTCTTCTTCAAATACAGGCTCGCTGTAGCTCTCCAGGAAAAAAATCGACACCTAAATGGCACAAAAGGTCTTAATATTGGCAAAGAAATGGGGCAAAATGTCCTAAAATCGCCAAACTAATGGGGCGAATGTCTGTAAGCTCATAACTAATAGGGCTAAACATGAGGTAAGGCTGACAAAAAAACAATTGCCTCCCCTTAACCTGGGTTGATTACCGTCAAGAGAATGGGTAATGGTGGCTGTTAGAGCACTATTGAATTTCGAAGGAGAGAAATGTGCTAAAACAAATACCTGAGTGTATTTTTTTTTTTTTTTTTTGTATGTCATTGAGGGAGGTTTATACTTTTGTTCTTACCCTTTTTATACCCTTGATGTTTGACAGTGTACAGTCGCGCTAATAAGTGATGTCCTGGCACCAATTATGTTTCGATCAATAATTGGTATCAGCAATGTCTAAAACTTGATTTATTCGTTTTGAGTGAGATATATAAGCATTTGCCTACACTTACCCATCCTATCCAACATCTGACAGACATTAATACAGCTCAGAGCTAGCCAAACGTTATGACACCTGGGACATGACTTATTAGCGCGACTCTACACAAATTTCCATAAAATCTTAAACATTTTAATTATAATTAATAGAAGCCTGGAAAGGTAAATGATATCACCATACTCAATTAACGTATATCCCATTGTCCTACCCTTGTATACTCTTGAATTATGACAGTGTAGTCGTTTACATACAAAACACTCAGTATATTTGTAAAGGTATTTAATGAGCTACTTTGTATAACTTGAAAACGTCTGGGATTTTATGATGAAAACTTCTATATGTAAAAGTATGTATATGAAATTACCTCTTCATATTTCTAAAGAAAGGTGTAGGAGTTCTGAAAGGATTAATTGAATGAATATATTACTATTTTTATCAGTGAACT
This sequence comes from Paralithodes platypus, assembly GCA_032716605.1. Lineage (NCBI taxonomy): Eukaryota > Metazoa > Arthropoda > Malacostraca > Decapoda > Lithodidae > Paralithodes > Paralithodes platypus. The sequence goes on along the minus strand of CM064506.1, from coordinate 12,397,031 downwards.
ACTACTGCAGCTACTACTACTACTACTACTACTACTACTACTACTACTACTATTTCTACAACTTATGATACTATTAGTAATAAAACAATTGATAGTGATAATACTCAAGAAACTAATTATTCGCAAAGAGACGAATACAAAATAAGTACGTAAATAAGACAGTGAATCCCATAATTATACTATATATATATATATATATATATATATATATATATATATATATATATATAATATATTATATCAATGTGTGTGTGTGTGTGTGTGAGGAGGAGGCAAGCTTGTGTGTATGTGTGCTAGCCCTGTATAGTCAAGTCGTCTGCTTATGTGTGGATAGGCGTGTGTATAATTATAGAGTACTATGTATACACTCCTGGCTGCAACTTTACCGGTACGTGGGTTAATAGGTCCACTTCTTAACCCACTTGGATTTGTTGCCTTATTGAGAGAGAATGAGAGAGTGAATGAGTGAGTGAGTGAGTGAGTGAGTGAGTGAGTGAGTGAGTGAGTGAGTGAGTGAGTGAGTGAGTGAGTGTGTGTGTGTGTGTGTGAGTGAGTGGTGTGGTGAGTGGTGTGTGTGTGTGTGTGTGTGTGTGTGTGTGTGTAGAGTATTAGGTGTACACGGTCTTGGCTGGAGCTAAACACGGGTTCCTCGGTCCATTTCTTAACTTGCATGCCTTGTTGAGAGAGAGAGAGTGAGAGTGTGAGAGTGAGTGAGTAGTGAGTGAGTGAGTGAGTGAGTGAGTATTTAGAGTACCGGTATTAAGTTTACACACTCTTAACTAGAATTGAACGTGGGTGACCAGGTCCATTTCTTATCTGCTCTTGGATTTTGTTTCAAATGCCTTGTTGAGTGTTTGTGTGTGTGTGTGTGTGTGTGTGTGTGTGTGTGTGTGTGTGTGTGAGTGAGTGAGTGTGTGTGTATTTGAGATCTTCTGTAATTTATACACGCAAACAAACACACACATTCATACATACTAATTTAAAGACTCATCCACAGAGAGTGTGGTTCCACTCTTACGTCCTAAATAGCTTCATGCCAGGCATCCCTATTTTGGGCTACCTCGGTTGTCAAGTAGATCGGGCTGAAGTAAGATCCCACGTCTTTCCAAGTCCACCCCTAATGTGCAGGTCCCCATAAGTTCATAGTCTGGCATTTCTTCACCCAAATTTCTGATCATCATTCTTTGCATGTGTCCAAAACAACCAAGTCTGCTCATGCACATCACTTCACTGATACTCCTAATGCCCAGCTGCCTTCCCTTGCTCCTCACTCACTACCCCTTCCCTGAGACTAGCATATATCCATCTTACCATTCTCTTCTTATTCCGCTGCTCCGTTCTATAAATATCCTTGACTTTATCCGGCCATGTCTCCAAGGCATATAAGCCATTGCACTCCTAACATATGCAGCATAGTCCTTCCCTTTAAGGTGAAGTGGGAGTCCTCTCATGGTCAAGAAAGGCAACAGCTCTCTAAACTTATCCCCTATATACCGAGGACCGATGACAGCCATGAATGTAAATGTAGATCCGACCAGAACCAAAAATTTGATTAAAGAACGTTCTGTGAGTTCTAAAACCGCAACTTTAAAGGTTTTCTATGCAAACGCTCGTAGCATACGCAATAAATTTTCAGATTTAGAGGAACTAGTGTTTACTGAAAATTATGATGTGATTGGTATAACAGAATCTTGGCTCAATACAGTAGATAGAGACTTTTTAGAAGAGTATTCACTTCCCGGTTATGTAATATTTTGAGAAAAGCCGAATAAATAAAAATGGAGGTGGCGTTTTATTTTATATCAAAGAAAGTCTTAACCCGACCCTCTTGTCAAAACCTCAAATTGTGAACGTCGACACATCTTTTGTGCTAATAAAGAATAATAAAGGTACAAAAATAATACTTGCATTAATATACAGACCTCCAGCTCAATCAGTGCAAACTGACTGAGAAATTTATGAACAAATTGCAGATGTAAGTAACTCACAAGATACCGTATTTTTTGGCGACTTTAATTTACCTGTGACCAAGTGGGGCGATACTCTTACTTCACACTCCGGACATGACTTGTATACGAACTTGCAAGAGAGTTCGCTTTATCAATTTGTTCGAACACCGACCCGTGGTAATAACGTTCTTTACATTGTACTTGCAACAAAAGAAGAATTAATAGAGAATTTGAATGTTGATGATGAATTCAGTAACAGCGACCATCGTACGATAACTTTCACTTTAAACTTTACTAGTAACGAACCAAATAGTAGCATCGAAAAAGTCCCTAATTTCAAGAAAGCAAACTTTCATAAACTTAGAGGCTTAGAGCTATGTTTAAAGAAACTGACTGGAGCTTTTTAATTAACAATAACTACATAAATACATCTTGGAAGTTATTCGAAACCACTTACCTAAAAGCAGTGCAAGACTGCATACCATCGAAAATACGGCGTCCAGGCCATAATAATAAGCCCAAATGGTGGAATAAAGATATTTCAAACTGCCTGCTTGCTAAAAAATTTGCTAATGATGGATTAAAATCCTCACAAAATGACGAAGAACGGGTGAAATTTGTAGAGCTACGACGCAAAGCCAAAAAGTTAATTAAGCAAAGTAAAAAGACCCTAGAGTTACATATTGCGAATCAAAGTAAAACAAACCCGAAAGAATTCTATAGTTATATCAGAAAGAAAAAAGTAGTTACTTCAACTGTTGGACCGTTAGTCGATGAAAATGGAGAATACACCAAAGACGAAGTACAAATGAGTAATGCCCTCAATACCTTCTTTGCATCAGTTTTTACAACAGAAGACCTCAGTGATATCCCTACACCATCGCCGGTTCAGATTGATAATTCAGATGTTCTAAGCAATATCACCGTTACAGAGAGAGAACTATTGAATTGTTTAGATAAACTCCAGGTAAATAAAACGCCTGGACCTGATACAATCTCGCCTAGAGTTCTAAAGGAAGCTAAGGATGAGCTCTCCAAACCACTGACATTACTATTCAATAAATCCTTGCAGTCTGGAACTATGCCTGATCAGTGGAAGATAGCCAACGTAACACCGATATTAAAAAAAGGCAGCAAATCCCTACCCAGTAACTATCGTCCAATTAGCTTAACCTCAGTTGTATGTAAAATGCTAGAAACGGTCATAAGAGACAGACTCGTAAATCACTTAGAGGAAAATAACATACTTAAAGATACTCAACACGGCTTTCGTAAAAAACGTTCCTGTTTAACAAACCTCTTAGACTTCTTCCACGATATCCTCAACCTCTACGATGAGAGTAAAGCTGTAGACAAAGTTCCCCACAAACGTTTACTGCTAAAACTAAAAGCGCATGGAATACAAGACGGTGTGTTGAAATGGATAGAAAATTGGCTCAGCGACAGAAAGCAAAGAGTAGTCATAAACGGTAAGGCATCTAAATGGACCAATGTAAGTAGCGGGGTACCCCAGGGATCGGTACTAGGACCAATTATCTTTCTAATTTACATCAACGACATAGATGAGGGTCTAACCTGTACAATCTCAAAATTTGCTGACGATACAAAAATTGCAAATAGCGTACTCTCAAAAGAACAAGTTGACGATATGCAACACAATCTAGATTAATTGTCACATTGGGCCCAAATTTGGCAAATGAGTTTCAATGCGGATAAATGTAGAGTACTACATATCGGATACCTAAATGAGAAAGCAAACTATCCGATGAATGGCACTCAGCTTAAGAATGTAAACAGAGAAACCGATCTGGGAGTAACAATATCGAGTAACCTAAAACAGAGTCAACAATGTTCAGAAGTTGTTAGGAAGGCAAACAAAATAATTGGCTTTATAGGCAGGTCATTTGAGCATAAATCCAAAGACGTTATCCTAACCCTTTACAATTCCTTAGTCCGGCCTCTTCTGGAATACTGCGTTCAATGCTGGTGCCCTTATTACCAAAAAGACATTAACAAGCTAGAACGAGTTCAACGTAGAGTTACCAAAATGATACCTAGCCTAAAGAACAAACCATACGAAGAGCGTCTTAGAGAATTAAATCGATTTCCTTTAACCCAGCGCAGATTAAGAGGTGACTTAATTCAAGTGTTCAAAATCATCAAAGGCATCGACAATATGAACTGTAGTAAGTACTTCACTATCGACCAATCTAATTACACGCGGGGAAACGGTTGCAAAATTATTGGTAAATCTTTTAACTCCCATGAATCTAAGAATTTCTTCTTCAATCGAGTTGTCAACTTGTGGAATGGGCTTCCCCGAGACGTTATAGACTGCAGCACCGTTGATTCATTTAAACTCCGCCTAGACAAATATCTCGCATCAAACCCGCGACTGACTGCGTTTGTAAATGAATAACTTTATTTTATCCTCCCCTCAGTTACTAACCCATCTGTCCCCTACTAACTTCCTAATCCTGCCACGGACATTAGTTCCAGGGCAGTAGTTCCCTTTCCAATGTTCCCTTACCCACTCTAAACCACTGTTTGGACACTTGATCCTCAGTGTTTTGGAGGACAAGCAGCCTACAAGGGTCACTAGATCTGTTGTTGCTTGATTTCCTTTGTATTCCTTTGCACTCCTTTGTACTCCCTAGCCACTCCTGACTCTAGCAATGGAGTCAGCTTCGGCGCCTCTCCTGGCGGAAACCGTATCGCCTAAGTAGCAGTATGTATTCACACACTCCAGTATTACACTGCCAAAATCGATAATATCAGGCTGGGAATTCAACACAAATTCTCCACACACTGCACATTCAAAGTCTATGATTCTCGCCGAAGGTCCACTTGCGCCACTACATCTCTTGTGCTCACTGTAACTACAGATGCAACATTGAATCAAGTTACTTCCCAACGCCCTCTCGCAAACTGCATGGTTCCATAGTTCTGCACCCTACTCCACTGATCATGACATTTGTTTTTACATATATTGACTGTTAATCCTTGTTTGCCATACCCTCCCTCCATCTATTGAACTTTACATCCGCTTCCTGTTCACTATCTGTGATAAGAACTAGATAATCTGCATATAACAACTCCCATGGGACTCCTGTTCTAAAGTCCCCTGACACTGAACCTTGGTGAACTCTGACTTTCACTGGGAACTCTTCGCTCAAACGCCATTTCACTCTAATTGCTGCCCATGATCGTCGTGCACATTATCATTATCACAGACACCAATTATTGTGTTGTAGGTTTTTTTTCTTTTTTTCTACGTGGATGAGGGAGACAAAAGGCAAAACTGCCTGCGACGAGTGCCTCCCCCAGAGTTGAAAGAGTGACAGGGCCAAAATCAAGGAACAGGCAAGCCAAAATGCAAGGACACAGAGAGTTTGAAGCAGTTTAAGTCATAGGATGAGGGAAAGATGGATTCAGCGAGAGAGTATGTTTGCTGTGTGTGTGTGTGTGTGTGTGTGTGTGTGTGTGTGTGTGTGTGTGTGTGTGTGTGTGTACGTGAGCCTAGTACACACAGTTGATCCCAAGCATTACGTGAGTGAGTCATTGTACTACTTCTGGTACAAGGGTTTTATTTATCTTGCCTTGTATGTAGGTACTGTTGCTAACTTTATATTGCATTTAATATATTTATTACTGTCTGTTATGTATTCTTTCTTTCAAATAGTATTCCTTCTCTCTCTCTCTCTCTCTCTCTCTCTCTCTCTCTCTCTCTCTCTCTCTCTCTCTCTCTCTCTCTCTCTCTCTCTCTCTCTCTCTCTCTCTCTCTCTCTCTCTCCCTTTCTCTCTCTATATATAGTCTATATATATATATATATATATATATATATATATATATATATATATATATATATATATATATATATATATATATATACCGGTATATATATTATAAGGTGTATTATTATGAGTCACGAGGCACCGAACAGACGACAACGTAAACAGACCACAAACACTGGCAAGCAGACAACGCGCGCGCGCACACACACACAACACACACACACACACACACATACACATACACACACACACACACACACAGCACACACACACACACAACCACACACAGCACACACACACACACACACATACAGCATACACACACACACACACACACACACATACACACATACACACATACACACACACACACACACACACACACACAGTCAACAATGCAACAGACTTATAATCCAAGTAAGTTACGATATGGCCCTAGACACCCACGTTTAGCTCTAGCCAAGACTTAGTACCTTAGATACACATACACAGGCATGCCCACACATATACAGTATACACACACATACACAGGCCTACCTTCACATATACTGTATATACACGCATACACAGGCCTACCTTCACATATACACACACAGGCCCAACTGCTCATATACACTCATACACAGGCCTACCTTCACATATACTGTATAAACATGCATACACAGGCCTACCTTCACATATACACACACAGGCCCAACTGCTCATATACACTCATACACAGGCCTACCTTCACATATACACACACAGGCCCAACTGCTCATATACACACATACACAGGCCTACCTTCACATATACACACACAGGCCCAACTGCTCATATACACTCATACACAGGCCTACCTTCACATATACTGTATAAACATGCATACACAGGCCTACCTTCACATATACACACACAGGCCCAACTGCACATATACACACATACACAGGCCTACCTTCACATATACACACACAGGCCCAACTGCTCATATACACACATACACAGGCCTACCTTCACATATACACACACAGGCCCAACTGCTCATATACACACATACACAGGCCTACCTTCACATATACTGTATAAACATGCATACACAGGCCTACCTTCACATATACACACACAGGCCCAACTGCACATATACACACATACACAGGCCTACCTTCACATATACACACACAGGCCCAACTTGCTCATATACACACATACACAGGCCTACCTTCACATATACACACACAGGCCCAACTGCTCATATACACTCATACACAGGCCTACCTTCACATATACTGTATAAACATGCATACACAGGCCTACCTTCACATATACACACACAGGCCCAACTGCACATATACACACATACAGAGGCCTACCTTCACATATACACACACAGGCCCAACTGCACATATACACACATACACAGGCCTACCTTCACATATACACACATACACACACAGGCCCAACTGCACATATACACACATACACAGGCCTACCTTCACATATACTGTATATACACGCATACACAGGCCTACCTTCACATATACTGTATATACACACATACACAGACCTACCTTCACATATACTGTATATACACTCATACACAGGCCTACCTTCACATATATTGTATATACACGCATACACAGGCCTACCTTCACATATACTGTATATACACGCATACACAGGCCTACCTTCACATATATACACACATGCCCAACTGCACATATACACACATACACAGGCCTACCTTCACATATACTGTATATACACGCATACACAGGCCTACCTTTACATATACTGTATATACACGCATACACAGGCCTACCTTCACATATACTGTATATACACGCATACACAGGCCTACCTTCACATATACTGTATATACACTCATACACAGGCCTACCTTCACATATACTGTATATACACACATACACAGGCCATACTGTATATACACACATACACAGGCCTACCTTCACATATACTGTATATACACGCATACACAGGCCTACCTTCACATATACTGTATATACACGCATACACAGGCCTACCTTCACATATACTGTATATACACGCATACACAGGCCTACCTTCACATGTACTGTATATACACGCATACACAGGCCTACCTTTACATATACTGTATATACACGCATACACAGGCCTACCTTCACATATACTGTATATACACACATACACAGGCCTACCTTCACATATACTGTATATACACACATACACAGGCCTACCTTCACATATACTGTATATACACACATACACAGGCCTACCTTCACATATACTGTATATACACACATACACAGGCCTACCTTCACATATACTGTATATACACACATACACAGGCCTACCTTCACATATACTGTATATACACACATACACAGGCCTACCTTCACATATACTGTATATACACACATACACAGGCCTACCTTCACATATACTGTATATACACGCATACACAGGCCTACCTTCACATATACTGTATATACACGCATACACAGGCCTACCTTCACATGTACTGTATATACACGCATACACAGGCCTACCTTCACATATACTGTATATACACACATACACAGGCCTACCTTCACATATACTGTATATACACATACACAGGCCTACCTTCACATATACTGTATATACACGCATACACAGGCCTACCTTCACATATACTGTATATACACGCATACACAGGCCTACCTTCACATATACTGTATATACACGCATACACAGGCCTACCTTCACATATACTGTATATACACACATACACAGGCCTACCTTCACATATACTGTATATACACGCATACACAGACCTACCTTCACATATACACACATACACAGGCCTACCTTCACATATACTGTATATACACGCATACACAGACCTACCTTCACATATACACACATACACACACAGGCCCAACTGCACATATACACACATACACAGGCCTACCCTCACATACGCACGATGTAACCACACAGGCATTCACACACATTTCTGTTTTTTATGTATATGAAGGAGGCAAAAGGAAGGTTGCCTGTAACGAGTGTCTCCCCCAAAGCCAAAAGAGTGACAGAGCCAATTCAAGATAAGTTGGCGTCAAAATGCCTGGACACACCAACTTTAAAGCAGTCTAAGTCATAGGATGAAGGACAGATTGATTGAGGGAGAGAGTTCCAGATACAACTAAGACACACAGGGACATCACTATGTCACATAAACACGTGCACACACTTATAACAATCAATCAATCAGTCGGTTAATTATCTTGTTCATAATATAATAGACTAGCAGGGGTACCCGGCGTTGCCCGGGTAATCACCATAATCACCATCACTACTACCACCACTACTACTACCATAATCACCATCATCAATACTACCATAATCACCGGCCTTGACCTCCCTGTGCCTCATTAAACGGCGACCTCGATTTCGGCCGCTAAATGACCTCCGATTTTGGATCTGACCTCATCCGTACCCCCATTTTGGGGGGCTGCGAACAACTTTCGTTCCATACAACTTTTCGATCGGAGGCCTCCTTCTGCCCCAAACGGCCCTTTTTCCGATTTCGCGCCCATTTTCTCCGTCCCTTTCACCCTGGGGACCCCTCTATGACCTGACCCAGGTCAATTGACACCCACATGCAAAGTTTCAGCTCCCCAGGTCCAAAACTGCTGCCGCCTATAAAGAACAGACAGACAGACAACCTTAAATATTATATAGATGTGTGTGAATTTGTATTTTTATTATTTGTTGTGTTCATTGTTTTCTGTTGTGTTTTGTGTTGAACCTATTCTTGCTCTGTCTTGAGGCGCCCCCCCCCCCCCCAAAAAAAAAGTGGGGATTGGGCCTGATTAATTAGATAGATAGATAGATAGATAATATATATATATATAATTAAAAATACTGTATATTACATATTAGTTGCGTTGAAGAGTTACAATTAGATGAATTATAAGTGCGCGAAATATTAACCGTATCTAAAATATATAATATTACCTATAAGTTATGGTATTTCTACAATGTCAATGCACACACACACACAAACACACTCACACACAGACACACACACAGCCACACACACACACACACACACACACCAATGCTTAGCGACTAGGTGGAAGTATTTACGTTTCAGCTTTGTTTTTGTCTAGACTAAGAATAATAGTAAGTGTGTGTAGTATATTGGTACACACATACTGTCACGTACACAACTTTCACACACACACACATAGGCACGTACACAGGCATATCTATACGCACAGTCACACGTACAGTCCCGGTCTTCCAAGTCTTCCTATTTGGTAGAAATATTAGCTCGATTACTGTAGTCCTTTTTGAGTTATAAGAGGTTAGGGGTTACGATTCCTGTCCAACCTAGAATGAACAGACTATAATAAGGTGATTCACGTCAACCCGAAACACCTTTAAAATTATATGTATCAGCATTAATGACTCCAAATGTGCATAGAATCACACACACACATACAACTACACATACACAGCACGCACACATAGTCACGTACACAAGCATATCTATATATTTGTACACACATACACACACACACATTATATATATACAGTATATATGTATATATATATATATATATATATACACAGGCCACTCTTCGGGAATCACGGCGTCAGATAGATAGATATACAGTATAAATACATTATTGGCCGTTGGTCTCTAAGCACCGAAAATTGTATTGTTAACCCTTTCAGCAGGATACCTTTGATTCTAGCAACAGTTTGACGATCTTATGCAGTTTAAGAACAACCTGTTATTCAAAGGGTTTATGGAGATCGTATTTACGTTTTAGAGGTAGATAGGCGCTTAGCAAAAATCGTCTAATGGTAACCAGAATTCGATGAACATGACGTCATTGTGTTGAAGAGGTTATATGTTTTATTTTGTTTATTGTTGGCTTGTTGTTTGATCATTTAAGGGGGGTCACCGTCTTTTTATTTTATCTTGCTCTTCTTTTCTCTCTTTCCCTGGGTTGTATCCATTCGGCCCCATTCAGCCAACTGTTTTAAGACGTGTATCCCCATCCATGTGTCGATTTCTTCCTGGCGAGCGATAGGGTGGGCCGCTCCCTTAATAGTAATCAATGCCAACTTGTTTGATCATAACAACACCCAAATGGCCCCCAAACATAGAGAAGACAGAGGAAACAGCGTATACGTTCTCATTTTTTTTTTTTTTTTTTTTTTTTTTTGTGTTCTCTCCCTCCTTCCTTTACTCCTCTCTCTCAGCTCCCTAGCTCCCATTACCTTCCTCACAACCTCCATTAAGGGGACACTGGCTGGTTTATTGGTCTATTAATTTATATATTAATTTATGTTTTAGTTTCCTCGCTAGGCCTCCATCAAGCTTTAAAATACACCCCCTAGACCCCCTTCAGGATAATTTTGTACACTTTTCGGTAGAAAAATGGCCCGGCCGACGGCCGGTTCCTCTTTAATTAACAGGCTCGCTATCGCTTGCAAGGAAAAAATTACACCTAAATGGCACGAAAGGTCTTGAAATTGACAACTAAATGGGGCGAAAGGTGTAAAAATCGACAAATTAATGTGCCGAACGTCGTAAAATGTGAAAACTAAAGGGGCTGCGCATGAGGGCGAAAGGGGTCCATCTCCCCTTCAGTACTAATGTGGCAGAGGGGTGTTATAAATAGCTACCTTCATCCCCTGCTGAGAGTCGTATTGTTGTTAAGGGGGGATGGCCGCACATATTTCCGCATATATATATATATATATATATATATATATATATATATATATATATATATATATATATATATCGGTATATATATATTTCATTATTGTATTCCTCCCTAGACCTAAATCAACCTTATAAAACACCCCCAAGACCCTCATTCAAGATAAATTTGTACGTTTTCGGTAGAAAAATGTCCCGACCTAAGGCCGGTTCCTCTTAAATTACAGGCTCGCTATCGCTCGCCAGAAAAAAATAGACACCTAAATGGCACTAAAGGTCTTACAATTGACAAGTCTTTAAATTGTCATTACTGATAAGCCGAATATCTTAAAATCTGAAAAAAACAATGGGGTTTAACATGAGGGAGAAGCGCGCGCGGCCCCCCCCCATGGGTTCTGCGTAGCCCGAAACGTAATAGAAATCAAGAATTCAAGCTCTTTCCTGTGTTTCCCTTCCACCTAATTCATCCATATATATATATACAGGTATATATACTGTATATATATATATTTATACCGGTATATACAGTATATATATATATATATATATATATATATATATATATATATATTATATATATATATATACCCCGGTATATACTGTATATATATATTTATACCGGGTATATATATATATATATATATATATATATATATATATATACTATATTATATGCATGGATAGTAGCATATATACGAACTCCCTCATCTCGGCTGTAAACTAAATGTATCCGCGCCGAGAGTCTATATATAACTTATGGGTACAAACATATCTGTTGGCGGTAGTTTAGTGTTGGGTACAGAGTTGGCACAATTGGAGCGCTACCCGGATTATTATATGTAACCAAGATTGGGCACTTTATGGATATGTAATTAATATTTTTTCACCAACCAACTTTACTTCTAAACTCAATTAATGAAATCAACAAATACATGTGGCACTCCAAGGACTCGAACCTAGGATACTCACATCGTAATTTCGCGCATTTATGCATTACGCTATCAAGACAGATCCTGTAAACCAGGATTGGGTACTTTATGGATATGTAAAGTTGGTAGAAGCCTTGACTGCGCATTGTCACATTGCTTATATCCGTGTTTTGCCCTTTCCCAGCCTGGTACACTAGGGTAATTGTATATTTTCCAGGTTACTTAAGGGGAGATGGGTCGTTTTTTCTAAACCCACTTCTCCCTCATGTTTTACCCCATTCGTTTTCAGATTTTAAGATGCTTGTCCCATTAGTTTGTCGATTTTAAGACCCATGTCCCCTGAATATCAGGTAAGGTGTGGTGGGTCTACCTCGTGGTGGGAGACATTCTAGGCTAGCAAAAAGGACAATACGTGCCTGTCACCTGTTTTTTTTATCTTTCTCTCCTTTTCTCTCTTTCCCTGGCTGCGGTGGTCTGTTGGCGTCTCTCGTTGATAAGAATGGTGTTTCGGGGGATGCTGTTCTATCTTCATCTGATATCAAGGTGTTGACAACTTTGTGCTTCGGGGCCTCGTTCACAGTCGAGTCAGTCATAACAATAATCTTCCCATGTAAAGGTATATTGAAGGTAATAACCTATTGTCAGTAAAGGTAGAAAGGTAAATCAAAATCAACATACCCAATGATCACATCTACCTTGTATCTCCTTTGTATACCCTTCATTGTTGACAGTGCAACGTTTAAGGTATTAGCAACTACAGACATAGAAATAAAATGTGAAAACTGAAGAGATTTTTTTTTTAATTTTTATCCAGAGAAGATGCTTATTAGAAAGGTTTTTGCACTTTGTAACTGTTTTACCTCTCTCTCTCTCTCTCTCTCTCTCTCTCTCTCTCTCTCTCTCTCTCTCTCTCTCTCTCTCTCTCTCTCTCTCTCTCTCTCTCTCTCTCTCTCTCTCTCTCTCTCTCTCTCTCTCTCTCTCTCTCTCTCTATCTCTATCTCTATATATCTCTCTCTATATATATATATATATATATACTTGTTTTCTGCTTCCCCAGTGTTGGCAACGCTCTCTCTCTCTCTCTCTCTCTCTCTCTCTCTCTCTCTCTCTCTCTCTCTCTCTCCCTCTCTCTCCCTCCCCCCCCCCTGATCCCCTAAGGCCCCCCCCCACACACACACAGACACACAGACACACCTCTCTCTCTCTCTCACCCCCCCCCCCCCCCCCCCCCACACACACACACACCGATACGCCCCCCAGCCACTTCTTCCCATACCCCTACACATAGGCTACACCTTGTCTTGCCTCCATCCTCCACATCTTTCCCTCTCTGACCCCCTCATGGTGGAGGGGGGGAGGGGGGTTAAGAGGGATAGGTCGCGTGTCCAGCATGACTCACTGTACATACTTATACATACACATACATACAGTTGTGCATAGTCATACATCCACTCATTCATACAGTCGTACATACATGCAAACATGCGTACAGTCACGCATACATACATACAGTACTGTATACATGTATACATAACCACATACAGGTATATACACATACATACATGTATATACACATGTACACGGTATATACAGGCATGTATATAAATACAAAAAAAAAACATGTTTAACCCGTTGAGTACCAGCGACGTGTGTTATATTGTATTTTAGCTGTAATTATTCGATATTATGCAGCTTAGGAAGGATCTCTGGTATTTAAAGGGGTTGGTTGAGATAGTTTGAAGCCTTATTACTGCTAGAGATCCTTCCTAAGCTGAATAAAATCGTCTTATAGTTGCCAGAATGTGATGAAAAGGACGTCCCTGGTACGGAAGGGGTTACAAAAAAAAAAAAAACACACACACAGGGGCAGCTATACACAGCCCGTAGCCTAGTAGGTAGAGCTCTCGTCTCACACACGAGGGGTCGGGGGTTCAATCCCCGGCCGGGCGGAGACAAATTGGGCTTGTCTCCTTTCATGTGCCTCAGTTCACCTAGCTGTAAATAGGTACCTGGAATAAGTGGACGACTTTGTGACGTCCCATCTGGGGTTGGCAAAAATGGTACAAAGCGAGATGGGTATCATATGGTTCACCTAAGCTGATGGCTACCTAAGCCTTCGGGCGAGACGCTACCGTCCATAGTGAGAATGGTACTATACAGATCCACCCTAAGCCTTCGTTTCCGATGTCGCCAATTGGCTAAAAATACAGACTACACACACATCCACAGCCATTCCAACGATACATATAACACCTACACATATAGGAGGCGGGAAATAACGAGCATGCTCACTCCCGCAATACAACTAGAGTAAGTACAACTAGAGTAAGTACATGTGCACTGGTCAATAGGCATACTCCAAATGCACACACACATATCCACAGCAACTTACCGGGGTAGTACTTGCTTTTTATGGACCCTCTTCTCCTTCATGTTTAGCATATTTCTATTGAGATTTTAAGACGTTCGTTCTGTTAGTTTGGCGATTTTGAGACCTTTCGCCTCATTTCTTTGTCAATATTAAGACCTTTCGTACCATTTAGGTGTCGATTTTTTCTTGGCGAGCGACAGCGAGCCTGTAATTTTAGAAGGAAACGGCCTTAGGCTGGGACATTTTTCTACTGAAAAATGTACAAATTTATCTTGAAAGGGAATCTAGGGGGTGTTTTATTAAGCTTGATGGAAGTCTAGCGAGGAAACTTTAAAATAAATACAGTATATAAATAAATATATAGACCAAAAACCAAGCACTACCCCCTTAAGGGGAGGTTTCTAGTTTGTTTCCTACTCCTCCAGCAATCTTAAAATTTCACCCCCTTGACCCCCTTTCAAGATAAATTTGTACATTTTTCGGTAGAAAAATGTCCCGGCCGAAGGCCGATTACTCCTAAATTACAGGCTCGCTATCGCTCGCCAGGATAAAATCGACACCTAAATGGCACGAAAGGTCTTAACATTGATAGAATGGGGCGGAAATTCTTAAAAATCACCAAACTAATGGGGCAAACGTCTTAAAATCTCAAAAGCAATGGGGCTAAACATGAGGGAGAAAGGAGTCAAGAAAAAAATCCCTCAAGTGGAAATCTCCCCTTAATAGCTACAGTACACTCTACAAAGGGTATGAGAAAGGCATATACATTCACAAAGGGTCTGAGAAAGGCATATACATTCACAAAGGGTCTGAGAAAGGCATATACATTCACAAAGGGTCTGAGAAAGGCATATACATTCACAAAGGGTATGAGAAAGGCATATACATTCACAAAGGGTATGAGAAAGGCATATACATTCACAAAGGGTATGAGAAAGGCATATACATTCACAAAGGGTATGAGAAAGGCATATACATTCACAAAGGGTATGAGAAAGGCATATACATTCACAAAGGGTATGAGAAAGGCATATACATTCACAAAGGGTATGAGAAAGGCATATACATTCACTGGGTATATTGATGGGGATTTAGCTTTCTGTCCTTGTATTATATGGGTTTATTACTAGCAATATTTCTTTAAAAAGGTAGATTGAATGACAGTTTCTATAATTGGGTGTTTATTTTGGACCCCCTTCTCCCTCATGTTTAGCCCCATTAGCTTTGAGATGTAAACACGTTCGTCCTATCAGCTTGGCTATTTTAAGACCTTTCGTCATATTTCTTTTTAATTTTTAAGACCTTTCCTGTTTAAGTGTCGATTTTATCTTGGCGAAGGAAAGCGAGCTTCTAAATTGGGAGGAACAGGCCCTCGGCTCAGACAGTTGTTACCAAAAATCTCAAAACTAATAGGGCTAAGAATGAAGGAGAAAAGGGTCCAAAAGAAGCATCCCCTTAAAATGGCTAACGGTAATATTAAAAACACACACACACACACGCACATTAATGACATACATAGGATGACAGCTGTATATTAAGAAGGCCGTGAACATTTCAAAACATTAATATAAGAAAGGATATATATATATATATATATAGAGGAGCTGAGGACTGATTATACAGATGGCAGAGGCAATGTGTGGGTTTGAATGAGAGAGAGATAGAGAGAGAATGTGAGTGTGAGTGTGAGTTATATTATACAAACTTAAAACATTGCAGCCTTTCAGTACACCACGAATACCGCGACAAAAGGACACAAAGAGCTCCACGAGAGAGTACCTGCCCATCTTTCACACACCCAGATGCCCTCATGCGGGTCTACATCAATCAGCCATGGCACCGGAAGATGTCAAAACAACAACAACACCAGATCATGCCCTTCTAGCTCACACACAGCAGAAACCAGAATACGCAGAAATAGGACTGACTATGTCAACCAACCTAGCAGCAGAAATTCTGCTAAATTTGATACTAGGTCGTCCAGGTCTAAAGACTTGTCCACTCCTAGGTACGAGGCTGGGAAAGCTATAGGTTCGATACTAGCCAATCAGGTCCTAAGACTGATTATACCAAGTGTTATAGTAAAACTGCTAGGTACGAAACTAGCCCATCAGGTCCATAGACTGAATATACCAGGTGTTCTGGACAAACTGCTAGTTACAAAAGTAGCAAATCAGGTCCAAAACCTGATCCACCAATGAAAGAGCAACCTAACGTAATATTGAGGCTCGATGCTCACTCCCTAGGTCATCGACTAGAGCCACGTAAGCAGTGAATCACCTCTACCCTTTTACATCCATGTGGTCCGAAACCTTGCACAGCTAGGGGTTCGAGACGTAGCATCAGCGAAGGAGAGACGAGGAAATCAGCAAGTTGCACCCCACAGACGTCCAGGCCTAACCAGACGCCCAAGAAAGACGAGTGCCCTAACAAATGTCCATTACGCAAAGCCCACGAAGTACCACCAAGAACCCTTCCGACACCAGGGAAATCACTAACTTAAATAGTATACTATTTAAGTTAGTTATTATAGTAGTGTAGTCTCTAAAGTCGGTATCACACGAGCTCTTTTTCCCTCAAAATTTATCCTCAACACTGGTCTGGCAGCTTATGAGGCAAACATCTCAATTATTTCGTTTACCTGAATTCATCTACCATCAGTCTAGTTACCGATGCCAGTGCAAAATATTCCAGAAATGTTGCCAGAAAAATGTTGATCATCGAGTGTTGACTATAAAAGGTCTCGTGTGATACCGACTTAACTGTAGTCCCTTCTCGATAAACAGTGTTACAACCCTTCAGGAAATCAAATCACATATTCTATCCTTGCTATTTCCCTATTTATAACATCCTAAGCTTACGAGTAGGCATTCCCGCATCAACGTTGTATGGTATATTTAATAGTAGAAATGTAATTCGAAAACACCCAAGCACCTGATCGCGCACACTATATTTTAGGGATTCCCTATTAGTAAATTATTCATATTATAGGGTTGAAATCCAATTTGGGGCACACTACCATTGTCACTGAAACCAACGAAAAATGCATTGTTTACAGCCTGATGGTGTTCCCCATCTCTAGTAATCTTACATATAACCTAATTTAACTAATTAGCTATATGTAAATTGATGAAACTGTATTTGTTAACGAGTAGAGAAAACGTGACTTCATCCCAATAAGAAAGACTGACTTCGCTATACTCAATTCTTAGAACTTAATTAGATACATTAACCCCTTCAGGCTCTTGACGCATTTTGACAGTATATTCTGGCTATCATTAGACGCTTTTATACAACTTAGGAAGGATCTGAGGGATTTAAAAGGGTAAAGACTATCTCCATTAACCCTCTGATTTCCATATACCCTTCCGAATCTGAATAAAATCGTCAAATAATAGCCATAACATATACATGAAATGCGTCATCGGAGCCTGAGAGGGTTAATTTACCTTTTCCATTTGTATAAGTCCTACCTATGTATCACAAATTGTGTAAAAGAAAAGTTTGATTGATTTCAGCTTATAGATAATTGCATAAATAGATTTTGCATGTGTTATTTGAGTATTCTGAGCATACGTTAGAGCAAGCGCGCTTTCGTCCCTAACCCCAATAAACTGTGATTCTATAATTATATTCTCTTGTGAATTGTGTATGTTTATAGTGTATGTTTATAGTGTATGTTTATAGTGTATGTTTATAGTGTATGTTTATAGTGTATGTTTATAGTGTATGTTTATAGTGTATGTTTATAGGGTATGTTTATAGGGTATGTTTATAGTGTATGTTTATAGTGTATGTTTATAGTGTATGTTTATAGTGTATGTTTATAGTGTATGTTTATAGGGTATGTTTATAGGGTATGTTTATAGTGTATGTTTATAGGGTATGTTTATAGGGTATGTTTATAGTGTATGTTTATAGTGTATGTTTATAGTGTATGTTTATAGTGTATGTTTATAGTGTATGTTTATAGTGTATGTTTATTATGTATGTTTATAGTGTATGTTTATAGTGTATGTTTATAGTGTATGTTTATAGTGT